>CM037093.1:87018258-87725154 GCA_020916435.1 Oxytropis ochrocephala | reverse complement strand
TGGTTTTATTTATTAAATCAAAGAAATTAATTAATGTTTTATAAATGGGCCAGAGTGATAGGTGAGAAGTCACGGTAAGACTCCACTGAGATTGTTATCTCACCTACAAATGTTGTTGTTTTTGGAGAAAGCTTGGGGAAGAAGATCCTTTATGTAGCGAGTGGATGGTGTGCTCGAGAAGGAAATGGAAAGCGTAGTTCTTCTATATTAGATTATAGTTTTCCACTTGTATCTTTGTTTTAGATTTATAACTTGAATTTATTCTAAGTTATGTATCGTTTCCATTATTCTTGTAAAGATGTAAATCTAGCGAAAATGTATCTCGATGTATGCCATTAAAATGCGCTTTAGTATTTCTACTTGATAGAAATATGAGGTGTTACATTTTGGTATCGAGAAAGCGATTCGACCTAGTCGGACGTAGAGGCCGTTTAGTCGAAAAGGTTGGGTGTGTCATTAGGGACTTGGAGACAATTAAATGTCGAGAACCTTTCGGTATATTATGTGAAGTATTGAGTCGGATCCACTCAATGTTTCATGTGAGTTCTTGAGAATTATGACCATTAGTTGCCTTAGCCGAAAATGTCCAAACCTACACCCAGGAAGATGCAGCCTTCTCGGTTTATCGAGCACGAGGCGGAAGCAAAGGGCTACGATTGGTGTTACGAAGCCAAGTAATGGGCAGCCAAGTTGGTTCGAGGAAGCGGTGGGCGAATGTTCATTCGGTGAACGGAGTGCAATTGTAGAATTGCTGGTGGAAGTTATTGTAGGTCCTACAGGAACTACAATTAAGAAAACCTTTAGAGCGTGTAATAATGGCCAGTATCGTAAGATCTGTTAAGATTAACGAGCACCCGCAGAGATCGACGGCTGATTAGTCGATCTAGCGATTATGGAAAATATTGTTCCATAGTTAAATTTCACGTTGTGGTTAGAGTAAACCCCAACTTAGATCATGATTAGAATCATTCTCCGGATAACTGCAAGTCTTGACGATTTCTTTTTCCTCAAGACCATATTTGGAAATGCTATGAAAGCGGATACATTAAGTGTAATGGAATCTTACGTATTAGTTCTTGAACCAAATCTTGATGGAGTTAGTTTAGATTCACGGTTTCGAACCAAGTCCCGATGAAGATGAAATCGATGGGTGACTTTGATGGTGACATGTCTTTGGGATTCAAACATTTTTCCCTTATGGCAATATTTAGGAAAGAGTGATCATTTATTGAAAAGACACACTTTATATTGGATTATATTGTTAAACTTTTAGATGAGAAATTTGAGGATCATCTTTTCAATCTATTCTGAAAACTTGTTTCCAATCGAGGATTATGCAATGAAGTGTGTATAGAATAGTTGGATGGCACTCATGGACCGTTATTTGCGTCTAAGAAATGATTGCGATGAGGAACATGAGATGTCACATGTGAGGAAAATATATTGGTGATTGATGTATATTATGTGAAGAAGCTAGTCTCGGTTTGTGAGAAATTTTGATAGTTCACCAACTTATTTGATTCATAACTTCTAATCCGGAACTCGAATTTTATGTTCAGGGATGCGTTGGAAAGCTAACGAAAATGTCTACACATCTGAGTAGATTGTGAACTAATTGTTCCGTTGTATTCTGAAGTATACTTCTACCTTACCCTAAGTAGTTGTAGGCCATAAACTTCAATTGAGGCTTGGGAAGTTGAAAGGGTTTCCGATCGTTAAGAATGGATTCCTAGATGCCGGTTGAGGCATTTCACTAGTGTACTACAAAGAGTAGAACTTTCAATTACTTAAAGTATTGAAAGTGTTGTTGTCCCTACTGAGGAAGGTTGAATCAGCGGAGTGTTAAATGCCTTACATCTCGTTAGGCAAGACACGTTCCTTACGAATGGATACTTTAGGGCTATAGTTATGTTTGGAGGTTTGTAGAGTTTGGAGGTTGTGGGACCAAAGGAATAAGTAACATAGTGAGAATTGTTCTCGGAATCAACGTTGGAAGCATTATTTTGTGCGTTTGACTCAGTGGAAGAATCCTTCTATTTTGACTATTTCTTTGATGATTATAATAACTAGTTTGACTCCGTGATGAATCCAAACATAAGCGTTTAAGCTTAGAGTAGTCCACAAAGGCGGTGTGAGTGAATGAAGTTCAAAATCTTCTAGTAAGTCCTACTTAGCTAGGAAAGCGGTTATGCTTCAAGCAAGGAATCTATGTTGTTAGATTCTCGTAGGCTTGAGTAATTGAGTTTTAGACTCCATTCAAGAGAATGGTTGGCTTTAGAAAAGTCGTTTGACATATGATCCATATCTTAGCTAATGATCATAAGGACCATGATGATGAGGCTACACAGTATATAATAGTTATAACGAAAAGCGTATAGTGCGGCAAATTTGAAGGAGAGTGCGAGGAATGTTTGTGATACTTTAGCGAAGCTTTAGCTATAGATAATGTAACTTATGGCGATGCTATTCCAAAGCAGATCGATCAAGAAATGTTGCTTTGCATGGAAGATAGTTGGTTCAGCTCTCACTGCGTCTACATTCAATGAAACAAAGTCAAAGGGCTTTGACAGTAATCCATCCATAATGCATGAGATTTTCGGTTCATAAGCTACATTAGCAACTCTTATCGTTATCGATTACTACCGTTAATGATTCTTGAGTTAGTAACATTTGTATAATATTATTAATCGTCCCTAATCCAAATAATATTTTGATATTTGAGATGGGTACATCCTTGTATCACTATTGTTGATGGAATCCAAGTGAATGAATAGTAGATTTGATTCAAGGAATGATTGGTTGGAATAGTCATCGACTTATAGGTTTTGAAAGGCCATACATTTGTGTGAGATCATCCGGATCTCGGGTTGAGTTTCGAAGAATGAGTCACGAGGTGAAGACATGTCTTATTAGTATGTCGGGTTAGCAAAGAAACAAACTCCTATGGGTAAGTGGGAAAATTATTTCATATCCAAATGTTTTCAAGAAAATTTTTACAAAACCGTTACCCATCGATGAGATAGTCATGAACTTCGATGGTAATGAGTTTAACAGAGAAGTTCTAATAGTACAGATATTCCCATGAAATCGGGCGTGATATTACTTAGTTTTCCCACAAGTTGGGGTGCTCCACGTGTTACTTGTTGGAAAGAAAAGATAGGAGGCCAGGAGATCGGGTATAAATTACCTCCGGTTGGATAAAGTTATGGTTAGGAATAAGTATCTATGCCAGAATCTATGCTTAGGTTGTTTAGCTTCAAGGTGAAGCGGTGATTTCAAAGTGTGGTCTAAGGTCGGGTTTTATTTAAAGGTTAGGGCTTTAGTTACCCAGGGGACAGCTTTCCATACTAGATATGGACATTGCGAGTGAGTAGTGATGCTCTTGGTCTAACTAATGCTCTACGGTATACATGGATTACATGAACCAAGTTTTCACTGTATTTAGGCTAGTTGTTGAAATTTTCTTGATATCATCATGGTATACATTTAAGACCAATATGGATCATAATCTACATCTCGCATTGTTGGAATGCACTTTCAGTGAAGGGTGATGGGCTAAGCCATCGAAGTGTGATTCTAGACAAGCTGTAGTGAAATTTTGGAACCATGTGGTATTCGGTGACTATGGCGATAAATTCTAGTAATGGTGAAGGTTTGTAGTGAATTGGGAAGTTGTCGTCTTGACTACAAAGTAAGGAGTTTTGAGCCCATTGATTTGTATGGTAGGTTGTGGAACATCCTCATAATAGTTCTTCCACTCATTCGGTTAACTTGTAAAGGTCGGTCATTTGAATGGGATTTCGATTGTGAGAATATTTCTAGAGTTGTAAGAGGATTGACTTACTGTTTCAATTCTAATTCTTACGAATCAGTCCTTGAGTTTTAAAATTCTGATTCGCCTTGGGAAGGGTTTAGTATGTGTTTGATCTTTGAATCAACAAGAGGTAGTTGTGCATCCATGTAAGAGAAGCCTTATGAGGAGAATTATCTAACTCATGATTAGTAATGGGCAAATTCCGTGTATATAGTGGCGAAGATAGCTACGAGTGGACAAAAAGGGATTACGTTGACAAAGGAAGTAGACCACTAGGGTTGGATCGAATAATCTGTATTGTAAGAATTTCGTCAGCCGTTGAGTTAGAAGGGATTGATCTTTGACTAATTCGTCATTTAGCCATATCCAAGTCGTATCTTAGGTTATGGAGAGAAAATGCTCGAGAGCGAGAACAATTACAATTGTTTAAGAGTTTGTAATCATTTTTTTAGGTTCGAGGAAGCTATGTAGGAATTGGAGGGCGATATGCGGATTAGATATCAGTATATATTCTCTTGAAGTATGTTTGTCAAATTTTGAGGACAAAATTTTTCAAGTTGAGGTGATTGTAACATCCACTAATTTAGTTAATTTCAAATTAGGAAATTAACGAATTATTTAATACTTGAATAGGTAATAAATCAAGTCACGGATATGAGGTTGTTACTAAAGCAATTTATAATTGCTAGAGAAAATAATTTAAATGCATAACTGAGTGGAAATTAGTACTCTAAGGGTATTTTAGTATTTATACCACTCATGTTAAATGAGCTCTAGGATACCAAAAATATCCAAATACCCTCTTAACTCTCACTTGTGTGAAATAAAGAAAGAAATAAAAAGAGAGAGAGAGAGAGAGAGAGAGTGAGAACACGGGTGAGAAGGAAAGAAAAGAAAGAAAAAAGTGAAAGAAAGAAAGCAGATAAAAGAAATGAAAGAAAAGTCAAAGGAAGAAATGAAATAAAGAAGCTTGAGAAAGAGAGAAGGAGAGGGGCGAAGGGAGAAAGAGGAAGGAGAGAGTAGATCTCTCTCAAATCAACACCGGGTAAGGGGCTTTTGGTCTTGTTTTCTTCCATTTTTCTTCCTCTATCTATTGATACTAATTTCACACCCTAATTTCTTCTCTAACTCAATCCACCATTGTTGAACCTTAGAGCTCAAAGTGGAGAAAAATCGAAATTGGGTGACTTGGAAGCTTACGTATTGCTCGTAGGAAGCTCAACTACTTGCTTGGGAGTGTTGGAGTGCGAGTTTTATGGTGGATTTGAGTCGATTGAAGCCACGGAAGAATTTGGGGCTGTTGGTTTGGTTTGAGGAGAGGCGGAATTCGGTTTGGAATTGATTGAGTACAGATGGAGCTGCTGGTTTTCTGTTTGGAAGTGCTTGGAGCGATCAGGGTTCGAGTTCGTGAAGTTTGGGAGCGAGTTCGTGAAGTTTCGAGATCGTGAATTTACGCGAACTTGGTATTGTGTGATTTTCATCACGCGAGGTGAGATTTACTCACGTTAGGGAATTTTAAAATGTGTTTATGTGTTATGTTTAAATGATTTTGAAATTTGGAGTTTACGTAAATTTTAGAGTCAAAGCGATATTTCACGAAAATTACGCGTGAGTGGAAATTGAGAAAGAAACCATATGATTTTGAATGCTTGGTTTAAAGAGTTTTGAAATTCGGGTTTAGTTAATTTTTAGTCAAAAATCGTTTTTAGGAAAGATTACGTTTTTGGTTAAATTGTCATTTTATATCTTTGATATGTGGTGAATTGGTTTTGGGATATATGTTGAAGCTGGAATATATATACGGGTGGTTTCTGAGTAATTATTGTATTTTGGAATGTCAGTATTCTGGAGGAAACTCTGCCGAATTTTTATTAGAAATTTTGATATCGTTCAAAGTGATTTTTGAATTAACCGGATTATGTTTTGAATATTTGAAAAAGCGACAAATCTAGTATACGTGTAGGAACAATTGTTTTAAGAACAAAATTGATGTGCAATTTGGTTATGCGAGTTCATATAAAAAACCAGTATGATATGAGTCTATATCATAGAGTAAATTATGTTTGAGCGGATATATATATATATTATGTATAGTGCAGGTGGCGACCCACCGGTTAGCATACTAGGAGGGGAGGTCATGGGCCTAAACCTAGGCCTTCAGCGATAGGGTTCACCGGGATTAGAAGATGTGCGATCGGTGTTATGCTAAAGAGAATTAATGTCTTGTCTGCAAGGATTAGCGGATGTGCGATCGGTATGGTACAATTGTTTTGGCGTTATGAATGCCTTTTTTCAAGGGGATTAGCGGTGTCGCGATCGGTATTGTGCAATTAATGCGTGCATGGTTTATTTATTAAATCAAGAAATTAATTAATGTTTTATAAATGGACCAGAGTGATAGGTGAGGGTCACGGTAAGACTCACTTGAGATTGTTATCTCACCCTACAAATGTTGTTGTTTTTGGAGAAAGCAGGGGAAGAAGATCCTTTATGGCACGAGTGGATGGTGTGCTCGAGAAGGAAATGGAAGGCGTGGTTCTTCTATATTAGATTATGGTTTTCCCTTGTATCTTTGTTTTGATTTATAACTTGAATTTATTCTAAGTTATGTATCGTTTCAGCTATTCTTGTAAAGATGTAAATCTAGCGAAAATGTATCTCTAATGTATGCCATTAAATGCGCTTTAGTATTTCTACTTGATAGAAATATGAGGGTGTTACACATCCACCACTACTCCAAGCCAAGCACGCTTAACTATGATGGGCTCCGAAAATAAGATGCATCTTGTTGGTATAGGTAGTCCAAATCAATTCTTTTAAGCCTTTCTTCAAGCTATGCAGGTCCCATACACCTGCCCACTGACCTCGGGATCCTCTCATTCAGAGTGCGTGTTCGGTTCATTCACGCCCCCCGCTTTGAAAGGCTGCCGGGAGCGCTCTTTGCCATGCCACATTTTTGGGCACGGCGATCACTCCCCACCCTCGTCGGCCCCGGATGTCACATGCCCACCGACTTAGCTTGGTTCGTCCCGAACCACGATCTTGAGAGAAGGTCTGCTGCTCGATACCATTTTGTAACACCCTCATATTTCTATCTAATAGAAATACTAAAGTGTACTATTTAGCATACATCGGAGATACATTTCTGCCTTAGATTTACAATCTTTACAAGAATAGCGGAAGCGATACATAACTTAGAATAAATTCAAGTTATATAAATCGAATACAAAGATAACAAGGGTAAACATAAGTAAAACTAGAAGAACTACATCTTCCATTTCCTTCTCGAACACTCCATCCACTCGAGCCATAAAGGATCTTCTTTCCTGTTTCTCTGAAAAACAACAACATTTGTAGGGTGAGACAACTTGTCTCGGTGAGTCTTCTAGTGACCCACTTACCTATCACTCGGTCCATTTATAAAACATTAATTAATTTCTTGATTTAATAAATAAACCATGCACGTTACTAATTGCACAATCTGCCATTGCACACTGCTAATCTCGAAGCGATGCATTCATAACGTCAAAACAATTGTACCATACCATTGCACATCTGCTAATCCGACCGATTACATTAATTCTCTTTAGCATAACACCCATTGCACATCTGCTAATCCCGGTGAACCCTATCGCTGAAGGCCTAGGTTTGAGGGCCCATGACCTCCCCTCTAGTATGCTAACCAGGTGGGTGCGTCACCCGAGACTAGACATAATATATATATATTTCGTTCAAACATAATTTACTCTATGATATAGACTCATATCATACGGTTTTCTTATGAACTGCGTAACGATCGGACATCAATTTTGTTCTTAAAACAATTGTTCCCTGCACGTATACTAGATTTGTCGGTTTTGAAATATTCAAATCATTAACCGTTATTTCAAAACCACTTTGAATTTGCATAAAATTGCCAACAAAATTTGTGAGTTTCCTACAAATATGGACATCCCAAAATACAATAATCACTGTAAAACCGATCGGACATCATCATGGTTCAAAAATCATTAATTCCACTTTTATATACAAAATTTACGGTTTTCCAAAAGATTTGAGAATTCAACGAATTACACGAAACAACTTTAAAACCACGAGACAAAACAAACATTATCATCCATATACGCTACGGATGGTTAGAAAAGGATTTAAAAAGAAGTTTGAAGCCGAGCGGGCGTCGAAAGCGAAACATCGGGGTGGGAACATAGGAACTTTTCAACTTAGTGCCCAATTCCGTTCGTTTCGTTCTCCGTCGATCGACGTATTTCAATCCAATTCAACCACGCCTGACTACGACACACATATATTCGGTTTAAACATAACAATTCAATAATCAAAATAATATGATTTCTTTTTAAATCTCCACTACGCATAATTTCCGTAAAATATCGTTTTGACTCGAAAATTTCTGAAACTCAAATTTTAAAAACCGTTTAAACATAACACATAAACACATTTTAAAATTCCCTAACGTGAGTAAAACTCACCTCGTGTGATGAAAATCACACAAAACCGAAAATCTTTCAGAAGCTCACGATTAGAAACTTCACGAACCGCTCAGAATCCGTTCCACGCCACGAAATCAGCCCCAAAACCCAGATCCCAACAGCCCTCCTTCTTCTATGACCTCAATCAACTCCAATCTACCATAAAACTAGTACCCATTACTCCCACATCAGTTATAGAGCTTCTCTTTCTCGCTATTAAGCTCCAATTTGATTTTCTCCACTTTGAGCTCTAAGGTTCAACAATGGTGATTTGAGTTAGAGAAGAAATTAGGGTGTGAAATTGGTATCAATAGATAGAGGAAGAAAAATGGAAGAAAAGCAGGCTATAAAGCCCACTTACCTCGAGTTCAATTGAGAGAGATCTTGCCCAAATTCTTTCTCCCTCCATCGCCACCTTCCTTCTTTCTTCTCTCTCGGTTTCTCGTTCTCTCTCTCTCGGGTTTCTCTGTTCCTTTTTTTTTTTTTTCTTTCTTTCTTATCCGTTCCCCACTCTCTCTCTCTCTAACTTTACCTTTTCTTTATTCACTTAAGTGAGGAATGAGAGAGTGTTTGGATATTTTTGGGTCTTGGATTTCATTTTGGGTGAGTGGTATAAATACTAAAATACCCTTAGAGTACTAATTTCCACTCGATTATGTATTTTAAATTATATACTCTAGCAATTATAAATTGCTTTAAGTGACAACCTAATATTAGTGACTTGATTTATTACCTACTCGAGTAATAAATCACTTTCGTTAATTCTTAATTGAAATTAACGAAATTAGGAGATGTTACATTTTGATGAAGATTGTTTTTCTTCTTGAAGGTGTTGTTTTTGTCATTTGGTTTCTTCCTTTCACTATGTCCTTCACCTTGTAAAACCATATATAATAAGTTGTTGTTATCTATTGAAGCAATTTGACCAAACAAATTCAAATCTTTATAGTTGATTGCTTCTTCAATCACTTGGAAATTTTTATCATGACAAGTGAATCGATAATGAGCAAGATAAAGGTATCGAGATAGTTACGTTCATCTAGATGTATCTTTCATAATGCTTTCCTTAAATTAAATCGTTACTTTTTCTTGGCTCTTTCATTTTACTTGCGACCTTAAATCTGATTAGACCAAACATCTAATGAGGAAAACAACCACAATCGAATGTGTCACCATCCGATACCATATCTTAATCAACAAGGTACCATTTAAATATATATTTGTCGAAATTTTCTAACCTTAGTCCAAATAGCTCTTATTAAAGACAACAATATTTGATTCTTGTCCTCTTATTAAAGATTTCTTTTGATCTTAAACCATTTTTGCGAGAATATTCGGATATCGGTGATCCATCAATGGAGTGTCGAGAGTGATATAGTTTTCCAATGATCTGGATTTAGTCCTACGGCCTAGCCTATCTTCGTAAATGCCAGAACCATACGGATGCCTTTTTGTCAATTCTCTGCAACTCCCACATAATCGATGTCGGTGTATCCACTTTCATAATCTTTTTATATTGAAATATTTTAGCATGAATCAAATCATTGATGATGCACACTTTTCCACTTACTCCCAAAGCCCGGTGTATACGCATGTTTGCTTTACGATTACTAATGGAATAGGCAAATTGAGTAACTCCACATTTCAATTATGGTCATCTTCATGCAGTGCTTTTAAAAATAATTATTTTTAACTGCAATATATCAAAATGATAGGTTGTATCTTCAAAACATGACATGATTTTTGGTCAGTTACACCATTTCACCAGCTGTTCAAAACATGATTTTTGTTCAAAATTGATTCCACTTCTTTTCCTTTCTCTACAACATCTACATCATTATGTGGCACATACCCAAAAATAGGAGTTTGCTCCATTTCCATTCTCCTAAAATCAGGATCACAATCAGGCCCTTCCTCCTCTAAAACTTCATGCACATCAACTACATCCTCTACAACATTATCAGCAGGATCACAATGTGGCTGCATTACCAGTCACTACTTGAACAACATTATCAGTTCCAATCTTTTCAACCATCTCATCTAGCATTTTGAATATGACCTCACCTGTTTTGGAATAGTTGGATGCATCTACAGATTTCAAAAAGACGGTGTCTTTGGGAGAATTCACCAAGAAGTTCATAATTGACCTCCTCCTCCTATCAGTCCACCCATTAGTCATTAAAGTACACCCAATTTTCCTCCATTCAGCTTTATGCTCTTCCAATCTTTCATTAGTTAACTTCACTTGTTGCGATAAGTATTTCACCACTAAGCTCATGATAGGATGGTGGTACAAATCGACCCATGTTTAGCAACCAAATCAAACATAATCTTGTACTCTTCACTCCTTGCGGTATTGAATGCTATAGCATTGTTGTGAGTAATTTGCAATTGCAATACATGCATCTTCCTAATACCCTTCTTGAGCAGCACTACTAATGGTAGTTTGTACATACCTTCTTTTGAATAGTCCCGTCCCACTTCTCCAATGGCCCTGGACACTCGTTTTGTACCAATACCACCACTAGCTTCCTCCTTTATTCTCCTCCTCTCCTTGAGGAGCTGTTTTGTTGACCAGCGTAGTTTGCAACTTGGAGCAATTTGTCATACACTCTTTCTTTGCATCATCATTATGATGGGGCATGCTTGACATCCTTTGAAGTGCCGGCTAAATGATGCTTCAATCGATAAATGCTTAGTTTACAATTTTGTTGCAAAACTTGCATTGTATTTTCCTATTGGTATCAAGTGCAATCCCATATTTCCATCTTAGGATCAGTTTTAGCTCCAAGAGCGTTTTTGTGGACTGTTTTCTTCCCTTTAGCCACACTTGGATTTGAGCTCCCAATGGAATTTTGAGGAGTTGATGAAGCCATTACAAACAATACTCAACAAGCTGTTTAAAAAGAACACAATATAAAGTTGGGGACAGATCAAAACCAGCACAAAGCCAGCACAAAAGTTCAAGCAATCAATAGAAAAATCAATAAGAGATAAACATAAATCTGAAGCATAAGGAAGTTAACACTCAGAGAAACACATATGCCAAGGTTAACACTAAACACACTGTCATACCCCAATTTTGTCCGACTAGTTGAAAATAAAATAAAATTGTATTTTTGTAAATACCCAATGTTAATAAGTACTTTTCTTGTTTTCAGAAAACCTCAAAGTATATGTCCGTTGTGTAGGTTTCAAGCGCCAAAATGTGTTCAAGTTGCGTTCGTTATCCATCTAACATTTCTTATTATCATCGTGCGCGCGTATCATTGCGAATCGTGCGCTCGTACTTATTCTCGTTGTGTACGCGCATTATGTTTAACTGTGTACATATGTTATTATTAATCGGCGTGTGCGCGTCGTTTCTAATTAGTCTGCGTGTTTAATTTCCAATCGTGTCCAAGTGTCATTTGATAGTCGTTAGCCGTCTTGCTTTATTTTATTAGCGCTCTTTATTATTTCTAATGTATTAATTGATGTTATCTCTTTTTAATATTTTTAGTTATTTAACCAAAACCAAAAATCTATGAAAAGGAAAGAAGAAAGGAGTTGTTGTTACCAAAACAATTTAAGTTGTGAATTGTAATTCAAAATTGCTAGGAGCATGGGTGATACGATGGAATGCAAAAAATTATATATAATGTAATATAATAGCCTATTATGCATAGACATCCTTGTTACAAGTGTTAACGTAAAAATATATCATCCCCACCTAGAACACATAATAGGAGTGAAATGCGACCTGAGAGACAAAAATAAGCAGACAAATATGTGACTAGACTTCTGACCTATGTCCAAAGCTCTAAGTAGAAAGTCTCTTTTTCCTTGTAAATTTTTTTACGCACACATACACAAAGAGGAAGAGGTTAGACATCAAAAATAAGAGTCAAACATAACCAAATGGTGGTGTGTGCGGTGAGAAAATTTAGTCACGAGATCAAATGAAGCACAAAAAGTGAAACATATTGGGAAACCATAATCGAGAATCTGAGTTAAAATTGACTCTACAAACACAAAACCCTATACAAAATAACCTATAATATGCAGCCCAAGAATCGAAAGGAAAAAAAAGAAAACATGCATCTGAGAAATAAAACCAATCTATCTTCACTCAACACAAATACACACTCAGAGCAGGAGGAAGGAGAAGAGCAGCAAACCAAACACACAGACCACAACACACAGCAAAAAAACATAAACAGAGAACCTAAACACAGTTGAAGCAAAACGACAACCAAAAGACCACAACACACCTGGGCGGCCAAGAGAGGAGAAAAAGCGAAAGCGGGGGAAGAAAAAAAAAGCAAGTACCATTTAGTTATCTCGACCACCACCTTACTTTGCCAAAAGCGACCACCGCCATCACCACCGTGAACCACCACCAAATACCAAACATAGAACCGAAAACCACTGCCTGTCTCTCTCTCCATCGCGCGTCGATCGTTCCCTCTTCTCTCCTCCGTCGCGCGTTGATCGTTCCCTCTTCTCTCTCTGGTTCGCTCCCTTTCTCTCTCTCTCTCTCTCTCTTTTTTTCGATCGGTCTCTCTCTCTCTATCTGAGAAGGGAATGGAGCGGCTGTGAAGAAGGGAGTAAAACTTAGGTTTTGCTTGTTTTGGATAAATGGGTCGGTTGGGTTGTGGGTATGGGCCCATATGTTTTTTTAAATTTTTCTTTTACATCAGATTACTAATAACACCCCCAGTATTACTAATCCATGACCCCCCACGTTTTCCTAATAAAAATGCTAGTTACACTCCCTTTATCTCTGTCCAGCACCCACCTCTTTTCATTTATTTATTTCTCTTTTGCTTTTGTTATTATTTATTGTTATTACTATTATCATCGTTACTATTTACCTCATGTTATCATCTAATAGCATCTCTTTTTGCTTGTCATTTGTTATCACTATTATGATGGTTTGTGTAATTTTTAAACTAGGAATAAACACTTAAGGTATAAATATAGCTACCTAAATCCACTTTTACTCATATCATGTTCAATATTCATTTTCAAAATAGTCATTTCCAAGTTACCTCATTCGAACACTCGAACCTAAAACAAAACCAATTATCATTAATGATCACTCGCGCCGTTGCCGTTTGGTTGTTAATGATAATTTCATTTTCGAAAAAGAGTTAGTAGTATGACCACTCTAAACATTTTGTTGTTTGGTCATCGCGAGCGCTTGATCAGTGCGAATTCCTTTTATCACGGCGTTCTCTCGATTCAAACCAACGAAAACACTTTTGAAAACAAATCTTTTCAAACATCAAAATCAAAACTAATTACCACTAATGATCACTCGCGCCGTTGCGTTTTGATTGTGGGTGATAATTTCATTCAGTGAGCTAGTAGTGTGGCCACTCTAAGCGTTGTTGTTTGGTCTTCCTGCGCTCCCATTCAATTGCGAAAACCTTTTCAATAATCGAAATAAAAACGAGTTGTCATCAATAGTCACTCGCGCCGTTGCGTTTGATTGTTAGTGGCGATCCCATTTTCAAAAAGAGTTAGTAAGCGTGGTCACTCTAAAAGATTAAAAAACAAAACCTTTTTGGGACAAACAAGAACTACGTAGCTTTGAATTCTCCATCGCCTTTGGGAGATACGTAGGGAGCGAGAGGCCAACTCGTCAGCGCCAAAAATAAACATTTTCATTAAGTCTTTTCATTCCTTTTTCCATAAAAAGCAAATTTAAGTATTTTCCAAATCAACACTTAAAACCACACATTTAATTAAAGGTTCCCTTTCGATAGAAAGGAGATGTGGGAGTGCTAATACCTTCCCATACCTAGCAGGCCCCAGAACCCAAATTTTACGGTTTCCAAAAGGCCATTCGCTTTCAAAAAAGGTTTTCTTCAATATTTTCCTTATAAAAAATATTGGTGGTGACTTCATTGTTTTAAAAAGTTGTAAACGGAGAAAGATCCCCTCAGGGACTTTTCGGGCGCAACACACACACTCAGAGAAACACATAAGGAAGCAATCAATAAGAGATAAGCGAGAAATTGAAAAAAAAAAAAAGAAAAAAGGCATAGAGCGGGGGAGGAAGTGAGAGCGAACCGGGAATGAAAGGGATGAAGAAGCGAGAGATGAGAGAAGTTGTCGCGGCGTAGATGGTGGAAGAAGAAGCTGCCGGCGTCGATGGAAGAAGGCTGTCGCCCGGCGTGAGAGTTGAGGCGAGAAGAAGTGGCGTGAGAAGTCGGAAGTTGAAGCGCGTGGTGTGAGCGTGAAAGCGCAAAGGCTGCGACATGAAATTAGGTTTTTCTAATTTCAAACCGACCCCGACCGAAAAGCCCACTTAAAAACCCCTTTGTGGTAGGGCGACCCGACCCACCGTTCCCAACCGCTCCCGTCGCTCTAACGCTCCTCGTCCTAAGCGCTCCAGCGGCCCCTCTGTCGTTCTGATGCATTTGCGCTTTTGACTAGGTGCGTGGCGTTTCTCCTCCATGAGTTTGTAGGAGCGACCGCTCCTACGCTCTTGCAATGAACTTGACTACCTTGGTCGGTGCTAAGAAAGTAGAAGCTTAGATCCTCTTAGTAGAGTCAAACTCTATAATGGATAGCGCCTACACCATGATCATCAAGATATTGGCATTTTGAGGTTTATAATAAGACACATTATGTCTTCAAAAATAATTTTTCGGAAGAATGTGATGCTAGCAAAAAATGAAACTTTTTAAATTATTCAGAAAATTAAGTATTGGTAGTAAGCACACTGTTTCTCCTATTTCAAATCTTCCCATGTGTTATATGCTTGGTTCCATTATTGTTATTATTTTGAAATTATAAATATATAATAAATAATTTTACATTTGCCATTTTTATTATAGATCGTGTTAAGAATATAATAAGTTAGTGGAGGTCCATCCATATTTTCCACTTTTCCTAAATCCCATTAGTGAGTGATTGTTAGTGGAGGTCCATCCATATATTCCATGCACAACTTCGGCAACATTAAATTGAGACTTAAGACCCAACAACCGAACACACATTGATAATTTTGAGTCTTTAGATCCTTCAAATAATGGTTTATTTGTCTCACTCAAATCGTGTAAAACAATTGCGCTTCCTCATTAGGAACTTCTTGACATCATATTCGGTTCTTCAAAATCCAAATTTACTCCAACGACATGAGATATCATTCCACGATAAACATCTACTTGCGGGTTGCATGATTTGGCGGATCGGATGTGGAAGCTACTTCTTCAAGCTGGAACATTAGTACTTGAAAGATATACTTCAGCCGGAACATTAACGCGAGAATAGCTACGCGAGTACCCCAAGTGCTACTTAGCGTGGCGACTCCATATCCAATAATCGGCTAAACCCATTATTGTACAAATGCATTCGACTTCATCTTCATTTTTATAAATCGAATTGAACATTTCGCGCCACGGACATCTAATTCCCCGCTTCTCGCGCCAAATCCTTACGTCACGCTTAGCACAAAAATAAACTCTTCTACTCATACATAAAAACGTCTCTTTAAACGCTTCTTCGAGGAAATAATCGATCATACATCCAACTACGATCCATGTTTTCTAAATCCTAGCTAGTACTCGTACTACAATAAAAATTATCATAAACAATAAGTATTACTTTTCATTTCATAAATAATAAATCAAACTTTATATTTTCTTACTTACATACTCATACACATACATACGCATACACATATACAAAGATCATATGATCATATACATACACATACACATATACACATACAAATATTTACATACACTAACAATGTAAACATTACATTAATTAATTATAATATAAATAGATTTTTAAAAATTTAACACATTTTATATATTATGTTATGAGTAGCGTAAATATTAGTCATTTTAACTAACACTCTATTAACTAACAACATAAATAATATTTTAACACATAAATATAACAATAAATTACATATCATACCTACTTAAATGAAAATAAATTACATACAATAACTCTCTTAAACAAAAAATGATAATATAATGAATTTTCAAAAATATAATAGATTTTAACAACTTAAACAAAAAATGATAATATAATGAATTTTCAAAAATATAATAAACTTAAATTAATCACAATTATCTAAAAAGTATTAAAAACATAAATTAATAATTAATAAATAGATATAATTTATTTTTAACTATATAATTCGTATTTCCTCTAAAATATTAACAAAAATTAAAATTTAATAAATATATTAATTATTTTATTTCAGGTTTATCTATTTTTATTAAAAAATATTAATAAAAGTTTAAATAACAAAATAAATAACATTTTAACACATAAATTACAACATTTAACACATACATTCTATTAATATTAGACATTTAATATTATTCATTTTACCTAACAACAAATAGCATTTTAACTAACAAGTCTATCAATTTTTTATTAAATATTTTATTAACAATAAATTACTTATCATCATAACTATTTAGAGTAAATGAAAATATAAAAATAAATTACATATCATAACTATTTAAATGTAATCATTTAAATGAAAAATACATATCATAATTTTTTGATATATTAATTGATAATAATATAATTATTTTCGAAAATATTATAAATTTTAACAATTTAAACAAAAAAATGATAATATAATGATTTTGAAAATATAATAAAACTTAACATTTTAAACAAAAAAAATGATAATATAATGATTTCAGAAAATATATTAAAATTTAACACTTTTAAAAAATGATAATATAATGAAGAATTCTAATTAATAACATCAAATAAGTTTATTGACAACTAA
Source organism: Oxytropis ochrocephala (assembly GCA_020916435.1). Taxonomy (NCBI): domain Eukaryota; kingdom Viridiplantae; phylum Streptophyta; class Magnoliopsida; order Fabales; family Fabaceae; genus Oxytropis; species Oxytropis ochrocephala. The sequence continues at coordinate 87,708,098 of CM037093.1, read as the reverse complement.
TAACTTCAATAACTAACCAGTGGTGCTGGGAAGACTCTGACTTGATGTTAAACTCGAGTCCTTCGAACAAAGAAACAGAGGCACTAAACTCAAACAACACCACAATTAGTAACTAATAGACTAAAACAAAGTATAAGTTAAAACAAAGTATAAACTACAACATACCTCCAAAAGTTTGACAGACAAGAAGAAAAAAACTCAAATTGTGAGAAGTTTAAGGTATGAAATTTGAGAGAAGAGTGTGTGAAGTTTTAAGGTGAGAAGGAGAAATTTGAGAGAAGAGTGTGTGAAGTTTTAAAGTGAGAATGAGAAATTTTAGAGAGTAAGTGAAACGGTTTTATGGAGGTAGATGGAGGCCGTTGCTTTCCTTGAAAATTGCGAACATTTTCAGCGGAATTAGGAGTGTTTAGGCGGTTGAATTTTGAAATTCCCACCAGTCATTTTCGCGGAATTAGGGCGTTTAGGCGGAATTGCACACATAATCAGGAGTGCGTTTCTAGCGGAATTCTTGTGTGTTTAGTGATTTGGGACGGTGATGTTTGCGTGAAATGCTTTGTGTTTGTGGATTGAAATTTTAAAATTCCCCACTTTTTCTGTGTGCATTTAAGTGGTTTGCACTACTTTTTAATGCGAATATTTTTTTGGTCGATCCTTTACTTCTACTTTTAATCATACAAATTCAAAATTTCGCCAAAAATGTCAAAAATTCCACCAAAGCGTTTTTGTCGGATAGAATCATAAAAAATACAAAAATCCGCCGCAAAGTTTCCCGGGGATTAAAATCCGCCGGAAAGGTATGCCTTGGAAATTCAGTTTTTCTTGTAGTGGGTATATGAGTGACATTATCGCTCACGACAGAATACTAGTTGCAACCAAGGTTTCTACTTAGATTTTTATATTGATATTAGAATACTTACTCGCATTTAACCATTTAACTTCTAATTTTATTTCATTTTATTATTGATATTTTCACGATTGTCACCTCATGCATTACTCTAATGAAAAACTTACAAAAGTCGGGAAGTGGTGTTGTTATGTTTCTAGCTTTTTTGATGTTAGTTAGTTTGTTTATATTTATCGTTAGTTTGTTTATATATATATATATATATATATATATATATATATATATATATATATATATATATATATATAATTACAAGAAAAGCTTGTTTTAGCCACGACAATTGCCACGGAGCTTATTAAAGTCGATAATTTGCCCGCAGTTTGCGACGGCATGGGTAAAAAATAAGGCGCGAAATTTCCATTGGTGTTTGCCACGGACATGTGAAAGGATAGAAATTTGCCACGGAGATGTCGTGGCAAGTCAAGTGTAACAACCCATTAATCAAAATAAAGCAGGCAGATCCACATCCTAAAATCGAGCGTCACGCTCTCTCGCTCTCTCCTCCTCACCCTCTCCCTCTCCTCACCTACAATCCGCCTCCTCCTCACTCTCAATCACCACCACCTCACCTCCACCCACACTCCCCACCGTCGTGCTCCTGCAAAAACCCTCTCACTTGCAAAAGCCTCGATGACTCTCACTCTCTTCAATCGAAAACTTATCGATCTTTGCAAGCAAAACCCTATCATTTATTCTTTGCTTGTAATCGTCGTTGGATCCCTTTAGTTAGAGCCTTTCCCAAAATCGCTGCTGCTGCTGCATTTTAAATCTTCTTCCATCCATTTCTTCGAGTAAGTTTTCAGATCTTAGAATCACTATGAAGATTGTTTCTGTTAGTAAATTTTACCATGCTTATGAACAATTAAGTGATGAATTTTGTTAATAGGGTACATCTGCTGATCAAGACACTCGATTTTCCAATAAACAAGCTAAGCTTATGAAATCGCAGAAATTCGCACGGAATTGGAACACCTGGTTTGTTTTTAATTTTATAAAATTTGGAGTTGGGAATCAGTGGTGAAGATGAGATTATTTGAGTTTGGGAGTGTGTTGATTGTTCTTCTGTGTGCGTTTCTGGTTTTGGGAATGCTGAGATTTACATAGTAATTGTTGAAGGTGAACCTATTATAAGTCATACTGGAGGTATTGATGAGTTTGAAGCTACTGCGGTGGAATCTGCTGATGAAAAGATCGATAGCACCAGGTACTTACTTGCACCATGTGTTCCTTTTTTTGTTGCTGGATGAGGTGCATATGTGAATAGATCTTCAAAGAGTCTAATTTAATATATGCTGGAGCTGGAGTGAATTTTGAGACTCTAGTCATTCTATATGGCAAAGTATATTTATGGCTGTCCACTATTCATTTATTTTTGATAGCTCTCATTATATACTCTAGTCATTCTATATTGCTAAAATATGCCTAATGGCTTGTACAACTTCTACACATTTAAACCAATCATACACATTGGTTGCTGCAAACGATGTGCTACTAGATTCTTCAAATATGAGGTACAGCCCCACAGATTGTCAGAAACCAGAAGTTTTAAACAAGAACTTGATAGAGGGCAATATTCTTCTCTGTGGATATTCTTTCAACTTTGTTGTCAGTACTGCATCAGTCAAGAAAGTCTCAGAAACAGCAAAGGCCCTTGGTGTAGCTGGATTTGTTCTGTGTGTTGAAAATGTTTCCCATGGAGCAAAATTCGACCCTGTCCTAGTAGCCTTCCTGGGATTCTTATCACAGATGTCAGCAATTCAAAGGTACTCAGACTCATCTTTTCCGGTATATTTATGTAAAGGTAGATTGAATATCAAAATAGTTAAACCTATTTTCTCTTAGCCCATAATCTATTTCATAATCAACTACTTATCTTAGCTACCATTATTTTCATCTCTTCTTGTCTTACTTTTTCATCAATAGCTTCTGTTTCTGTTTATGTTAAATTATGCTCATGCATTATTGATCATACAGGAACTTATAGACTATTATAATGTGTCTACACCAAGAGACTGGACTGGAAGAGTGAAGAGTTTCAAAGGTACAGGTAAAATCGGCGACCATATACTCCAATAATGTTCCCATTGCAGTAACTTCTTTTACTTCTCTTTCTCTTATTTTTAGCTTGTTACTTTGTTAGTATAGGTTAGTAGATTATGCAGTGTTGACTTGTTTATTATGAGATAACCAGTTTCTATTTTCAGTTTTGTCTTGTGTGGAGATAGTGCTTCTGTTCTTCACCCCTATTCAATTTGATGAGTTTTTTTTAGTGATTTTTAAGCAGTTAGTATGCATGCTATTGCTTTTGACTTGTGTGGAGTTAATGCTATTGCTTATTTTTATAAGTCTCATGTTTAGGCTCCTTTTTGTAGGGTATTACTAATTCTAGTAACTTCTATATTATAATATGTTACAATACAATTATTTAAAACTAACTAAACTTAGTTTTTATAATGTGCAGGAGGCTTTATAACTCTCTTGGGCATGTTTCTTTGCGATGGAATTGAAAGCTAGGTGTGTTCACTGCAATTGAAGGTCCACTCTTATCAATGTGTTCACGCTCTTGAGGAGATAGGGTAGATGGAACTTTTTATATAACCATGTCAAAGTTATGCAATTAACTCATGTTAGCGTGTCTTAGACTAGCATCTCCATAGTGTTCTATATAGTCGTTAATGTGAAGATCTAATTTGTGTGTATTTATGTTGTTTGGGATTGGTCTAATTTGAAAGTATGATTTAGTACATGGGGGTTTTCTATGTATTAGTTTGAATGGTTGTTGCGAAATTTGTCTTGAAGTTCAATACTAATAGGGGTCTTCTATGCAAACTAGATTATGTATATACATTTCATTCAAATGGTAGGAGTTAGTACTTGTTTTTATTTTCAGTAAAAGCGCTACTCATTCTCTTAGCGCCTTTCGAGAATGCATAATGTTTTTCTTTCTAAAAAGCGCTACTAGTTTCATAACGATGGGTAGCGTTTTCAAATAAAGCGCTACCTATGGCCAAAAGCGCTAAGGTAGATCTGTAATGCTTTCTTTCAAAGCGCTACCCATTCAGAAATGATCGATGGCGTTTTTAAAGGCAACTAATAGGTGATCGCATCGATGATGGCGAAATATTTAGTAGCGCTCAAAAACACTACAAAAGACAAAAAAATGCTACCAATCCTAAATCTGTTGTAGTGACACTTCAAAAGATTCGATCAGATCAAAATCTCATGCTCGCCCGTGGGTGCTTATAAAAATAGCATTAGAATGAAAAAAAACTTTATAGCATTAGAGGAGTCTGTTCTGCATCGTTTTTATTACAGTGATAGCATGACGTTGCTTTGTAATTCCTTTAGTTAGATTCGGTCTGTACTAGGCATAATTGGGGAGGGTGTTATATGTAGTAACTAGTACACTATAAGAATTTTACCTGCGGAAAGTTTCCCTGGGTATTTCCTAAGGATTTTTGGAAAAATTCGCAGAAAACTATTTCCCGTAGACTTTCTTGCGAATTATTCAAAAAATCCGCAATAAATAATTATCCACGAGCGTGTTAACAACGAAAAAGAATCCGCAGGACATTTTGCAGAAAACTGATTTCCTGCAAATTTTCTGATAAATTTGCTCGGAATTCTGGAAATTCTAATAGTGTAGCTGTGTTGGATTAGCAACTATCGGGGTACTCTTTATTCTGCCGGGCCTTTTTCTCACTGAGTTTTGTCTCTGATAGGTTTAATGAGGCCCCTTGGTTTTACCGTTGTAATGGGTTGGTGCACCCATTGTGCCCCTTTTAATAAAACTCTATTGTTTATCAAAAAATTGATTAACTAACTCTTTTTTTTACAAATAGCTAACTAATTGTGCTAATTTGATTTTGAATTTATGAAAATCACCAATATAATTTTGCATGTGTAAGTTTTAAGACATCCTTAAAATTTAAAATCTTTGCGTCAAAAAAAAAAATTAAAATCTTTAGTCCTGTTTATTAAAACCTCATTAAAATCTTTTAAGGTAAACTCTCCTTAGAGAAAATTTATCTAAAAGAAAAAAGAGTACTCCCTTATTTTTCATTAAAAAAAGAAAGAAAACAGAAGAAAGTCTAAGAGTGACTAGAACAAAACACTTAACAGGAAAAAATATACATCATCAAAAATGATAATACAGAATACCTAACCTAAGGTTGGAGTAACTTCAGGACAAAGATTGACTCCACATATTTTTTGGAGACTATTTTCTTTCTGTGGGTCTGCCCGTAGAGCTCGTGCTATCGTTTTAAAACAGCTACAAACCTCGCTTTTATCATCAGTCAACTGTACTAGAGTTTTAACTCCTTCACAACATAATGTAGGTGGCATGTCATATGAACCTATGAGGTACATTCCACATGGAAAAATATACACGCCTTCATCTCTACAGTCTAACCTTGCTCCCGAAAATGGTGGTGAAACAAGTAGGAGTAGAAGAAGCACTATAGTTCTGGTTGAGGCAGCAGTCACACATGAAGGTTTCATGATTATATATTGGCTAATTTTGAGTGGTGTTTTGTTTTGCTTTCGACTTTTTATATATAGGAGGTTTATTTATTGAGAAATGTTATTTGATCAAAAAAGTGTACTAAAAGTAAACCAAAATACTAATACGTATAAGATAAGAAGGGAATACACGTATAATACATTTAGTTTTTCATTTTATATTAAGTTCAGTGTTATAGTGTATATTATATTTAATTTAAAATAAAGAAATAAATGTACTATATGTGTATTTCCTTCATATCTCATACGTATTTATATTAATAGTACACATTTAGAACACTTTTTTAATTGTTTTCTAGAGGAATGGAATAATATATATGTTTGTGTAGCTCTCTTGGTTGTCATTTGGGATGCCTGGGTTGAACATTTGTTAGGATTGTTGTATATGTTTTTATTGGTTTTGGTACTTTGGTGTCAATCTTTCGCTCAATTGAGTGTTGTACAAATTTCTTATATTATATTTAATTTCCCTTTAAAAAAACATATTTTTACAAATAACAATTCTGTTATTTGTTAGTATGACATTCTTGAAGAGGCGATGGAATATTTTTTTGTTGAAGCGAAAGGACAATGGAATATTGGAATGAAAAGGGGTTCTTTACTAAAATTTATATTATATTATTATATTTATGTTTGTTTCAATTTTTGTGGTCCAGTGTTTGTTTCTATTTGATTGTTACACTTTCTTCTACTTCTCTTTATCTCTCTCACTTTAACTTCGGCTTTTTTACTACTGTAGCCCAAAAAAAAAATTACCTAAATGACACACCTTTTAGATTAAATACCAAACTAACTTGCTTTTTTTTCTTTCATGAACTACTTCCCCACCTAGTTCTCAACTAAAATGTTGCAATTTTTTTCTCCTATGATGAACTCGATCGCCCCCACCCCTAGTTCTCCACATGGTTTTTAATTTTTGATTTTCTTGTATTTAATTTTATTAAAATCTAAATTAATTAAATTTAATTACAATAATTAATTTAAATAATTAGAATAGTTAATAAAATTATTTATAAAATAATTACGGTAAAAAATTAAGATATTAAAAAGTGGAACAAAATTTAATATTCGATAAGAATAGAAATGAAAAACACAAATTGCAAAAATACAAGGATAGGAAATTTAAAGCGAAGCGACATGAAAAACATAATACAACCTAGTTCTACTTAGAACTACTACCTCTAATTCTACGGCGGATGGATTGGGCAGATTCTTCTGTTTCGATGAACAATTCGAGATAAGGTTTAATGAAACCTTGGAATTCTTCATGTTTCTCAAACATTTGTGAAACGTCTTTGTCTTTCTTGATAGGCTTAGGGCACTTAGAATACGATTACGTGGGGTCATCTTTGCGGATGTAGGGGATTGAAATTCGATACTATTAATTTCTTGCTCCACACCATCTAGTTCCACATTTTACGTTAGTTTTTCTTTCAATTGGCGAAGGTGATGTTGTTAAGCTGAAATGTTTAGTTTGATGACCATGATACAACATATCGGCTTGGTCTAGTAGTGGGCGATCATCGATAGTCAACTTCTGGTGTGCGTAATGGTATTTCCGGTATGGGTTGTTGTGGTGCGGGTGGTCTTTGTTGAAGAAGATGAATGACTTCTTACGGGTGTGTACTATGTCCACGTCTGACTCTAAGATTTGTCGCCCCATCGGAGCGTTAGCTAGATGTTCCATCATTCTTGTGGACGTCGTCGTCGCTTTGGATCTCCATGGTGAATAATGGGCGGTCCATCATCTCTACAATTGAACTTTTTGAAGCGTATCGCTCAGCGTCTTTACGCCACTCTCCTGCAGGCGAATCTTCCTCTCGGCCTTCTCCTTGAGTTGGGCGAATGTGATGTCCTTATTCATCCTCTGAGAACACATGGTTAGGACAACGATCGAAACACGATTGCCATGTTAAATCGGTGGTAGTGATTCCACTTTGTGATAAAGAGGCGGTTAGGAATTTGTCGTTTTAGTCTTGGGTTTTAGCTTCATTGCCATCCCATTTTAGGTGATGTGGGCGATTGTTTTTGGGAAGAAGCGAGAGAAGAAGATGACTAAGAAGCCAAAGGGTAGGTTGGGGGTAAAGCGGTGGTGTTAATGTTAGTGTAATTTGAGAATGTATTTATAATAGAGCGTGATCGTGTGTGGCCGTTGATTTAGGATCATCATAGCAGATTGATTGTAGGGTTTAGTGTCGGCAAAATCTAGGCCGTTAAATTTGTGTCGGCAAAATCTTGGCGGTTTAATAATGTCGGCAAAATCTAGGGCGTTAAATAATGTCGGGATAATCTAGGCGTTAAATAAAAAAATACTTGACCTTATGCACACTCTGCACAATGCGGCATGCACACTCTGCCTGATGCGGCATGCACACTCTGCACAATCGACCTTCTGCACAATGCGACACTACGCACAATGCACACTCTGCACAATGTACACTCTGCACAGCGCATTATTAAAGATTGAAGATAAAATATTTAATAAGTGATCCAACTTAATTAAATGTGACTTAACATTAAAACCTTAAATTTAATAATTGATAAAAATACAACTTCTTAATTATGAAATACAACTTAAAACTAATAATACATTAAACAACATTGATTTAAAGACATGAATTGATTTAAAAGACTAATCGAAAAAAATCAGTAGTAGTAAATGTGACTAGTTTACATTGCGGTTAGAGGCGATTATTTTTGTTGTGACCTCATTTCTACAAATTCCGCATCTTTTGGTGCGGGTTCCGTTCTCTTTGATCCGTCTGCATGCGAATCTGAGTAGTAGGCGTGGGCGGCCCTTTCTATCTCTTCGTTTAGTTGGATCATCTTTGTAGTTCAATCGTATTGAAATCGAGGCCATGAGGTCTCGGTTGGCAAGGGTGGGAACTCCGGAATGTAAGTATTGAAAACATTATGCATTGTGTAGGGTGGATCGACAAGCGCAAGTGGTAAATAGCGCATTTTGAGCTTTGTTGCGATGACATGTGAGCGGGGGTAATGAAGTGCACGGAAATCCCCACACTCCGCGGGTTTTGCTATAAAGTCCACCACAAATGTGGTCGCGAGTCTACCACTTTGTGGTCGTACTTCTTCGAACTTCGGAACAATTGCACAACGCGATCGTGAATTGCGGCGGCATGCGTTTGTGAGACTTTAATGTTTTTAACAATGTTTTTCATCAATGTTTGAGAGAACATTGTTCGGATGTCATCATTGCTGTGCATGTGTTCCCGTTTGACAAAGATCTCGTTCATCCTAAAATATGTTGCATCTATCAATGAGCGGATCGGGAGATTCCGCACCCCCTTAAGGACATTGTTGATGCACTCTGCAAGGTTTGTTGTCAAGTGCTAGCGGGAACCTCCATCGCGCGATATCAATAATTGTTGCAGGTTAATGTCTTGACCCAAGCCACCCCATCGGGACCTACTTAAATCGGCAATTTTATTTTTGTAGTGATTGGTGATCTCTCTCGTCATTGAGTATCTTTGAAGCAAGTAAAGTAAGATGTTGGTAATTATGGAATGGAAAATACATAATAAAAAATAAATAAAGTTTCAAAGATCTTGACCCATATTGATGAGATGTTTCTGGCGAGTGTTCTTGAAGTGTCTCATGAAGTTACGTGCTATGTGGCGGAATCTGAGAATCGTGTTTCGATTCTTTGTTTACCGCTAACGGCGCCTTTGATAGACTCATGTCTATCGATATCAAACAAAGACCTCTCTGTGGTGTCCTGGCCCATCTTAAACGAGATAGGAAGAAATACCAAGCCTCATTTGTCTCACCCTCGACAAGCGCATACGCAATTGGGAAGGTCTTTGTTTCTTCCGATCTTGTCACGATTGCCAAAAAGAAGAACCCCTTTGTACCTACCATACAACCATGTTCCATCAGCGAGACACCAACTGGTTTGCGAAATTTAAAGCCTTGTATGCGGGCCAAAACTCCAAAAGATCGGTGGAAAACACCTTTGTTGGTAACTTCTTTGTCAGTTCTCATAGAATGGTTTGGACTACCGATCGATAAGCGTGCACAGTATATCTTGATAGAAACCCATTAGGCATCTGGTTACCTCCTTGTAAGAGTCTTCCCAATTCACAGTATACTTTTTCGATTGCTTTTGTTTAGCAATCCAAGCCTTCTGTGGAAGTCGTGTACGTGTCGCTCCTTGATGTGTGTGATCGGCCACAGACCAGCGATATTGTTGGGTCTGCCTTACAAGTGGAAGGATATGAGAACATATGAAGGAAGGCGTCATCTTGAGGTGATCTTGGGAAATATTGGATGTTGTACATGTGTGTGGGTGAGTCAGCTGTGTAATCCCCACAAACAGTTTTTGCTCAGAGCCTCACAACACACCTCCACAAACACGTATCGTGAACACAAAAACACCTTAAACTGTAGTACTAGATTTGTTGACTTGGTATGCAACAAAATTGTTTAGGTGATATGTTTGGATGAATTCCATGGCTATTTCTTTTGTGGGAAATTTCATTTTGAGTTTAGGTTTGTTTGGGTCTTCATTGGATAAAAGTTGGTTCGATCCATGGGATGGGAAAACTCTAAATCATAAGGTTACGGGCTATAAGGCATGGCGTTTTGAAAGTGTGAGGCAGGCTCGCGGAATGCAACACCTATGTTGGGGTTAGTTTGAATTGGTTCTGGCGTCTTCCATGGCTGAAGAATTTCATCTTCATCATCGCTATAATCCCCAGCGTCCTCATTATGGACTCTAACAAACATACTAAGCGGTGGGGTATTAGTTTGATTCTTTGGAGGGTTAGTTGTATTAAGGTCAATGGGGTTTTTGAGGATGATGGTGCGAGTGATGGTGATGTGTCGAAGGACTATAATGCATGTTCGTTTGGGATGATGAAGGATTGAAGTGAGGGTAAGCAGGTGGAATGAAATCGAGTGTATGGTTGAAATGTTTGTTGAGAAAAAGGGATGGTGTGTGGTGATGGAGATGGAATAGAGTGGGGTTCACTTACACGAGTATAGTTTGAGCGGCATCAACCAAGTCTGCGTATATTTACGGTGTCTGAGATACCTTGACCTCTACATTGTTGGTAATGCTCCATCATCATTTCAAGTTGTTCATCGGATGTAATTTCGAAACCCGCATAAAAGTCACAACCAGCTGTGAGTGTTGTGGGGTACCGATATGTAATACTAGAAACCATTTTGGAACGGTCAGGAGATATTATTTTTTCAATGGCTTCTTTAACTTGAGGTAGTTTGAATTTAGAGTTGAGTTTGACAAGGGTGTAGTTTTGACATCTAAACAACAAACCCAGATTATCTGATTTTTCTACATAACCACGGTGATAAAAACTGGGGCTGGAGTTGGAGCCATTGATGAAGTTGGGAGTAGGAGGGTGTGTTTGAGTTTTAGTTGGTAGTAGGAGGATTTGTAAAGGTGTGGTTAGTGGTGAGAGATGTAGTGGCTATTTATTGAGGGGTTTTGGTTTTGAAGGCCAGGATTGCACCGTGACTTTTGACGCCTACGATTGCACTGACAGTTTTAATGGCCAGGATTCCACCGACAGTTTTGAATATTTCAATGTGCATTGTTCAAAGAGCAGCAGCTTGCATTGTGCAGAGTGAACTGTACATTGTTCAGAGTCCACTGTGCATCGTGCATTGTTCAGAGTGAACTGTGCAGCGTGCATGTGTATGGACCTCACCATTATCTAAAGGACAATGATGACAAGCACTAACGCATCTTGACAAAGCCTAGTGGACAAACCCGGTGCCCCCTTGTCTCCCCTTTATCGGAAGGTGAAATGCATGTGAATACTTATTGAAAGTTAGACGGTTTAGATTGCACCGACAATTTGAACGGTTAGGATTCCACCGACAGTTTTGTTTTTTGCAATCCTACACTCATTTTGGTCGTGGCAATGTAGGGTATATTTATTTAAAATTATAAAAAAAAAAATTAGGGAAACAATGGGAAAAAATTAGGGCAAAAAACCATTTTAAGTTTAGGTGAAAAAAATTATTTTTAGCACACTTTCTAGTAAATAAATTACTGATTAAAACATTTTTAAATTTTTTTTTCCAATACAACACTTAGTATTACACTTTGTCTACAAGGTATTATATTTTTAAAATTAAAATACAAATTAAATTCGTGGGAAAAATGTTCCTAAACTTAGGTAAAAAAACCCTTTTTTATACTTGGTCAAAAAATATTTCAATCTTCAATTCCTTTCTTCTAAACCTACTAAATAATACAATGCTAATAAATCAATGAGACCTCATTTACTTCAGGACCTCTCCTATCATGTCATATAAAAATTTGAATTTTATTAAATTTTTTAACCTAACTTAAATTCATTTAACCTAGACAATACTATGACACTTCTATAAGGACAAATACATGTGAAGAGTTGTCATAAACCATGTGAAAGACATATCAACAACCTAGAGACAAGCTACTTGACAAAAGCATGTGAATTAGTGTCTTAAAGAGTTATTAGGGTCATGTGAATAACCTAGACACAAGTATATGGACAAAGACATGTGAACTACTTTAATAAGGGTTCAGCACAAAAATCAAAATCATCATTTACACTACTACACCCATTTTGGTCGTGGCAATGTAGGGTATATTTATTTAAAATTATAAAAAAAAAAAATTAGGGGAAATAATGGGAAAAAATTAGGGCAAAAAACCATGTTAAGTTTAGGTTAAAAAAATGATTTTTAACACACTTTCTAGTAAATAAATTATTTATTAAAACATTTTTTAAATTTTTTTTCCAACACAACACTTTAGTATTACACTTTGTCGACAAGGTATAAGATTTTTAAAATTAAAATACAAATAAAATTCGTGGGAAAAATGTTCCTAAACTTAGGTAAAAAACCCTTTTTTATACTTGGTCTAAAAAAATGTCAATCTTCAATTCCTTTCTTCTAAACCTACTAAATAATACAATGACTAATAAATCAATGAGACCTCATTTACTTCAGGACCTCTCCTATCATGTCATATAAAAATTTGAATTTTATTAAATTTTTTAACCTAACTTAAATTCATTTAACCTAGACAATACTACGACACTTCTATAAGGACAAATGCATGTGAATACTTGTCATAAACCATGTGAAAGACATATCAACAACCTAGAGACAAGCTACTTGACAAAGGCATGTGAATTAGTGTCTTAAAGAGTTATTAGGGTCATGTGAATAACCCAGACACAAGTATATGGACAAAGACATGTGAACTACTTTAATAAGGATTCAACACAAAAATCAAAATCATCATTTACACTACTACACCCATTTTGGTGGTGGCAATGTAGGGTATATTTATTTAAAATTATAAAAAAAAATTAGGGGAAATAATGGGAAAAAATTAGGGCAAAAAACCATGTTAAGTTTAGGTTAAAAAAATGATTTTTAACACACTTTCTAGTAAATAAATTATTTATTAAAACATTTTTAAAATTTTTTTTCCAACACAACACTTTAGTATTACACTTTGTCTACAAGGTATAATATTTAAAAAAATATAATACAAATAAAATTCATGGGAAAAATGTTCCTAAAGTTATGTAAAAAACCGTTTTTATACTTAGTGAAAAAAAATTTCAATCTTCAATTCCTTTCTTCTACACCTACTAAATAAAACAATAACTAATAAATCAATGAGACCTCATTTACTTCAGTGTTGTGGTTTGAATGGAGAAGAAAAGTTTTTGTTTATAGATTAATTGCTGCTGATTCTCCTGAAGAAGAAGATCACACAACTTGTTTCAAGAAAGAATTAATTTCAAAAATGTGGCTTTAATGGAATGAGTATTGTGGTGTCGAGCATATTGAAGTGCGAGTTGACTTAATGGAGTAGCCAATTTCTTATGCTTCTGAGTGTGCAGTTTTAGCAAATTAAGAGAAACCGACTTAAATTAGATGTATTTACTTGTAAATGCAATTACATTTGATCCATCTTTTGTCTTAATGATGGGGTGGAGAGATGTATAGCCTACTTAGGTTTATTAACTTTTGTTATTTGCGAGAATCACGTGGTGCAGTATTTCTAAAGCCTCCTCTGAGAATCATACAATTAACTAGTCAAAAAAATTTAGATCTTCAATTCCTTTCTTGTAAATGTTTTAAAACTCTAGTACAATCTAAACCGTTTAAAGCGTCGGTTGCAATCTGGACCATCCATAAAAACCAAATATAATATAAATATCGGTGTTAAACTTGATGCAATCTAGACCGTTTAAAGCGTCGATTGCAATCTGGGCCTTTTAAATGCATGTGAAATCTGCAGTTTAAAGCTGTCGGTCTGCAATCCCAGAACCATCCATAAAAATCAAATATAATATAAATATCGGTTTTTCAAAAAAAAAAAAAAATTTACTTTAGTGGGACCAACCCGGTGGCCCCTTGTCTCCCACTATCGAGAAGGTGACATAATTGCATTTTGGAATCAAGACCCATTATTGCGCTTTTGTCCCCACCAACCAGCGAACAATCTTGAAATTCATTGGATTCCCCACAAAACCGTGTGCTCAAAACAATACCATGGTGAAAACAAAACCATGAAGTGAAACCATCTTTCAATACCATTATATATTCACCCATATATTCATTCCCTTCATTCGGACAAAAATCAAACCATCTTCTCTTCTCTACCTCTTCACCTTCCACAAGCCTTGCCTTACGAACCATCTTCTCTTCTCTGCGCTTTTCATCTCTTGGTCTAACACGCATGGCCGACTTTACTTTCTTTATCACTCTCTTCATCTCCATCCAAAAATGTCTTCCCTACTAAACCAATCTAATCATATTTCCAACTCTCTCAACAATGACCCCATGGATGTTCATCACAAATTCACACTTCCCACACCGGATGAATCTATACTACCTTTGATAGAAAGAGTGGGTTTGGTAAAATTCTTTCAATTGGCTCGTTCAAAATCCAACCAGACCTTGGTGGCGGCAATGATTGAGCGGCGGAGACCGAGAAACACACACGTTTCATCTTCCGGTAGAGAGTGCACAATAACTCTCCAAGGCGTCCGATTGCGGTTGGGGCTTTACGTTGTGGAGATGCCATTCATCGGCAATACCTCAAAAAGTTGGCTTTGAACTATGCGAGCGATATTTGGGTAAAGTTGTCCCACCTAATGGAAAAGATGGCCATTGTCTCTGTTGATGTAGCTCGTCGTCAATTTATGGAGGTTCCACGGGGGCTTCCATGACGATTCTTAAACAATATTGTAGGGCTTGGTTGTTGCTTTTGATCGGGGTACATACTCCCGGACAAAACATCAAGCAGTCGACATGAAATACCTACTCCACTTGATAAAATTCGACAAAATATCCAAATTTAGTTGAAATTCGACATGTTTGACAAACTTATACCGGATGTTGTGTACGACATCTACAGCGCCTGGAAAGGCTATGGGTTGATGTACTCTTTTATTCTGATCTTGGATGCAGTACGCATGCCTTTCTAGCACCGTCTTGCACACTTTCATATGATTGGCCACTAGCAAAGAGGTAAAAATTTTACACTTTTTAAAAATACTAACAATTACATTTGATCTTTATGTTAACTTAGTTCCTTTTATTTACTAGATGGGCAAATCCACCACTTAATCACACCAGATGTCCAAGAGACCTTGTTTAAATGCAGAACAAGGATCGACCACATGACAGTGAGGATTTTAAGTGGTTGCCTTATGAGGATTTCAACCTTCTAGCGAGGCGCATATGAGGCTCGGCCATATGGACTACAAACACGGCTATGGTGTGTTTCCATATGGTCGAATGGCACCAATGCGATATAGGGTTAAATTGCAATATCGACTTACTGCAAGAGATACCAAAGCTGGCCGGTCGATTTGGTGACACGCGCAGAATCACCATGCGGGGACATCATAATGTCGATTGGGCTCGATATCACCGTGGTTTGGATCATTGTTGGAATGATAGAGAAAATCGGTGTGTTGTGCATCCGCCCTGCTATGGAACACCAAAGCGATCGATAGATACATGCGGCCGGTTTTTCACAAATTCTAGGCCATACATTTACGTGCGACCAACGGCTAAAGGGATCTGCGTCTTTGCGATGTTGCGGTGATGTTGATGAAACAGGATGAAGAACAAGCACCACCTCCCCCGAGAACTCAAAGCCCGAACAACGAGGCGTAACTGTGTCGTTATCGGCGTCCCGCACAAATCGAAGGCTGGAACCAAGCGGCGTGTGAGACATAAGAATATGTGCCCCACCGCCACTCTATCTCACACACACCAACATCTCGGGACAGCGATATGTTCGACTCTCTGTTTGGTTTCGCGGCGGTGCAGGAATCTGCGATTTATGCTCGTGAACTTCAAGAGAGGGCGCGGGTGCTTGTTCTTCATCGGTGCCCCAATATTATCAATACCCACCTCCCCACGAGCGGCGTGCGTGCCGTGCAGAGTTTTCATCGGTGCCCCAATATTATCGATACCAACATGCCCCGAGCCTGACCCCAATTATTTCGGACCCATCTCCCGCACACGCACGGCGAGGAAGAACCCAAACAACCACAACGGCGTCAGCGTCCTGGCGTAATCCCGTCCTAGACGGTGTGGAAGCTGGGTCTCATCTTCTTCGTTAATACTTTAATCTATTATTAGTTTGACAAGTTGTATTTCATAGCAAAGAAGTTGTATTTTTATGAGTTATTAAATTCAAGGTTTTAATTAATGGTCTAGATCTTGCCGACACTATTTAACGGCCTAGATTTTGCATAATTTTAATATCTTCATTTTTACCCCAATTATTTTTAAATAATTATTCTAATTATTTAAATTAATTATTGTAATTAAATTAAATTAATTTACATTTTAATAAAATTAAATACAAGAAAATCAAAAAATTAAAAAACCATTTGGAGAACTAGGGGTGGGGGGGGGGGCGAGTTCATCAAAGGAATATAAAAAAAATTGCAAAATTTTAGTTGAGAACTAGGGGTGGGGGGGCGAGTTCTACAAAGAAAAAAAAAGTGGGTTAGTTTGGAATTTAATCTAAAAGTTGAGTTATTTAAGTAAATAAATTTTTTTTTATCACTATTTGGTTTTTTTGCCATAAACTTCACTCCCCCACTTTAGTTTGCTTTCCTCTCATTTTGGATTTCTCTCTCCCTGTATTTTTTATATTTAATTTACCTTCATAAATGCTTGTTTTAAGGTCCAATAAGAAAAGATTTTTTGTTCTCAAAAAATTTTGTTACCTTTAAATATGCATATTTTGCTTTTAAGTTTCCACAAGAAACATTACATGATATTTTGCATTTTATTATTGCTGGAGTTTCTTTTTTGATAAGCTTTGTTATTGCTAGAGTTAATTTGATTATTTTATCTTTATAATTTATTAACTTTTTATAAATGAATATTTAGTTTTGTCACTAGTGGAAAAAATGCATTTTATAACGGTCATTCATATCGGTTAAAAACGACCTGATATAATAAGTGACGCGGTGGCAGTTTTGTAATTAAAATTACAATATTTATATCGGTTGCTTCTTGAACCGATATAGAAATGCAATCCTAATGCTAACTTACATCTTTCATATCGGGTCAATTATGTACCCGTTATAGAAAACCCTAAAATATATTTAATTTAAAATAAAGAAATAAATGTACTATATGTGTATTTCCTTCATATCTCATACGTATTTATATTTTGGTACACATTGTAACACCCAAGTATTTCTCAACAATAGAAATACTAAAAATGCACCATTAGCATACATCAGAGTAAACCTGCCCCTGTTTCAGATATTGAATAATACAAAACTCTCGAATTCCAATCAAAGAGTTATTTCCAACTTAAGGTACTTAGGGTACAATAACATAAGTACTTAAGTGTCACTTAAACATTACAACAAAATACTCAATATCCAATGACAAAGGTAAAATAGATTAGTTTTTCAACTTAACAAGCAAGTCATAAACTAAGTTCCAGAATAAACAGAGGCAAACTAAATAACATAGTCTGAGCTACTATGTCTACAAATCTCCAAGCCACAACATCTAATCATGCCTGTTAGCTTTACGCTTCCCCTGCATATCTGAAAACAACAACATTTGTAGGGTGAGATAACATATCTCAGTGAGTCTTATCGCGACCCCTGACCTATCACTCGGTCCTTTTATAAAACCTTAATTAATTTCTTGATTTAATCAATAAACCATGCATGTTACTAATTGCACAATACCGACTGCACATCTGCTAATCCCGGTAAACAGTGCATTCATAACGTCAAAACAATTGTACCATACCGACTGCACATCTGCTAATCCCGGCACAGTACATTAATTCTCTTTAGCATAACACCGACTGCACATCTGCATCTAGATTTGCCTACATTATTTCTTGTTTGAAGATAAGTTTTCCCACTCATCTTAAAACAAGAAATAAATAGGCAAATCTAGATATTTTTCAAATCAAACGTTAAAACCACACATTTAGTTAGAGGTTCCCTTTCGGTAGAAGGACGTGTGCGGTGCTAGCACCTTCCTCACACGTAATCGACCCCCGAACCTATATCTCTAGTTTTCAAAAGACCATCTGCCTTGTTCAAAAGACCTTTTTTCAATGTTTTGGTCTTAAAATTAAAATATTGGTGGCGGCTTCAAAATTTTCCACGTTGTACATTGAGAAACCCAAACTGGATTTTTCGGGGTGCAACAGCTGGCGACTTCACTGGGGACTTTTCCTTTTTTAAGTGGGTCAAGCCTAACTAATTAAATGTGTGGTTTAATGTGTTATTGATTTGATTTGGATACCTTGTTTGGTTCTATCTCTTTCGGTTTCCTTTTCTTTCTTATCATGTTGTATGCATGTGCATTTGTTTTCCCTTCTTCCATGTTTGTTTTTCCTTCCTCCTCTTTGCTTATGTGCTTAGTACCCTCATGCATTTCCCCAATCCCAATCATGTTCCCTTCTTCTTTGCTCCCTTTCTTCAAGGTAAGCTCATGCATTTCTCCCCAATTCAATAATGATCCCCTCTTCTTGGTTCCCTTTCTTGAGGTAAGCAATGCACTTGATTGTTGTTGAAACCCTAGGCTAGCTTATTTGATATTGAACCCTAGGGTAGACGACATGTTATTGCTTGCTATCGTCTGGACTGTTCTGGGTTTTCCTTCACAAGTGGGGTATATGTGGGTAGTTTTAGGCGGTATGTCCTCGCTACACACACTCACACCTTATGCTTACTATGTTTTGAGAGGGGCCTAAAACCCAGGTCGACAAAAATTAGGAGAGTGAAGCAGTAGTGGTAGCAATTGAACTGTTGTCCTTCCGACTCTCACGAAAGTTTCAGCCCGTAGTATGCTCTTTCATGATGCCTCACACGGATGGCGTTCCATCGTTGTGGGTGCTATTGTGAGAGAGAATTAGCTCTGTAACACAGTGAGGAAGTGACTAGAACCCACATGGGAGGAACATTTAAGTTGTCTTAGAACCTAAGTCTCGCCTTAGAGTAGGACACGAGGGGCATACCAAATTGTGTGTTGCATTGTAATCTAGGCATGTTTTCAAAAAGGAGAAGGAGATTTTTCAAAAAAAAGAAAATAGAGAAAGAGTTCTTTGTTGTAGCATTTCTTTTCTGCCGGTCCGTCTGAGTGACATATGGCCCACTTTATTTTCGAAAAAGGGAGGAGAAAGAGTTACCGTTGTAGCCTTTCTCTTACTAGTCCATATGAAATAATGTACGGCCCGCATTTTCCAAAAAAAAAAAACTTGAATCATTGCCAATAAAAACTCTTTCATTTATCCTGCATGCACATAGAACATCATCATCATTTGCATACATCCTTGCATTACATAAAATAAAATTTTCAAAAAAAAAAGGCAAAAAGCAAAACTTTCAAAAAAATCATCATAGTCTTTTCTTTTACCGGGCTATATAATGAGGTGATGTTCCCAAAATTTCAGTCACCAAACTCGAAAAAATGTTTTCATCTTATTTTTCACATGCATGTCAAGTCGCATTATCGCCGTCATTTTCATATAAAGACATCATTTGCATTGCATAAAACAAAAACTTGATAAAATTCATACATGCATTTTTCTCTATCTCATTAAGGTTTGTCAGGAGTGCATTCTTCGCACGTGTGTGTTTCCATTCACTAAGGCTTTTTGTCCTAATTTTCTCGAAAGATCCAAAAAATCGTGTCTTATTAGGGGCGCGTCTCATGCATTATTGTTTTCCTTTTTCACACATCATGAAAAATAATACATTAACCTCTCATTGTGAGCATCATGCATTTCATTGCACAAAAAAAATGAAAACAAGAAAGCATCTCATTCATAATCATGAACAAAAATCATCATCAAATTTATTCAAAATGTAGCATTCATACATCATTTCATTAACCTCATCACTTTAGTTCAAATACATCATTCCTCCATACATGCATCTTTCTAAAAAGGGAAGGGGCATTGGCATTTCATACTTTGCCTTGCCTCTAAAAAAATCATCATTTAGGAAAAAAAGCATCATTCCTGCATCTTTCATCATTCAAAAGAAAAGGGGGCATCGACATTTCATATCTTGTCTTGCCTCTATAAAAATCATTTTGAAAAGAGGTATCATTCTTGCATCATTCGCATTGGTATTCCATATTTTGTCTTGCATTAAAAACAACAAAATTGTTTAAAATAAACCACACTTTTCGAGTGATCATTCTCCACGCATTTGCATCATACTTGCATATCATAATTTGTTCATTCATTCATTGCATAAAATAAAAGTTGTGGTGAGAAGCGAGACGTTCTTGCAAAACAATCATCCTTTTCGAAAAAGTTTATCCTTACTTGGTTGCAAACTCAAGGTGTTCCAAGGCACTCAGTTTTTTCAAATCAATAGCTCATTTGCATTTCTTTCAAAAGCACTGAATCCCATCCATTCCATGACAAAAGACTGAAGCAGCTCAAAAAAAAAAAGAAGAAAATTTCATTGTTCTAACTAATGTTGACTCTCTGTGAAGCATTCCTATAGTGAACGTGCGCGACACGTGCGGTTTCTCTTGTTTGAGTCGGTCGGTTTCTTTCCTTGTCATCATCACCATCCAAGTCTAATCCCGCCCGTCCACCCATAAAGCGCATATTCTCTCCCATCGATTGCATACTTGACTTTTTGGTTCATTCTCACTAACACTCTAAGTCCTCCATGCTTTGAGGCAGTGCAGTGATCACTAACTTTCTTTATCGACATTATATTCCTTTAGTGCAAGTCTTTCCAGAAAAAAAAAAAAGGAAAAAGAAGAGATAAATGAGAACAACAAGCTCGCTAGGTTGAAAACCCGCAAAGAGCGACCTAGGCAAAAAGGGCGCCGGTGGATTGAAAACTTCAAAGAGCGGTCGAGCAAAAATTAGGGCATGAAAGAAAATGCAAATAAAAGAGCAAACACATATAGATAGATAAATTGTTGTCGGGTTTCTGAAAAAATAAGCAATCGAATTTGAAATGAAGTTTGGTCGCCTCCCACAACCTCAAGAAAATCCAAAATCCAAAAATTCCCTTTCACCCCACCTTAAGCCAAGAAAATCCCAAAGAGAAGGAAAAATTCCCTCTCCTACCTCCATCACTCTAGACAAGGATCAATTCCACATCGAAAATGGTATATCATCTTTATCAGCTCACCCAAGTCCAAAGAAAAGAAAGAGGTCAAAAGGAAAAGAACGCAATCAAACAAAAAGATTCAAAATATGAAAATCTCAAAAAAAAAAGGACCAAGAAAAAAGAGAAACAAGAGAAGTACAAGTTGTGAGCTGATATATTTCACCATGAAACACCAGAGATCCTTGTCTCCATAAACTTTCCAACACTCTGTTGTGTATAATCATCTCTCCTTTCATAAAGACCGCAAACATTTGCTTTGGCCTCAACATCTAACCCTCCATAAACCCTCAGCCACTCTACCATGAAACACAAACTTGTCCTAATAAAACCCCAAGCACCTCATCAAACCTAATAACCATTTCCTTCATAAATCATTGACCATTGGCCGATGCCGAATAAGACCCAACAGCCCATCAACCTCAAACACTTCATTAACCTCAATCATCCCTTCTCCACAAAACATCACAATCCTGAAAAGTCCATCCCGATCAATAACCGATTGCTTTCTCAAATTTTAACCCTAGGACAAATAAGTTTATCTATTTACGATGGGTTTGCTCAAAAGAAAAATAAACGATCGGAAAAAAGAAAGCCGATCAAGAAAAATCCTCAAAAAAAAGAAACTGTCAGAAAAAAGAAAGCTGATATCTAAGAGAGAGAACACAAGTTAGTCATGTGATATCTAAGATTCAGTCGTCATTGGAAGGAAGAGAAAACAAGTGAGCTTGTTTGTAAATGAAAAACCTTGAGACCACCGGAGTTTGAATCAAATTCAATTTTTCAACAGAATGGTCAATAATCATCTCAATTCCTTGCATCCAAAGTCTTGCATCTCATCGTCACAAAAATGTTTACCTCATGCATCTAGGCATTTCAATCTATTCATTATGGCATATGCATCAAAGCATTACATTTGCATCTTCACATTTTGTGCATTCATCACATAGAAAAAAGAAAAAAAACGGTCCACGTCAGTTGCACCATATTTATACTTGCATTTCATAGAGGAAGATGGTAAAGAAGAAAAAGCAGAAATTTTTTCATTGGCATTTCCATAAAAAAAAAAGAGAACAAAAGTCATTGCATCAGAGCATTGCATCATATTAAGCAAAAAAGAAACAAGCAGAAGTTAGAACAGGAGCATTCCATTCATCAAAGCATCAATCACCGCATACACTTGCATTCAAACATCAAAGCATTATGTTGGTATTTGCATTTCATGAACTACAAAGAAGAAGCAAATACAATAGAACAAAGGCATTCCATAATATTCAAGACATCAATCATGGCATTACATGTGTCATTCATTGCATTGCTAAGCAAAATGTGGACGAACACAAGATGTTAATCCTCATGCCTAGTTCAAAGAATCAACACTTCAAGTGTCAGTCTTCAATCTAATTCTAAAGTTAGTAATACTAGACTTGTCAGTCTCAAAATCTCATTCCCGGTCCCTCCTTCAGTTTGGAGTTCGAATGCTCTTTCAGTTTAGAGTTCGGTCACTCCTTCATCCGATTTCAAAGGCCCTCGGGTCCCAAGTGGTTCTTTAAAAGCACACCAAGTGTTCATTTACCGTTTTCTCAGCACGCCAAGTGTTCATTTACCATTTTCTCAGCATGCCAAGTGTTCATTTACTGTTTTCTCAGCACGCCAAGTGTTCATTTACCATTTTCTCAGCACGCCAAGTGTTCATTTACCGTTTTCTTAGCACGCCAAGTGTTCATTTACCATTTTCCAATCAGCACGCCAAGTGTTCATTTATTATTTTCGCATCAGTACGCCAAGTGTTCATTTACTGTTTTCTTTCTAGCAAACCAAGCATTCATCATCATTGCATCAGATATCAAATCAATTTTCAAAATTCAAAATCATTTTCAATAAATAGGAGACTAAGTCGAATGTACATTCGAAATAGTCATCACGATAGGACACTTGAATTGATCACTCAAGAATCCTGAAGTCCCTATGCCAAAAAAAAAACAAACAAAAACATTCAGTGTCGTCGTCTACATCATAGTAATGTTTGCATTCCATAAAGCAAAAAGAACCAAAAATTCATCATCCCATCAAACATCAAAGCAATACAGTTGCATCACATCAATACTTGCATCTCATAGAAGAAAAGAAAGCTATAACATCTCATGTCATTCATCATTTCATGTTATTCATCATTTTATTTCGCATAATAGCAATATTCACATTTCATAGAAAAAAGGAAAAGAAGAAAAAGTTTTCCATTGCATGTCATCTGTCATTTCATCAAAACACAAGAGCATTACATATCATCAAACACCAAAATTTTTCATTCGCATACCTGCACTTCATAAAAAGAGCAAAAGAGAAGAAGAGGAGGAAAGCCAAAAGAGCAACAACTAGCAAAAGAAGAGAAAGAAGAGAAGCTAGAAGAATGAGAATAAGAGCAAAACAGAAAAAGAAACTCATGCATTACATTCACAAAGCATAAAATCATGCACTCATTAGACATAGAAAATAATAATAATAATATTAATAATAAAGTAAAGAAAAGAGAAATTCAGACATTTGCATTACATTCATCATAAGAAAAAGAAAAAGAAAACAACAATCATGGCATTTGCATTGCATGCATTGGTTCATTTTCCAGCTGCAGACAAGTGAGAGAGGATAAACACTTCGGTGTTAATGCTCGCCTTCTGATTCCAGAAAGCGCTCCCCCAATTGGGAGTTCAGAGGAGAGAAAAGAAAAAGAAAGAAAGAGAAAAGAGAAAAGAGAAAGAGACGAAAGAAAAGAAAAGAGAGCGCTCAGGCGCGCATTGCAGTTTGGAGCCCAGAGAGATCATCGCTCCCTTCTGCCCAGGTCTCACATCGTGTACGAGCAACGCGATGGACCGCAGCCCCATGTGAGGTTCAACGGAATAGTTGTATCAGCCTAAGATACAGTGGACGCCGTGCATTGATCTGTATATCAGTTCCGGAGCTGATAACGATCCCCCCCGGTCGCTCGAAAAGGCCAACAGGATGCGTGCTCCTCAAAGCCACGTGCAAACTCGGATTCATCAAGAGTTTGTTTAGGGATTACAGGTTTTAGGTAGCCTGGGCATTTTACCGCTTTCTGCACGCAAGTGCTCATTTTACCGCTTTACGCGCGCGAGTGCTCATTTCTGCGCTTCACGCACGCAGTGCCCATTTTACCTTTTAAATGCGCACGTCGGCTGTTCATTTACTGTTAAGTGTCTATCTTTCCGAAAAAAAACAGAAAAAACAAAAAAAGGAGAAAGAAAAAGAAAAAAGAAAATTTGGATTTCCCCAAGTGGACAAAATTGGTATAATTTCTGAGTTCTTTATTTCTATTTTATCTTCGAAATATGTCTCGGCCAATTCATATTTCTTGATAAAATCCAAATAAAGAGGGGCAGCTGTCATACCCCAATTTTCTCCGGCTTAGGTCAAAACCCTAATTTTGTAAATTGAAGAGTGAAGAGCATTATGCACTGTATTTTGGGTCCTAGAAGTCATTCCAATGTTTTAGGGTTAGAATGCATTTTTTGAGCAAATTAGGGTTTTAGGGTTAAAAAGGGCATTTTGGTCATTTCACAGCAAAAATGGTTTTCCATCACAAATCACTGGACAATTGTCAGGGGAATTATTTGAGGAAGAATGTGCTTAATTTATTTTTATGCGCATGAATGTCAATTATTTGCATAAAAATTCAAATTTAAAGGAGAGGGCAAAATGGGAATTTCCTTCAAGGTGAGATATCAAATCAATTTTGGGGATGGTGATATCATGGAATTTTGGGCCCAATTCCTAAGATATGGCTCAAAAATATGGGACACATTTTCAATAGGTGCACTCTCATTTGCATGCCCAAAAATTCAAAATTCAAATAAAAAGTACAAAGTGTCCTCAATAAGACAAAAGACCAAAAAGAGAGGCAATTTTCCCCCCATTTTTCCCCATTTTCGAATTCTCTCTCTTCCCTCATAGAGTTATGCCCTCTTTTGTAAATTACCCCACCCATTTACACTCACCTCTTCACAAGAAAACACAAAATTTCCTCTTTGGTAACATTTCATCTCAATTATACCCTTGACCCCACAATAAGACAAGTTTTTCACACAAACTCTCCCCCTCACTCTCATTTTTGTGTTTTCTCACTACCCACAATCCAAGTGATCTCTAATCCTAGCCCTTCATTCAAATTCAAAACTCAATCCTAGAGCACCTAGTAAGGAACAATGACATAATTACCCCTAGACCTAAAACAACTCTATAAATACCCTCTCATTTTCACACCTAAGGATCTTTGGCCTCTCAATCTTTTGCTTCTCATTTTCCTACACTAAACCTAGCACACAACTCTCTCCTCTCCTTCCCTTTCCTTGGCTGAACACCCCCTCTTCTCCTCCTCCATCCATCCTTTTGTTTTCCTTCACCCAAACACTATCATTTCACCTAAAATCCATTCCTCTTTCACATACTACCTCCATTCTTCACTAAAACTAAAGAATCATCATCACTTGGGTATCTTCTTCATTTGTGTTCTTGCTCTCCTTTTCTTCATGATCTAGCTTGGTCTAAGGTATACTCTAAAAACCATAGCATTGTCTCCAACATTTTTGCATCAAAAAACACAATTTTTCTTTCCTTCATTTCGCATACTCTCATAAAAATGTGATTTGCTAGTTGTTGTTGGTGAGAGGAGCCTTAAACACTATGGACAAGCACTTAGGGAGGCTTGGGTGTTTAAGGTGCCTCTCACCCTTGAATAAATTGATTCATGTTGTTTTGTGTTGATTTATATCTTGTTGAGAAATAAAATTGTTGTTTCATGTGTTATTTAGTTCGCATATTATGTTAGAATTGGTTTTAATGAGATCTTGTTGTTCTTTGTTTGATAATGTTTAATCTTGTTGTTAGTATTTCATTTTACTGTTAAATGTTATTTTAGTTGTTGATGATAGGCAAGTTGATTCTCACTAGTTCCTAGTGCACTTTTCTCAAAGTGAGAGGATTGCTCTATGTGATTCAACCTAGTTTTTATGTTTATTCAAATCTTGTTTTAGTTTACTTATTGTTAGTTGTTGATGATAGGCAAGTTGATTCTCACTAGTGCCTAGTGCACTTTTCTCAAAGTGAGAGGATTGCTCTATGTGATTCAACCTAGTTTTTGTGTTTATTTAAATCTTGTTTTAGCTTGCTTATTGTTAGTTGTTGATGATAGGCAAGTTGATTCTCACTAGTGCCTAGTGCACTTTTCCCCAAAGTGAGAGGATTTATCTATGTGATTCAACTTGATTTTAGTGTTTACTTACTTGCTCTTGTATTCTAGTTTTATTATTGTCCATTGTTGATGATAAATCATATGATTCCCACTTATGCCTAGTGCATCATGTTTTAAAGTGGTGAAGATGAGTTTAGATGATTCAACTTTCCCCTTTTAATTTCTTAGTGAATAACAAATGAGATTGTATGTTTAGGGTTTGGGTTTGTTCCTAAATGCTTGCTTTAATAAACTTGTCTTTGTTGATGATTGGCAAGAGGATTCACACTTGTGCACTCGTGCACTCTAATTTAAGTGTTGAGGATTGACCAAAGTGATTCAACATACTTTGATGCTTTGATTGCTAAGATGACTTGCTTGTTTATGGTTTGCCAATGATCATATTTGAGGCTACTCTTTTGAATTCTATTTGTGCCTACAACTTCCTTGTCTACTCTCATGTGGTATCATCAATACTTAGATAGGTCCATTCCTTACATTGCATCTTCCACTAGATGTGCATTTAGATTCCCTTGCGTTTTGTAGAAATGTTTGAGTATGGTCCTCGCCTAGCATCTTCCATTAGATGTACATTTAGGTTCAATCTTGCCTACTCTTTCATTTTTGCTTAATGCCCAATTCAAGTTCCTTCTTGGCCTATTTATGTGTTGTGGTCTAATATGTGTAGTCTAGGCTAATATTTGCTCAAGAATTCAAATGAGATTAGTTGCAAGTTATGTCCATGTTGTTGCTTGCCTAAGGATTCGATTTCAATGATTGTGCCATGCTTGAATCTCTAAATCTTCTTGCATTCATTGTTTTCTTTTCTAAATAGCTTAGCATGAAAATGGTGACTAGTGACAATCACCCATAACCTTTGTTAGTTTGGTTGTCATGAGAGCCTAAATTTCAAAAAAAGATGTTTTCATATGCATAAGCTACTAGTGATGACCACCCATAACCCTTGTTAGTTTGGTCATCATGAAGGCTTTCATTTTTCAAAAGAGATTTTTACATGCATTTAAGTAAGTTTTTAGTAATGATCACCCATAACCTTTGTTAGTTTGATCATTATGAACCCCCTTCACTTGTCAAAACCAAAGCAAAAAGACTTTCACTTTCAAGGCTCGTTAGAACTACGTCGCTTTGATTCCCATTTGGGATACGTAGGAGCGAGCCACGCTCTCGTCAAGCGTAACAAATAAAAATCCTTTTCGCAACCATAAACATTAGCATTTTTCATAACAAAAAGAACCATTTTTAAACCCATTGTTGCTAGTGGCTAATCAGAACCTTTGTTCGTCTAGCCATTGGTGGCAATGTCTTTTTCCAAAGAACAATAAGCGATGGTCACCCATAACTTTGGTTAGTTTGATCATTTGTGCCAATCAATCTCTTTCGAAAACCATTTTCAAAAGATCAAATAAAAAACGAGTCGCTACTAACGGTCAATCAGAACCTTTGTTCGTCTGACTAGTGGCGGTGACTCCCATTTTTTAAGAGTACTTAGCGGTGATTACCCATAACCTTTGTTAGTTTAATCATTCGCTGAATACTCGTCCTATTCTGAAAACTCACTAAAAAAGATAAAAAACAAAAACCTTTTCATGACAACCAAGAACTACGTAGCTTTGAATTCTCCATCGCACCAGGAGATACGTAGGAGGGAGAGGCCAACTCTCGTCAAGCGCCAAAAATAAAAAATTTCATTAAGTTTTCCCACTCATCTTCAAACAAGAAATAAATAGGCAAATCTAGATATTTTTCAAATCAAACGTTAAAACCACACATTTAGTTAGAGGTTCACTTTCGGTCGAAAGGACGTGTGCGGTGCTAGCACCTTCCTCACACGTAATCGACCCCCGAACCTATATCTCTAGTTTTCAAAAGACCATCCGCCTTGTTCAAAAGACCTTTTTTCAATGTTTTGGTCTTAAAATTAAAATATTGGTGGCGGCTTCAAAACTTTCCACGTTGTACATTGAGAAACCCAAACCGGATTTTTCGGGGTGCAACAATGACTTCCCCCTCCTAGTATGCTAACCGGTGGGTCGTCACCCAGACTAGACATAATATATATATCAGACTTAATTTACTCTATGATATAAATTCATATCATACGGTTCTTCTTATGAACCTGCATAACCAGTCCAGACAGTGGCGGATCTTGCCAAAAAAATTGGAGGGGGCCAAAATAGTAACAAATATATAAAACAAAATTAATTGTGTGTTACTAATAGTTTGTTTGGTTTAGTGGTCAAAATTACCTATGTCAATTTTAATGTCTAGAGTTCCAATATTGCTTAATGCAGTTTTTTATATTAATTTTGGAGAAAAATATACAAATAACTGCAAAAAAGAGGTGTGGTCATGACAAGAATTGAACTGGGGACCCTAAATACACCAATAATGCTTTTAACCGCTTGGCTATTGATACCTCTGTTGCTTAGTGTTCATTCGGTTCTATATATTCTAACTTTGAGTATAAAATATATTTGTGTATATACTAACTTAATGGGAGCCGGGGGGTACCGTGGCTCCCCCCGGCTCCTTAAAAGATCCGCCACTGAGTCCAGACACCAAATTTTGTTCTTAAAACAATTGTTCCCACACGATACTCTAAGTTTCATAAATTCAACTATATATGATATAAGTGGTTAGGAAAAAGGATTTGAAAGAAGTTTGAAGTCGAACGGAGCGTCGAAACGAAACATCGAATTTGGGGACATAAGGAAATTCTCAACATTGTGCCTAATTTCCGTTCCGTTTCGTTCTCCGATCGATCCCAAACTGTGTTTGTCTCCAAATTCAACCACAACAGACAATATATATATATATGTATATATATATTCCAGTCCAGCACCACAGTCCAGCAAGCAAAACAGTATGATTTCGTTCTAAATTTCAAACACACGGGATTTTCGTAAAATATTGTTTTGACTCGAAAATTCACGAAACTCAAGATTTTGAAAACTCTCCAAACATAACACACAAACAACATTTAAATTCCCTAAACGTGAGTAAAACTCACCTATCGTGATGAATATCACGAAATACCGAAACTTTGTGACGTTCAATCGTTCCAAACAACACGAACTTAACCCAAACTTAGATCTAACACCTCCAAATCCGAAATCAACAGCCCCTATGTCTTCAATCGGTTCCAATCTCTACTTTTTCTCCATTTGAGCTTCAAGCTTCAACAATGGTAAAACAAAAACGAATAGAAATTAGGTGATAAAAATTACACCCTTAGAAAGAGGAGGAAAAATGGGAGAGAATGGTACCAAAAGCCCATTACCAAGTGAAGAATTGAGGGAGATGTTGCACCCCGAAAAATCCCGTTTGGGTTTCTCGATTTACAACGTGGAAAATTTTTGAAGCCGCCACCAATATTTTAATTTTAAGACCAAAACATTGAAAAAAGGTCTTTTGAACAAGGCGGATGGTCTTTCGAAACTAGAGATATAGGTTTGGGGGTCGATTACGTGCGGGGAAGGTGTTAGCACCCCACGCGTCCTCTCTACTGAGAGGGAACCTTTAATTAAGTGCGTGGTTTTACGTTTGATTTGAAAAATACCTAGATTTGCCTATTTATTTCTTGTTTGAAGCGAATGGAAAAACTTAATAATAAAAAATAAAAAAAATTTATTTTTGGCGCTTGACGAGAGTTGACTTCTCGCTCCTACGTATCTCCGGGTGCGATGGAGAATTCAAAGCTACGTAGTTCTCGGTTGTCGTGAAAAGGTTTTTGTTTTTTAATCTTTTTAGTGAGTTTTTGAAATATGACGAGTATTCGGCGAATGATTAAACTAACAGAATTTATGGGTAATCACCGCTAAATACTCTTGAAAATGAGAGTCACTACCACTGGTCAGACGAACGAAGGTTCTGATTGACTGTTAGTAGCAACTCGTTTTTTATTTGATCTTTTGAAAATGGTTTTCGAAAGAGATTATTGGCACGAATGATCAAACTAACCAAAGTTATGGGTGATCATCGTTTATTGTTCTTTGAAAAGCGACATTGCGCCGCTTAATCTGGCTAGACGAACCAAGGTTCTGATTAGCCACTAGCAACAATGGGTTTGAAAATGATTTTTTGTTATGGAAAATATTAATGTTTACAGTTGTGAAAAAGATTTTATTCGTTGCGCTTGACGAGAACGTGGCTCGCTCCTACGTATCCCGAATGGGAATCAAAGCGACGTAGTTCTAATCTTTAAAGAATGTTTTTGAAAGGGGAAGAGCTTTCACAATGACCAAGCAAGCGAAGGCTTTGAGTGATCATTACTAATAACTCTTGATAGCGTTCATGACAATCAAACAAGCCAAAACTTTGGGTGATAGTCACTAATAACTTGTATTAATTGGAAAAGAGTTTGAATGATTTTTATGAAAAGGGTGTGTGATAGCAAAATTTGGGAGTGCTAACAATAATTTTTTTACATAACAAGCTGGAGGGATGCAACCAAAAACGCGGGGGGTGTTATTAGCCGTAAGGAGTTGTATTATAAAAAAAAAAGGGTGCGATTATTGATTTGATTAAAAAAATAAAATAAAAAAACAAAACAAAAGGAGGGGTGTGCGCAGCATAAATGGAGGGGGTGTAAGTATCAATCAGATTAAAAGAAAATAAAAAAAAAACACAAGCCCATAACCACATCAGATGCAAACCATATACCCAAAACAAGCATAACCCTAAATCTAAAACCTCATCAACAACAGCGCCGTTCCCATTTCCAGAAAAAATAGAGTTTTCAAGAGAGAGAAAAAGAGAGAGAGAGAGAGAGAGAGAGAGAGAGAGAGAGAACCGAAGAAGGAGAACGGAATGGAGAACGACACGACGGCGACGGTGGTGGAATGCTCGCGGTGGTCTGAGCGGCGCGCGACGGAGAGGCGACGATGAGGAAGGAAGATCGCGAATGGTGGTTCGCCGACGGCGCGCGACGGAGGGAGAGAAGCGACGGTGGTTTTCGGTTCTGTGTTGGTGGTGGCTCACGGTGGCGGAGGTGCGGTGGTTTCAAGGCTGTTCTGGTTTTATGTTTTGTTCTCAGTGTTTAGTTCTCTGTGTTGTGTTCTTGGGTTGCTGCTCTTCTCCTCCTTCACATTCTGAAAATCATTTTGTCTGGTTTTTGTTTCTGTTGTGTGTGTTGCTGTGTGGAGTGAAGGTAGCTGTGTTTTTTTTCTGCGTGTGTGTGTTTGTTCTTGCTTTTTTCCTCAGATTTGTTCCCCCCTTTCTCTGAGTTTTTGATCTGTATTTATAGATGGACTTGTATGGGATTATGTGTTTGTGAAATCAAATTTAACTCAGCAACTCTGATTATATTTTCCCCAAGGTGTTTCACTTTTTGGTGTTTGAATAAATCTGTATTCAATTTTCCTTACTGTTGCATTCACGAATTGGGTGTTTGAGCTGTCTTATGTGACTTTTGCTCTGCAATGTGCTGCCTTTGGCAACTGGTCTTCTTGTTTAATGTTTGCAGGATAAATATAAAATGAAATAGAGGTATATGGGAGCAGAGGCTGGTGTTGGCGATCTTTGAAGTTGAGATGTTTTTGGATAAAAAAAGTGCGTGGTGATTAAAAATGAATTGTAACTACACTCAAAATAGGAGAGCTCATTACATGCGAAAGCTACTTCATGGATATTGATTCTTCTTTTTCTAATTTTATTTGTGCTAATCAATAACAGTTCTTTTTAATATTTTTTAGCTTTTTGATCTTTTGAATTTTCTATTTTTTTATTTTGTCTTGATTTGCAAAGACTTTGACTATTTTGGTTGCATCATTTTTGGGCAGATTATAATAATAACAATAGTTATTAGATCAAGAATGATAATAACAAAATAGTGATGACAATAAACACACGCATTACGATGAGAGGCGCAACGCGCGCGTGCGCAACAAGAATCACGATGCGCACATGACTAGAAATAATACTGCAAACAAACGAGAATAAATACGCGCACACGATGAGAATAAGAGATGCTAAATCGATAACGAACGCAACTTGAACACATTTGTGCAAATAAACCTACGCGCAACGAGACATATGTTTTGAGGTTTTTTTTTTTTTTGAAAACGAGAAAAATGCTCGTTAAAATTGAGTATTTACAAAAATACCACTTTATTTGATTTTCAACTGGTCGGACAAAATTGGGGTATGACAGCTGCCCCTCTTTATTTGGATTTTATCAAGAAATATGAATTGGCCAAGACATATTTCGAAGATAAAATAGAAATAAAGAATTCAGAAATTATACCGATTTTGTCCATTGGGAAATCCGAATTTTTTTTTTTGAATGGGTGTTAGCCTTCGGCCAACAAAAGCAGAAAATAAGCTTGGTACCAGCCCTCAGTAAGCTGGCGAAAACGATAAAGGAAGTGGGAAATCAATTGGTTCTAGCCCTCAGGCAGCAAAAGCAGGAAATAAATTAATGCTAGCCCTCGGGCAGCAAAGGCAGGAAATAAAGCAATAAAGAAAGCGATAAAGAAAGCAGTAAAGAAGGTACCGCCTCGATGGCCGATCGCATCGCATGAAATAAAGAAAGTGATAAAGAATGCAGTAAAGAAGGAGCGCTTGTGGCTCTGAAGGAACACTTGAGTTCTGAAGGAGCACTTGTGGCTCTGAAGGGCACTTGGGCTCTGAAGGTGGCTTGTTCGAGCGGCCTGAGGTTCAATATCAAGTTGTGGGACTGATACATTTTACCTTGATGGACTTACGCTATGCTTTATACTGACACAGCTAGTCTGAAGGACACGAAGTCTGGGGGGCCGATCCGTCATGCTCAGTGATGACTTGGCGAAATGAAGGTCGAGTTCAAAGTCGCTGTTTGGACTGTTGATTTGAACTAAACTGAAGGACCCTAGGGTCTGATGATTCGTCGGTACTCGATAACGACGGGATCTTAAGGGACGCGACAGTCCCGGCGGACACGTGGGTCCTGAAGGGATTCGCAAATCCTGTTGATTGACTGATTGAGATGGCCAATGTTGGCGTATTGAATTGAGGTACCTGCATACGTTAGTTGATGCCAGGGATGGTGCATGAAGCATGGGTGCATGTTATGCAAAGGCATGTCATACAGGAGCATGTTATGCGAGTGCATGCAATGCTATGATTTTGGTGTAATGATGCATGTGGCGGAACACTCCTGATGTTTTCCTTTTGATTTGATTTTCCTTGATCAACTTTCTTTTTTCTGATCATTTGTTTTTCATTTGCTCTTTTGCTCTTTTGGCTTTTTCTTTTGCTGGTTCGACCAACCCGTGACACAACTGTGGAACCGATTAGGATTGTGGTGGCGTATGAGCCAAGTGCAGATTTGTTTTATAATTTTGCCATTTGAGGATGATTACGAGCATAATTGTTTGCTTGCGAACTTAATTTGCTTTGAAAAGTTGTTTCCTTTCCATGACTTCTAGAAATTTTGCAATGATTGTGATGCTTTATGATTTATGCACATGTTTTACAGATCAATGTCACCGTCATCATAAAACGCTTATTTTGAGCAGAAAAAAGCAGGGAAATAGAAAAACAAACCGATATAAGAAAGAGTGAACTTTATTGATGTAAAAGTCGGTTGCATGCAGTTACGCCCGATCGCTCAATACATTTGAAAGATTAAACTACAAAAAGACACGAAAAAGAGAAACTAATTTACGATCATCCATCTATGGGGACAAGTACAACCATTTATTTCCATGACTTTGACCACCCTCTTATCCAGACTTTCGGGGTGTTGTATGCCTTTGTCTACTTTTCATGCCCAAGCTTTCTGACCCTAATTTTTGCCTGGATCGCCCTTTGCGGGTTTTCAATCCACAGGGTCGCTCTAATTTTGCCTAAGCCGCCCTTTCGGGTTTTCAACCTAGCGAGCTATTTTTACTTGGCTTATCTTTCTCTTTTTTCGCCTATTTCTTTCAGGCATAATACTTCTTCACCGATCGTAATTAACTGGGTTCCTCGGATCTTCGCCCCCATATATTTGTGAGTATCGCGCTCCTCCGTAAAAAGGCTTTCTTGACTATATATGGGCCGTCATAGGTGGGCGTCCACTTCCCACAGGGATCACTCTGAATAGGCAGAATCTTCTTGAGTACCAGATCTCCCTCATTGAACTCTCGGGGGCGAACCTTCTTGTCGAAGGCCGTTTTCATCCTCTGCTGGTACGGTTGCCCATGACACAAGGCTGCGATTCTTTTCTCCTCAATGAGATTTAGCTGATCCAGACGAGCCTGTACCCACTCTGCTTCTTCCAACTTGGTTTCCATTAGTACCCGCAGGGAGGGTATTTCAACCTCGATAGGGAGCACTGCTTCTGACCCATACACCAAAGAGAAAGGAGTTGCCCCAGTTGAGGTACGCACTGAAGTACGGTAGCCATGCAGAGCAAAAGGAAGCATTTCATGCCAATCCTTGTAGGTTACCACCATTTTCTGCACTATTTTCTTGATATTCTTGTTGGCCGCTTCAACTGCCCCATTCATCTTGGGACGGTATGGGGATGAATTGTGATGCTGAATCTTGAACTCGAGCACGTGTCCTTCATCATTCTCATTGCTCAAGTTGCTTTGCCATTATCGCGATAATCTTGTCGGGAAAGACCGTAACGGCAAATCGATCTTTCTTGACAAACTTGGCAACCACCGAATCGGTTATACTTGAATAGGAGGCACTTCAACCCACTTTGTGAAATAGTCAATGGCGACTGTGATGAAACGATGCCCATTTGATGCTTTAGGTTCAATTGGACCTATGACGCCCATGCCCCACATTGAGAACGGCCAAGACGCGGTCAAGACATTCAATTTAGCAGCGGTACATGAACGTGATCGGCATAGATCCGCACTTGTGGCACTTCCTCACGAAATCGTAGCAATCGGACTCCATTTGCAACCGATGTAATAGCTCGCTCTCAAAATCTTTCTAGCCATAGTGTGTCCATCGGAGTGGGTTCCAAACGAACCTTCGTGCACATCTCTCATGATTCTTTCACTTTCTTCTTTGGCAACACACCTCGGAGAACCATATCATAGTTTCTTTTGTAGAGAACTTCACCACTCAAGAAGAAATTCCTTGACAATCTTCTCGAGAGTTCTCTTGTCATTCTCTCGATGCCCTGTGGGTATTCCCGATTAGTGATGTCTTGTTTGATATCATGATACCATGGCTTGTCATCGGACTCTTCATCTATTCTTTGTCGTGCGATAGTGATGCGCAGTAGGCTCGGTCTTTGAATTCGATATTTGTCAAGCTCTTGTCACGCTTAACATTGAACATGGAAGACGATGTTGCCAATGCGCGTCGGCCAACCGGTTTTCATCTCGAGGATATGCTTAAAGTTGATTTCGTCGAAAGACTCCATCAACTCTTGCACATAATCACAATAAGGAATCAGTTTGGGATCTCTGGTCTCCCAATCGCCTCTTACTTGATGAATAACCAAGGCTGAATCCCCATACACATCTAGCCTTTTAACTTTCCATTCCGTGGCTGCTTGAATACCCAAAATGCATGCTTCATACTCGCTATGTTGTTTGTGACATAGAAGCTTAGTCTTGCAAAATGTGAATGAAGCGGTTGTCGAGATATCAACACAAACGCCGCCCCATGCCCCCATACATTCGACGCGACCGTCCGAATATCATTCTCCACCTTTCATTTTCTTGGGACTTCCTCGCGTCGAACAAAGGTGCCATGATATC
Organism: Oxytropis ochrocephala; assembly: GCA_020916435.1. Lineage (NCBI taxonomy): Eukaryota > Viridiplantae > Streptophyta > Magnoliopsida > Fabales > Fabaceae > Oxytropis > Oxytropis ochrocephala. The sequence continues at coordinate 87,672,071 of CM037093.1, read as the reverse complement.
TTCATCAGGAAAATCATGCCGCATTGGTTGGTAGTCTGGAATCGGCTGACATGCTAAATACTCGGCAAGTGCACTGCCCTTGATTGCTTTCTGCGTGACATACAGGATATCATATTCTGATAATAACATTTGCCAACGAGCGATCCGTCCTGTGAGTGCTGGCTTTTCAAAAATGTACTTGATCGGATCCATTTTAGATACCAACCAGGTTGTATGACTCAACATGTACTGCCTTAAACGATGAGCGGCCCATGCTAAAGCACAACAAGTCTTTTCTAGCATTGAATATCTCGTCTCACAATCAGTGAATTTTTTACTCAAGTAGTATATAGCATGCTCTTTCTTTCCCGCTTCATCATGCTGCCCCAGCACACATCCCATCGAATTGTCCAACACGGTTAGATACAGGATAAGTGGTCTTCCGGACACCGGCGGCATCAGAATTGGTGGGTTCTGAAGATAATCTTTAATCCTTTCAAAGGCTCTTTGGCAATCATCGCTCCACTCTAGTTTTTGGTTTTTGCACAACAGCTTAAAGAGAGGCTCGCAAGTGTCGGTTAATTGGGATATGAACCTTGAGATGTAGTTCAGTCTCCCAAGGAAGCCACGGACCTCCTTTTCAGTCTTTGGTGCTGGCATCTCAAGGATTGCTTTGACTTTATCTGGATCGACCTCTATCCCTTTCTGACTGACGATAAATCCCAGTAACTTTCCGTATCTTACACCGAAGGTGCATTTCGCTGGGTTTAACCTAAGCTTGAACTTCCGTAGACGTTCGAAGAGTTTTTGCAGATTAACGATGTGCCCCTCATCAGTCTTGGATTTCGCAATCATGTCATCTACATACACCTCAATTTCCTTGTGCATCATGTCGTGGAATAATGTCACCATTGCTCTCTGATAAGTCGCACCGGCATTCTTGAGTCCAAAAGGCATCACTTTGTAGCAAAATGTTCCCCAGAGAGTTATGAAGGTGGTTTTCTCCATATCTTCTGGAGCCATTTTTATCTGATTGTACCCTGAATACCCATCCATGAAGGAGAATAGAGAATGTTGGGCTGTACTGTCTACCAAAATATCAATGTGAGGCAGAGGGAAGTCATCTTTGGGGCTAGCTCTGTTCAGATCCCTGTAATCGACACACATCCTGACCTTGCCATCCTTTTTCTAAACAGGGGACGATATTTGCTACCCATTGTGGATACTTGGCCACTGCTAGAAATCCCGCATCAAACTGCTTTTTTACCTCATCCCTGATCTTCAATGACATCTCAGGCTTCATTCTTCTCAACTTCTGCTTGACTGGTGGACACTCTGGCTTCCCTGGCAACCTGTGTTCAACAATGTCGGTATCTAGCCCTAGCATATCTTTGTATGACCACGCAAAGACATCAGCGTAATCATGCAAGAGTTGGATTAGCCTTTTATGCTCACTATCTTCCATGGCGGTGTATTCGACCTTAACCTCCCTTTTATCCTCTTCTGCGTACCCAAGTTGATTATCTCGATTGACTCTCCATGAGGTCAATGATCTTTTCTTCCCCGCTCTATCGGTCTCATCAATTCCGAGGAGTTTCCCACCTTCCTCAACACCCCTTCAGTTTGGTTAATTGGGTGATCAAAGTCATAATAGGAATCATTGGCACTATTATTTTCAGAGATAATTACTTTTGATCTGCATTCGTAGAAGCAGAAAGTAGAATGAAAAGCAAAACAAACAAAATAAAGCGAAAAGAAAGAAAAGATAAATGAAGAAAAGAGATTTTATTGATGGAATTCAAAACAAACGTTTTTATTGATGATGGTGTCATTGAAAATAAAAACATGCATGCCCTAACAAAACTATCCTGAGGCCTTGGGCAGAGCCAAAGGAGTGCATTACAATCATTACTTTGAACTAAAAGTGATGGGCAAGTCGACAGCTTCCCAATTTTTGAGCTCTTCTTTAGCAAGGCAACGACGGACTAAGCTGGCACCGCCCTCTTCATCCTCTAAACCATCCTCAACAGCAGTAATTTGATCTGGGTCTAGTAACCCTGCACTCTTGAAGCTCTGACGGATGTCACAGATGGGGATCCTCTTTGACTGTGGGTCCTGGCCTCTCAGCTTGGCCAACCACTCACCTCTTCTCTTTTCAACCAACTTCTTCCTTTCAGCCTCACTTGGGTGGTATCCCAACCCGTAACGACCCTTGTTTTCTTTCAGCTGGACAGGAGCAAGAATTCCTTGTCCTACCTTTCCCAAACCACGTCCCGGCTGGTATCCCTGACCCATCATGATCCTCGCAACCATCTCTTCATCTTTCGACAACTTTATCACAGGTGACTGCAACTCACTCCCTCCAAACACAGCATTGGAAATCTCGAGAGATTGAAAAGAAGTTTCCAGGGACTCTTCGGCTGCTTCCACATAGCGGAAAGGAGAAGGTTTGTTAACTAACATCTCTTCCTCTCCGAACACTACCACAATTTTATCATCGACCACAAACTTGACTCTCTGATGCAGAGAGGAAGGAATGGCTCCGGCCATATGGATCCATGGCCTTCCAAGCGCATAAATCGCATTTACGAGGAGATGTCCATGATTTGAAAGTTAACACAAAACGTCTCAGGACCTATCTGAATGGGGAACTCCATCTCCCCTATTACCTCTTTCTTCGATCCATCAAACGCCCTCACCAATGTCGAGCTAGGCTTCATGAAAGAGCAATCCACATCCAACTTGTTTACAGTGGACTTTGGCATCACATTTAGAGAAGAACCATTATCAATCAGAACACGAGCTAGCACGAAATCCCCACATTTAACAGAGATGTGTAGGGCTTGGTTGTGTTTCCTTTCTTCTGGGGGAAGTTCGTCATCAGCAAAAGTCACATGGTTCGCAGCCACGATATTACCGACTATTTCATCAAATTGGCCCACGGAAATATTCTGAGCAACATGAGCCCCATTCAGTACCTTCATTAGGGCAGTTCGATGCGCTTCTGAACTTAGCAACAATGACAAAGATTGAAATCTTTGCTTGGGTCCGATTCATCCGTCAACCACCTTATAGTCACTTTGCCTTACAATTTTTAGGAACTCATCAATTTCTTGTTCTCGCCACTTTCTTTTCCGAGCACTCTCGTTTCTTTATCCTTCCCCTACGAGCCCCTGTCTTCACTTCTTTGGATGATTCACCCCGAACGAACTCGGGGGCATATATACGACCACTCCTTGTAATTCCACTTGCCCCAGTTATATTGGTAACAACAGAGGTGTTTGGAGAACTCTCTACTGGAGGCAGGGTACTGTATTTCCATGGCACTGCACTGTCCTTCTCATATGGGAATGGAGCAGGAATCTCAATAACCAGTGGCTGAGGCTTGACTTGGGCTGGTTTTGGATTGTACAATATCTCAATTGGCTTCCTAGCCTCTTTACCATAATTAGACTGCAACATCAGCACACTTTCTTCTTTTTCAACCACTCCCACTCGAACCACATAACGATCCATCAAGTCTTGCAAAACTGACTTGAAAACTTCACAGGCACCTACACATAAAGGATCGGCACATACACAGCCTTTCTTGATGACGCCACAACGGCACAACTCAGCATGTATATTTTCAAGGGGAGTCTGGATACCCTTAACGTCTTTGATCATGGTCTGTCCCACCGAATCTTCTACTGCATTAGCGGATGGTATCCCATGTCCCGGTAGGGGGTTTGTAGTTGTGCTTGGACCATTCTGCTTGAAAGAGAGCCAGTTGGCGTCAATCAAATCCTGGACTACATGTTTGAAAGCCTTGCAATCTTCCACCGTGTGACCGACCCCTCCATTATGAAAGCTACAGGTAGCATCAGCATTGTACCCCCTAGGAAAGGGAGGTTGCATAGGCTTCATGGGGCGAGTATTGATCAAATTCTTTGAGACAAGGTGATTGAACAGCTCAGTATAGGTTATTGGAATCGGATCAAAACCGGCACGCCTCTTCTCTTGATAGTTCTGGGCTCTGTGACCTGGATTAGTTTGTTGTGACTGAGCTGGAACAGAAAATGGCACTGTTTGTTGTGGAGAGCCGAAAGGTGGGCCTCCCCCTGCAGTAATAACATTGGTTTCCCCTTCCTTCTTCTTGGGGAAGTTGGAAAAGGGTTTCTTTTGTCCACTAGAATTGTTAAAACCCCCAGCAATCTTTCCGCTGCGCAATCCGTGTTCTAATCGTTCTCCAATGACAACCATATCTGAGAAACTGGATGAGACACTCCCCACCAACCTATCATAATATAGCCCTGGAAGAGTTTCCATAAACATGTACACCATCTCCTTTTCAGTCAACGGCGGCTTCACCTGAGCAGCTATGCTCCTCCACTTTTGAGCATATTCCTTGAATGATTCTCTATCTCCTTTACTCATGTGTCAGAATCGAGACCGGTCGGGAGCAAGGTCCATGTTATACTGGTATTGTTTCAGGAATGCTTCAGAGAGATCCTTCCAACTATGAATGTCGGAGGATTGTAGCTGCATATACCAATCTAACGATGCCCCAGTCAGGCTGTTCTGGAAATAGTGAATGAGCACATTGTCATCATGAGCATAAGCGGCCATTTTTCTAACATACATCGTCAAATGGCTAGATGGACACCCAGTGCCACGATATTTATCAAAGTCAGGTGCTTTGAATTTAGGAGGGATGACAACATCTGGGACAAGGCACAAATCTCGGGCATCCTTGGCTCTAGTACCCGATCCTTCCATAGCTCTTAAACGCTCTTCAAGCAAGTGATATCGATCCCTATGCTGAGTGTTCTCAAACAAATGACCTTGTGGGTAGTTCCCCAGACTGTGATAATAACCCCCATACTGAGCAGGGTTTCCCATATGATGGACAGCATTCTGAGGATTTACGGCAACTCCCAGAGTAGGACTAGGTGAACTTCTTGGCAGCACAATACCAGGACTAGGAGTACGAATTTGTAGTCCAATAGCAGCTCCACTAGGTATAACCGTGGCAGGTTGACTCGACCCCACAGGAATAGCTTCAGCAACGGACGGCACATAACCCAATGGCATCCCCCTAGGGATATATCTGTGCATTCGGGTGACTCTGTCCGTTCACCCCTGGAGAATGGGCAAAGTGGATCGACCCACGTCCGGAGGAGCGTGAGTAGTTGTAACTTCAGCGGTCACCGGAGGAGAAACGAAAGTAGCAACCCCTTCGGATTCACACAGAGCAGCCCGGTGGCCCCACCCCTCAGGTTCTGTAGCATACTCATTACTTCGGCCATCTGTGCTTCCATAGCCTCAACTTTGGTCTTCAAAGCCTGATTCTCCTGAGCCAGCTGCTCAGGGTTAAGAATCTCCACAGCCAACTCGCCTTGAATCGGGCAGTCCTCAATCTCGAAATCCTGATTGCTAGCCATCAATCTTGCTTGTAGACGGGTGTAATATTGGTGTTGGCGAACCAGCTTGCCTTTCTTTTCTGTTGGTAGAACATCTTTATGAGTACAAGTATGAATGCGTAAATGAATGTGATGCATATGCACATGACTTTATGTTATTTTTGTGTTTTAGCGCCGGGGATCGTGAGATAACTCGCTCTTGTCATAGGCAAATATCGAAACATTTTAAGAGCATGACGAGAATTGGGATCAACAAGCGACATGAGCATACTTCATTCGAGTTTTAAACCATTCATAAGAAAGAAAAAGAGTACAATACCATTAAGAGTGCGATACAATATCTCTCAAAGAAAAATACAATGCTCTTAGAAAATTACAATATTCCAAAGAAAAAAATTACAACTTCCTAGAGAACATTCTAAAATGAAAATTACAATGCACTGAAATCTAGTAACATATGGCCTTCAACTTCTCTTTCTTCTCTCTTTCTTTGCTTGCAGCAGCGGCACCCTCAGCCTTTTCCATGAGCTCCTCAGTCAGGGCCTTGCAGAAGTTTACAAACTCATACACATGTACTGGGGTATTGAAGGGAAGCATTTCAGCCTCAGCCCTCCTTAGCCTTCTGGGGACATCCCTTACAGCTTGATTAGCTAGCCATGCCAACCTTGAAAATTTACTCCTCCAAAGCTGGACCTCGTCTCTTAGCTCTTTAACAATCTCTTGCTCTTCTATCTTGCCAATTAGTGCTAGGAAACGCTGCTCCCAAGATCGCTCTCTCGCTTGCACTCGCCTATAAGACTCCCCAGGTCCCGTAGATTTCTTTCCAGTTCATCGACCTTCCTTGCTCATACCTCAAAGATTTCTTGATATTCCCGAGAACATTCCCAATGGAATTTCTTTCTTGTTCAAGACTCCTCACCGACTTTTCAACTCCACCACCAAGTGAGGTTCTTGTGCAGGCTCGGTCGCCACAATCTTCCATTCTTTGGCTTCTTCAAGGGCTTTTCTTGTTTTCTCGCTTGTATCTTTGGAGTTCATCTCTAGCCCCCTTAGGTATTTCTCGAGCTTCCAGCTTTACTCTTCTCTTAGCTTGAATCGCTTGACACTCTCCTCAACAAATTATCATCTTAATCTCATTCTCCTCCTCTAACTTCCTTTTTGTAGGGTTATTTTCTCCAACTCGCTTTGCAACGCCTCTTTTTCTTCCTCTCGCTTTTGCTAAGGCGATTTAACCTCATTCAACTCCTCGGGGGTAGGAAGGCGAGGCTCCTGTGATCTCTTTCTCGACCGGGTAGTGCCTCTTGGGAAGGTGGGCGAGTACTTTGGATCCTTTCATGCAACCATTGGTAAAAAGTGACATCACCAACCTTTTTCATGAGCTCATCTTTACCTTTACGGACCACAGTCTCCCATGCCTTTGAGATTTTTCGAAGTAAACCCTTGTTCTTTGGATCTTCTCTGTCAAGGAAAACGGGAGCCAACATGTCTCCAGTAGGCATATTCCTCATAGGGTACCCAAGCTGTCGGATAATCAAGGAAGGATTATAGTTGATGCAGCCTTGAGTCCCCATTAGGGGCACATTCTGAAAGTCTCCACACTGAAACACAACGGAGGGTCTGTTCTTCCAACATGAATGAGTGTACCAGCGGACCTTGAGGGCATTGAGACTCCCTAAGGTATGCACCCACTCCTGAGCACTTTTGACCTCTACCTCACAACTCAAAGCAAAACCCAACAGATCCGTAGCTTCCCCCTTGTGAGCAATGACATGGTTGAGGAACCAAGCATATAGTACATGAAGAGAGCAGGCAATCTTCTTTTTCCCCAACACCCGATGATGGGTAAAGGAGTAGTAAGTGTTGTCCATGAGGACGGCCGGTACTCGGGTTGATTGGATTATCCTTGCTTATGAAGGCTAAGAACACCCCAATGGCAGTCTCATCAATGAACTTCTCAACTTGTGGGAAAAGGACAATCCCGAAAATGGTTAGTGCCAGCAACTGCTTGAAGGGACCCCATCTGTTAGCTTGAGCATAAGACCTCATTAAGTCTTCGAAATAACTCAGTGGAAACCCCATTATACGGTTCTTTTTCTCTTTCCGGAGCTCTAATTCCCCCACTCCAACTTGCAATAGCAAAGAGAGTCTCTTATCTGAATATTGATGCCCCTGGCACTGATAGGGCGTCGCCTCCGACCTAAAGAAACCCAAAATTTGCTCATACTACTCTAAAGTTGGTGAGAGTTGGAAATCTTTGAAGATGAAACAGCGGATATCCGGATCATAGAACTGATCGAGGGCTTTCACAAAGATTTTCTTGAAGATCCAATTGCAAAGAACCGAAGAATATTCCCATAAGCTTTTTCAAACAAACCACGCTCATCCTGGTCCCATTAGAGAGCGCGCATCACAACCGCCACATCTGCTTTCTTTACTACTGAAATCTCGAATTTAGCATACCTTCGCTCCTTGATCCCATGTTATCTCGTTTTTCACACCTATGACAAGATTCTAAGTTACTCCAAGATCACCGCAAACAATTTAGATGCATGAAGAATGCTACATGAAGTCCTTTTTCTTTTTAGAATTTTGCTTATGTAATGCATGATGTTATGATGCAAGGTGCGGATGATGAGGATGCTTTTTCATATTATTTACATAAAGAAAGATATTTACAAGTAGTGGTTTGAAAATTTAGAGTAGTATACCCTATATGCCACCTCATATAGGTATTTATGAAAGAGAAGGAAAAAAAATATATTCTTTTTGATTTTGTTGTTTTTTCGAAAATTGTTGAAGGAAAAGAACTAGACTAGATGTAATAATGCAACACACAATTTTGGAAACGCCCTTGTGACCTAAAAAGGGGTGAGACCTACGATCTAGGGCAATTTAAAGGGTAATCCTCCCATGTAGCTCTATTCACTCCCTCACGAGGCCACCAGAGCCACAGTCCCTTTCACAAAACTCCCCACAAATGCAGCAAACTACTAGGTGTGAGGCATCATGAAAGAGCACAACTGTGGTTGAAACTTTCGCAAGTAGCCAAACGGACAAAGGTCCTGATGGGCCCTCACTACTCGAATCCACTCTCCTAAATTTTGCAGACCTGGGTTATGGTCCCACTCAAAACATGTAACCACAAGGTACAAGTGTAGTGTGTGTCAAGGGCATTTTCCCTAACACTACCCCACCTGAAATGAAAACCAGAGCAGTCCAGACAATTGCAAGCAATAACATGTTGTCTACCCTAGGGTTCAATATTAATCAAATACAACTAATCTAGGGTGCCAACAACATTGCACTTCTTACCTCAAGAAAGGGGGCAAAGAAGAAGGGGACATGATAAGAGAGGGAGGCAAAGCAAGATATTCAAATCAATCATACAAACCACACACTTAATTAATTAGGCTTGACCCACTTTTTTTTTTTTTTAAAAAAATGTTTTTTAGTCCCCAGTGAAGTCGCCAGCTGTTGCACCCCGAAAAATCCCGTTTGGGTTTCTCGATTTACAACGTGGAAAAATTTTGAAGCCGCCACCAATATTTTAATTTTAAGACCAAAACATTGAAAAAAGGTCTTTTGAACAAGGCGGATGGTCTTTCGAAACTAGAGATATAGGTTCGGGGGTCGATTACGTGCGGGGAAGGTGTTAGCACCCCACGCGTCCTCTCTACTGAGAGGGAACCTTTAATTAAGTGCGTGGTTTTACGTTTGATTTGAAAAATACCTAGATTTGCCTATTTATTTCTTGTTTGAAGCGAATGGAAAAACTTAATAATAAAAAATAAAAAATTTATTTTTGGCGCTTGACGAGAGTTGACTTCTCGCTCATACGTATCTCCGGGTGCGATGGAGAATTCAAAGCTACGTAGTTCTCGGTTGTCGTGAAAAGGTTTTTGTTTTTTAATCTTTTTAGTGAGTTTTTGAAATATGACGAGTATTCGGCGAATGATTAAACTAACAGAAGTTATGGGTAATCACCGCTAAATACTCTTGAAAATGAGAGTCACTACCATCGGTCGATTTAACGAAGGTTCTGATTGACTGTTAGTAGCAACTCGTTTTTTATTTGATCTTTTGAAAATGGTTTTCGAAAGAGATTATTGGCACGAATGATCAAACTAACCAAAGTTATGGGTGATCATCGTTTATTGTTCTTTGGAAAACGACATTGCCGCCAACGGCTAGACGAACCAAGGTTCTGATTAGCCACTAGCAACAATGGGTTTGAAAATGATTTTTGTTATGGAAAATATTAATGTTTACTGAGCTGTGAGAAAAAGATTTTATTCGTTGCGCTTGACGAGAACGTGGCTCGCTCCTACGTATCCCGAATGGGAATCAAAGCGACGTAGTTCTAATCTTTAAAGAATGTTTTTGAAAGGGGAAGAGCTTTCACAATGACCAAGCAAGCGAAGGCTTTGAGTGATCATTACTAATAACTCTTGATAGCGTTCATGACAATCAAACAAGCCAAAACTTTGGGTGATAGTCACTAATAACTTGTATTAATTGGAAAAGAGTTTGAATGATTTTTATGAAAAGGGTGTGTGATAGCAAAATTTGGGAGTGCTAACAATAATTTTTTACATAACAAGTCGGAGGATGCAACCAAAAACGCGGGGGGTGTTATTAGCCGTAAGGAGTTGTATTATAAAAAAAGGGTGCGATTATTGATTTGATTAAAAAAATAAAATAAAAAAACAAAACAAAAGGAGGGGTGTGCGCAGCATAAATGGAGGGGGTGTAAGTATCAATCGATTAAAAGAAAATAAATAAAAAACACAAGCCCATAACCACATCGATGCAAACCATATACCCAAAACAAGCATAACCCTAAATCTAAAACCTCATCAACAATAAATGCTGCTCCCATTTCCGAAAAAATAGAGTTTTCAAGAGAGAAAAAGAGAGAGAGAGAGAGAGAGAGAGAGAGAGAGAGAGAGAACCAAGAAGGAGAACGGAATGGAGAACGACACGACGGCGGCGGTGGTGGAATGCTCGCGCGTGGTCCGAAGGCGCGCGACGAGAGGCGACGATGAGGAAGGAAGATCGCGAATGGTGGTTTCGCCGACGGCGCGCGCTGCGACGGAGGGAGAGAAGCGGCGGTGGTTTTCGCCTACGTGTTGGTGGTGGTGGCTCACGGTGGCGAGGTGCGGTGGTTTCAAGGTCGCTTACGGTTTTATGTTTTGTTCTCGGTGTTTAGTTCTCGTGTTGTGTTCTTGGGTTGTCGCTTCTTCTCCTCCTTCACATTCTCAAAATCATTTTGTCCGGTTTTTGTTTCATTGTGTGTGTTCTTTGTGTGGAGTGAAGGTAGCCGTGTGTTTTTTTCTCGCGTGTGTGTTTGTTCTTGCTTTTTCCTCATTTGTTCCCCTTTCTCCGAGTTTTTGATCTGTATTTATAGATGGACTTGTATGGGATTATGTGTTTGTGAAATCAAATTTAACTCAAAGAACTCGATTATATTTTCCCAAGGTGTTTCACTTTTTGGTGTTTGAATAAATCAGATTCAATTTTCCCATCTTTATTGCATTCACGAATTGGGTGTTTGAGCTGCCTCTTATGTGACTTTTGCTCAGAATGTGCTGCCTTTGGCAACCGGTCTTCTTGTTTAATGTTTGCGTGGATAAATATAAGTCAAATAGAGGTATATGGGAGCAGAGGTCGGTGTTGGCGATCTTTGAAGTTGAGATGTTTTTGGATAAAAAAAGTCTGTGGTGATTAAAAATGAATTGTAACTACACTCAAAATAGGAGAGCCTGTTACATGCGAAAGCTACTTCATGGATATTGATTCTTCTTTTTCTAATTTTATTTGTGCTAATCAATAACAGTTCTTTTTAATATTTTTTAGCTTTTTGATCTTTTGAATTTTCTATTTTTTTATTTTGTCTTGATTTGCAAAGACTTTGACTATTTTGGTTGCATCATTTTTGGGCAGATTATAATAATAACAATAGTTATTAGATCAGCAACAGTAATAACAAAATAGTGATGACAATAAACACACGTACACGATGAGACGCAAACGCGCGTGCGCAACAAGAATCACGATGCGCACATGACTAGAAATAATACTCGCAAACAACGAGAATAAATACGTGCACGCGATGAGAATAAGAGATGCTAAATCGATAACGAACGCAACTTGAACACATTTGTGTAGTCGAAACCTACGCAACGAGACATATGTTTTGAGGTTTTTTTTTTTTTTTGAAAACGAGAAAAATGCTCGTTAAAATTGAGTATTTACAAAAATACCACTTTATTTGATTTTCAACTGGTCGGACAAAATTGGGGTATGACAGGAGATCTTCCCTCTTCTTTCTCCTTCTCCTTCGTCACCTTCTCCTCTCTTTCTCTCTCGGTTCTCTGTCTCTCTCTCTCTTTCCTTGTTTTTTTTTTCTTTCTTTTCTTTATTTCCTTCTCTTATTCCTTTTCTTCTCCTTTCTTATTTCTTTGACTTTTCTTCTCTTCTTTTTATTCTTTTCTTTGACCAAAATTAATTGGTGGGTCAAGGGTTGTTATACCTCAATTTTGTTCGTCTTCCTTTTTATTGTTTTAATTGTTTAATTTATTTTAATTAATGTATAGTCCAAAAGTGTAGGAAAAAAAAGGCTAATTTAATTTTTATTACAATTTAGGAGTGTCCAAAATGTCCCAATCTCTAAAATACAAAAAAACAATAATCAAAAGTACAAAAAATATAAAAAAACGAAAATTAAATAAAAGGAGCGGCATCAGTAATCTCTGGGGTCTGTTCTTGCTCTCCAAGACTGCTCAGCAGATCTGCAGAAGCCCAGTCAAAAAACAGTCAAATAGCAATTAATGCTAAAACCTAATTCCTTCCTATAAATAAACGGTTAACCTAGGGTCTAAAATACAAAAAAAAAGCTGCGAAAATCACAAGTAAAATAAGGATTAGAGTTTCACATTGAAACCCTAATCCAGTAAACACAGTTTTGAATTTCTGAATATGAAGAGAAGCAGTAGCAGACAGGAATCAGCAATCACAGAAGAGTCACTAAAGCAGAAAGAGTAGCAGTTCAAATAACAAGTAATCAAGAGACCTAATCTGAAGCTGGAGCGTAGGTATGTCAAAAGGCCAAGCACACCATAAAAAGACCAAAATCAGATTAGGCTTGATAAAAATAGGTCGTTGATCAGATTTTGCCTCATAATATAAGTGTATGTTCTGGTTAGTGTGTGCTGTTTTAGAATCAAGCTAGTAATAATCAGAGAACCTGAACCTAGTAATAATAGGGTAACATTGTAACATCAACAAACCATAGAAACAGCAAATAGAATGGGAATAGGAAGAGAGGTGTAGAAGGATAATGAAACAGAACCAAAGGAATCAAGAAACTTACCTTAGAGGGTGCGCCGGAGCTCCGGTCATCCTCTCCGGTGAGGTTTCCATTAACCAAAGCTTCCTCCCATGATACCGAGCTCACCATCATCTGAACTCACCCAAAACCGAACCGTTGGCCGTGAGTCACCACAAAAACGGCCTTTACCGTAAGCTTCCTCGATCCCCATCGCCACCGTCAACCGCCACCACGAGTCCTTCCTCTCCGTTCGCGAGATCCACTTCGCGTCCCCCTCACTCACCACCTCCTTCGTCTCTCTCCCTATCGCCGGATAATCCGCAACCCGAGTCTCACTCCCTCTCATGAATGCAGCGGCGGTGCTGCTAAAAGGGGAAGGAAAGGATTTAGGTTTAGGTTTGACAGTGGCTCTGTTTATTGGTTTATTTTTAGTTTATGTTTTTTTTATTTTTTTTTTATATTCAGACTACTAATTAAACCCTTCTAATTCATACACACCCTCCAATTAAACCCACATTCGCAGCTTGGGCCAGATATCTGAACTGGGCCTTCCTTTTTTTACATCACTGTTTTAATAATACAACCCCTGCAGGTACCTGCACCCCCATTTTACTATTTAACCCCTTTCTCCTTTTTTCTTAATTCTTTTCCAACTCAATCATAAATAATTTTTCTCTCGAAATCAAATAAACGGCTAAGTCGGTTGTACAACCGGGTTAGTCATCATTTTAGGGCCAATGAACTGTACAGTTCAGTAACCCTGAAAACTTAATAAATACACATAAACTATTTTTCCTAAAAATAGGGGATTAAGTCGGTTGTACAACCGGGTTAGTCAGCGTTCTAGAATTAATGAGCTGTACAGTTCAGGAGTTCTAGAATACCTATTCTAAAACAGACCCACTTCACACCAAACCAATTTCTATCAAAAAACTCTAAAATTATTTTCAAAAAGTAGGGGACTAAGTCGGTTGTACAATCGGGTTAGTCAGTGTCCGAGGGATCAGTGAGCTGTACAGTTCAAGGAATCCTAGGACCCCTACACTAAAAAACACCAACCAACAAACCTTTTTCAGGAAGAACTACGTAGCTTTGATTCCTCCATTGCATCCGGAGGTACGTAGGAGCAAGAGTTCACTCTTGTCAAGCACTAAAAACTAAAAATTTAAATAAGTCTTTTCCCCTATAAATAAAAGGGTAATTATTAATAAATCCTAATTAATTAGACCAAGGATGTCGTGGGGTGCTAATACCTTCCCCACACATAACGACTCCCGAACCCTAAACCTGTCTTGTCCTAAACATAAAGGGATTTCCCGAATTTTGCCCTTAAACTAGAATTTCGGTGGCGGCTTCCTTTCGAACTTCGAAGAATCCTTTCCCGGATTTTTCGGTCGCTACAAGGGTTAATTGGGGGAGAGACCTAAATTCCCTTGGCTCACAAATCTCACTAATCCTATTTTTACCCAAAAACTCTCACATCCAATTAACACCATTTAATCAATAAAGCTATTTAATCCTATAATTTAACGAGGACTCATTAATTCCGAGAAAATCTCATTTTAAAATGTGTCTCATTATTTTTCACATAACAATCCACTCATTAATTTCTTAATTTGAAATTAACGAAATTAGGGATGTTACACACATTTAGAACACTTTTTTTAATTTTTTTTCTAGAGGAATGGAGTAATATGTTTTGTTTAGCTCTACTGGTTATTTGGGATGTCTGGGTTGAACATTTTTTAGGATTGTTGTATATGTTTTTATTGCTTTTTGTACTTTGGTGTCAATCTTTCGCTCAATTGAGTGTTGTACAAATTTCTTATATTATATTTAATTTCCCTTTAAAAAAAGTTTTTTTTTGATAGAAAAAAGTTTAGATGAGTTGGGCTCCGGGGGTTCACCAGGGTCAGGACAGGCCTAAGGCTCTTTGAGCGCTTACAGAGGTACTTACAGATCACTCACCAAAGAGGTACTCACATCAGCAGCAGAAGTTGAACCCAAGACCTTGTGAGTCATGAGCCAACTCCTTACCAACTGAGCCAACCTTCTTTGACAAAAAAAAACATTTTTTTTACAAATAACAATTATGTTATTTGTTAGTATGATTCTTGAAGAGGCGACGGAATATTTTTTTGTTGAAGCGAAAGGGACAATGGAATGAAAAGGGGTTCTTTACTAAAATTTATATCTATAAAACATAATCCGCTTGTCACTTAGGCGGGAACTTCCCAACTTTTTTTTGTCGTCAATTTTTTTTTGTTTCACTTTTTCCTTTTACTTTTTTTTTTACTTCAATTTTTTGTTTTCTCTTTTGTTTTTTTTTCTTCTTTTACTTTTTTTGTCCAATATCGTTGGTACGCAGTTTCCATTGACTTTGTCGAAGACTAATCTACGTTGGGGAGTCTGACTGGCCACGAGTATCCGGCTTTGTCGGTCCGTGTGGTTCTCCCCCAATAGAGTTTTTACCACATCCAAGGTTCTTCGTCTTTTTTCCTTTTTATATTTTATGGGGTACTTTACAGTCACGGAAATTTTTTGAGGTTTAAATATGCAAATATTCAGTGAAAAACAATTTAATTTCATGACAAAATACGTAATGCGTGATGCTAAACAATTTGTTTTGGTGTAGTTGATGGGGAAAAAAATTATTTTGTAACAAAATGCGTAAAGTAAAATGTTAAGCGGTGTGTTTAGGGGTACTTTAGGATTCAGAAAAAAAATTAATTTTTCAAATACCAGAAGTTTTATTGTAAATAACCGGTGTGGTAAAAAATGATAATAAGTTTGTGACAAAATACGTAAAGTATGATGCTCACATTGTATTTTGGGGGGTGCTTTAGGGTTCCGAAAAATTTTTAGATGTTCAAATACGCGAAGTTCATTCCTCAATAACGGTTTGATGAAAAAAATTGTGACAAAATACGTAAAGTGTGATGCTAGGCAGTGTATTTTGGGGTACTTTAGGTTCCAGAAAAAATATTACATGTCAAACTTGGTGTTATCTTCTTTATTTTGACAATTTCGCACCAGCGAGTATTAGAAGCATACTTAAATTGGCGTTTAGTTTTAAATCAAACTCTAGATGATACCTACGTATGCGTTTCACTTTCTAATTGTGTTGTCTTCATTTCTCTTTAATTATGATTTGAGTTTTTATATTTCCATTTGATGAATATAGATAATGTTATTAAAAAAAATTAGACTTTTTTTCTTATTATCTGTGGATGCTCAATTTCAATGTCTTTGTTAAAGTTTATTTTTAATTTGATATATTGTTATTTAATTTATTGTTATAATTTAACTTTTTTCGTAGGAGCTCCGACCTCATTTATAATAGAACTCGCCAACATTTTCTTTCAAATTTGTGTAGATGCTTTTATTTTATTAGTGGTTTTTATTCAATCATGCAGGATGTATATTGATGTACTCCCTCTGGACTTAATTATAAACAAAATTACCTACCTTTACACATTTTTTTTGAGATCACATTTACACATTAAATATATATAGTAGTTACTTTAGGTGCTAGCTCAGTGGTAAGTGCTGAAAGGTAAAGTGCAGAGAGAGAGAGAAATGAATGTGAATAGCTTCATTGAATAATAGTTTCTGTTACAAATGTATATATACCCTGGTTCATATCTAACAGACTACTTAACCATGTCTAACTGATTCAGTTGAAACTTAACTGAATATTCTAACTACAGTTTATACAACTTGACTAACAGTCAACCATAGTTACACTAACTGATCTCATTACAACTCAATTGCATTTTTATGCTACACTAGTGATATTACTCTATTACTCCCCCTTCAAACTCAAGGTGGGGCAAGGAACAACTTTGAGTTTGCTTTTGAGATTGTTGAATGCTGCTGCAGCCAGTGGTTTAGTCAAGATATCTGCAATTTATCCAGAACCAGGAACGTGAACTATGCTGAGTGTCTTGGAAAGGACTTTTTCCCGCACAAAATGTATATCAAGCTCTAAATGTTTTGTCTTAGAATGAAGAACTGGGTTGTGAGCAATCGTAATCGCACTGATTGTCACACAAAGAACACCGAGGATGATGTAGCACCAGAATCTCTTTGAGGAGAGATTGAATCCACATTAGCTCAGCTGTAGCATTTGCAAGGCCACGGTATTCGACCTCTGCACTTGATCTAGCAACCAAATTCTGCTTCTTAGAAGACCAGGAAATTAAATTTGGCCCAAAAAAGATGCATGATCCTGATGAGTGACTGGTCCAGTGGTGGTAGCAGGCTGTATCAATAACCCATGATGAGTGGTGCTGCCAAGGTACCTTAAGATCCTTTTTACAGCTTGCAAATGAGAGACCAGTGGCTGGGAGAGGAACTGGCAAACTTTATTTACGAATCACGCTATTTCCGTCCGTTAGAGTAGCATACTGCAGTGCTCCAACCAGTGACCTATAGTGATGAGGATCATCCAATTTGTCAGAACCAAGCTTGCTTAGTTTCGTACCAGAAGCCATGGGAGTAGACATGGCATTACAACCTGTCATAGCTGCTTTGTGTAACAAGTCCCTAATGTATTTAGCTTGTGTTAGAATAATGGAACCATCAGATTGATATTTCACTTCCAGACCCAGAAAGTAATCAGGTTTGCCCATATGCTTCAATGCAAATTATTGATTCAACTTTGTGATCAAGTCTTGAATGAGTGAAGGTGATGAACCAGTAATTAAAATGTCATCAACATAGACTAATGCAAACAATTTAACTCCTTTAGATGAGTGAACAAATAGTGAAGCATCACATTTACTGGGAACAAAACCAAATAGACTGAGTGCCAAGCTCTAGGAGCTTGTTTTAAGCCGTAAAGACACATGCGGCGCTTTACACACCGTGTTTTATCATCACGATGAACCCCGGAGGTTGTTGCATATATATTTCTTCCTCCAAGTGACCATTTATAAAAGCATTGTTGATGTCTATTTGTTGGACATCCCAATGATTGGTCACTGCCAGTGCTAGGAGCAACCTGATTGTTGCTGGTTTTATGACAGGGGCATATGTTTCTCCAAAGTCCTTGCCACGAATTTGATTGTAGCCTTTGGCTACAAGTCGTGCTTTATATTTGTTTATGGAGCCATCTGGGTTTTCTTTTACACTAAGACCCACTTGCAAATTTATATAGCTTGCCTATTGGGTGGCAGAGAAGTAAGACTCCAAGTATTGTTATTGGTCAGAGCTTGCAATTCTGCATGCATAGCCTTTCTCCAATTGGGATCAGCTAAGGCTTGTTTAGCTGTAGTTGGTTCATGATAAGCCAAGAAGAATCTGGGTTTTAGGGAGCCAGTATCTTTTCTAGTTATCATATGGTGCACTTTGGTAGTCTCTGGGATAACTGGTGTATGTGGTGGAGGTAAGGGCTCAGGTTGAGGAGGTGAATTTTCTGGTGGAGAGAGATCTGCAGGTAGGGGTCGTGAGGGTAATGGTGAAGATGAAGCCTCTGAAGTGTTATTTGTATCTGTAGATACTGGAGATGCAGGGAATGTTGCAGTGGCACTGGTATTTGGACTTGGAGAGGTGACTGGTGTAAGATTAAAGTGAGTTGGAGTAGTTGTAAAGGTAGGGGAAGGGAAGCAGACCTCATTGAACACCACATCTTTTGAAATAACAATTTTCCCTTCAGGTGTAAGACATTTGTATCCTTTATGACTCACTGACAGCCCTAAGTTAATGCATTGAGCACTCCTAAACTCAAACTTGTGTTTGTTGAAAGGCCGTAAGTGTGGAAAGCAAGCACACCCAAAAGTTTTAAATGATGTGTATGAGGGTACAGTATGATGGAGGGCTTGATAAGGGGAAATGTAATTGGGCAGACCTGTGGTAGGTAACCTGTTTATCAACTGGACAACATTTGTAAAGGCATGGTCCCAATATGTCAAAGGTAGTGAAGCATGACTCAACAAGGTGAGACCCATTTCTGTGATTTGTCTGTATTTTCGTTCGACTGACCCATTTTGGTGAGATGTGTATGGACATATGAACCTATGAACAATACCTAAGTCACTTAGGTGTTTGGTGAAAGGTAAGTATTCCCCTCCCCCATCTGATTGAACTGACTTGATAGACACAGAGAACTGAGTTTGGACTAGCTTGTGAAATGAAGTAAAGGCAGCTAAGGCATCTGATTTCTGTTTTAAGAAGTACACCCAGCTAAACCTAATACAGGCATCAACAAAGGCAATGTAATAGTAAACCCACCACTAGAGACTATAGGAGAAGGGCCCCAAAGGTCAGTGTAGATAAGGTCGAATGGAGCAGTGTGTGAAGTAGTGGAAGGTGGTGCATGTTGTTGCGCCCCGAAAAATCCGGTTTGGACTTTTCAGTTTGACAACGTGAAAATAGTAGAGCCGCCACCAATATTTATTTAGGAAAACATTGAAAAAACCCTTTTTTTGGAAAACGGGTGGTCTTTTGAAAACACAGAGATGTAGGTTCGGGGGTCGGTTGCGCATGGGGAAGGTATTAGCACCCCACGCGCCCTTTCTACCGAAAGGGAACCATTAATTTGATGTGGTTTTGAAATGTTTGATTTGAAATACATCGTTCTACTTCTTTTCTTTTCTTTTCTTTCTTTTCTTTCTTTCGAGAGATTGCTTTATTGAAAACAGGGGAAAAAGGAATGTTTTTGGTATCTTTGTAAAGCAGAACAAAACAAAGATTTTTGAAAAGGGTGCTTGACGGGACATGAACCCGGCCCTACGTGCCCTCACTCACGGAATGAGGATCAAAGCTACGTAGTTCTTGTTTTGCGCCAAAAACGCTTTAAGGGTTTGAGTTTTTGAAGTTTTTTGAAATAAGACTCGAGTGTTCGCGAATACCAAACAAGCAAAGGCTTCGAGTGGCATTCGGTATTAACTCGAAAGAAAAGAGAGTTGAAACCGGAAATCAAACAAGCAATGGCTTCGAGTGATTTCAAGTAACAACGTTGCATTATTCTTTTTGGAAATTGTTTTTGAAAAAAAAAAGAAGTGGTGAGCTTCAGTGATGATGATCACTAATAGCTCATGCTATTTTGGAAGTTTGAATTTGTTTTTGTTGTTTAATTAATGTGTGGGAGCTTTCATAATAGTCAAACAAGCAAAGGCTTCGAGTGACTATCACTAATAACTCCTCATTAACGATCAAACAAGCAATGGCTTCGAGTGATGGTCAATGATTTGTTTAGGAAAATGCCTTAGGTTTTTTTATTTGAAAGAAAACCTTTAATTTCAAGTTTGAAAAGGAAGTAGAACATTACAAATCCTTTTTCAAGTCAAAACCGAGGCAACAATGAGAGCATAAGCAAAGCAAACATAAAGAGTATTTACAAATTACTATAGACAATTGAATACATGATTAAGCAAACATGTGAGTGCAAGAGTATGCAATTATGGAATGCAAGGCATAGCATTATTGGATGCATGATTAGGCAAGTGCATGAATGCATGATTATACAATAATAAGTACAAGACATAGCATTATTGAATGCATGATCATATAATAATGAATGCAAGAACATGATATTGATGGGTGCATGAGCATGTAAGAAGATATTGGAATGCAAGAGATATAGACATATATGAATGCATGAACATGTAGACACAAATCGTAAAATGCAAAGTATGGAAACATTTTGGGTATTTTTGCAAATAGGCAAGTAGTAAAACTTTTAGTAAAAAGTTAATGAATGGTAAAGTAAAAATGCATGAGGTGAATGATAATTATTTAATGAGATAGCAAAGTAAAAAGTTAACATGTTTTTTTACTTTTGGTGAAATATTAATGAGTGGTAAGGTAAAAATGAGAATGAGTGGGAAAAAGGTTAAAAACATATTAACACCAATATACTCATCTACACAAGATCAAGCAACACAATTTTAGCACAAAGATGAGCATCAAAAAGGCCTTATGGCCGAAACCATACATGAACATAAACAACAAGTTTTTTCATACCTAAATTCATAATCAACACATGGAACACATTATGCAAATCAAGCATTTTATTTACACAAAAATCAAAGAGTAAAAGGAAAGCAAAAACCCTAACTTTTAAGGCCTAAAACCGAAACTCCTACATCCCTCAAGTCCAAAACAAAATTCAAACTTGCAAGTTATGACATGAATAATAAGATGCATATATCACATGAAAATTCTTTATGCATGAAAAGGTGACAAAATGAGTGTGAAAAATGCAAAAACATGGTTGAAAACACAAGAACCCTCTCATCAAGGCCAAGGGTTCACTTCAAACACCCAAGGCTCCCAATGTCCTTGACATAGTGTTTGAAATGAACCCTCTAAGCCTCTTAGAGAGGAAAGAGGAGTAGAAGGGAGATTCACATGCTAAAAATTAAAAATGCTCAAGATAACAAGCTTACCTCAAGAGATAACTAGCAAAAAGTGGAAAATGGAGATCAAGAACAAATCAACAATAATCTTCACTAATCACCCACCAAATGTCACGCAAACTTGAGGAAAGCAAGCTCCTTAGTGATGTAAAAATGGAATCAAGGATGAAAAGGGAAGGATATATGAATATGGAGTGGATTTGAGGTGGTTTGGTGGATGAAAGTTGAAAAGAAAGATGGAGGAGGAGAGGGAGAGGGTTCGGTCAAGAGGGAGGAGAGGAGGAGAGATTGCTAGCTAGGGTAAAAATGAGAGTGTGTGTGTGAGAGGCTCTTATTTTTGGGTTTTATATGAAGTGAAAACTTAAGGGTAATTAGGGTAATGTGCTTCTTGCCAACCAATAGGATTTGAGATAAATTTTGAATCAATGGTCAAGATGCAATATCACATGGATCAAGGGCAATTAGAAAGCACAAAATTGGAGAGAGAGAGGGCTGGGTGCGCAGCTTAGTAAGTGTGGTGAAGGATAAGTTTAATTACAAAATTGTATTTTTCCATAAAGCTTATTACACAAGTGCCATTTTGATTCAAATGAAGGGTGGGGATTGCATTTCACATTTAAATGGAAGGCTATGATTTAGTACAATTTGCAAACAATAAAAATAAATGAAAATGGGGTGTATATGGCTGATTATGCGCAGCTATGGGGAGAGTGGGAGAGTGAGTGGAATTGCAAATTGTACTATTGTACCACACAAGATATTTCAAAAGAGAATATTCCTTTTCTAGATCATTCTTCTTAGTTCATGCCATTTTGGGCCAAATCCTATGATTCAATGATTGGGCTCTGAATTTTATGATCTCATCAATCCCAAAATTGATTTATTTACCCCACTTCAAAGGAAATGACCATTTTACCCTTCTACCTAAAAACTAGGTTTTTAAGCCAAAAAGTTTAACACTTGCACACAAAAATAATCACAATGGAGCACAAATATCCCTCAAATAAATCATTGGTGATTGTACAGGGATTTGGGACAAAAGACCGTTTTTATTGTGAAATGACCAAAATGCCCTTCCACTCTAAAAAACCCGTTATTTGCCCAAAGCACATTTTTACTTCAAAAATGACTTTTCCCCCTAGGAATGATCTATAATACCTCAAAAATGCATGTTGAATGACTTGTCCTGAGGAATTGTCCCTTATTTGCAAAATGACCAAAATACCCTTTTGCACTGAAAAACCCTAATTTGTCTAAAAAAGTGCATTCCAACTCCAAAATGATTTTAGAAGCTTTGAAATGATTTTTAGAAACCTAAATGCAATGCATGATGCTCTCCTCTCATCTATTTATTTATTTTTTGGGGAAAATTAGGGTTTTGACCTAAGCCGGACAAAATTGGGGTATGACAGCTGCCTCTTTATCTAGATTTTAACAAGGAATATGAATTGGCCGAAATATATTCCGAGGCAAAATAGAGATAAAGAATTCAGAAATTATACCGATTTTGCCTACTTAGGGAAAAACCCGAATTTTCCCTTTTTTTTTTTTTTTTGGTGAATGGGTGCCCCGAAACGATCAGAATGAATGAAGCGCCCGACCCTCGATGAAGCTAACAAAAACAAGAAATAAATTGGTGCCAACCTCAAAGCAAAAAAGCAAGAAGTAAATTGGTGCCAACCTCGGGTGGCATAAACAAAGAAGAAATAAAGCGATAAATAAAAAGAAAGAAAGAAGGTACCGCCCTCGATAAGCCGACAATCGCGTAACGACGAAAGTGCGGTAAAGAAGGAGCGCTGTCGCTCAAGGAAGAACACTTGGTTCTCGGAGAGCATTTGCGGCTCAAGGAACACTTGGGCTCAAGGAACACTTGGCTCTCAAGGAACACTTGGGCTCGGGCGAACACTTGGGCTCTAAAGGAACACTTGAGTTCTGAAGGAACGCACACTTGGGCTCTGAAGGAACACTTGAGTTCTGAAGGTGGCCTATTCGAGCGGCCGGAGTTCTGTATCAAGTTGTGGGGACTGATACA
Organism: Oxytropis ochrocephala; assembly: GCA_020916435.1. Classification (NCBI taxonomy): domain Eukaryota; kingdom Viridiplantae; phylum Streptophyta; class Magnoliopsida; order Fabales; family Fabaceae; genus Oxytropis; species Oxytropis ochrocephala. The sequence goes on along the minus strand of CM037093.1, from coordinate 87,648,965 downwards.
TTCTACCTTGATGGACTTACGCTATGCTTAATGCCGACACAGCTAGTCTGAAGGACACGAGGTCTGGGGGGCCGATCCGTCATGCTCCGTGATGATTTGGCGAAATGAAGGACGCGATGTCTGAGGGGCCGATCCGTCATGCTCCGTGATGACTTGGCGAGGTGAAGGTCGAGTTCAAAGTCGCTGTTTGGACTGTTGATTTGAACTAAACCGGCGACTCTAGGGTCCGATGATTCGCTTCGCGCTCGATAACGACGGATCCGAAGGAAGCATAGGTCCCGGCGGACACGTGGGTCCCGGCGGATTTGCAAATCCTGTTGATTGACTGATTGAGATGACCAATGCTGGCTTATTGAGGTGAGGTACCCGCGGCTCGAATATGAGGTGAAGTCTGCTTTTGGAGGGACGCTCAAGTCCTGAGGGGATTCACGAATCCTATTTTAGTCATTCTGTGCTTCTGCACCGATCCAGGGTGTCTGCTCAGGCTAGCGGACCTTTCTTCAGGAACCTTCCGGTGGTCAATGACACTACACTGCTTTAGGGAGTCTGCTCTGGAATAGTAGGACTCTTCTTAAACTTTCTCTGATAATGTGTACCTGCACATGTTAGCAGATGCAAATGCATGATGCATGGAATGAGGATGCATGTTATGCAGGGGCATGTTATGTGAGTGCATGCAATGTTATGATTTTGGTGTGATGATGCATGCGGTAGACTGCTTTCTTCTTTTTTTCTAAATTCTTTTCTGACCAGCTTTCTTTTTTTCGGTCATTTGATTTTTCTGTTCGTTTGTTTTCGCTTTTTTGACAAAGGCTTATTCTTTTACTGGTTCAACCGACTCCCGATACTCCTGGCACAAGACGGAGAGGCCGACGGAAACTGCAGGGCTCATGGATCGAATGCAAGTTTGCTTTATGGTTCGCCATCTGGAATGGTCTCATGAGGCAACTTTCTTAGTAAGATTAATTTTCTTTAGGAAATCGCTTGTTTCCGTGACTTTTAAAGATTTCGCAATGATTCAAATGCTCTATGATGTATGCACATGTTTTACAGTTCAGGATCACCATCATCATAAAACGCTTATTTTGAGCGTAAAAAAGCGAAAATAACAACAAACAAGACATAAGAAAATTGAGCTTTATTGATGTGGAACCCAATCGCATGCACGTTACGACGATCGCTCAAGACATTTGAAAGTTTTAAACTACAAAAAGACACGAAAACGAGAGAGAAGCTAATTTCTGACTGTCTGTCTCTGTGGAGCAGTGCAGACATTTGTGTCCTTGACTTTGATCATTCCCTCACTCAAGTCTTCGGGGAAGTTGTATGCCTTTCTTGACTTTTCATGCCCAAGTTTTCTGACCCTAATTTTTGCCTGGATCGCCCTTTGCGGGTTTTCAATCCACCGGGTCGCTCTGATTTTGCCTAGGCCGCCCTTTCGGGTTTTCAACCTAGCGAGCTAATTCTTGCTTGGCTCGTCTTTCTCTTTTTTCACTTATTTCTTTCAGGCATAATACTTCTTTACTGAGTCTGAATTGACTGGGTTCTTGAGATCTTCTCCATCCATGTTGGTGAGTATCAGCGCTCCTCCCGAAAAGACTTCATCAACTCTTGCATATAATCACAATAAGGAATCAGTTTGGGATCTCTGGTCTCCCAATCACCTCTTACTTGATGAATAACCAGGGCTGAGTCTCCATACACATCTAGCCTTTTAACATTCCAATCTAGGGCTGCTTGGACACCTAGGATGCACGCTTCATACTCTGCTATGTTATTTGTGACATAGAAGCTCAGTCTTGCAGTGAAGGGAATGAAACGGTTGTCGGAGAGATATCAACACAAAGACTCGCCCTATGCCCCCATACATTTGACGCACCATCGAATATCATTCTCCATCTTTCACTTTCATGGATTTCCCCTCGTCGAACAAAGTGCCATGATGTCTTCATCGGAAAATCATGCCGCATTGGTCGGTAGTCCGAATCTACCGACATGCTAAATATTCAGCCGAGTGCGCTACCTTTAATCGCCTTTTGTGTGACATACAGATATCGTATTCGATAATTGCATCCGCCACCGCAATTCGTCCCGTGAGAGTGGCTTCTCAAATATGTAGTTGATTGGATCCATTTTTGACACCAACCAAGTTGTGTGACTCAAAGATGTATCGCTTTAAACGATGAGCAAATTTCAAACTAAAGCACAACAGTGTCTTTTCCAAAGATAGAATACCTTGTCTCACAGTCAGTGAACTTCTTGCTTAGATAGTATATGGCATGCTCCCTTTTCCCAGATTCATCGGGTTGTCCTAACACACAGCCCATTGAATGGTCTAGCACTATAAGGTATAAGATGAGAGGCCTGCCTGACACAGGTGGCATTAAGACTGGTGGATTCTGCAAGTACACCTTGATTTTCTCGAAGGCAGTTTGACACTGATCATTCCACTCCAACTCTTGACTTTTGCATAGCAATTTGAAGATTGGCTCACAAGTAGCAGTCAGCTGGAAGATGAATCGGGAGATTTAATTCAACCTTCCAAGGAAACCACGGACTTCTTTCTCTGTTTTGGGTATCGGCATCTCGAGGATGGCTTTTACTTTGTCCGATCCACCTCATTTCCTTTTGGCTGACAATGAAGCCTAACAACTTCCCGGATCTCACACCAAACGTGCACTTGGCTGGGTTTAGCTTGAGTTTATATTTCCTCAACCGTTCAAAAAGCTTTTGCAGATTGACAATGTGTTCCTCGTCGGTCTTAGATTTTACGATCATGTCATCAACATAAACCTCAATCTCTTTATGCATCATATCATGGAATAAGGTAACCATGGCCCTCTGGTAGGTTGCGCGCAAAGATTCTTCAATCCGAATGGCATGACCTTATAAAAGAATGTTCCCCAAAGTGTTATGAAAGTTGTCTTTTCCATGTCCTCAGGGTCCATTTTGATCTGATTATATCCCGAATATCCATCCATGAAGGAGAATAACGAGTGTTGAGCTGTACTATCCACTAAGACATCAATGTGAGGCAAAGGAAAATCGTCTTTAGGACTAGCACGATTCAGATCTCGGTAGTCGACGCACATTCTGACCTTCCCGTCTTTTTTGGGAACTGGGACAATATTGGCAACCCACTGCGGGTACTTGGCCACTGCTAGGAACCCTGCATCAAATTGCTTCTTCACTTCGTCTCTGATTTTGAGGGACATTTTTGGCTTCATCGTTCTCAACTTCGCTTGACAGTGGGCATTCGGCTTGATCGTAGCTTGTGTACCACAATGTCAATGTCCAACCCGGGCATATCTTGGTAGGACCATGCACACACATCCACATAATCGCACAACAGCTGAACCAGCTTTATGCGATCTTCATCATTCATGGTGGTACCCACTTTGACCTCTTTCTTGTTCTCAGCTGTACCCAAGTTGATCACTTCAATAGATTCTTCGTGTGGCTGAATTACCCTTTCTTCTTGTCTCATTAACCTCAAAAGTTCTGGAGGAGTTTCTCGGTCTTCTTCAACATTCCTCACTGATTGATGGGGTGATCAAAGTCAAAAGGTGGATCATCGACACCTTTGCCATTTTCGTGAGACTATTCTTGCGTGGATCTGCATTTTGCCGAAGCGAAAGAGCAGAATGAAAAGCAAAACAAACAGACAAACAAATAATAAAGCAGAAAAGACTCATGCAATGAAGAGAAAATGATCTTTATTGATTAGGAAATTCAAAACAAACGTTTTTATTGATGATGATGATTTTGAAAATAAAAACACGTGTGCCCCTAACAACCGGTCCTATGGCCTTGGGCGAGAGCCACGGTGGTTGCATTACAAATGATTACTTTAATTTAAAAGTCACAGGAGAATCAAGAACCTTCCAATTCTTTAATTCTTCACCGATACCGCAACGACGAACTGCACTCGCCCCACCTCTTCGCACTCGAAACATCCTTGATGACAAAGAATTTGGTCGGGATCCCACAAACCAAAGACTCACGGCTCGATCGATGTCGCAAATTGGGATCCTCCGGGGCCATGGGTCTTCGCCTCGGATTTGGCTAACCATCTGCGCTTTCGTTCGCTCCCGCCATTTTCCTCCTTCCTCTTCACTTGAGTATATCCCACCAGTAACGGTCTTTGTTTTCCTTCATTTGGATAGGAGCCGTAATCCCTTGACCGCACTTTCCCAAGCCGTAACCAACCTTGTATCCTTGGGCTAACATAATTTTGGCAACCATCTCCTCCTCTTTGGTTCTCCCAAATCTTTGATTGGCAATCTCCAAGGATCGAAAAGGTCAAGTTTCCAAAGACTCTTCAGCGGCTTCCACATATTTGAATTCTGATGGCTTATTAACCAGAGTCTCTTCTTCACCAAACACTACCACAACCTTGTCATCAATCATGAATTTGACCCGTTGGTGTAGAGAAGAAGGGATTGCCCCAGCCATGTGGATCCAGGGTCTTCCTAACAGGCAGCTATATGAAGAGGTGATGTCCATGATTTGGAAATTGATACAGAAAACTTCAGGACCAATCTGGATGGGAAATTCCATCTCTCCTAGCACTTCCTTCTTAGATCCATCAAATGCTCGCACTAGCGTCGAACTTGGTTGAGCACTTGCCCGCACCAATCTGGGATTGAAATTGTAAGGGATTTCAATGGGCTTTCTGATTCCCCTATCGTTGTCGGGGTATAGCGTCCACACCTCTTCAGATTCAGAACTATCCGTGATGACAGCCACTTGGCTGTGTTGCTCATCTTCTTCATCCCATCCCGTAGGCTGGATATCTTCTATTCGAATTCGAGCACTCTCGGGAGCATCATATCTGACCAAGTAATCAAACTTTCCGCTAGGCTCTCCTAGGGTACCCCAACATCCTCTTTTTGTAGGCACCACTGCACATCTTCATTGCTTTCTTCCTCGCATGAGAAGGGAACCGGGTCTTCAGTGGCTATTGGTCGGACCCTGGCTTGAACCAATCTTGGGTCAGGATTGCACAGAATTTCAATTGGCTTTTTGGCCTCTCTACCACTTTCTGAATATAGAGTCAACACTTCATCTTCCATACCATAGGTTCCTATCTGGACCACATACCGCTCCATCAGGTCTTGTAGGATCATCCCGAAAGTTTCACAACCTCCCACGCATAAAGAGTCAGCACACCCTTCTTCATGGCAACACCCCCTTTTAACAACCTCAGCCCGGCATAACTCAGCATAAATGACACTTAGAGGAGTCTTGATCTCTTGCACTTTCTTCAACAATTTGCCAACAGCACTTTCTATAGCATTGGTAGCTGGCCCCTGATGACCGGGTAATGGATTGATTGTTGTATTTGGACGGTTCTGTTTAAACGAAATCCAACCAGCATCTATCAAATCTTGCACCACATGCTTAAAGGCTTTACAATCTTCCACAGCATGACCGACCCCGTTTTCATGGAAACTGCAGGTGGCATTAGCATTGTATCCTCTGGGAAATGGTGGCTGAACAACCTTCATGGGCCGAGTGTTGATCAGATTATTGGAGGTCAAGTGATTAAACAGCTCAGTATATGTCATCGGAATTGGGTCAAAACTGGTCCGCTTCTTGAACTGATAACCTTGAGTCTTGGGAATGTCGATGCCTTGCTGAGGTGGCACGGGAGCAGAGAATGGAACAGTTTGTGGTGGAGGAGTACCAAAAGATGAATTTCCCCCTGAGATGACATTAGTTTCTCCTTCCTTCTTCTTAGGATAATGGGGCTGGTACTTCTTCTGGTTGTTGGACCCACCAGAGCTCCCTGCATTACCGAGGTGATTCAAAATCTTCCCGCTTCGAAGGCCATGCTCGAGTCTTTCTCCGAAGACTATCATGTCGGAGAAACTGGTTGAGACACTAGTGATCAGCCTATCATAATAGATTGCCGGCAGAGTTTCCAGGAACATGTACACCATCTCTTTCTCAGTCAAGGGAGGTTGAACCTGGGCGGCTGTGCTTCGCCATTTCTGAGCATATTCTTTGAAGGTCTCCTTTTCACCCTTGCTCATGTGCTGCAACTGCGACCTATCCGGAGCCATGTCCATGTTGTACTTATACTGTCTTATGAAAGCTTCAGACAAATCCTTCCAACAACGGATTTTAGAGGATTGCAACTTCATATACCAATCTAGAGGAGCTCCCGCCAAACTGTTTTGGAAGCAGTAAATCAGCAGCTTGTCATCATTGGCATAAAGACCCATTTTTCGGACAAACATTGTAACATGGCTTTCTGGACAGCCAATCCCTCTGTACTTGTCTACCTCAGGAGCTTTGAACTTTGGTGGTAGAACCAGATCTGGGACTAAACACAGCTCACGGGCTTCTTTGGCTCTAACACCAGTGCCTTCCATTGCCCTTACTCTTTCTTCAAGTGCGCAGATCAGATCATTTGGCTGAGCTCCCTCAAACGTGTACCCCTGGGGGTGACTCCCCATACTATAGTAACACCCTCCTCCTGGCTGAAGAACATTTTGAGGTCGTGCTGTAAGCCCTGGAGTAGAAATGTGCACGGCATGAGGGATAGGAGTCTCAACTCAGGGTCCTCCCGAGCCCCCCAGCACGCGACGATGGTGACTTGATTAGGTGCAGCTACACCAACGGGAGTAAGTCTAACAGTTGCGCGGCAGTACCAGCGAGCATACCCCAAGGATATCTCTGCGCAAAGGTAATCGGTTCGACACATTCATTTCTCAAGCAAACATCGGATGATCGACCGGATCCTCGAGGAACTGTGGGTCAGAGTGCGATTCGACATCGAGGAGGAACGAAAGAAGTGACCCCATCTGGACCTACTACGGCGACGGCTTCAGCAGTTGTCCCACTCTTCAAACCTTGCAACATGACCATCATCTCATGGACTTGGGCTTCCATAGTACCCATCTTATCCTTCAAGGCCTGGTTTTTCTGAGCCAGCTGCTCAGGATTCAGAATTTGTACGCCCCCATCTTCCTGTTCTGGATTGCTCTCAATTTCAATCTCCAAATGCTCTGGTAAATGAGCCATTAGCTTGGCTTGTAGTCGGGTGAAGTATCGGTGACGGAGAACCAGCGTGTCTTTTCTGTTTATTTAGACATTTATTGCATAAGAAACAAGATAAATTCATGAATGAATGTATGAATGCATGCACAATGTTTGCTTGATGCCGAGAACCGTGGAATACCCTATCTTGTCATAAGCGCATAAACTTTTTGATTTACGAATTGAAGTAGACAAGGAATCGAAATAGCATACTTCATTCATCAAGATTTCAAAGTTTCACCAATTTTCATTAAAGGGAAAAGACAGTACAATGTTCATAAAAAGAACAGTACAATATTCTTGAATACAAAGCTCAGAATAAACTCTTAAGTTGAAAAATACAAGTAGACAACTCAATTACAAATAGCTTCAAGCTCCCCAACTCTCTTCCTCTTCTTGCTTACACTTGCACCTTGAGATTGCTCCTTGAACTCCGTGATCAACGCTCTGCAGTACTTCACAAACTGATACACCTCGGGTGGGGTATTGAAGAAATGCATCTCGGCCTCAGCCATCCTCAGATTCTTAGGGACCCCCAACATAGCCTGACTGGCCAGCTCTGATAACTTTGAAAATTTGCTCTTCCACAGCTGTATCTCATCCCTAAGCTCCTTAATGATCTCTTGATCTTCAATTTTTCCGATCAAATCTAGGAAGCGCTTTTCCCAGTATTGGCTCTCAGCTCGAACGTGCCTATAGGCATCTTCTAGACAGCGAAGGTCCCTCTTCAATTCACCAAATATTTCTCTTTCAAAGCTCAAAGCTTGCTGGTATTCCTTGAGAGTTTCATTAATGGCATTTCTCTCTTGCTCGAGGTTTCTCAGCTGACCCCTCAACTCTGCTACCAGATGTGATTCTTGCCCCGACTCCAAGGCTAGTGTCTTCCACTCCTGGGCTTCTTCAAGTGCCTTCCTTGTCTTCTGTTTATACCTTTGGAGCTCCTCTCTGGCTCCCTTCAGATATCTCTGGGCTTCTATCTTGCTTTGCTCTTCTTTCTTGAATCGCCTGACACTTTCCTCCACAGCGATCATTTTGACATTGCTTTCCTCCTCTAGCTTTTCTTTCTCTACGGCCATCTTTTCTAACTTAGCCTGCAATGCTTTCTTTTCCTCTTCTACCTTTGCTAAAGCGGACTTGAGTTCGTTCAGCTCTTCATAAGTAGGGACATAGGGCTCTGGTATCTCTTCCTCAAAGGAAAGCATCCCTTGACTTGGTGATTTTGCATTTTGAAGCTTCTCCTTGAGCCACTGATTGAAGGTGATGTCACCGGTTCTCTTTGACAGCTATTCCCTTCCTTTTCGCACTACATATTCCCATGACTGCTGAACTCTTCGAAGCAATTCACCGCATTTAGGCATCCCCTTATAGAGGTAAACACGGGACAGCATGCTTTCGGAGGGTGAGTTCCTCATTGGGTAACCGAGTTGCCTTAGAGTCAATGAAGGGTTGTAGTTGATACACCCTTGAGTTCCCATGAGAGGCACATTTTGAAAACTTCCACAGCTGAACACTACCACAGGTCTGTCCTCCCAGCAAGCGGCTGTATACCAACGGATTTGGAGTTCATTGAGGCTTTTCAAAAACTCAACCCAACCCATAGCAGTTCTGACCTCCACATCACAGCTTAGAGCATAAGAAATTAGCTCCCTAACATCACTTCGGTTGTCGATCACATGGGTAATGAGCCAGGCATAGAGAACATGAGAAGAAAGGCACATTTTCTTTTTATGGAATTGACTGTAGCAAGTAAGAGCATGGTATGTATTAGCAAGAACAGCAGGCACAGGATTGATAGGGTTCTTGGCGTCCTTGAAGGCTAAGAATACACCAATTGCATCTTCATCAACATATCTCTCTATTTGAGGAAAGAGAACAATCCCAAATATGGTAAGAGCGAGCACCAACTTGAATGGACCCCACTTCTTAGCCAAGGCATAAGATTGCAATAGGCCCTCGAAGTACTCTTGCGGATACCCCGCTACACCATTTCTTTTTAACTTTTGCAACCTTAATTCCTCCGCACCTATCCTAAGCAGTATTGCAAGCTTCTCATCGAGATAAGTCACGCTCGATATTGGTAGGGCCTAGCATGAGATCTGGAGAACCCCAAAAGCTGCTCATATTCCTCTAATGTAGGTGATAGCTGAAAGTTTTTGAAGAAGAAACATCTCACATCAGAGTCATAGAACTGGCTCAAAGCCACAAGTGCATCCTCTTGAACAACCAACTGCAAAAACCTACGAATATTCCCGTATGTCTGGTCAAAGGAATCCCTCTCAATCGGGCCCATAAGAGCTGCACACTGCCTCAGACTACCAACATCAACCTTTTTCACAATTGGGAAGCGGGAAATGAGTGAAGTCTTGCTATTCGATTCCATTCTGATGCACCTATGACAAGACGGTTCATTATTCAGTGGTTCCCGGCAAGCAAATGCAAATGAAATGCAGTATGAATGCAAATGTTTACAATATGAATGCGGCATGATGCAATTATGATATGAATGATGTATGTGAAGAAAATAAAAGTGATGCATATGGACAGAATTTCAAAAATTTAGGAAACACGCTACGTGCCGCCTCACGTGGTGGTTTATTTGAAAGAAGGAAAATATTTTTGTATTTTTCTTGGAAAAACTTGGAAAAAGCTCCTTTTGAGGAAGACATGTCCTAAACTACCATGCAGCACACAATTCGTATGCCCTCGTGTCCTACAAAGGTGGGAATCCTAAGTTCTAGGGCAACTTCAAAGGTTCCTCCCATGTAGTTCTAATTCACACCCTCACAATGGCTACCGGAGCTATAGAATCCTCATGCCGACACCCACAAATGTAGAATGCTACCAAGTGTGAGGCGTCATGAGAAAGCGTACTCCGGTTGAGACTTTTGGTGAGTATCAGACAGACAAAGGTCTTGAATGACAGTCACTAATCGCCTCCACTCTCCTAAGTGTTTGTTGGATCCGGGTATAGGAGCCCACTCATAGAACATGAATCATAAGGTGTGAAAGTGTGTGATCGAGGACATACTTCCTAAAATCTACCCACCCCACCTGCAAGGAAAGCCAGAACAGTCCAGATAAAAAGTCGTCTACCCTAGGGTTCGACATGCATACACCAAACCATTCTGATAAGTCAACAGTAATTACACACATAACTTACCATAAGAAAAGGAGCTTAAGAAGAGGGGACATAATAGAATGGGGGAATGCATGTTTTTTACCTTAAGAAAGGGAGCGGAGAAGAGGGATCATGGGAATTGAGGAATGCATGCATAAACATAACCATAGACATACAAAAGAAAAGAAAAGAAAAAGAAAAGGAAGAGATAGAACAGTTTTTCAAATCAAACAATTTAAACCACATCAAATTAATTAGGCTTGACCCTCATCTCTCTTTAAATAAATAAAGAAAGAAAGTCCCCAAAGAGAGTCGCCACTGCTATACCTAAAAATCCGGTTTGGACTTTTCAGTTTGACAACGTGAAAATAGTAGAGCCGCCACCAATATTTATTTAGGAAAACATTGAAAAAACCCTTTTTTTGGAAAACGGGTGGTCTTTTGAAAACACAGAGATGTAGGTTCGGGGGTCGGTTGCGCATGGGGAAGGTATTAGCACCCCACGCGCCCTTTCTACCGAAAGGGAACCATTAATTTGATGTGGTTTTGAAATGTTTGATTTGAAATACATCGTTCTACTTCTTTTCTTTTCTTTCTTTTCTTTCTTTCGAGAGATTGCTTTATTGAAAATAGGGGAAAAAGGAATGTTTTTGGTATCTTTGTAAAGCAGAACAAAACAAAGATTTTTGAAAAGGGTGCTTGACGGGACATGAACCCGGTCCTACGTACCCTCACGGAATGAGGGATCAAAGCTACGTAGTTCTTGTTTTGCGTCTGAAAACGGCTTAAGGGTTTGAGTTTTTGAAGTTTTTTGAAATAAGACTCGAGGTTCGCGAATACCAAACAAGCAAAGGCTTCGAGTGGCATTCGGTATTAACTCGAAAGAAAAGAGAGTTGAAACCGGAAATCAAACAAGCAATGGCTTCGAGTGATTTCAAGTAACAACGTTGCATTATTCTTTTTGGAAATTGTTTTTGAAAAAAAAAGAAGTGGTGAGCTTCAGTGATGATGATCACTAATAGCTCATGCTATTTTGGAAGTTTGAATTTGTTTTTGTTGTTTAATTAATGTGTGGGAGCTTTCATAATAGTCAAACAAGCAAAGGCTTCGAGTGACTATCACTAATAACTCCTCATTAACGATCAAACAAGCAATGGCTTCGTGTGATGGTCAATGATTTGTTTAGGAAAATGCCTTAGGTTTTTTTATTTGAAAGAAAACCTTTAATTTCAAGTTTGAAAAGGAAGTAGAACATTACAAATCCTTTTTCAAGTCAAAACCGAGGCAACAATGAGAGCATAAGCAAAGCAAACATAAAGAGTATTTACAAATTACTATAGACAATTGAATACATGATTAAGCAAACATGTGAGTGCAAGAGTATGCAATTATGGAATGCAAGGCATAGCATTATTGGATGCATGATTAGGCAAGTGCATGAATGCATGATTATACAATAATAAGTACAAGACATAGCATTATTGAATGCATGATCATATAATAATGAATGCAAGAACATGATATTGATGGGTGCATGAGCATGTAAGAAGATATTGGAATGCAAGAGATATAGACATATATGAATGCATGAACATGTAGACACAAATCGTAAAATGCAAAGTATGGAAACATTTTGGGTATTTTTGCAAATAGGCAAGTAGTAAAACTTTTAGTAAAAAGTTAATGAATGGTAAAGTAAAAATGCATGAGGTGAATGATAATTATTTAATGAGATAGCAAAGTAAAAAGTTAACATGTTTTTTTACTTTTGGTGAAATATTAATGAGTAGTAAGGTAAAAACGAGAATGAGTGGGAAAAAGGTTAAAAACATATTAACACCAATATACTCATCTACACAAGATCAAGCAACACAATTTTAGCACAAAGATGAGCATCAAAAAGGCCTTATGGCCGAAACCATACATGAACATAAACAACAAGTTTTTTCATGCCTAAATTCATAATCAACACATGGAACACATTATGCAAATCAAGCATTTTATTTACACAAAAATCAAAGAGTAAAAGGAAAGCAAAAACCCTAACTTTTAAGCCCTAAAACCGAAACTCCTACATCCCTCAAGTCCAAAACAAAATTCAAACTTGCAAGTTATGACATGAACAATAAGATGCATATATCACATGAAAATTCTTTATGCATGAAAAGGTGACAAAATGAGTGTGAAAAATGCAAAAACATGGTTGAAAACACAAGAACCCTCTCATCAAGGCCAAGGGTTCACTTCAAACACCCAAGGCTCCCAATGTCCTTGACATAGTGTTTGAAATGAACCCTCTAAGCCTCTTAGAGAGGAAAGAGGAGTAGAAGGGAGATTCACATGCTAAAAATTAAAAATGCTCAAGATAACAAGCTTACCTCAAGAGATAACTAGCAAAAGTGGAAAATGGAGATCAAGAACAAATCAACAATAATCTTCACTAATCACCCACCAAATGTCACGCAAACTTGAGGAAAGCAAGCTCCTTAGTGATGTAAAAATGGAATCAAGGATGAAAAGGGAAGGATATATGAATATGGAGTGGATTTGAGGTGGTTTGGTGGATGAAAGTTGAAAAGAAAGATGGAGGAGGAGAGGGAGAGGGTTCGGTCAAGAGGGAGGAGAGGAGGAGAGATTGCTAGCTAGGGTAAAAATGAGAGTGTGTGTGTGAGAGGCTCTTATTTTTGGGTTTTATATGAAGTGAAAACTTAAGGGTAATTAGGGTAATGTGCTTCTCACAACCAATAGGATTTGAGATAAATTTTGAATCAATGGTCAAGATGCAATATCACATGGATCAAGGGCAATTAGAAAGCACAAAATTGGAGAGAGAGAGGGTTGGGTGCGCAGCTTAGTAAGTGTGGTGAAGGATAAGTTTAATTACAAAATTGTATTTTTCCATAAAGCTTATTACACAAGTGCCATTTTGATTCAAATGAAGGGTGGGGATTGCATTTCACATTTAAATGGAAGGCTATGATTTAGTACAATTTGCAAACAATAAAAATAAATGAAAATGGGGTGTATATGGCTGATTATGCGCAGCTATGGGGAGAGTGGGAGAGTGAGTGGAATTGCAAATTGTACTATTGTACCACACAAGATATTTCAAAAGAGAATATTCCTTTTCTAGATCATTCTTCTTAGTTTATGCCATTTTGGGCCAAATCCTATGATTCAATGATTGGGCTCTGAATTTTATGATCTCATCAATCCCAAAATTGATTTATTTACCCCACTTCAAAGGAAATGACCATTTTACCCTTCTACCTAAAAACTAGGTTTTAAAGCCAAAAAGTTTAACACTTGCGCACAAAAATAATCACAATGGAGCACAAATATCCCTCAAATAAATCATTGGTGATTGTCCAGGGATTTGGGACAAAAGACCGTTTTTATTGTGAAATGACCAAAATGCCCTTCCACTCTAAAAAACCCTAGTTATTTGCCCAAAGCACATTTTTACTTCAAAAATGACTTTTCCCCCTAGGAATGATCTCTAATACCTCAAAAATGCATGTTGAATGACTTGTCCTGAGGAATTGTCCCTTATTTGCAAAATGACCAAAATACCCTTTTGCACTGAAAAACCCTAATTTGTCTAAAAAAGTGCATTCCAACTCCAAAATGATTTTAGAAGCTTTGAAATGATTTTTAGAAACCTAAATGCAATGCATGATTCTCTCCTCTCCTCTATTTATTTATTTTTTGGGGAAAATTAGGGTTTTGACCTAAGCCGGACAAAATTGGGGTATGACACATGTAACTTGTGAGATTTGCCAATACAACATGAATTGCAGAAATCAGAATGCACTTTATTTGAATATTTCACATTAAAAAGTTTCAATACATGAGAAACAGCTAATGCATTAGCATGCCCTAGTCTAGCATGCCATAGAGAGTGACTATCTAATGTATTATTAATGAAAGCAACATGAATGGAAGGGGAATCAGTAGCAGAATTATGTGATGAATGCAAGTGCTTCTTGTGCTTAAGTGTCAGGCCTTTGAAAACATATAAGCCATCCTTGCCTAGTTTCCCTTTCAAGACCACACGATTAGAGTCCTGTGAGGTAATAAGGCAATGAGTGTCATTGAATTTAAAAGATACATTGTTATCCTTGGCAAATTTTGAGACTGACAACAGGTTTCTGTTTATATTAGGCACAAGCAATAGGTTATTCAGCATAAGATTAACATGTGGATGTATAGGAGAGGCAAAACTAGATGAGCCAATTGCTGCTATGGTAGCACCTTGGCCATTACCCATGGTTACCTTAGATTTGCCACTATAGGGGATACTATGTTGCAAATTACCGGGTTCTGCAGTGACATGATGTGATGCACCAGTGTCACCCGCCCATTTTTCATCATCATCATCATTACAGTTAGAGGAAGATAATTCAGAAGAAATACCTATGGCGTCTAGCGTCATTGCCTCTGCGAGGTTGACTTGAGGTGTGGCTGAGGGAGTGGCCTCAGTGGAAGAGTCATTTGGTTCCTGAGTTGCCGTTGCAGGAGGTTGCGTAACGGACGGTGGCGGAACATAAGTCTCATCAAATCGGAACCAACAATCCAACACGGCGTGACCATATCTTCCACAGAGTTGACACGTTGGGCGATTGCCGGTGGAACGTGCTCTACCACGGCAACGGTTGCCTTGATTACGCCCTTGACGACCCCGGCCACGGCCATAAGCCCGATTTCCATGATTATGAGTATTATTAGACGGAGAACCATAGTCATTGTTTCCAGAAACTCGCGCAACATTTGCAGTAGCGGTGGAAGTTGCAAGTTCTTGCCTAAACTTCTCAAGTTGCGATTCCTGAACTAAGAGAAGTGATTCGATTTCACTGAGCGAGGGAGGATTGGGATTACCGTAGATCTGCATAATGAATGGATTGAACTCCTCGGGAAGGCCATCAAGAATCACATCTGTTAAGTAGGTGTCGGTGATAGCTTCACCGGTGGCCGTTAGTGAATCAGCGATGGAGTGAACTTTGGTGAGAAATTCCGAGACCGATTTAGATCCCTTCTTCGTATTCTTCAATTCATTCCTTAATTGACGAATTTTCGCCTTAAGGTGAGAGAAATAATGCTGTTGAAGTTTTTCCCAAACTTGCCATGAGTGGTGGCAGCTTAAAACACGGGGTAACACGGATTCGGATAGAGTAGAAAGGATCCAAGTGAAAAGAGTTTGATCCTGTACTAACCATTTCTCAAACTCATCTGAGGGAATATCTGCAAGACGATCAGCCTCCGTCGGGTACTTTGCCGGAATCATCGGATTCACAAGAAGCCGGTTGTTGCGCTTGTGTAATAGTGTGATTTTTCGCAATTATAGTGCAAGTATACACATCGTACAAGTAATAAAGTGGATAAGAGTAAGAGATCGTTCCCACGAGGATTGATATGCTTTCAAAGTTCAAGTTTCAAAACACAAGAGAAGTAAGTAACAAATCGGCAATAAGAGTTGGTTTTTAAGCTAAAGATGTAAATACAACAAGTAAACAAAAGTTGGTTGTGAATATGGATGAGAGATGAGTTGAGTTGTTGCATGCAAGTAAATCCTTCCTAGCTAGACGTTATAACGCTTACACGCTATGACGCTCAAATGTTATTCTCAGTATAGACGTGGCCACGCTTGAACGCTGTTGCAAAAAGAGCTATGCTTTTCAAAGACATAACGCCGAGTTTCAAGTATAAGAGGTCCTATGTCTAGGTTCTAAATAGGCCCACTCCTATATTTTAAGCACCCACAAAGAATGTTCTATGAACTATTATCCATTCTATGTCTAGACTTAGATAAAGATGCCTAAATGTCTTTAGTGCATTGTTCATTCATATAAATCTTTGATTTCTTTTCATAGACCATGTCCTGTACTCTATGAATCTACCCATTTTAAGAGGCCAACCTCAAAACAAGTTTGGAAATATTTTTACACAAAGATTTAAAACAGCAACGACTATACTTCATAACATTAGCTAGAAATTCATTATAAGCAAAACAACAACTCAACTACAAAGTGCTTAGCTCATGCCGAGCATCTTTACTGAGAATGAAAAGGATTTAACATCCAAATACCATACATAACGAAAAAGAACCTAAGTGCAAAAGATACACCTAAGTAACTTTTTAGCATGTATGCACTGTGTATAGACGTTACAACGTCCGAGCTTTACAACAATGCGAAAAAATAAAACTAAGTTCAGACAAGCAAAATATAGAAGTCTGTTTCCAGATCTTCTTTACAAAACTACTTCTGAGAATTTAATGGAGGGATGATGAGGAGATGAAGATGAAGTGATTTGAAGATATGTAGAAAAGATGATTCTTGAGAGAGAGCTGAGCCTTCCTTAAATAGCCACCTTGCTTACGCGTGCTGATGTCACTTGCCCACCTACCAGATCTGTTTCCTCTCTTCTGCCTGACACTGTTCAGAGCTACAGTGTTTCTGTGCGTCAGCTCATGGGGAATAGAAGATCTTCTGACTTTTATATCTTTGACTATCATTGCTTAGCGCGCCAAAATTAAGATCTTTCACCCTTTCTCTGCTGCACTTCAGTAGACGTGGTGAGGGACGTGGTAACGTTCAGCACTAATTTTCCTGCACAAGCACAAAAAGCATCAAAACGCTCTCAAGGGCACCACTTGGTGCCTAAATGCACAGATTTATCACTTCATCCACTTATTTGCTAAAAACTCAGAAATTACATAAAACTAATTTAATAAACCTTGTATTGCTAGAGACTTTGCATGACTTATTCTTTGAATGAGTATAAATAACTCATATAAATATGAGTTATCACACCCCCAAACTTAAATCATTGCTTTTCCTCAAGCAATCAAGACACAACTAACAGATATGCATGAAATCAACTACACTAGCAGGTTATGCTCTACTCAATCAACAGATCAAAAAATTCATTCTCAAGGGGCTAATTCTTCACACACTCACGCACCACTTGCATGATTAAATTCCAGATTTATTAAAGCTCAAAGTGAGTGTGTGATCTCTGCATTTAATTCTTCCTCTAGCTAGTTCAGAACTACTTTAGCCTATTAAAGAGTGGCTTCCCAAATGGTGACAGTAAAACATCTTTCAAAACCAAGAATAGGCTAACATTTTCACATAAGAAATGGGGGTTCATTTAAAGCATGGCAAAGGGTCTTAATTGGGTGCTAGGACTAGGTTAGTGCAACTAATTTATTGACTCACACACGCAAAAAGATCTGTAACCCCTCATTCTCGAAGCAACTCTCTTTTATTTGCTCCATTTTGGAGTGTTTTTTTTTTTTTTTTTATCATTAGAGTGCTCAGCATTTGTTTCAGGGTATTACAGGGAATACAGCATACATGTGGATTTTTCACTTATTTATATCAATCACACTCTTTTGGTACTTTTGGGAATAGACGTTACAACGTTTATGGGTGAGACGTTGCAACGTCCCGAACACACAACACGACACACACGGATATACGTTATCACGCTACGGGTAGACGCGTTACAACGTTGCACTCACGCTACACCGCACTTAACCATCCTACGCCTTTGCACCCAGCCTTAGTACGACTTGATTCACCCCCAAACTTAGCTTCTACTGCTATTCTAGGTTTTTAATCAAGTTTTATTTTCACCAAAGTTCACCAAAACTAGCTTCAACACAAAATATTCCCTAGCTAACTAGATTCTTTCTTAAAAACAGAGTTTGTGTAGGAGCAACAATCAATTCTCTTCATCTAATCATGCATAGGCTACTCACACACATCTTTTCACTATCTTTAGCCCAAAGAGAATTATTTTCATGCTTTGACAGAGTAAGAACAGAAATTGCTTTTGCATTTGATTTCATGTACAACACAGACAGAAACTTAAAACATTGAGATTCCCCACACTTAAAGTTGAGCAGTGTCCTCACTGCTCAAAGATATACAACACAGAATTTTTTTCTTCTCTTTTTTTTTTTAGGGGGTCTCATTCAGAACATGAAATAGAACTATTAAAACTACACTAAACTTAAAACTAAGAACAAAAATAAAAAAAACTACAACTACTATTGAAATTAAATGGGGGACTTACTTGTTTGCTGCACCAGATCTAAGCCTTCCGCTTTGTCTGGTGGATACTCCTGCCTGACCTTCTCCTTTCTTCTTTTCCTTCTTCTCTTTCTTCACCTTTACTCCTCCTTGCTCGGTGGTGGTTGTTGTTGTTGCTTCATCAGATTCCTTCTCTTTTGAGCTTGCACCCACACTTGTAGCAAGCAAAGAAAGACTTCGAGGCTTCAAAGAATCCTCTTTTAGCCTCCTCCTACATCTTCATTGCCAAATCAGCAGGGTTGACATGCATTGGTTCGTTGGGGATCACCTGGGCTTTTTCCACCTCTGGCTCTTTAGACGTTGCCACGTCTGATGATGATCCTCCAATACCAGCAATCGTACCCTGAGCTTGCTTCAACAGGTGCTCTGCTAGCTTCTGAGTGGCCTCCTCCATTGCTTGTTGCTTTATCTTTTGTAACGCAGCTTCACGCTCATTGGTGATTTGCATTTCTGCAAGTTTGGCTGCAGCCTCTTTTTCCGCAGACGTTACAACGTCTGTAGGCAGTTCTTCAGCAATAGCAGGAAGGGGTTTTTCAGAAACACTAGTGGCAACGAATGCTGCACTAGTAGCAGTAGCAGGTTTCCCTGCAGCACCTTGTCCTTTTCTTTTCACAGGCAGCTTTTGCCTTATTGTTGTGGTGGTTGCAACTTCCTCTTTATCTCTACTCCCTTGAGCTTGTTTTGACTCAGCAGCTAGCTCTTGTCTTTTCTTCCTTCCAAAGGGATTGTATGTGAGTGCACTTTTCACTCGTGTTTTCTTGGGTGGGGAAATGGGTTGGGCATCTGGGTTGCTCCCTATGTTTGTTGCTTCAGACGTTGCCACGTCTGGTTCTTGCACTTTTTGGGGTGATGATTGTTTTTCAGGTTCTGTTTGGGGTGGGGGTGGTTGTGTGATTGGTTGGTCTTGAGCTTTGGATTGTGGAGTCTTAGGGGTGTTTTGTCGTGGTCGGTGGAGGTTCTCTGTGGTGAAGGTGGTGTTTGTGTGGCTTTTTGGGGATGATGGTTTGGGGCTAGTTTGCTTTGGATTTTGTTTGGGCTGCTCTTTGTTTGCTTGATTTGTTGGGGATTCACTCACGCCTTCTCATTTGAACTCCCTTTCTCCTCGTGGCTCTCCTCCTCTTCCTCCTCACCGATTACTTCCATGCTTACTTTTCTTGATTCATCCGCATCATTCTCGAAATATCATTCAAATCATCGAATTAAAATCCTCTTCACTACTTACCTTCTTTTGTTTCTTTGTTGGGCTTTGCCTTTTGGTGGGCTTCTTGCTCGCTTGGCCCTTTCTTTCTTCACAGCCTTTTCTTTGAATTGTAGACAGGGGAACATCATCGTCATTTTCTTCCCCATCGATCCACCGCAATGCAGCTCTTCAATTGCTTTCTTTCCTTTAGACACTTCGCAAATACCTTCTTTTGCCACTCAAATTGTTCCTTGACAAACTTGGCCAGGAGTTCTCGCTCTCCTCCGTGACGTTGCAACGCTTTGTGTATCAACGTAACTTGCAGCTCCCGCAGATTTCACCCTAGGCTTTAATTTTGTTGAAAAGGGGCCTCGAGGCCGCTCCCCTAAGCTCGAGGCTTCAATCTCTACTCCCGCCTCCATACACAAGTCGGCTTATCATACAAGGGAAATACAAATAGCCATCCTTCCTGTTCTTCCATTTGTTGAGCTCACGGTTTATCAACTTTCCAATCTCCACTTTGTCTCTTGACATGATTGCATCAATCACAATCAGTCTCTCTTTGTCTACCCAAGATGTGTGAGAGGTGGGAATTAAGCAATGCCTTATGAAATGAAACCAAGTGTTGGCTTCATCACATAGGTATCTCTTCATGATCTTGAACTCGCTTAGTGTTCACCACTTCTTTCCTGCAGACAAGACCTTCAACACATATCCTATCCTTGATAGCATCCATTTCAGCCACCCATAGTTCTTTTGCTTGGTCTCCACAAATTTGCCATAGTACCCTAGCCCAAAATAATCATTGATGACTCTCACACCAAACTTTACTTCCTCACCTCGCACCTTTGACACAATGGACGGCTCTCCTTCAGGTCTCTCAACGATTCCCTTGTAGAAATCGTGAACCAAAGTAGCAATATATTCCTTTCTGTGTACCACAAATTTTTGCCACCCAACGCCGCCACTGGTTCATGAGAAAATCAGATTGGGGCTCTTCGACTAAAGCCCTTTTCGTGAAGTAGGGCTTTCTTCTTGGATTGGTTGGGTGTTTCAGGGATGGGGCTGAGGATGAACTCGTGTCAAGCATGTTTGCCTTTCCTGCAGGATTTGGTGGCGGATTGCTTCACTTTTGTCATGGTGATTTCAGAAAAGAAAATTGTTTGGAAGGAAATGGGGATTTCGGATATTTTAGGTTTTCGAGAGAAAGAGGGGAGATGTTGGTTTCAGAGAGAGAGATTAGAAAGAGGTTGCAGTGGTGGAATGGTGGTGAATGGTTAGATTTTTATGGGGAAGTGGTTATGGGAGTTGAGAAATGGAAGAGTGGAGTAATGGAGAAAAGTAACCGCTTGATTAGACGGGTTAAGTAAGGGGATGACGTCAGAATCGCTACCACGTCGTGGTTCGTAGGAAATCATTTTTGACACGCCATTACTTACGCTTTTGACTTAATTTAAATCGCCTCGATCGCCCGCAGACGCGCCCACGCCTAATACATTCCGAGACGCTACGACGCCTACCACCTTTACTTTCTCCTCTTTTCAACACTTATTCCCGCAAAACAAAAATTAAAACAACACAAAAAAATTAAAAATCATTGAGTCGCCTCCCAAGAGCGCTTGCTTTAAGAGTCTTCACCGCACTTTTGTCTCTTTCATTCAAGAATTGTTGAAGGACATTTGGATCTTGTCCCTTTCCACATGCTCTCCATGATATTGTTTCACACGTTGGCCATTAACTTTGAACATGGTGTTTGTCTTTTCATCAAATAAATCCACCGCACTACGAGGATAGATCTTCATTAATTTGAATGGACTGACCACCTTGACTTCAACTTTCCCGGAAACAGCTTTGACCTTGAATTAAATAGCAACACCTGCTTGTCCTTCTACTAGTTCTCTCCTTTGGATTCTTTGATCATGCCACTTCTTGGTCTTTTCCTTGTATATTGTTTGAGTTTTTCATAGGCATGATGTCCGAACTCTTCTAGCTCATTTAATTGTAACAACCTTGCCTACCAAATTTTTGCATGATCCAAATTTAATTGTTTCAATGCCCAATAAGCCTTATGTTGGAGCTCAATTGGCGTGTGACAAGCCTTACCATAAACTAGCTTATAAGGAGACATGCCCAATGGTGTTTTGTATGTCGCTCAGAGGCCCAAAGTGCATCATCCAAGTGTAATGACCACTCCTTTCTCATTGGGACCAACCATCTTCTCCAAAGATTCTTTTGATTTCTCTGTTGGATATTTCTCGCCTGCCACTTTGCTTTGGGGTGATAGGTCAGAGCAATTCTGTTTTCACTCCATACTTAGCCAAGAGGTTCTCAATTAACTTATTGCGAAAAATGAGAGCCTTCATCACGATTATGGCTCTTGGAGTTCCAAATCTTGTGAATATATTCTTTTTCAGAACTTGCTAACCGATTTGGCTTCATTGTTTGGTAATGCCACCGCTTCAACCCACTTTGACACGTAATCCACTTGGCTACTGTAATGTATAGATTTCCATGAGACATAGGAAATGGTCCCATGAAATCCATTCCCAAACATCAAACAACTCTACTTCCGCAATGTTTGTGAGTGGCATCTCCCGCTTGCTTGATATATTCCCTGCTTCTTTGCACTTATCACATCTTCTTACCAACTCATGCGCATCTTTGAATAAGGTTGGCCAATAGTAGCCCGATTGTAGGACCTTTGCACTGTTCTTGTACTCTCCAAAGTGTCCACCATACGGTCTTGAGTGACATTGTTGCAAAGACATGGAGTTGTTCTTCTTCACTAGACACCTTCTTAGTAACCGATCTGGGCACAATTTGTACAAGTATGGTTCATCCTGTAAATATTGCTTTGTAGTGTGGAAGAACCTCTTCTTTTGTTGGTGGTTGAATCCTACAGCACAATCTTTCTAACAAGGAAGTTAACTATGTCGATACCATGGTGCAAGAGTGTTCCCGGGTGTATCGGCAAATACGAGAACGCGCCATCAAAGAATCGGGCTCGCGGCCCACCCAACTCGATCGGCCCAAACACGCCGCTTGGAGCGCACTTCTCGCCGGCCGAAAATCTCGCTAACGGTCGGCCGCAGATATATACGCCATTCGCATATGGTGTCGTGCACGCTTCTCTAACCTTGTGCTATCTCGCCTCGAGCGACCTCTCACTGTAACCGTCGGAGTGTCTTTGCGGTACCACCCGAGGTGCTCAACGCGTGAAGCCGGGACCTGGTCCTTTCACTCATTCAACGACCGCCCATTCGACAAAGCAACAACTACTTCAACTCTTCATTGGTCAAGGTACGATCAATCGGCGACCACGCTGGGAGGCCCGCGGCGCTATCCTACCTCATTCATGGCTCCACGCGACCGCCCCGCACGCGCCACTTCTCGACTCAATCCTCCGCGCAGAATCAGCAAGAAACCCCGAGGGCGTGGCGGGTCGCTACACCACGCAGTCTCAAGGACTTCCGCGACAAGAACCTTCAGCACACAACGGCCGCGACCTATCCTCCAACAGTTCACCGCGCCGCTCTCGAGACTTGCCGCCCGAGCCGGTTGAAGCGGGCATTCGAACCTCTACCGCACCATGTCACTCGCCGCTTTGCGATCTTGCGTAACAAAAAAACCAGTGATCGCAGATCGAGACGCGCCATCTCTCGATCACGAAAGAGGGTCGGGCTCGCCGCGCCACGCGCGAAGACGGAGAACCTCTCGCTGCCGCCGACCGCGCGAAGACACCGCCCCCTCCTCGGCGGAGTATTTCGCGCCGAGAGCACTACTCATCGCTCTCCGGCCAGGAAGAAGCGGGGGCACACAGACGCTTCTGGCGAGAAACGCGTGAGACGCCGCTCAATGTCTTATGATTATGAAGATTCTAATTATCGCCCCGACACCGCCGCCGCCCACAAGTACTCTTCCAATGAATGAGTCGTCCGGTCACGCCCGATCGAGAAGCGAATCTTGGGATTCTCGAGAAGAGCCGGAAGATTACGAGAGATGGAAGAATTAGGGACGCCATCGGCCAAGGAGAGGCCGAGCGAAGCGACCCGTATGCCTCCTCCTCTTTCCACCAACCGCCCGTCCGAGGATTTTATGGAATGCCGCAACGAGGCTTGCCTCGCAATGCAACCTTTGGGTCGAACGGCATTCGTAACGAGCACGCCCATTTACTAGAGAAATTAGGCGCTACTGAAATTCCCGCAGATCTCTCGAAAGCCGCCCAATCTTAACAAGTTCGATGGCCGTGGGGATCTGCATAAACACCTCCTGGTATTTCAACAATTACCGCTTTACAGTGAGAGTTGGGATCGACCATGAAATGCAGGCTTTTTCCACAGTCGCTCGAGGAACGAGCACTGGAGTGGTGGGAGAGCCTACCGCCCAACACCATCTCGTCTTGGGACGGCCTGGTTAGAACATTCTTGGCCAACTACACGGCCAACAGATGCCTAGAGCGGCATGAAGAGCACTTGGATACGATTATCCAAGAGGACAACGAATCATTGAGACAAGACATGAGCGATTCAACGACGAGGCCGAGCAGTGCGCGCGACCGACCGACAGAGACAAGTCAAGTATCTCAAGCGTGGGATCAGACCGGACCACAGCTTTGCAGAAGAGTTCGGCCTAAATCATTACATGGATCTCACCATGTTCTTACGAAGGGCCAACGATCATATGGCCTATGAAGAAGCACTATTCGCTAGAAAGGTCGCCAGCGCGCCCGAGAAGAGCGAGATAGGTCGCTTGAAGAACAAGACGATCCTCGTGATAACAGACGTACTAACGATTTATGAATAAATGCCAGCGCGCGCTTCGTTTTCCCACCGTGGTTTTTTACCGAGGCCCGCCTTTTGAAAGTAGTACTTTGTAATTTATTTCGCATGCAAGAATGTATGATTGGTAGCTCGCCGTGCGAGTAGCAACAGAGTAGGCCCCGAGCGGTCTACAATCGAGTGCCATCGAAATGGCCCAAGGGTCGGCGACCCCACAAACAGAGTAGGCCCCGAGCGCGTTTACAATCGAGTGCCATCGAAATGGCCCAAGGGTCGGCGGACCCACAAACATAGTAGGCCCCGAGCGGTCTACAATCGAGTGCCATCGAATGGCCCAAGGGTCGGCGGACCCACAAACATAGTAGGCCCCGAAGCGGTTCTACAATCGAGTGCCATCGAAATGGCCCAAGGGTCGGCGACCCACCAACAGAGTAGCCCCGAGCGGTTACAATCGAGTGCCATCGAAATGGCCCAAGGGTCGGCGGACCCACCAACAGAGTAGGCCCCGAGCGGTCTACATCGTAGGCCCCGAGCGGTCTACATCGAGTGCCACCGAGTTGGCCCAATCGAATGTCACTGCATTGACCTACATCAAGTGCCACCGAGTTGGCACGACCATCAGTGCCATCGAATGACCGAGGTCAAGCAATGACCCAATAACGAGCAATGACTGCCGAACACGGCCAGAAGAGACCGACTTCAACTATCGCAATAAGGGCCGTCTAGATCGAACCTTGTAAGCCCGTTGCCAAAAATCGCAAAACGCGTCGAGCAAGTCCGCTACGATAGCGGCCCGCCGAGGTCACGATCGAGCTGTTTCTGAAACGAAATAGGCAATGTGTGACAACACTTGAATGAATTTGAGCGACCAGAGAATGATCGCACCTCCTAAAACGAGCAAGATCCAAGTAAACTTCGCTTTCCAGCATGAACGGCTGCAACCACACCTCAGCAGTGGCAGCGACCACCTCCCGACTTAGCGTGGTAGCAACCACACACTTCAAGAGAAGGTGACCGATTGCGCAATGCAACCCGGCCGCTTACAACACGACCTGGGGGCAGCGATTCAAGCCTCAGCCCGCTCTTAAGCGACCTAGGCTTGGGGGCAACTGCTCTCGGTGTATCAAGAAATACGAATCGCCATCAAAGAATCGGGCTCGCGCCCACCCAACGATCGACGCCCAAACACGCTGCTTGGAGCGCAATTCTCGCCGGCCGAAAATCTCGCTAACGGTCGGCCCTCGCAGTATATATATGCCATTCGCATATGGTGTCAGGTACGTTCTCTAACCTTGTGCTATCTGCCCGAGCGACCTCTCACTAGACCGTCGGAGTGTCTTTGCAGGTACCACCCGAGGTGCTCAACGCGTGAAGCCAGGACCGGTCCTTTCACTCATTCAACGACCGGCCCATTCGACAAAGCAACAACTACTTCAACTCTTCATTGGTCAAGGTACGATCAAGTAGTATCAGACGTTATAACGTTTGACGAAAATGTCATAGACGTGGTAACGTCTTCAACTACTGAGGCTACTGATAATAGTCTCTCATCAGGGAATTTTTCTTTTATCTCTTCTTCACTTGTACCTGCATCAACATTCTCAAGCCTAGAAAGATGATCAGCAACTTGGTTCTCCACCCCCTTTTTGTCACGAATTTCTAAGTCAAATTCTTGGAGGAGGAGAACCCATCTAATAAGCCTTGGCTTTGCATCTTTTTTTGAAATTAAGTACTTAATGGCTGAATGATCAGTAAAAACAATAACTTTCGCACCCACTAAGTAAGATCTAAATTTATCAAATGCAAACACAACAACCAAAAGCTCTTTTTCAGTCACAGTATAATTTAATTGGGCATCATCTAAGGTTTTACTGGCATAATAAATAGAATGAAAAAAATTTCCATACCTTTGCCCCAACACCGCTCCTACAGCATAATCACTTGCATCACACATCAACTCAAATGGTTTGGACCAATCTGGAGTGACTATTACAGGAGCAGTCACCAAGGCAATCTTCAATTTGTTGAAAGCCTCATGACATTGTTCATCAAAGTTGAAGACGTTGTCACGTTGTAACAACAGACACAAGGGTTTCGAAATTTTTGAGAAATCCTTGATAAATCTTCTGTAAAACCTTGCATGTCCTAAGAAACTTTTGACTCCTTTGATAGTTGTTGGTGGAGGCAGATTGTCAATAACATCAATCTTTGCTTTGTCTACCTCTAATCCCTTCTTTGATATTCTGTGTCCCAACACTATTCCTTCTTGTACCATGAAATGGCATTTTTCCCAATTGAGCACTAGATTGGTTTCTTCACACCTTATCGTAACTCCTTCCAAATTATCCAGCATGCCTTGTACGAATCTCCATAGACCGAGAGAAATCGTCCATAAAAACCTCCATGGAATTCTCAATAAAATCGTAAAATAAGGCCATCATGCACCTTTGAAATGTTGCAGAGCATTGCATGACCCAAATGGCATCCTTCTCAAAGCAAAGGTACCATAGGGACAAGTGAATGTTGTCTTTTCTTGATCTTCAAAGCTATAGCTATCCGGTTGTAGCCCGAATAACCATCAAGGAAACAAGAGAAGTCCTTGCTCATGAGCCCATCTAGCATTTGATCAATGAATGGAAGAGGGAAATGATCCTTCTTAGTTGCTTTGTTTAACTTTCTCGTAATCCATGCATATCCTCCACTATTATCATCCTTGTTGGAATTAACTCATTCTTGTCATTTGTTACCACCGTAACTCCTCCTTTCTTTGGTACACAATCTGCATCGACTTACCCAGAGCTATCACTAATAGGGTAAATGATTCCTGCATCCAACCACTTGATGATTTCTTTCTTTACCACCTCCTTCATTATAGGGTTCAATCTCCTCTGTCCTTCAATACTATTCTTGGCATTTTCCTCCAAGACAATTCTATGCATACAGATTGTGGACTGATACCTTTGATGTCCGCCATTTGCCAACCAATTGCTTTTTATGTCTCTTCGTGGTAGTAATGAGATCACTTTCCGCTCTTGGGTGAGCTTGGAAGAAATGATCACGCAGGCGGGGAATCATTTTCCCTAAAAAGACATACTTTAAATGATCGTAACACCTTTAATTCCAAAGTAGGTGGCTCTTTAATGGAAGGCACATTCTTCTTCGATTTTACTCCTCTTGCCCTAAAGATTCATACCTCTTTGTCCATGACTTTGGTGCAGGGGGCTCGACGTACACGCCTCAAAGCAGACGCTACTGACGCCTAGAGGAACAACTTCTTCCGCGCAATAATTCTTGTATTTCATTGTTGCCCGTAATTTTCTCCAAATGATCATTATCCTTGTTGAATTGTTTTTGAACCATATGATCAATGGCAACCACATACGAGCACTCCTCCGTGTTTGGATCTCGATATTTGAGTGCATTGAGGACGTTGAACTTGACTTCTTGGTCATTGACTCTCATGATTAATTCTCCTTTCTCGCACATCAATGATTGTCCTTCCAAAGAGCTAAGAATGGTCTCCCAGAATGATGGGAACTTCTTTATCCGCATCAAAATCTAAAATAACAAAATCCACCGGAAACACAAACTTATCAACCTTAATCAAAACATCTTCTAATATGCCTTCGTGATAAACTCTACTTTTATCACTAAAGTTAAGCTTAAAGAGGTAGGCCCGGGCTGTTCCTATACCAAGTTTGTCATAAATGGACTTGGGCATCAAGTTGATACTTGCTCCCAAGTCACATAAAGCTTTGCCAATGTAAAAATCTCCAATGGAGCATGGTATAGTAAAGTCGCCAGATCCTTGAGTTTTCTAGGAAGCTTATTCTCGCATAATTAAACTACATTCCTCGCTTAAAGCAACGAGCCAAACTCCCTAGCCTTCTCCTTTTGGTGATGATGTCTTTCAAGAACTTGGCATAGTTTGGCATCTGCTGTAAAGCCTCAACCAAGGGAAGGTTGATGTGTAACTGCTTTAACATCTCCAGGAACTTGCTGAACTGCTTGTCTTCATGAGCCTTCTTCAATCTTTGAGGGTATGGTGGAGGAGGATACTCAGGTACAAGCCTAGGCACAGTCTTGATTCCTGGTTCAAAATTAGACGTCGTAACGTCTGGCTTAGACGTCACAATGTCTGGAGTATTCTTCACGCCACTTGTGCTTGCTTCTTTCCCTTTCTTTTTCTCTTTCTCTGGGACTTCTTTTTGCTTCTCCTGTAATTCTTCCTCCACAGCATAGTTGGTTCGTGATATTCAAGAGTACCACTCCTTAAAGAAATTGCATTTACTTGTCCATTTACCCCGTTATTACCATTGGGGTTGATGATGATGGTGTTTCATGTTGTAGAAGGAAGAGATCCATTCTCGCTTTGGTGTGAGAGAGTCAAGCTATCTGTCCAACTGATTTTCCGTAGTTTTGATTGAAGACTCATGAGTTTGAAGGGTTGTCTTGCAATCACTTATGAAGTTCTTCATCATGGCTTCCAAGCTGCTATTGTTGTTATTCTGCACATACTGCCTCTTTTTGTTGTTGAGGAGGAAATCCTGGAGGTATTGCAGGAGCATTGTTGCTGGTATTTAGTGCATTGTTGTTTCTCCAACTGAAATTTGGATGATTTCTCCAATTTGAATTGTAGGAGTTGGAGTAGGGACCATTTCCTTTGTTTTGAGATACAAAGTTTACAGATTGAGGGTTGTAGGGACATTCCTCATACACATGCCCTTCTTCACAATAAACACACACTACTCCACCAGAGTGGGTAGGTTCAATCTACCGCAATATGCGCTTCTCGAGACGTGGCCACGCTTGAAGTACTCAAAGTTTTGATCATGTTGGTCAAGGTAGCCACTTGAGCGAGAAAGAGCAAATCACTTCACTTATTTCATGGACACCGCCTTCTTTCCGTGAGTAAATCTATCGATGGCCAATGAGAGTTATGGGTGGCTATGTCATCAATAAGCTTGCATGCCTCAGAAAAGGACATGTTTAGAATGACACCACCTGATGAAGCATCAAGTATCAACCTAGTGGGTTGATCTAGACCATTGTAGAAAGTCTCCATTTGGATCACCACGGGAATGCCATGGTGTGGGCACATTCTCAGTTTAGAATGACACCACCTGATGAAGTCTCAAATTCTGTGTGTATAAATGTGTTTTTTGTTATACTACTATATATGTCTACATGGTTTATACAGTTTTGTTTATTGAAGGAAATTATGTGTCCCCAATTGTTTTTAATTTTATTTGTAAAACTAGTATGTGTTGTTTATACAGTTTTTTTATTGAAGAAAATTGTGTGTCTCCAATTTTTTGTATATAGATGGTAATCTTTGTTATACGCATACTTAGTAGTTTTATATTTTGTTATTTGAACTGTCAAAATTTTGATAAATTATTATTTTTAAATAAATATGAGTGTTATGCTATAGTTAATCAAACCTAAGATTTAGTAGTTGAGATAGTTTTACTATTTAGCATACGTTTAGCAAGATTATCCCAAAGTAGCAATTACATCACATATTGATATTTTTGAAGGACTAAAATATTTTTCAATATAACGAGTTTTAATTTGTCATATGTTCTTAATGCATGCTAATTATAAGACATTATAAGTTTTTAGAGTGTAACTAACATTATATGTGTGCATTTTATACTAAATTGTGCACATTATCTAGTTATCGACATAAGTCATAGGGTAGCATGTGTACTTGTTATCAACTTGCAACCAGAAGATTGCAAAATCTAATTGAAGGCTTCGAAAGAGGTGGTGTATTGATAATTACTAAGAGAACCAATTTGTTTTACACATTGTACCATATTATAATCTCTCAAGTCTCATAAAAACTTATTATTTTATGGATATCCATACAAATGGATATCATATTGAAACGAGAAATGAAGGAGATGTTGAATATCTTTATATAACGAGACATGCTTTGGAGAAAATAAGTGTAGCGGAAAAGTTGTCTACTTTTTCCTCTTATTTGTACTACACTTACAGATTAGCAATTGAAGCACAAGTTGTAAACCAGAAGTTTGCATATCATAATAATTTTGTTGTTGGCAAGATCAGTTGGGCCATCCCGAGTATATTGAAATGCGAAAAAAGATCAATTTTTCTATTGAACTTGTATTTAAGAGCGAGTAGTTTCTTCAATCTACTAAATTGTGTTCACTAGTTCCCAAAGGAAATTGGCAATTCGAGAGAATAAGCCTCTCATATTTCAAGAACTTATATAAGGTGATATTTTTAAACGAGTACACTAATCACGTGGACCATTTATATATTTGTGATTTTAATTGATGCATAAACTAGATCGTCACATATATGTATAATATATATTTGTCGTCAACTCACAACCTGAAGTTTGTGAGATTGTTTTCTCAACTAATTTGAGTAAGAGGTCATCATGTGAATTACCCTAAAAGCATCTGATAAGTATTGTATGTCGATTAGAATTGATATTGGACATCACAGTTGCAAATGAGTCTAAAGTGCGCCTGAAGCGTCGTTAATGCTCTAATAAAATGGATGTCCTTATTGGACAATCTAATGTTGCAAATGAGTCTAAAGTGCACTGAAGCGTCAGAAACCAATCGGTTCCAAAGGTAAGCATCCTCGAACAAGAAAGGAGCTAAAAACAAAGATAGTCCAAGCGAGGATATAGAAACTCTAAAAGAGTATTCAGCATCCTTGACATTTCAGCCGTAAGAACTAATCGTAGTTGTAAAATTCAGAAATTAAAGAGATCTCAACGAATTATGTCAAGATTGAAATACAATGGAACCAAAATGAAGTCAATGTTAATGATGTTTCTACATATAATATAGTGCTAAATGAGATAAATGATAGTGAGGATCATGAACCAATGTCTATTAAGGATTATAGACAAAGTGAGAATTGGCCAAAATAGAAATATCAAGTTGAAGCGCAATTAAACTCACTTTACAAGCAAAACGCTTTTGGACTCAGAGTCTAAACACCGAAGGTGTGAAACCAGTTGGATACAAATTGGTTTTTGTGCAAAAACGGAATGAGAATGGTGAAATTGTTAGATACAAAACTCAACAAGTTGCTCAAGGGTGGATGCAAGTACTTTTTAGTACTTAATTAGCCTTGTAGCACATGTAGAGCTCAATTTTCACAAGATGAATGTTGCTACGACTTTTTTGTTTCAATAATTTGATAGTCATAATTATTTAAAGATCCCTGAAGGATTTAATATCTCAAGACACACTTTTCGGATTCTCGAGATAATTACTAAAATTGAATCACTCCTACATGAGTTATTATAATTTGAACACATATGGTATAATTGTCTCAATTAATATTCTAAACGAGGATCCAAAATGACATCACTTGTCCATATAGTTTTATGAAAATATTTGGAAAAGAATTTGCTATAATTGATGTCTATGTTGATGACGTAAATATTATCTAACTCTCAAGACCTTCCAAAACTATAGACTATTCAAAGAAAGAGTTCTAGATGAATGACCTCAAATTACATCTAATGGATTTTGAGGTTGAATATGTAGTTGATCTCTACATGTAAAATCCTAGAAGGATTCAAGATAAAAAGAAATATTTTCAAATAAATTCTTTTGAAATATAAAGTCTCATATTGATCTCAGTAGAAATTATTTTTATTTAGTACATGAGTTGTGTGGTAAAAATGTATGAAATATATTGGTCCTGAAGACTACAAAAGCATACATGCGTATTACTAACTGCTAGATTGCTTGATATTGTAATATCATGTGATAATTATTATTAATTTAGTACATCACAAACCAAAATGCATCAGAAAAATCGGGGTAAGATGCATATTTTATGTTTGATTATTGTAAAGAATAAATTATTTTATGCATGTTACCCAAATTAACCATGCAGATACAAAATGTTTTTCTTATTTAGATCAAGTCAGATACAAAGTCAACTATTATTTACAAAACAATCTATGGTTCTTTCTTTCTTCATTTCAGGCTCAAATGCCAACAATTCAAGGAAGATGTTCTGTAGATAATACCGCAAAGCTCCATTAAAAAAGAGGATATATCATAAGTGACAGAGCGGAGCAGGTTGCTCCATATGCACTCAAGGAGAAAGTCCAGATGTTGGAATTCATATTCTTTAGCGATGCTTCAAACACCGGGAGAAAATTGCACTCTTTTTTTTCCTTCGTTATCGTTTTGTCCCATTGGGTTTTCCTAACAATGCTTTTAACTAGGTAGTTCCCACCGAAAGGATATCGTCCTCTTTTTGCTTCACTAGTATTTTATCCCAAGGGTTATTTCTATTAAAGTTTTAATGAGTCATATCCACAATGGACATGCAATGAGGAGTGTTATGAATATAATAAGTTTGTGGATGTCCATCCATATCTTCCATTTTCCCTAAACTCCCATTAGTGAGTGGTTGTTAGTGTCTTTTGATGATTGTCCATTCAATTGTCAATCTACACCCTTTAAATAGGACACACTCTTTTATGTAAGGTGACACTAGTGAAGAGAATAATACAAACATTTTCATCTTCTCTCATTAATCTTTTGTTCTTCTTCCCACTTCAGTTTTGATTATTTTCATAACAGATCAAATATAATACTTATGGATCGTTATTTCTTTTGAGAAATTCCTCCGCTATTTCCTTTGAGAAATTTAATGAATTTCACTCCAATTAAATATGTTACAGTAAAATTGTAAAAAATAAAATAAAAAATTGGAATGGTAATTGCATGTTTTATGATTAAGATAGGAGACATGATATGATATAGAGCTGAATAGAAATAGGATGGGAGAGGATATTGAGACAAGATAAACAGTACTATTAAATTATATATGTTGATGACAAAAATACCCTTACATGGACAGTTATATTTCATTTCTTAAAAAGTAGGAAATTAATTTTGTATTTTTATATCTATTAAATTAAAAAAATTACAATTATTTTATCACTTATATTATTTTTTTAATATTTTAATGTCAATAAGTTTTTAACTTTTATATCATATAAATTGACAAAATTACAGTTTTCATAAAATCATACATTTTATATTCAATGAAGTATTAAAATTTTAAAATTCATTTCATTTCATTTTAATTTTTATTTGTTTGATATATATCTTTATATTTTATTAGAATTCAATTTTTTTTTTCAAAATATATTTTATCAAGGAAAAATGAAGAAATTATTTTCTTGTCCTATTTTATTATTTTCTAACCAAACTTATATTTAGAATATTATTTTTTTTGAACGGCAATATATTGACAAAGAAAACATATAAGAAAACAAGTCAAAAACACCAAAGCAGTACAACCAACTCATCCCATTTGGGCTATGAAACCCCGATACTCCAAAATAGGTCACGTGCACCAGCATCCGATATGTATCCGATCTCGACACGCGTGTCGGATACTTCCGGATATGTATCTTGGGAGTATCCCGAAATTTATGTTTAATTTTAAATTAAAAAGACCAGATACTTACCGGGGTATTTATTGGATACTTACTGATCGTTATCCCTGGAGTATCCTAGAATTGATATTTATTTTTAAATAAAAAAGCGACCGGTTACTAACTCTTTTATCCATTGTTTAAAGAGAAAATGGATTCAAAAAGGACACAAGATTGCTCCTATTCCTTAGAAATAGGTTCCATGGAGTCCACAAACCAGTCATAGAATAGACTATAGTTCGACTTAGTCTTTGCAAGAACCTTTCACGAGTACAACTTTATGCAAAAAGAAAGTTTGTGAAGGGTCAAAAAACTTATTAGAAAAAATTACCTCGTTTCTACTTTCTCAAACAGGGATAGAATAAGAGGATAAAATTTACTAATCACATTCTACAAGCTCAACAAACACTAGACTGATCTTACTTAGGCCATATTTACTAAATAAGAAGATAATGCTATGGAACTGGAAACAAGAAATGACGAAAGCTAGTGAAAATACACACATAGTAATAGTATTACTTGCAAAACTAGTAATTCTCTGGCAGTCTCCAACACACAATTCCTAGTAACAAAATTTCAAATCTTTCATCCCACTTATTAGTACGAAAATTTCGCAATCAAATTGACCTACCAAAAACACATGAGCTATGAATTTCATTTTTAGGATCATCTCAAGAATTTTTTTTTAGTTTTTGCTGAAGATTATTGCAAGAATTTCAATATTTGATAATTCACAAGTTGAAATAGTATTACTTGGAGCCAGCGTCAAAAGGTGGAGTAATTTCAGAACAAAGATTGACTCCACATTTTTGTTGGAGAGTATTGGCATTCATTGGCAATGCCTGTAGAAATTGTATTGTCTCCTTAATACATTTACAAACCTTGCATTTATCTTCTACGCTTTTTGCGGCCAACAGTACTACAGCTTTAACTCCTTCACAGCATAATCCAGGTGGCATGTCATATGCACCTCTGAGATAGGATATGCAGTATGTCAGTT
The DNA here is from genome assembly GCA_020916435.1 of Oxytropis ochrocephala. Taxonomy (NCBI): domain Eukaryota; kingdom Viridiplantae; phylum Streptophyta; class Magnoliopsida; order Fabales; family Fabaceae; genus Oxytropis; species Oxytropis ochrocephala. The sequence continues at coordinate 87,614,283 of CM037093.1, read as the reverse complement.
CGTTCCACTCATTTCTGCAGTGTGCAAATAAGTTGAACGGACTTCTAGAATTAGCCTCAGAAAATGGTGATGGTGAAGCCAAGAGGAGGAGAAAAAGCACTAGGGTAGTTTTAGTTGAGGCATTCATGATCGTATATTAGCTTTGTTTTGTGTATCGTGTTTTGTTTTGTTGCCTTTTCATATATAGAAGTTTATTTATTAGTATGTATATATGATTATATACATATATACTAACAATCTATGATTATATGATGACATTCTTGAAGGGACAATGGAATGAAATGTGCATTCTTTATTAAATTTAATGTTCATTTTTTGGTCCGAGGAATATAACAGCACACCCCATTACACCCAAGAGCTAACAATAGGCATTAATAAAATACATTCAAATTTTAAACTAAAAACTTAAGCATTGGCCAGTCACATCAAGGTTGTACCAGTTATAATGTTTTCAAGAGTAAGTGCATAATATTGTTGTCAAAAAAAAAAGAGTAAGTGCATGATATTACCCACTTAGCTTAAATATTTGTGAAATGTATTATTACTCTGGCCGAAAAGGTGGTTGCTTGTAGGGTTATGCAAAATTACTGGTATATAAGTCAACTAGCAGTATACCCGTGCATACGCACGGGTGTTGCGTGTTATTTTTATTAATAGACTTAGACCTAATTTAATTAGTCCGAACATTACCCGTGAAAATTAAGACTAATTTAAAGTAGATAAACAAAAAGTTTCAAATAGTAATTGAGTTAGTTCTAACATTACCAATCATGTAGTAATAATGCAACCCCAGGGAGAATAACACTAAATTTATTTTATCAGTAATAAAATTATAACAACATGTAACATTTTTCCTTTGTAACTCAAAAGTAGAATAATAAAATTAGAAATTTGAAGAGTGTGAGAGGGGGACCACATGAGGAGAGAGATAGAGAGAAAATTGAGAAATATAAGAGTGGGAGAGGAAATAGAAAAATGTGTTTTAAATGTGAGAAAAAAAAGTTAAGAGATGATGTGAGAAAATGAGACCCACAAAATATAAAGAGTGATATTAAATAAACGGGAATTGACATACTTGTCCTCAAAAAAAAATTTTTAGATAAGGGTAATTTGGTATTTTTGGTAGTGATTGTTTTAATTAAAGATATAGCACTACGCCAGAATTGTAAAAAGAGATCGCCACCTTTAGTAGCGTTTATAAAAAAACGCTACCCATTTTAATAACACGCTACACCATTAGTAGCGCTTTAAAAGTAAAACGCTACCAATTAGGTAACACGCTAGACGGATCCCTAAGCGCTTTTACTTAAAACGCTAGCAAATTAGAAAACACGCTAGACAGATCCCTAGCGCTTTTATTCAAAACGCTAGCCAATTAGAAAACACGCTAGATAGATCCCTAGCGCTTTTTATAAAACGCTAGGTATTTAGTAAACACTCTAGACGGATCCTCAGCGCTTTTATTCAAAACGCTAGGTATTTAGAAAACACGCTAGATAGATCCTAGCGCTTTTTATAAAACGCTAGGTATTTAGTAAACACTCTAGACGGATCCCTAGCGCTTTTATTCAAAACGCTAGGTATTTAGAAAACACGCTAGATAGATCCCTAGCGTTTTTAGAAAACGCTAGGTATGGTTAAATAATATTTTTTTGTTTCCTATTGAGCTACTTCCTTTCTCATTAACACTCTCACCCGTAAATGCAAAATCACTCACCCGAAACGCAAAACCCTAACACCCTAACTCAAATTAACATCATCTCTCTCAAGGAAAATCATCTCTCTCATGAACATCATCTCTCTCACTCGCACAACATTGGTGAGTTTTTGTTCCTTGCTCTGCTTCTTGTTAGATATTAATTGTGGGTTCTAGTTTAGAAATATATTAGTTTTGTCACTTGTGCACACTAGACTCTTCTTTTTTTTTTTTTACCACTAGCCTCTTCTTGTTAAACATAAATTAATTATTTGGAAGACTAGACTATATGGTTCCTTTGTCTTGACCAAAGGACCGAGAATAGAAATAGAATATGATATAGATATAGCTTGGGAAAATAAGGAGTGGATTTGAAAAAATTTTAAAAGAGGAATTTTTGTTTGTTTTTTTATATGAATTGATTCTTCATTATATTCGAATTGCTTGATGGGTCATATGTTAAAGTTCTCTTCTCGTGATTTTATTATAAATATAATTTGGAAATTATGGATAGAAATTGGATGTCCGCCAATCGTCATCCAAGGAGTATGCTTGCTTGGAGTGGATTATTTTGTGAGTTTGTCTTTGTTGAACGCTTAGGGACTTCTAGTGGTATGAAATGTCCTCATGTTTAAGGTCTTTGTTATGTAAAATCGATTCATCGCAGAGGAGTTGGCACGACATTTAAAGGCGAATGGAATTGATCAAAGTTACACTTGTTGGATAATGCACGGTGAGAAAAAAGGTGAATCTTCAAATATGAATGATATTAGTAAGAGATATGCGCCGCCGGTTGACACCGGAACACATTCATTTGATGCGAACGAATTTGAAGAGATGGCAAAGGTGGTTGAAGAGGATCTTAATGATTGTCCTGAAATGTTTGAGAAGTTGATAACTGATGCAGAGACACCATTGTATGCGGGTTGTAATGAATTCACAAAATTATTGGCTGTGATCAAGTTGTATAACTTGAAAACTCGCCACGGATGGACGGATAAGAGCTTTACCGATTTACTCTCACTTCTGAAAGAAATGTTGCCGAATGATAATGTGCTTCCTTCTCGGACGTATGATGCAAAGCAAATGTTGGGGTCTATTGGCTTGAACTATGAGAAGATACACGCTTGTCCGAATGATTGCATTTTATTTCGGAATGAACATGCGTTGTTAAAGTCGTGTCCTAAATGTAATGCACCGCGGTATAAGAAGAAAGAGTCTGCTCCACAAAAGGTGTTGTGGTATTTTCCTATAATTCCTCGATTTAGGCGCATGTATCGTAGTTCGAAAGATGCAAAACACTTGACATGGCATGAGGATGAAAGGATTAAAGATGGTATGCTACGACACGTACAGATTCTCCGCAATGGAAAAAAATCAATATTGAGTATCCTAATTTCGGGGATGACCCGAGAAACCTACGCCTTGCATTGTCTGCTGATGGATTTAACCCGCACGGTATCCAGAGTAGCTCCCACAGTACATGGCCCGTGATTTTGGCGATTTATAACTTACCGCCGTGGCCTTTGCATGAAACGCAAATATATGATCTTTGTCTTTGTTAATTTAGGCCCAAACAACCGAGAAATGATATTGATGTATACTTGGCTCCTTTAATTGAAGACTTGAAGCAAATGTGGGAGACTGGGGTAGAGGTGTATGATGGGTTCAGAGAAGAAAGTTTCACCCTGAGGGCTATGATCTTTGGCACAATTAACGACTTTCCTGCATACGGCAATCTATCTGGCATGCAGAACAAAGGCGGTGTGTGCATGCCCTATATGTGAAGATAACACAGATTGGATGTGGTTGGAACATGGTAAGAAGAATATCTATCTTGGTCATCGTAGATTTTTGCCATCAACTCATCACTATCGATTGTGGAGAAAGGCATTTGATGGGAATACTGAAAACACGTAGAGCTCCCGCCTTTGACGCGAATGTGTATTTGAAAAGGTGGAAGATTTGAACATTAAATTTGGGAAGCCTTTTGCAGAGAGATTGCCAAACGGGGTGGAAGAAAAAGTCGATTTTCTTTGAGTTGCCATCTCGGAAGTCATTATATGTAAGGCATTTCATTGATGTGATGCATGTTGAAAAGAATGTCTTGAAAGTGTCATTGGTACCTTACTCAATATGCCGGGTAAGACTAAAGATACCATCAACTCAAGGTTGGATTTGGTTAGTATGGGTTTGAGACCTGAATTGGGTCCTAAAGAAGAAGGGTACACGTACATATCTACCTCCGTGCAGCTCATACTCTATCTAGAAAGGAGAAGACTGTCTTTTGTGAGTTTCTTCATGGAGTTAAAGTTCCAGAGGATACTCTTCAAATGTGGCGACTCTTGTATCGATTAAAGACCTCAAGTTAAAGTCTCTAAAGTCCCACGATTGTCATGTTCTCATGGAGAATTTGCTACCCATTGGTATACGATCCATTTTGCCTAAGAAAGTCGTCGGACCTTAACCAAACTTTGTTTATTCTTTAAGGCGATTTGTAGTAGAGTGATTGACCCCGGAAAGTTGCCAACATTGCAAAGAGAAATTACATCACTTTGTGTGAGCTTGAGATGTATTTCCCACCTTCCTTTTTTGACATAATGATTCATCTAATAGTTCATCCGGTTAGAGAGACACAATTGTGTGGCCCATGTTACATGAGATGGATGTATCCGTTTGAGCGTTACATGAAGATATTAAAAGGATATGTGAAAAACCGATCACGACCCGAGGGTTGTATTGTTGAGCGCTACATAGTTGAAGAAGTCGTTGAGTTCTCGCACCGCCTATCTATCTAGTCTTGAATATTCGTGGGACCGCCAAGGTCTCGTCATGCAGAAGGATTAGTAAAGGGATGACAGAAATAAATTAGTGATGGTATCAAGGAAAGAACTAGAGCAAGCACACTTGTGCGTTCTTCACAATGATAGTGAGGTTGATTCATATGTTGCCAAGCACAAGGAGATTCTTAAGAGTCAATTCCCTGAAAGAAGCAAGTTTGGTTAGCAAAAGAACACAATAGGAGTTTCATAGTGTGGCTAAAACATCACATTGATGGTGAGTGTGTTTGAATCCTACTTCGATTTCAAAAAGATTGAGATGGTTAGCAAAAGGTCCAAATATACATGTCTTCTCTTACAACAAATTTATCTAATGAACGAGTGCACTTTCTATACAAAAGAACAAGATGATCGAGTAAAATGCAAAATAGTGGGGTGACTCTTGTAGCTCATTCTATGCATGCATCCAAAGGCCAAAGATAGAAATCCCATATATGCGAATATGTCTTACTTTGGCTTCATTGAACACATATGGGAGTTGGATTACAATATGTTTCAGAGAGCTGTGTTCAAATGTGAATGGGTTGACAATAATCTTGGTTTCTGATTGATGAATTAGGGTTCATGCGGGTGAATTTCAACAAGTTAGGATATAAAGATGAACCTTTTATTTTAGCATCGCAAGCTCAACAAGTGTTTTATGTCACTGATCCAGTTAATATCAATTGGTCTATTGTTCTATTGATCGACAAAAATTTGTGTATAACAACGATGATGATGAAGCACCCGATGATGTTGGTGTTGAGGGCGACCCGTTCTTGAGAACATCGTAACCAATAATAGGGGAAAATACTTCTATAGAGGATGTTGTATATTTTAGAAAAGATCATAATGATGGAATTTTTATTAAATCGGAAAAAAATACCAAGACGCGAATTGCAAACAAAATTTTATCTAGGAAAAGGAAAAGGTAATATAGACTTAATGATTTCTCGTTATTTTTTATTAATAGATAATTATTATATTGTTTTTGTAAATTTAACAATAACATGGATTATGTTATATTGCAGGTCAGATGGCATCACTTAGTGATCATGAGATCTAGTGGTCAAGATAAAGAGTCATTTATGTTATATATGGTATAGCTTTAATTTGTAGCTACTTTTGAGTTTCATAATGTAAGTTACTTATTATGTTGTATGATTTGTAAACAAAAATATCTATTAATAGGTTGAATTTTGTGTGTATCTATATATTGGATTGTAATGATATTGGCTGAATTTTGTTGGAATGATATTTGATGAATTTTGCTGGAAGGGAATGAATTAATAGGTTGTAATTAAAAGGGAGAATAAACAAAAATAAAAAAATAATTAAAAAAATCAGTCAATAGGTAGCGTTTTAGAGTGAAAACGCTAGAAATGAAGTTAAAAATTCATTCAATACCTAGCGTTTTAAAGTTAAAACGCTAGGAATTGTAAAGAGAGCTAGAGGATCCCTAGCGTTTCGTGAAACGCTAGGAATGCTAATAAAAGGTGCTATAGCATCCCTAGCGTTTTTAAAGAAAACGCTAGGAATGCTATAGCACCTTTTTTACTAGCATTCCTAGCGTTTTCTTGGCGCTAGGAATGGTAAACACGCCGCTAGTTGATCCTCAGCGTTTTACATAAAACGCTAGGAATGCTAGTAAAGGTGCTATAGTATCCCTAGCGTTTTACATAAAACGCTAGGAATGCTAGTAAAGGTGCTATAGCATCCCTAGCGTTTTTTTACTGAAACGCTAGGAATGCTATAGCACCTTTTACTAGCATTCCTAGCGCTTTAACAAAAACGCTAGGAATGGTAAACACGCTAGTTGATCCTCAGCGCTTTATGTAAAAACGCTAGGAATGCCCTTAAAATTTTTACAAGCGCGCCTCTCATCTCCCTCACACTCTCACGCACAACCCGAAACTCATCTACCTAACTTTTCTCCACGAACAACCCGTAACTCATCTTCGTTCATCTTCGTTCATCGTACCTCTTCGTTCATCTTCGTTCATCACCGCTTGCACATTTCGTTCATCTCCACGCACAACCCGGTTACCCATTTCTTTCATCTCCACGCACAACCGGTTACCCATTTCGTTCATCTCCACGCACATTTCTCGTATGGATTTTCTTTTTCTCCTGATTGTATTGTACATAGATTGCCACTTTGCTTGCATGTTAGTTATAACAATGTTCATTATTGAACAAAAGATTTGATACTAGTCTGTATATGGCTTCTAGGTTACTCTTACTCTAGGTTTACTCTAGGTTACTTAGTGCATGTTAGTTATAACAATGTTCTGTTATTGGCATTTTGAACAAAAGATGAACTCTTGATACTAGTCTGTACATGGCTTCTAGGTTACTCTTACTCTAGGTTTACTCTAGGTTACTTAGTGCATGTTAGTTATAACAATGTTCTCATTATTGGCATTTTGAACAAAAGATGAACTCTTGATACTAGTCTGCATACATGGCTTCTAGGTTACTCTAGGTTTACTCTATGTATGTTTACTCTAGGTTACTTAGTGCATGGCTTTGATCACATTACTTTGTGCATGGCTTCTTCTATATTTTGTTAAGTGTTTGTTGGTTCTAAACAATTAGAAAGCTAAAACTCACCGAGAGTCTTATTCATTTGGGTGATTGCAAGTCGGATGGCATCACATAGTGATCACGATAGTAGTCGGGGTGGTGATGGGGTGATAGAAACACAAAGAAGTTCACTCCCCAGAGGAATTACATCGAAAAGAATATCGTCAATCGGATAAGTAAAGGACACGAGAAATATAAGGTAAGTTAATTACTAATTATTAATGTTGTTCTCTACCTTTCCAAGTTATCTAATTATTTAATGATTTAATTATTTAAGGTCCGATGGAGTGTTAAAGGTTTGCCAATTGGAGACAACGGCACAAATTTAATTAGCTTTATTGGTACTAAGGTGAAGCAAATCTTTCCAATTTCAATTAAAAGTTGGAATGAGAAAGATAATCGAGTTTTGCCTAAACCGAAAGATGATTTTGGGACTTAATACGGTATATAATTTTAGACCTCTTTAATAATCTTATTTAGTGATTTTTAGTTATATTTATTTAATCCATTTTTATGTATAACTAGAAACACTTTGATGTCGATGAGTCCCGAAGAGATTGGATACTGAAGGAAGCGGGAAGGTTGCATAGGGCTTACAGAACTGATGTGGGGAAAAAGTATCTGAAACGTCCTGATGGGACCATCAGACAGGAGCCTCCAGCACTGTATGCGGGAATTATAACTAAGGAGGAATGGACCAAATTTGTAGATATACGCACTCTGATCCGGATTTCTGGTTAGTATATTAATTATTTAAGTTATATATATTTCACAAGTAGATATCATTCATTAATGTAGTAGTATCTTTTAAATAGAAAAGAGCAAAGCGAATAAAGAAAGAGCTTCTAATCCCGAGTACCCTTATAGAGGAGGTTCTAGTGGATATCAAATTCTCGAAGAAAGATTGGTAAGAAATTAGTTTAATTTATTATGATTTAATGAATCTTTTAATTTACAGTTGATTAACAATTATTAAACTTAAATAGTTACTGGAAGAGGGGAAAGATCCAACTCAAGAATCCCTTGATCGTACGATTGTCTGGTTAGAGGCCCGACAAAACAAGGATGGGGAGATTGTGGATCCGAAAACTAAGGAGGTCAAGGACAAAATTGTAAGTATTTTTTTAATCCGTTACTCGATTTTTTTGACACGTGAACATATTTTTTATTGTCGATTAAATTTCGTTGACACTTGTTTATTATTTCTATCCGTTACTCGATTTTTTTTGACACGTGGACATATTTTTTATTCTCGATTAAATTTCTTTGACACTTGTTTATTATTTTTATCCGTTACTCGATTTTTTTGACATGTGGACATATTTTTATTGTCGATTAAATTTCACTTGACACTTGTTTATTAATTTTATCCGTTATTTATGTTTGTGCATCAAATAAAGCATATCACAATCAGTATCACAAGGAGATTTAACAGATTGTGATGGTCACCAAGATGTCCTTGCTCGTGCCTTGGGAAGGGAAGAGAGACAGTGGTCGGATTAGAGGTTATGGATATGGGATTCCTCCGACAACCGTGTTTGGGCCAAAGAAGAGCCAAAGCAAGGGGTGCGGGGATTGTAAAGTCATGGCGGAAAAGTATGACGAGCTATCCAAGAATGTTCTTTGTGCTAATGGAAGAGAGAGATGTTTAAGCAGCTCTTGGCACAAAGGATTGGTGCACCATCCCCGCTGCACCACCCCTGCTTGAACCTATTGAGCTCTTGCACCCCCCATAGCGCCCGAGATAGTGCACACCATCCCTTCAACACAGTGTATTTAACAAAACTCGACTGCTTTTTGTACAATTGTATTTGATAAAATTATCATGTATATTTATTTTTCTTTATAATTGATTTAGGATAACTGTGAGTGTGAGCTATATATTGCAAACCCACATCGAAAAGGTTGCAGTGGGTTTGATATGTAACCAATTGAGTGCCACATCGCACAATCGTGCCATGCTGAAAACCATTTGAGAGTTAGGGTAGACTATTCAATAGAGGGTCTGCACTTTGCCTCGCTCCAATTGCTAATGCGGATATATTTCTTTGTGGATCAAGCGCTTAGTACTTTTGTGGCATGGCCCAACAACTTGTCGCTGTAAGTGACAATATTTTTGTTAATAATTAAATGACTATAATGTGTGTTAACTAACTAGCTAATTAATCATTTTTTTAATATATACTAGGTACCCCATGTGTCCCGACCTTCCCCTTCCATGAAAGTCTCCCAACCTTCCCTTCCACTACCAAACTCTCCCGACCATCTTCTATACAGACCACCCAACATGTTGGTCAATTTCCCAATGATGAATTCCAGAACTACATCGATTCTCTAAAGGTCCACATTCAAAAATGAACCAGGGCGACTCGATTTTTTTACCGCCCGATAACATTGTGGGCTGGAAACATTGGTAATGATCAACATCGAGGATATGAAAGCTATAGTTGAGATGGATTGGGCCACTGCCATCGATATCGAGTATACCGGTATGTATTAAATTATTTGTACACAATAGTTGTTTATATTAGAGTATATATTAGAGTATATATATGAGGATCCAAAGTTGTATATATATTATTTATAGGTTTTTGTACAATCGTCTTCTCTGTCCTTTCTCAACGGACACGTAAGTATTTCTTCTTGTGTCCGGCTTGTATAGTTGTGTTTCATAAAGGTAACACAGAGGAACGCATTAAGACTATAAAGAGTGAAGTACAAAGTTATATCCATTCACGCTTCATGGAAGCCAAGCATTTGAAGGGCGACTCTTTATTTTTGGCACCACTCAATAATGGGTGAGAAATTTAGTCTTCAATCACTTGTTTAATTATTTTGAGGATTGTATTATAGTGTAAATTAATGTGTACTCATTCGTTCTTCATTTACTTGCAGGCAACATTGGGTACTCTTTGCAATAAACCCTAAGCACAATGTTGTCTATTATCTGGATTCACTTCAAGGCCATTACAACGTCTCACGAAGACTTCAGTAGAATCGGTTGAGAGGTGTGTATGTGTAACCCTCTCATTTTAATTTGTATAATTTAATATATGTATTTTGTTCAACTTAACGTTATATATATATATGTATGACGTTACAGTGCTTTGAAAGAATACTTGGGATTATCTACAAGTAAAACAAGATGGCTACCCATAACTGTAAGCTTTTTAAGAATCATTCTTATAATTTTAATTGATTTTTTGGTCATAAAAATGTGACAATTAAGTTATAATCTTTTGCTTTGTAGTGTCCTAAACAACCAAATAGCAATGATTGTGGGTACTATGTTATGAGGTTTATGAAGGAGATTATCACTCATGACAAAGTAACAATCCCAACCAAGGTAACTACTTAGATTTCTTTTTTATATTGATATTATAATACTTACTCAAATTTAATAAACATTTTAATTCTAATTTTATTTCATTTTATTTTCAGTATTTTCCTACTTCAAAAAATCCAAATTACTCTCAACAAGAACTTACAAAGATAAGGGGGAGTGGTGCCATTATGTTTCTAGCTTTTTGTAGCAAGTTTTGAGATTCATAATAGTTTAGTTATTATTTATGTTGTATATATTGGATTTATATTATGTTGTAAGTACTTCTTAGAATGATATATATTGGATTGGAAATATTATTTGATGAATTTTGTTGATCAATTTTGTTTGAATGATATATTGGATTGGAATGTATTTTCTGAATTTGTTGAAAAGGGAATGAATTTATAGGTTGTAATTAAAATGGAGAACAAACCAAAATAAAAAAATATTTAAAAAAATTCAGTCAATAGGTAGCGTTTTAGAGTGAAAACGCTAGAAATGAAGTTAAAAAATTCATTCAATACCTAGCGTTTTAAAGATAAAACGCTAGGAATTGTAAAGAGGAGCTAGAGGATCCCTAGCGTTTTTCTGAAAACGCTAGGAATGCTAATAAAGGTGCTATAGCATCCCTAGCGCTTTATATAAAACGCTAGGAATGCCTAATAAAGGTGCTATAGCATCCCTAGCGTTTTATATAAAACGCTAGGAATGCTATAGCATCCCTAGCGCTTTATATAAAACGCTAGGAATGCTAGTAAAAGGTGTTGATGACATCCTAGCGTTTTTATATAAAACGCTAGGTATGGTAGTAAAAAGGGCTATAGTATCCTAGCGTTTTAATTTAAAACGCTAGGAATGGTAGTAAAAGGAGCTATGGGATCCTAGCGTTTTTATTTAAAACGCTAGGAATGGTAGTAAAATGAGCTATGGGATCCCTAGCGTTTCTGAAAAACGCTAGGAATTGTAAAAAGGCGCTGGTCAATGGCTAGCGTTTTATATAAAACGCTACGTATGTCTAAAACACGCTGGGTAAATGGCTAGCGTTTCTTAAAACGCTACTAATGGGGTGTACGCATTAGTAGCGCCACTTCTCTAGCGCTTTTAAAACGCTACCAATGCCCAAAAACGCGACAAAGCATGCGTTTGGCGTAGTGTAGTTGATGATAGTGGATAGTTGATTGATTATTAAGGTTAAATAGGCAAAAGAAAAATAAAGATATTAGTAGTGGGTATTTGTTACCTCAAAATTTCGACAAGACATTAAATGAAGCAATTAAATAGGTTAATTTGACTCTCCATTAGTGATGTCTTGGAAGATACAAGTCAACACCAAGTCAATTCACCATCAATTCGACAGAAAAGGTCTACCAGTGCTGGCAATATGAATGAGCTTCGACAAGCCTGGCACTTAAAGCTGTGGACACGAGTGGAGCAAAGAGCCTTCGACAAGAGAAAGCTCAACCTTCGACAAAGCAAAGCTATTTCGACAAAGCAGGGTTGGGTACTTTGTCAAGCGGTTGGCAACGCTCCAGTCGAAGTGCAAAGGAGCAGACAGTTAGTGGGCAGTTACTTCTCCTTATTTCTAGGAATCAGTTACTTTTTTCCCACGTTTGTTTCCAAGAGTATAAATACTCTTTTGTAATAGAAAATCGAGGTCACAACATTGCACAAGAACTCTGAAAACTCAACTTCCAGACAAAAGCGAAAAACGAGTGAACAAATTCATTGTACGTGCTTGTGAACCACTTTTCCTTTCATTTGAATGCAATTTTTACTTTTGGTTTACATCTACTGCAATTGTTTCTTTTGTTTTATTTTCAATACTGTTCTTCGTATCATTTACTGTTCTTAAAACCGTCAAAAAACACAAAGTACAAGGGTAATCGTCCAGAGATTTCCTAGTTTGATCCCACAAACTCACATTTTAAAACTAGTGATTGTTTGCTAAAAACACCAGCAAACAAATTGGCACGCCCGGTGGGACCTTTTGCCATTGATTTTGTGTTTGTTCTGTAAGTGCATGTACTTGTATGCGCTTGAGGAGTGGTAGAATGGTACGTACTAATTCTAACAACGCCTCTAGTTCCAACCCTGTGGTGTCACAAGGGCAAGGAACAACCATGGACTCTGTAAGTGTTAGCGGCTGAAATGTTGCGGGGGACTATAGCCCGGAACATCAATAACCGTTCCTACAATGTCGACGACCAATGTTGGGTCGACACAATCTATGTCGTTGCCACCAAATGTAGGGCTTCCTTCTAGTCCTTATATGGCGACAGGGAATAGTTTAGAGACACGCTTCCAAAACATGAGTCTACCACCATATCCTTTTGGTGTATATGGCATGCCTACTGGTTTAATGCCACATGTTTCGACCTTTTCCCCTTCACATGTGTCTTCTGAAAGCACACTTGGTCGAAACCCTACAGCATTAACCAATGCGTCTTTGTTGGCGTTAAGACAACAAGTGGACGAAAGTAATCATGATATGGTTAATATGCTAACCCAACAAATTGGTACGGTTTTCAACCCATTGATTCAAAATACCAATACGAGTTATCAAATGTTAGCAAACCAAATGGGTAGAATTGCTGATTTCTTTGGGGCTCCTACGGGAAATAATAGGCAAGCACCCAATTTTGGGAATAATGCGCCCAATACACCACAGAGATCAGTTACGGTCGAAGCCCAGGCAGTTGTAGGAGAACAACAAGGGATGGGAAACCATGTCCCTGAAGTAGTTATGGTAAACCGAAACCAAAACGCTGATGAAGTTGTTCGACAAGTACAACGAAATAATGTTTGCGCTCAAGATAATATAGCCACTTTGGTAGAAACCATAATGGCACAAAATGGCCTTAACATAGGTTTACATAGGCCTAACTTCATATCACCATTGTGTGAATATGTGTTGCAAACAGAGTTGCCAAGAGGTTGGAAAATTCCCAAGTTTACTAAATTTGGGGGTGACACAAACGAGTCTACTGTTGAACATATTGCTCATTACATGACTGAGGCAGGAGATATAGCCCAAAATGAGAGTTTGAAAATGAAATATTTTCCAAATTCCCTAACTAAGAATGCTTTCACTTGGTTCACCACCTTACCCACTGGTTCTATGTTTACATGGGGGCAATTGGAGAAGGTGTTTCATGAGCAATTTTACATGGGCCAGTCGAAAATTAGCCTCAAAGAATTGGCCAGTGTTCGACGTAAAGTGCCTGAGGCTATTGATGATTATTTAAATAGGTTTAGGCTATTGAAAGCTAGATGTTTCACACAAGTGCCTGAACATGAACTCGTCGAAATGGCTGCTGGTGGCCTAGATTATTCAATTAGAAAGAAATTGGATACCTCTCATTTGAGAGACATGGCCCAATTAGCAGATAGAGTTCGACAAGTCGAAAGACTTAAAGAGGAAAAGGCTAGGGTGAACAAATTCCATAAAAAAGAAAACTCAGTTGGGTTTCATAAAAAGGAGAAAATAGCCTATGTGGATGAGGAGTTCGACTTTGCATTCAGTGATGTTGATGCAGAAGAGATAGACGTGGCTGAACTCAAGCCTGGTCCTCCTTATTCTTGTAAATTATTAAGGCCTGCAAATGGGAATAACCTCAGAGAGCCTAAGAATGACAGATTTGTGCCTAAAACTTATACTTTTGATGTTACTAAGTGTGATGAAATTTTTGATCTTTTAGTAACTGATGGCCAAATAGTAGTGCCTAATGGCCTGAAAGTACCTCCTCTCGAGCAGAGGAAGAAAAAGGGTTATTGTAAGTTTCATAATTTCTTGGGACATACTACTGACCGTTGTGTACTTTTCAGGGACATAGTACAAAAGCAATCAATCGAAGGAAGACTTAAATTTGGCGATAAAAAGAACAAAGCTCCAATGCAAATTGACGCTGATCTACTCCATCAAGCTGAAGCCATGTTTGTAGAACCAGTCGAAATGAATATAAGCATGGTCGACGTTAAGATGGTGGGTTCTCCCAAAAATGTTAAGTCTACTTCTGAAAAACTTAAGAGTGTTGTACATGCAGATCATGTTGCACGGATGATAACTCAGAAAGAATACGATGAAAAGGTGCAGTTTGTGTACCCTAAGGCTGAAGAGGAATTGATAGACTTCCTCAACAGGTGTAAGTTAAAGAACTCTGAGGTAATGTTGTGCCCTCGATGCAGTGCTGTTTTCGACAAAGAGGCAGCCAAGAGTGTCTAAGGATACGGAGTTCGACAACCACTAAAGAGAAAATGGCTAGACAAAAGGCCAAAGTTCGATTTCAAGAGAGGAGATATTCCTTACAAGGCTAAGGGTTCAACTAAGCCTTCGACTAGCAAGCAGCAGTTCGATAACAAACATGCAGCGAAGAAGGAGTTTGTGTTGTCAGCATCTGCCAAATCCTTTGTTCCAAAGGCAAATATGCCAAATGAGAAGTGGATTCATGTCGGTTGTAAGCATTACAAGAACACCGCTCCACAGGTTGAGGTTGTAAAGCCAAGTGGGGGTGAGGCTGCAAAATACAACTATAGAAACAACTACAAGGGGAAGAATCCTATGACAAAGACTCAATGGCGTCGATTCCAGCGCTCAAAGAAGAAAGCAATACTTGCTACTACTACCGAGCAAACGCCAGAAATTCAAGACAAAGAGAGAGTGGAAACCCCAAAACCGTTGGAACTACAAAGGTGAGTATACATGCTTTGCAGGCTCAAGTAAATCTTTGGGAATAAGGCCAAAGGTAAAGCTATTGTGATAGAAAAACCAAGAAGGCCTGCAACTGAGAGAATTTTCCCCCCACTATCGTCGTTGAAAATGAAGGGTGCTAGTTTCGACATGGACGAAGATGTGACTTCGGATTTTGATGATTCTGAAGCTAGCTTTGATGTCATATGTAACGTGGTGTCTATCTTACCTAGTGAGTATGATGTCATCACAGTTCCTAATGACGTTGAGGAGAATTTCACTGAAGATATGGCTAATCATAAGCCGCTTTGTTATTACGTTATGAACAACGGTTGTGTCGAAGACCAAATGGTCGCTTTCGAAGCGGATGAAGGCATGCAACACCACCTAAAGCCACTATATGTTCAAGCCAAAGTCAATGGTGTGGGCATTAATAAAATATTGGTAGATGGAGGTGCTGCAGTAAATTTGATGCCTCAAGCGTTGCTGAAAGCAATAGGGATGTTCGACATAGATCTCAAGCCTCATAATATTGTGTTAACTAATTATGAAGGCAAATCTGGCCGATCTTTGGGGGCCGTAGAAGTTGAGATAGTGGTAGGCACTACAAAAAGGACTACCATGTTTTTTGTCATAGCTTCTAAGGCAAGCTACAATCTACTCCTTGGTAGGGAATGGATACATGGAGTAGGTGTTGTGCCTTCAAGCCTACATCAAAAATTGATGATGTGGAAAGAAAATGGTCTAGTGGAATATGTCGAAGCTGACCAGAGTTATTTCCTTGCTGATGTGAATAATGTCACAATGGAAAATTTTGAAAAGCAAATGGCGAATATTGCGCCATGTACATCTTCTAATCAAGCGTATATCTCTTCTGATAATGTGCTTTCCTCAGTTCACCTCTACCCAACCCATGGTTTTGTTTGGGAAAGGGAGGTAATAGAAGATACAAGTGTTTATCCTGAAGGGGTTCTACCTCCAACAGGATGGGACACTGATTCTTGAAAAGGTTTTTAGATGTCAGTGCCCAATTCTTGGGATAGAATTACGGCCTACATGGCCGAAAACAAAGTAAAAGCGGCTTTGGAAGCCGAAATAATTCAACAAACAATGGCTGTCGAAGCCATAAATTCGTCTGAGGAAAATGGAGAAATCATAGATGAAAAACTTGATTGCATTTATGATGACGAACCATTAGGATTAGAAAAAGATCCTAAAGATTCGACAAGACGTATGCAAGCTCAAGATCCAGTGGAAGAAATGGATTTGGGAGATGGCTTAGTTAAAAGGCCAACGTATATTAGTGCACATCTTGATGCTGCCTTCAAAATCCAAGTTATTTCACTTTTGCAGGAGTTCAAAGATTGCTTTGCTTGGGAATATAATGAAATGCCTGGTTTGAGTCGAGAAGTAGTAGAATTGCAAATACCCATTCGACCAGGAAAGAAACCAGTGAAGCAAACTCCAAGAAGATTTGCCCCTCAGATATTGGCTAAAATCAAAGAAGAGATCGAAAGGCTGTTCAAGAGCAAATTCATCATAACTGCCAGGTATGTCGATTGGTTAGCTAATATTGTTCCAGTAATGAAGAAAAATGGAAAACTTAGAGTTTGCGTAGATTTTAGAGATTTAAATAATGCAACACCCAAAGATGAATATGCCATGCCTGTGAAGCGAAATGCTAATAGATTCAAAGTGACGGATTTGATTATCTCAGTATGCTAGATGGCTATTCAGGGTATAATCAAATCTTTATTGCTGAAGAGGACGTGTCGAAAATAGGTTTTCGATGTCCAGGGGCATTGGGTGTTTATGAATGAGTAGTAATGCCTTTTGGTTTAAAGAATGCTGGTGCCACCTACCAAAGAGCAATGAATTCTATGTTTCACGATTTTATTAATGATTTTATGCAAGTATACATAGATGATGTGGTGGTTAAGTCTTCCTCAGAAATTGGTCATTTAGACCATCTTCGACGTTCTTTTGAACGAATGAGGAAATATGGATTAAAAATGAATCCAACCAAATGTGCTTTCTGTGTACGTGCAGGTGAATTCTTGGGTTTTGTAGTACACAAGAAAGGCATAGAAATCAATCAAAATAAGACTAAAGCAATTATGGAAACGAAGGCTCCTTCGACCAAGAAAGAACTTCAGTCATTGCTAGGAAAAATCAACTTCCTTCAAAGATTTATATCAAATCTAAGTGGCAAAACACAAGCATTTTCGCCATTGTTAAGACTGAAGAAAGAAGATGAGTTCAAGTGGGAGCAAGTTCATCAAGCAGCTTTTGATGCAATTAAGTCTTATTTAATGAAACCACCAATTTTATTGCCTGTTATTAGAAACAAAATGCTAAAATTGTATATAGCAGCTTCTGATAATACAATAGGTAGCATGTTAGCACAAGAGGATGATAATGGTGTCTAAAGAGCCATTTATTACCTTAGTAGGGTTTTGATTGATGCTGAGGCAAGGTATAGTCCAATAGAAAAGTTATGCCTTTGCTTGTATTTCTCATGTACGAAGTTAAAGCAGTATATAAAATCAACAGATGTTTATGTTTATTCGCATTTTGATGTTATTAAGCATATGTTATCAAAACCAATGTTGCATAGTAGAATTGGTAAGTGGGCGTTAGCTTTGTTAGAATATAACTTAACTTACCAACCTCTTAAATCAATCAAAGGACAAGTGGTTGCTGATTTTATAGTAGACCATTCCGTTGTCGAATGTGAGATAAATTCGTTAGACGTACGTCCTTGGAAGCTATACTTCGATGGCTCAAGCCATAAACATGGAGTTGGTATTGGGATTTTAATTATTTCGCCAGAAAATATTCCAACGTAGTATAGATTCAAAATTTGAGACTTTTGCTCCAACAATGAAGCTGAGTATGAGGCTTTGATAGTAGGCCTTAAAATTTTACTCGAGTTGGGGGCAAGCCATGTCGAAATAAAAGGTGATTCCCAATTAGTTGTCAAACAATTGACAAAAGAGTACAAATGCATCAATGAACACCTTATTAAATATTTTATTGTTGCCAACACTTTATTAAAGAGGTTTACATTTGTACACCTAGAACATTTACCACGAATTGAAAATCAAGTGGCAAATGAGTTGGCACAAATTGCTTCAGGCTACAGGGTTTCAAAACAAAGCCTAGAGGAGTTAATTGAGATAAAAGATAAACTTATTTCACACGACTCTCTCTATAATGACACTTCTTCGACGTTATTGTCAACACCAAAAATTGGGGGGGCAATAAACACAAATGAAGTATTTGTCGAAAAACGTCACATTTTTGATGATATTGACTTAGCAGAAATTTTTGCTCTTGACAATATGATTGATAATGATTGGCGAAAACCTATTGTAGAGTATTTGCAAAATCCTATAGTAAACACTGATAGAAAAGTGAAGTATAGAGCTTTGAGCTATGTGATAATTGGAAATGAACTGTTCAAGCAAACCCACAAGAAGGGTGTTATTAAAATGTCTTAGTGAGAATGAGGCATACTTAGCAGTTTCTGATACACATAGTGGAGCATGTGGTTCACATCAAGTAGGCCACAAAATGAAATGGTTGTTGTTTCGACAAGGAATGTATTGGCCAACTATTTTGAAAGATTGTATAGAGTTTGCTAAATGTTGCCAAGAATGCCAAAAGCATGTTGGAATACAACATGTGCCTGCAAATGAGTTACATTCTATAGTGAAACCTTGGCCATTTAGAGGATGGGCTTTAGATGTGATTGGAGAAATAAAACCAACTTCATCAAAAGGCCATAGATATATCCTTGTGGGAATTGACTACTTTACTAAATGGGTAGAAGCAATACCTTTAGCCAATGTGGATCAAGAAGTAGTAATAAGGTTTATCCAAAATCATATCATTTATAGATATGGAATTCCAGAAACCATTACCACAGACCAAGGTACTGTTTTTACTGGTCAAAAAATGGTAGAATTTGCTTCTGAAATTGGTTTTAAGTTATTAACTTCGACACCATATTACGCACAAGCCAATGGTCAGGTAGAAGCTACCAATAAAATCATCATTAACTTGATTAAAAAGCATGTTGGACGTAAACCCAAAAATTGGCACAACACTCTTGACCAAGTATTGTGGGCTTGTCGAACTTCACCTAAAGAATCCATCAATACTACTCCTTACAGGCTAACATTTGGCCATGATGCAGTGTTACCTGTCGAAATTTGTTTACAATCAACAAGACTTCAAAGACAGTGGGAAATCCCCTCTGATCATTATTGGAATATGATGATTGATGAATTAGTTGATTTGGACGAAGAAAGGTTGTTGGCTTTAGAAATGCTCATTCGACAGAAAGAGAGAGTAGCTAAAGCTTATAACAAAAAGGTTAAGTTAAAAACCTTTGAAGAAGGAGAATTAGTGTGGAAAGTTTTATTGCCTATGGATAAAAAAGATAGAGTCTTAGGCAAATGGTCACCAGGATGGGAAGGCCCATTTCGTGTCTTGCAATGCTTTTCGAATGGTGCTTATGAAATCAAAGAGTTAGGTGACGAAAACAGAATCTTTAGAATAAATGGCAAGTATTTAAAACAATACAAGCCAACATTGACGGAAATAAAAATTGAACAAACGTAAATAAACGAGAATTGTTCACAGATGGCAATGTGTAGTGCAACATTAAAATTACATAGCCATTTAAAAATTTCTAAGCTATTACAAAGTCTCAGAAATTCGTCAAGGTTGGCTTGAGCCTCTCAAGAATGTTGGCACTCAAAGAAATGGAAGTCTCAAGAAGGTGCAAATCCCTGTCGAGTTCATCAAGAGTAGCTTGATGTTGGTTGGCTTTCTCCAAATGCTCTATGGCCGTCAATGTAACACCCCGGAAATAATTTAATTAAATTGTTTAATGGAGTTATTAAGTTCATTAGAGATGTGATTGATCAAGAAAAATAAATGTGTTATTCAGGAGATGGATCGAGTAATAGAAGGGGTGTTGG
This sequence comes from Oxytropis ochrocephala, assembly GCA_020916435.1. NCBI lineage: Eukaryota > Viridiplantae > Streptophyta > Magnoliopsida > Fabales > Fabaceae > Oxytropis > Oxytropis ochrocephala. The sequence goes on along the minus strand of CM037093.1, from coordinate 87,594,179 downwards.
CGTGGAGGGCCCAGTGGTCACTGAGCCCACTGCTTAAACATTAGGAGTCTAGCACAACTCTCTCATTTGTGCAAAAAAATTTGAGAGAGCTGCGAATTGAGAGAGAGAAAGAAAACTGAAATCAGAATTGAGAGAGAAGAAGGAGAAGCGCTACGCTAAGAAGGGAGAAAGAAGAGGAATCATCTCAAGTTTAGCTTGGTAAGAGTTCTATGCCGTTGCTTCTCTTTTCCATTGTGTTGTATCATTCGATCCTTACTCCATTGTATTGATTCCTCGTTGATCAAGAAGGTGAGCGAGATTACGGTTTGAAGGAGGAAGGAGAGCGTTCGTTCGTGGTTGCTGGGTTCGTGCACGTGATTCTCTTAACCTTTGCTTCCGGAACATCGAAATTCTCAAGGTAAGGGGAGTATTTCAGTTTAACATAATAGTTTATGTAGGAGAATAGGGCTATGTTGTTGATTGAGTATGTGATGATATCAATTGATGATCTTGATTGTTTTTGAGATGATTGAGTGTGTGATGATATCAATTGATGATCTTGATTGTTTTTGAGATGATTGAGTAGGTGATGAACCTGGATGATGTTGATGAATTTTGATGATGTTTGTAATGCATGATTGCTGTGTGTTTTGTTGTAAAGCGTGAGGTTGCTGCTGTGTGTCTTAGAAATCGATTTCTTGCTTTCAAACATATAGCCAACAATCGATTTCTTGCTTTCAAACATAGAGCCAATAATCGATTGTTTGCTTTCAAAAGGTAGAGTCCAGAATCGATTGCTTGCTTCCAAAATATAGAGTCCATAATCGATTGCTTGCTTTCAAAACATAGAGTCAAGAATCGATTGCTTGCTTTCAAATTATAGAAGAATCGATTGCTTGCTTTCAAATTATAGAAGAATCGATTGCTTGCTTTCAAAACATAGAGTCAAGAATCGATTGCTTGCTTTCAAAATATAGAGTCCATAATCGATTGCTTGTTTTCAAAATATAGAGTCCATAATCGATTACTTGCTTTCATAATCGATCACTGTTTCTTCACGTTTTTGAAAAATTCATATCTTGAGAACCGGGAACCCGATTGAGGTGTTCTAAGATGCGTTGGAAAGCTTATTCAGAGGCCTAACTGAATATTCTACTTTTAAGGCAAAAATAAACTGTTTTGTGGTAACTGATGTAAGAATGAAATGTTATACTATTAGTGTGCAGATTGACTATGGCTAAATTGTGGTTTACCACTAAGGTCAGAATTTCTTTCACTAGTGTATTTACAAGGGCATCACTGAGAGCCTTGCAAAAGGTGGCCAATGCCTGTTGCAAGTAGTATCAGTTACCTGAGTAATCCCATAGTCAGTCAGTTCACTATTTTATAACACCCTAAGCTAAAAGATAACTGAAAAATGTATATATATATATATATATATATATATATATATATATATATATATATGCTCAATGATGATGAGAAAAAGAATGACTGTGATGATGTTACAATATGACTTGTGATGTTTTGTGAAGAATATACTCTAGGAGTATAGTTTTAATAATGCTGTTGTGTGATTGTGATGAATTGCGACGAATACACTCCATGAGTGTTTTATGATGATGATGGAGGGTGCTCCAGTGAGTATTTTGATGAAATGCACATGTGTATATAGAATCTCATGGCATGTGCATAAATGTGAAGAATAGGCTTGGCCTCTTGCGAAGAATAGGCTTGGCCTCCAGTGAAGAATAAAGCTTAGGCCTCTTAATTGTGATGAATATGGTACCATCATGCATTATGCCCTCGTGGGGTTGCACTTTCATACATAATTATAAGCGTGAATTGTCTTTGTTGTGATTGGAGCCGTTGTTGTGTGACCATGAATTGGTGATGTTGATGATGCTATGTGATTGCTGCTCTCATTTCTCTACTATGTATCCGATTATGTTTTATTGAAATTCTCACCCCCTTTCTCGCTTGGAATGTTGCTCTATTGTGGCAACGCAGCAGTAACCGCGAGTGAAGGTCCTGCTTTGCCTTCTTTGTTTAGTTTGTTGGGATGTTTGAGTCGCTCTCGATACTGATACCGTGACACCTAGGGGCGTAGTTGGAGTTGTTATTCACTACTAGAAAAAGGCTTTTATATCGGTTAAAAAGGCTTTTCATATCGGCCTAAACCGATATATAGATAAAGGGATATTAAAAAAGCAGTAGCTTTCTATATCGGTTAAAGAACCGATATGGAAAATATTTTTTATATCGGTTCCCAGTAGAACCGTTATGGAAAGTCAGTTTTTAAACCTATAAAACGCTTTTTTTATATCGGTTTCTTAGTTGAACCGATATTGAAAATCACTTTTTATATCGGTTATTTAAAGGAACCGATATGAAAAGTCTTTTTTTTTTAAAAAAAAATAAAAATTCCTCAATTGATTAATTTATTATTGTGATCGAAAACCATTCTTAAAAAAAATAAGGATCTCCCCCATTTCCATTATATAAGTCACATATTTTATAAAAAGGCTAAATATATTGTATGCAGTTAGCATATTTAATATATTTAGATATAAGCTCCCATGCATTATTAGCTCTTAAACCTTCTTCCCTCCATAGACAATAATTATCAGCAGCATAAGTAAAAATAAGAAAAATTGTCATAATAACATTTATCTGCAAGCTGGTGGGTTCATCAAGCCACTATAGATAGGCTTAATATTGGAACATCTAGCGGTTGAAGGTGCAGCTCCAAATTTCAGATCAACGTTACTGATTGTGACACCTAAGCATAGAAATTGCTTGCTGCATCTCAAATCTATTGCAAGTGGCGTACTTGAAGTTCCCTTTATATTTGCAAAATGGATATTTCTGATCCTCACAAGTGATGGCTGCATCATGCAAATAAAATTTTTGTCATGATTAATTACCATGTAAATGTTCCAGTTAGAAAACTAATTAAACAAATTAACCAATTAATTAATTAGTTGTATACCTTCTTTTGGCAATTTGGAGAACATTCATATTCCTGGTCAATGATTATGGGATTTTTAACATTTGTCATTGTAAAGTTAGTGAAGCTTATCTCTGATGCTCCACCTCCATATCTATCAGGCCATGACTTGATTCTAAGACCGTTGGTGTGCCCGTCAATGCGCTATTCTTGATACGAATGCCCAACACCGGTCGCTCATCTGGGACCTTTCCAAGGCTACCAATACTGAGGTACTGCTGAATTTGGTGGGGACTGAGGTACTGCTGATAAGGATCAGTGAAGTTTGGGTTTGGCATAAGCGATTGATCTGGAGGCAGGGTACTACCACCAAGTGAGTTATGCAAATTATCTGGCTGATTTACTGCTTGCATTCTGGATGAATCATGGGGCATATTGAAAGGCGGCATAGCGAACCTTGGTCCCAAATGAGTAGCTGCTGTTCCTGCTGGCAAAGCTGAACTTGCTAACATAATGGGAAATGGCATTACTGGTCTGTTCATTCCCATTCCCATTTCCATGCCCATCCCCATTCCCATTCTCATTCCTGGCATATACTGCTGCATTCTTGGAAACATCATAGGTACCATGCCACATCCCATTGACATCATCTGCATAAAAGACATTGCACTATGTTCTTGTCACAAATGATAGTATATGATCAAGGAATGTAAGTACTCATGGTATATATATGTAGTACATGCGAGAAATATAGAGGTACAGTTGTAGAACATGAGGTAAGAAAAATGAAGAATTTACCTGCACTTGTAACTGCAGTGACTTCAAGTATTCGATTGCTTCATCCAGCATTGAAGCTTTGTCAGACTAACAAATTCAGCAAAAAGGTATCAAAATTAGAAAAAGCTATGAGGCAGGATGAAAAAATACTTGTGATGAAGACAAAATAAGTACTGAAATATGTAATGTGTGTTAACCTTGTTGCACCTAGGTATAAGTTCTTGCAAAGCTCTCATCTTTTCGTTAATTCTATCACGACGCTTCTGCATACAAATACAACTTTCAGATATGAGAAAATCATCATAGAAATGTGGAGTCAATTAAAATAATGTATGTACAGACTACAGACCCTCTCCGAGAGATTGTGGACCTCCACAGCACGAGTTCTCTTCATAAATGCAGATCCACGAACTTGTTTTTTTGTTTCCAGAGATTCAAAATCAACATCCTTTTGGAGTGAGACAAATAGAGATAAGTGCATATAAGAAGCATATAACACAATTGTTACAGATAGATTGCAATGCACATAAAAAGAGACAATAAATTTGCTGTTGTCTATGAATGGATCTGTTTTTTACTCTTATCCGTTCAAGTTCAAAGCAAGGTATACTCTATTGTCAAGTAATATGTTTTCATGGGAAGTAACCGATATATAATGTTACCTTTAGTTTATCAGCAAAATAATAAATGTGATATCCTCTTCATAATTCAAACCTTTCCATGCCTATGAAAAATTATTACTGCTCAATGAATCTTTCTGAACAGAAACTATGGTAATATGCTCTGATTCTTCATCGAAAACTTTCTGAACAGACCCCTCTACCCGTACCTAATAATGTTAGATAGCAAAATTTCAAACAATGAATCTACTTAGATAGCAAAATAATGTTAATTTAGCAATATTCATCATCAACTATGAACTACAACAACTTTGGAAAATGCAAAACTAATATGGAACTTTTGACAAATAACTTGTCTGCACATACACTATGAAGAGTTTACCTTTTATGAAGTTGTTTTCTTGGACACCATATGACCTGCACTCTCGATATTAGTTTGCCGACGCTGCCTTTTCGCGTAATCTCTTCTCTTCTCTAACAAGAAGAAGAAAATCCCGATTCGATCGATCGATCTCACCAAATCGAAAAAGTTTCATTGAGGTTGACGACGATGGGATCTTCGTCTTTCTCCCTCTTTCCTTATCAGAGATCCGTTTCTCCGAGATCCAAAACGACGATCGCCCCATCGTTCCTTTCGACCAATTCGGTTTCACTCATCACGGTCGTCTCGAACTCAACGTCTCCAAAATCTCACTCTCTAATTCCAATCTCGATCTCTCTAAGGTTGGTTTCTTCCTCTGCACTCTCGATTCATGGCTTCATGTCCTTCAACAACTTGAAGATGGTGAGATTCGTTGCGCTCTTCAATCTGATCTCGTCAAATCTGTTTACACCTTCAATTCTCTTAACGGTAAATATTCCTTCAACCGATAGAGCGAACTGAACAGAAACAATGAAGAGGTACCGCAAGAGGAGTGGGAAGAGGAACCGCAAGAAGGGAAAGGATTACCTGGGTGCGAACGAAAGCAAAAGTGGGAAGGAGAGTGAGTGGTATCAGAACGCGAGAAGGAGGAGCAGCGGCGAGGCGGCGAGGAGAGGCAACGAACGGCGAGGGAGAGGGCAACGAACGGCGAGGGAGAAGGTGAGTGAACGCGAGAGTAGGGCAAAGGACGTCCTTTCTTTGTTTTGTCATGAACGATAGAGCGAGCGTGGGTGTTACTAGCGCGCAAGGAAATTTTAGAACGATTGGGTTTTCAATATCCATATCGGTTAGACACTCAACCGATATGAATAATGTAATCTTTTCAATATCCATATCGGTTAGACACTCAACCGATATGAATAATGTAATCAAAATTGCAAAAATGCCACCGTCTCCTTTTCCATATCTGTTAGTGTTTTAACCGATATAAATTGCTGATGTAAAATCCGTTTTTTCCACTAGTGATTGTTTAATTAACTACTTAATGACTATATTGATGAAATGATACGTGTTTGAGAGGCATAGTGAGCTGTTGTTTTATTTCCGCTGCGACGAGATTAATTTTGAAGTTTAAATTTCATGACGATTGTGTTTTTGCACAAACTTTGATGGTGCGGATGATGAGTTTTATTAATGATGATGTGGCATTTCCTTTCTACTAATTAAATGAGTTTTTTTTGAAAAAGAGATTTCTATGATAATGACGTGTAAATTAAAGGGGTAGAAAGGGGTGTTACATAAGTGGTATCAGAGCGATTCGATGTCTGTCCGTAGGTGGTTGAGTCGTCAAGTTGAGTAACATTTGAGCTTTGTTACTGCGTTTGATTTTGTTTTCTCATTGCGGTACTAGAATGGCGGGGCGGACGATCTTTGCACTACTTTGCTTTGCCTTGCGAGCTATTGTTGGGGTTGTGGGTAACATACCCAATGCTATTAGTGATGGAACGCGTGAGTCCGCCACGTTCAGTCGTGAGAACCTCCTACTTTTGAAGGCGGGTATAATCTCGATGGTGCCCTTGAATGGCTAAGCGAGATGGAGCGGATTTTCCGTGTCATGGATTGCACCGATGCTCGGAAGGTTCGCTATGGCACACACATGTTGAAGAAAGAGGCTTATGATTGGTGGAGGCGGCTAGTCGGGGTTGACGATCGCCAATGAGGAGATCACTTGGGCGGTATTTGAGAGGAGTTCAAGAGGAAATACTATCCTAAGATGTCCGCGGAAAGAAAGAGGTGGAGTTTTTGAGACTTGAGCAAGGTAGCATGATCAGAATGGCGAGTATCTTTGCAAAATTTCTTGAAATCGTCCAAGTTTTATCCACACTATGATGGAGAGGTCTTTGAGTTCTCCAAATGCATCAAGTTTGAAAACGGGTTGCGTCTTGACATTAAGAGAGCCATAGGGTATCGCAGATTCGTGTATTCCCATTGTTGGTTAATAGTGCGGAATTTTGAAGAGGACAATAATGCCTTCTCCGAGTTATGAAGGAAAGGCAAAAGAATTTTTCGAGTCGGGGAAGCCATATGAGGTGCTGTTTTGGTAAGGGCAAAGGGAAGTTTGTTGGTAAATTTGTTGGTGGGTCTAAGCGAAGTGGGGGAGATCTTGCGCAGCGGTGTTACTTGTTACACGTGTGGGAAGAAAGCGAGCCATAAGAGTCCGTTTGCCCAAGCAAGGAAAAGAAGCGATGTTATAAGTGTGGGAAGGAGGACACACATGTCCTTCAACCGTGATAAGAAGGAGGTGGTATGCTTCAATTGTGAAGAGAGTGGTCACGTCGATTACCACGAGTGTCCTAAACCCAAGAAAGATAAGTCGTATGGAAAGGTGTTCGCTCTAGCCGGGTCCGAGCGTAGTGAACGAGATTCGAGGTGCGTGCTATATCAATAATACTCCTCTTGTTGCTATTGTTGATCTTCGGTGCTACCCATAGTTTTATTCTTCTTTGCATGTGTTGAGAACTTAAGCCTTGTGTTATCCGATATGTTGAGGAGATGGTTATCGATACTCCGGCTAAGGGTTCGGTGACTACCTCCGTTGTTTTGTGCTAAATGCCCCGTATCTATGTATGGTAGAGAATTTTTAGTTGATCCGATCTGTTTGCGGCGAGTGGGATGGATGTCATTCAGGTATGGACCGGTTAGTTGATAACCATGTTCATATCAATTGTCGTGAAAGGTCCGTGAGTTTTGCTTCGCATGAAGAGAAGTGCAGTTTTGCTATCTGCGGTCACCTACGGGATGATGAGAGAAGAGGTTCAATTGTTTTCTCTATTAGCATCGTTGTGCTGCTGAGAGCCAGCGAAGATTGATGAATTGCCGATGGTGCGTGAGTTTTACGAGGTGTTCCCCGATGAGATTCCCGATGTACCACCGAGAGAGAGGTGGAGTTTACTATTGATCCGGTTCCCGGCACTAAGCCCGTGTCCTTGGCACCATATAGAATGTCTGCACTGAGTTGGCGAAATTGAAAAAGCAACTTGAAGATTTGTTAGAAAAGAAGTTTGTGAGGCCAGGTGTGTCACCTTGGGGAGCCCAGTGTTGCTAGTGAAAAAGAAAGATGGTAGTATGAGGTTGTGTGTAGACTATCGCGAGTTAAATAAAGTTACAATCAAGAATAAGTACCCGTTCTTGAGGATTGATGACTTGATGGACCAATTAGTGGGTGCTAAAGTATTTAGCAAGATTGACTTACTTAAGGTCCGGTTATCACGGATCAAGGTCAAGGATGAAGATGTTCCAAGACGGCATTCGGGACAAGATATGGGCACTACGAGTATTCCGTTATGCCTTTCGGTGTGACTAATGCGCGGGAGTATTCATGGGATACATGAACCAAATTTTCCGTGAGTACTTGGACAAGTTTGTGGTGGTTTTCATTGATGACATTACGATTTACTCTAAGTCGGAAGAGAGGAGCATGCGGAACATCCGAGGTTGGTGTTAGAAATTCGAGGAGTCGAAAGTTATATGCCAAGTTGTCCAAGTGTGAGTTTTGGTTAAAAGAATTCGCTTTCTCGGTCATGTGATTTCTAGTGAAGGGATTGCGGTGGATCCTTCCAAAGTTGATGCGATCTTTGCGGTGGGAGTCTCCAAAGTCGATTCTTGAAATAAGGAGTTTTCTAGGATTAGTGGCTATTATAGAAGATTCATTGAGGGTTTTGAAGTTGGCTCTGCCATTGACCAAATTAACTTGCAAGGGCAAAGCTTTTGTTTGGGATGACCGATGTGAAGAAAGTTTCAATGAAATTGAAAAGAAGATTGACTACATCTCCGGTGTTGACCTTACCTAGTCCTACGAGCCGTTTGTAGTATCTTGTGATGCTTCCAAGATGGGTTTGGGTGGCGTGCTTATGCGAGAATGGGAAAGTGGTCGCTTATGCGTCGAGGCAATTAAGGAATCATGAAAAGAATTACCCCACCCATGACTTAGAACTTGCTGTAGTGGTATTCACATTAAAAATTTGGAGGCATTACTTGTATGGATCGAGATTTGAGGTGTTCGGTGATCACAGTCTGCGGTATCTGTTCGATCAGAAAGAATTGAATATGAGGCAGCGCCGGTGGTTGGAACTACTGAAAGATTATGATTTTGAATTGAGTTATCACCCGGGTAAAGCTAACGTGGTTGCGGATGCTTTGAGTCGGAAGACCTTACATATGTCGGCATTGATGGCGAGAGCTTGAGTTGATTGAGCAATTCGGGGACATGAGTTTAGTTTGTGAAGTCACACCTCGAGTGTCGGGTTGGGCATGTTAAAAATTGGCAATGATTTTATGACTAGTATCAGGAAGCCGAGGAAGTTAGATGTGAAATTGGTGGATTTGATGAGTGGGATTGGTAAGCACAGGAATGAAGACTTGAGTTAGATACTCGAGCGTAGTGAGGTACGTGGAAGAATTTGTGTTCCCAAGATGAGGAAATGAAAAAGCAATCCTTGAGGAAGGACATAGGAGTAAATTAAGTATCCATCCCGAGCGACGAAGATGTATCAAGATCTGAAAAAGATGTTTTGGTGGCACAGGTTAAAGCGAGATGTGGCGCGGTTCGTGTACTCGTGTTTGACTTTCGAGGAAGTCGAAGGTCGAGCATCGAAGCTGCGGGAATGATGCAACCGTTGAATGTCCCAGTGGAAGTGGGATAGTATCTCCATGGATTTTGTGGTCAAGTTACCCAATACGGTGAGAGGACATGATTCGATTTGGGTAGTGGTGGGCCAGTTGGACGAAGTCGGCTCATTTTATCCCTATCGGTATTAAGTATCCTGGTGTCGAGATTGGCCAAATCTACATTCGGTGATCGTGAAGTCGCATGGTGTTCCTTTGTGCATTGTGTCGGATAGAGATCCAAGGTTTACTTGAATTTTGGAGTAGTTTGCGAGAAGGAGTTGGAGTGCGAAAATTGAGGCCGAGTTCGGCTTATCATCCTCAAACCGACGAGGCGATGCAGAGGACAATTCAATCATTGGAAGATCTGTTGAGGTCGTGTGTTCTAGAGCAGGGAGGTGCGTGGGATGCTCATCTTCCCTTGATCGAGTTTACCTACAACAATAGTTATCACTCCAGTATCGGGATGGCACCGTTTGAGGCAATGTATGGTCGGAGGTGTAGGACTCCGGTATGTTGGTATGAGACTGGGGAAAGTTTAGTGCTTGGACCTGAGCTGGTTAGGGAAACCACTGAGAAAGTGAAGATGATCCGAGAGAAAATGAAAGCGTCTCAGAGTAGACAGAAGAGCTACCATGATAAGAGAAGGAAGGATTTAGAGTTTGAGGCGGGTGACCACGTGTTCTTGAGGGTCACACCTATGACGGAGTGTCGGGCGTGCGGCTTTGAAATCAAAGAAGTTGACTCCTCGCTTCATTGGACCGTGCAGTTACGGAGAGAGTTGGAAGTGTTGCATATCGGGTGGCCTTGCCACAATCTTTCGAACTTGCACGCGTGTTTCACGTGTCACGGCTTCAAAGTATATTGCGAGATCCGTCTCATGTGATTCAACCGGATGATGTAGAGTGCGGGATAATCTCACTTTGTGGAGACCGTGCTGTTCGAATTGAGGATTGGGAAGTGAAGACCCTTCGAGGTAAGAAGATCAATTTGGTGAAAGTTGTATGGTTTGGGACAATTTGGAAAACCTGACTTGGGAGCCGGGAGGATAAGATCACGAGAGTCGTATCCGGAGTTATTTGAATCGGTATGTTTTAGGGACGAAAAATCTTAAGTGGGGAGAGTTGTAACACCCGGAAATAATTTAATTAAATTGTTTAATGGAGTTATTAAGTTCATTAGAGATGTGATTGATCAAGAAAAATAAATGTGTTATTCAGGAGATGGATCGAGTAATAGAAGGGGTGTTGGCGTGGAGGGCCCAAAGGTCACTGAGCCCATTTGCTTAAACCCTAGGAGTCTAGCACAACTCTCTCATTTGTGCAAAAAAAATTTGAGAGAGGCTGCGAATTGAGAGAGAAAAGAAAAGCTGAAATCGAAATTGAGAGAAGAAGGAGAAGCGCTACGCTAAGAAGGGAGAAAGAAGAGGAATCATCTCAAGTTTAGTTTGGTAAGAGTTCTATGCCGTTGCTTCTCTTTTCCATTGTGTTGTATCATTCGATCCTTACTCCATTGTATTGATTCCTCGTTGATCAAGAAGGTGGCGAGATTACGGTTTGAAGGAGGAAGGAGACGTTCGTTCGTGGTTCTTTGGGTTCGTGCGTGATTCTCTTAACCTTTGCTTCCTAACATCGAAATTCTCAAGGTAATGGGAGTATTTCAGTTTAACATAATAGTTTATGTAGGAGAATAGGGCTATGTTGTTGATTGAGTATGTGATGATATCAATTGATGATCTTGATTGTTTTTGAGATGATTGAGTGTGTGATGATATCAATTGATGATCTTGATTGTTTTGAGATGATTGAGTAGGTGATGAACCGGATGATGTTGATGAATTTTGATGATGTTTGTAATGCATGATTCTTTGTGTGTTTTGTTGTAAAGCGTAAGGTTGCTGCTGTGTGTCTTAGAAATCGATTTCTTGCTTTCAAACATATAGCCAACAATCGATTTCTTGCTTTCAAACATAGAGCCAATAATCGATTGTTTGCTTTCAAAAGGTAGAGTCCAGAATCGATTGCTTGCTTCCAAAATATAGAGTCCATAATCGATTGCTTGCTTTCAAAACATAGAGTCAAGAATCGATTGCTTGCTTTCAAATTATAGAAGAATCGATTGCTTGCTTTCAAATTATAGAAGAATCGATTGCTTGCTTTCAAAACATAGAGTCAAGAATCGATTGCTTGCTTTCAAAATATAGAGTCCATAATCGATTGCTTGTTTTCAAAATATAGAGTCCATAATCGATTACTTGCTTTCATAATCGATCAACTTTGTTTCTTCACGTTTTGAAAAATTCATATCTTGAGAACCGGAACCCGATTGAGGTGTTCTAAGATGCGTTGGAAAGCTTATTCAGAGGCCTAACTGAATATTCTACTTTTAAGGCAAAAATAAACTGTTTTGTGGTAACTGATGTAAGAATGAAATGTTATACTATTAGTGTGCATTGACTATGGCTAAATTGTGGTTTACCACTAAGGTCGAAATTTCTTTCAATGTGTATTTACAAGGGCATCACTGAGAGCCTTGCAAAAGGTGGCCAATGCCATTGCAAGTAGTATCGATTACTGAGTAATCCCATAGTCGATCAGTTCACTATTTTATAACACCACTAAGCTAAAAGATAATCAAAAAATGTATATATATATATATATATATATATATATATATATATATATATATATATATATATATATATATATATATATATATATGCTCAATGATGATGAGAAAAAGAATGACTGTGATGATGTTACAATATGACTTGTGATGTTTTGTGAAGAATATACTCTAGGAGTATAGTTTTAATAATGCTGTTGTGTGATTGTGATGAATTGCGACGAATACACTCCATGAGTGTTTTATGATGATGATGGAGGGTGCTCCAGGTGAGTATTTTGATGAAATGCACATGTGTATATAGAATCTCATGGCATGTGCATAAATGTGAAGAATAGGCTTGACCTCTTGCGAAGAATAGGCTTGGCCTCCAGTGAAAGAATAGGCTTAGGCCTCTTAATTGTGATGAATATGGTACCATCATGCATTATGCCACAGTGGGGTTGCACTTTCATACATAATTATAAGCGTGAATTGTCTTTTTTGTGATTGGAGCTGTTGTTGTGTGACCATGAATTGGTGATGTTGATGATGCTATGTGATTGCCTGCTCTCATTTCTCTACTATGTATCTGATTATGTTTTATTGAAATTCTCACCCTTTCTGCTTGGAATGTTGCTCTATTGTGGCAACGCTGCAGTGCCATGCAGTGAAGGTCCTGCTTTGCCTTCTTTGTTTAGTTTGTTGGGATGTTTGAGTCGCTCTACGATCCGTGACACCTAGGGGCGTAGTTGGAGTTGTTATTGTTTAATTAACTACTTAATGACTATGTTGATGAAATGATACGTGTTTGAGAGGCATAGTGAGCTGTTGTTTTATTTCCGCTGCGACGAGATTAATTTTGAAGTTTAAATTTCATGACGATTGTGTTTTTGCACAAACTTTGATGGTGCGGATGATGAGTTTTATTAATGATGATGTGGCATTTCCTTTCTACTAATTAAATGAGTTTTTTTTGAAAAAGAGATTTCTATGATAATGACGTGTAAATTAAAGGGGTAGAAAGGGGTGTTACAGTCAACGCCTTAGTTGTTTTGATTGACGAAGAAGAACTTTCCATTCTTTCGACGACTAAGCTTTTCTGATGCTCAGCATTTACCAATTTGGTCTGAAGTATTTTGATCTATTCGTTATAGCGCGTGATATCCGCATCCCATTTAGCAATTGCCTTCTCGTCATTTGCTGCTTGGATTTCTAGAGCTTCAATATCATCTTGATCAGCTTTAAGAGAAGCAAGCTCTACTTCGCAAAGTTGGTTCTCCTGAGCTTTGTGCTTGAGGATATTGGACCGTTGTGTGATCAGAAGAGAGAGCTGCTCGAAGATAGGACCAAACTCCATGAAGAAGGTGAGGAGATCTTGAGGAGGATCTAACTTGGTTATTTTATGAATGAGTGATTTGACTTCAAGATATACAGAGGGGTCACTTTCAATGTTCGCCACAAGATTCCCCTCTAAGACTTTAACCTTCAACTGACGAAGTAGGTTTTCTACTGATTCCTGGTTGATAGAACTAAGGGAAGTGTTCGAAGAACTGCAAATCAAACGATTCGACGAGCTTTGGAGACTCGGCGCAGATCTTCAAAGCGCCAAAGGGTCTCTCTTTTTAGCTCGGCCAATTCTTGGTCACTAACAAAGATTTGTTAGTTGATTCTTTAGCGAAATTGTCCGGTTTCGAGTTCATCCCTTCTAAGTTCTTCTTGTCCTTGTCGATCATGTTCTCGTCGGGATTTTCATCGAAAACAACTCTACTTCTTGTCCTTCGTTTTACGGGCCTTTAGTTCCCAAAACTTGAGTGTTTTCTTCTACAATGGCCTCTTGTTCGACGCCATCGGCACTTGTAATAGTTGCATCGAAAATGGGAAGTCGGGCTCGACAAGGTCTTGAAAAATTTCTTGGCTACTACACCAGTGGTGGCGAAGGCAAAGAAGATCTTGTAGCGAGACAACTCTCGTTCGCAACTTCATCAAAGACTTCGGCAGCGGGAGGAGTAATGCAGGACGTTCACTACACATTTCTGATGAAGTAATATTACTTAAGTTAAAATTGGAAAGGTGTAAAGCGAGAAAGGGTTGAAATAACTTGAAAGAATGTTTACCTTAAGTCTTTTGATTTGGAGGAGAAAAGGGTGGTTGAAGGCTCATTGATAACAATGCCTTTGGTTGCTCTTTGAGGATCAACTAGATTCCTTTTCCTCGATCTTTGAGTGAGAGGAATGTTATCTTCATCACTATCGATACCACTGAAAAAGAATTCGGTTTATAAGGCAAAGGTATTACAAAATTAGTGATAAGGTTGAAAGAGTTTTAACAAAGTTAATGAGGTGTGTATATAGTACCTCGGAATTTGGAGTAGACGATTACTTTCTCTTTGGCTTTGAGCTTACGAGAAGGTTTTGTTGCTTTGGTTGTTTTACGGAAGAAGAAATTTTTCGACGTGATTGAAAAGTCATATTCGAGAAAACTTAAGATAAATAGATGGCAACATACCTTTTTGGGGTGATATCCAGAGTAGGACTTGCTTCCACTTTCTTCTTGGCTTGAGGGGAAGGCTTCATTGTTGTTGTTGCCTTGGTTACTCGCCACTTTAGCCGCCACGAGGTTTGTCTAATGGCGAAAATATGGATAAGCAAACAACAATGAAATTTAACTACAAAGGTCTCAATCTTAGAGAACTTTAAGTGTCGAAAAGGCATATACCTGTGTTTCCTCAGGGAAAGGCAGATGCTAATTTCTTCAAGAGATTTGCATCAAAGGTGTCATTGGCCTCTCCAGCAGCAGCAGTATAATACTGAGACCACCATTCATGGAACTTTGCAGTACATGAGAACCTTGGGTTGTAATTGATTGGTTTGAAGTACAAAGCTCGGTAGTGGAATTTTTTGAAAGCTTGTTCATAAGTCTTCTTTGAGTCTGGACCAATGAATTCTCGCCTATGAAAATATGCTGGGGCAGGTCGAATCTGACAAAGGCCAAATTGCCTTGCAAAGTAGCCTAGAAAATACCTGGTGATCCCAAGATTGTTTTTGTTCTTGCCAGGGGTAAGCCTAGTGGAGAGGAGTGCTGGCGAAAGGTAAGCTCGCCAAATTCGATTGGTTTCCTCAGCATGTTCGTCAGAAGAAGAGGGAAATGGTCTTTTGAACCAAGTTGGTCCATAAGGTCTTTGCACGAAAGGGGCCATAGAGTCTATAAAAGTTGTGCATTCCAAGAAGATTTCGAAATAAATAGAAAAGGATTCTTCTGCAGAAAGGCCTTTCTGTTTAGCCTTCAACTGTGCTAGTCGAACCCCCTCAGTTTTTCTTTTGTCTAGAGAAGGTTGGGCTGATTTGGGAAGGTATAGGTCAAGCCTAGACTCAAAAGTGGCCAAAAGCCACAATTGAAGCAACCACAGAGGACCAGAAGCCAAAAACTTAGTGGTAGGCTCGTCTTCCCTCAATTCTATGACAGCATTGTCAAGTTGTTGGCGAAGAGAACCTAAAAGCAGTTTGGCAAGATTGATGTTCTGCCCTGCATGAAGCTGAGTAGCTAATGGGATGAAAGACTTGGAAACTTGAAGGGAACGTGAGCAAAAGACGAAAAGAGATAACCACAGGGTTAGAAAAGCTATATGCTCTGCATCAGAAACTTCATCAGTATCAAGAGTGTGGTGGTCACCAATGTAAGGAGCGAAAGAAGCATTGGTGAAATTGAAATCATAATTAAAAGCAGAGAGTTTGGGGTTAAAGGTTTCGCTAAAGGTTTCAAACTTGTGATGGCGTGAACATCTAACAGTGGGGATAACATACCACACTTAAGATGAAGACTATGTGTGCACAGTCCTGCACTGCATTCTTTGCCAAAATTAGGGTGCTATCATACTTAGGCCCATACCTGAACAAGCTGAATAAGGTCGAAAATACCTTGTTGTTTCAGTGTAATGGCTTTCTTAGCCTCAATCTTATTAAGCCACTCTATGTAAACACTTTGTTGGTCACCCCAGGAGCGGACACAAAGACCACTAGGAGGATTATTCGAAACTCTAAGTGGAAGGGTGTTTTGGCAAAAACCCTAGGTTGAAGTTGATGAGGATCGGAAAAATTTACGAGACTTCATCGTTTTCTAGCAAAATGTTAGGTAAAGGGCCTAAATAGGCGTGGGTATAAATTTCGATGGAAGGAATTAGTACACGAGTTTGCCAAAGGATGAGTACGTTCATCAAAGAACATCGGGTTCAATCAACGAAGCCATCAATGGTTTGGGTTTTTAGGGCTCGTCCGGTTTCTTGAGCTCTCGTGTCTCGTCGCGTGATGGATGATGAAGCCATAGGTAAAGAAGGAAAAGGCAGGTCTGAATCTGGGTTTAGGTTGAAGAAAAAGAGTGAAAGTTTGAAACTTTCGTAGGTTTTGGGTTTTTGCGAAGTGCAGAGATGGAGAATGCGAAGAGAGTGTTCACAAAGTTTCAAACGAGAAAAAGGAAGATGGAAGGGTTCTAGCCGTTTATATATGTTTGGAAGAAACAATAGTTGACACATTCGCCATAACTCGCACGTTTGCGACCTTTCAGCGACGTGATGGCCCACCAACTATACTACGTGTGCTAATGAAACGGTTCATTTTCTCTGTGCAAGTCATGATGACTATTTTTTTTCTCTTACTTTCGAAGTGCAAAAGGCGGTAAAAGTAAGTGTGGCACAGTATTCAAAAAATGCCCTTTCTTCCCTTCTTTCATCACTTCGTCGAAAGAAACATTTTTTGGGGGGCAATCTGTTAACTCAAAATTTCAACAAGACATTAAATGAAGCAATTAAATAGGTTTGACTCTCCATTAGTGATGTCTTGGAAGATACAAGTCAACACCAAGTCAATTCACCATCAATTCGACAGAAAAGGTCTACCAGTGCTGGCAATATGAATGAGCTTCGACAAGCCTGGCACTTAAAGCTGTGGACAAGAGTGGAGCAAAGAGCCTTCGACAAGAGAAAGCTCAACCTTCGACAAAGCAAAGCTATTTCGACAAAGCAGGGTTGGGTACTTCGTCAAGCGGTTGGCAACGCTCCAGTCGAAGTGCAAAGAAGCAGACAGTTAGTGGGCAGTTACTTCTCCTTATTTCTAGGAATCAGTTACTTTTTTCCCACGTTTGTTTCCAAGAGTATAAATACTCTTTTGTAATAGAAAATCGAGGTCACAACATTGCACAAGAACTCTGAAAACTCAACTTCCAGACAAAAGCGAAAAACGAGTGAACAGATTCATTGTACGTGCTTGTGAACCACTTTTCCTTTCATTTGAATGCAATTTTTACTTTTGGTTTACATCTTTTGCAATTGTTTCTTTTGTTTTATTTTCAATACTGTTCTTCGTATCATTTAACCGTCAAAAAACACAAAGTACAAGGGTAATCGTCCAGAGATTTCCTAGTTTGATCTCACAAACTCACATTTTAAAACTAGTGATTGTTTGCTAAAAACACCAGCAAACAGTATTTTGATTAAAATTATTATACATTGATTAAAGTTATAGTTCATAGTTGATAGTTGAAGAGGAAAGAGAAAAG
This sequence comes from Oxytropis ochrocephala, assembly GCA_020916435.1. NCBI lineage: Eukaryota > Viridiplantae > Streptophyta > Magnoliopsida > Fabales > Fabaceae > Oxytropis > Oxytropis ochrocephala. The sequence goes on along the minus strand of CM037093.1, from coordinate 87,576,673 downwards.
TGAGTTTCAAATATGAAATTAAAAAGTTAAGAGATGATGTGAGAAAGTGGGACTCACAAAAAATAAAAAGTGAAATAGAATAGTTAGAAATGACATATTTGTCCTCAAAAAGTGAGATACAAAGAAGGGTAAATTGGTAATTTTGCTAGTTGATTGATGATACTAATTTTTGAAAAACTCTACTAGTTATTCTCTCTTTACCGTTCATCTCACACTGCACGACCTTCATCCAATTCTCACGCTCTCTTTACCATTCCTCTCACTCTCACTGCGTCGCCTTCCTCTCACAGTCTCGCTGTGCCGCCTTCTTCAACAGTTTCTTCCTCTCCTCAAGAACCCTAGTTCTCAAATCTCTAAATCGATAGACTCTTCAAATCTCTAAATCTTGCTTAACCCAATCGGTTCACTTGATTTCTACTTCGGATCCCAATCTTTGAGAACTTCTCATTCATCTTTGAGAAAGCTTCAGATCCCAATTTATCAGTCAGGTCAGTTTTTGGGGTTTGATTTGGAAGGCTCCAAATCCCATTTTCTTTTTTTTTCACACTGATTAGATGATTATTTTTGTGTGTGATTAAGTAATATTGTTGCCAATAACATTAGGCCTCTTTCTCTCTCGACACTACCTAGAAAGTTTCTCTACAAGCCACCCAAAGAAAGCATGTTAGAGAAGACTATCTTTTGCCACCTCTATTATCTTAGTTTTCTTCATAGCATTGATATATAGCTTATCTCATGTTTTTTGCTACTCAAATAGGCCATATTTTGTGCCTGTCTCTCCTCCCGCGATTTTGCAAACAGGATTGCCTAAAGGGATCAAGGTGCCCAAGTTTTCGAAATTTGCTGGTAAGGATGGGGAATCAACCGTGGAACATGTGGCTAAGTACCAGATTGAATGTGGGGACTAAGCCAATGATGAATTTTAAAAATGAAATATTTTCCAAGTTCCCTAACCAATGATGCTTTAGCTTGGTTCACTACCCTCCCTTCAAAATCTTTTTCGAATTGGGCACTTCTCGAGAGTATCTTTCATGACCAATTCTTTTGAGGAGAAAACAAAGTTAATGTAATTGATTTGGCTAACATTCTCAAAAAAAATAAAGAATCTATTGACGACTATATCAGTAGGTTCAGACAAATGAAAGTCAAATGCTTAACTGTCATCCTTGAGTATGAACTCGTGCAAATAGCTACAGTAGGGTTCGATTATAACTTTCGGAAGAAAATGATTACCCAACAGTTGAGGGATATGTCTCAATTGGCCGATAGTTCCAAAAAAATTGAAAAGTAAATTTCGAAAAAGGATAAACTTAAGAAAAGCGAAAAAGATTATAAAAGAGAAAACTTGTTTCAGAAAAATGAAGATTTTTTAAAAAGAAAAAATAATCTTTTTCTCGAAACGAAATAAGAAAGTTTATAGCTTTAACCGAAAGATATTCTGAAGGCGAAAGTGAGTTTAAAGAGGAGGAATCCAATGTTGTCTATTTGGTTGAACTAAAGTCAGGACCCCCTTACGTTTGTTCAGGTCTGAAACCTTTGTTGGTAAAAGAAAGTTCTAAATTTGTTAAGAAAGTCTATGACTTTGATGTTAAAAAGCACACCGAATTTATGCTATTTTTCTAAAACACAAACAATTCGTTTTAAGTGATGGTCATAAAGTACCTTCACCTGAGAAAATGGAACAAAAACAATATTGTAAATACCACAATGTATTCAGCATACCACTAGTATTTGCGTTCGTTTCAAGGATCTTATTCAAAAGGCGATTGAAGAAGGATGTCTGATATTCAAAGAAAAGAAAAAGGCTCCCATAAAAGTGGACACTGACCCATCTCAAGTGGCTGTGAATTACTCTGAGCCAGAGAACTTAGACATTTGTATGGTATATATTAGGAAGATAGATTCTCTTCCAATAATGTCTGCTAACAGTGCCAAGAAAAATAAATTTGAAACTGTTAATATTGTTACCAAAAAGGCTCCAAAAGCAAGTGATATTGATGTGATAGCTGCCCAGTTTGTTGATCTTGGAATCTACGTGTTTGACATCAAAGAGGTCAAAGATAGAGATCTTATTGATTAACTGATGGAACATTTCAAAGTAGACACGGGAAAAAAGATTTTCCCTGATCCATAGCCTTCGAAAGTTTTGAAATCAAGAAGAAGGTGGACGATGCTAGAGGCCGGAAAAGGAAAATAAAATATAATTCTTTCCAATGTTCATTTCATTAAGCCTCAGTGTCGAAAGGCCCAGCAGAACTATCAAAGCCTAAGGACTTATGTACCACCTTACAAGGTCCCCAAGAGTAAATGGGTTAGGGGCATGAACCACCCTACATCTAAGCAATGGGTCACATCCAAGAACTACAAGCCCAACAATTTCTACGTGAGGGGGAGAAAGTTTAAACACTGGTTTTACTCGAAACCAAAACTTTGGTTTTCAAAATCAAGGAAGAATAATGACTCGCATAAGGAGAGCCTAGAGAACCTGTAAAGCTGCTTATGAAGCCTATGAGGCAAGATAAAGCCTAAGGTGATTATTAAGTAGAGAGGTCATAACAACACGACTTACAAGAATGCAGGAGGATATTCAAAAGAACAAGGTTCATAGAATGATGGCAATAAATTAGTGGAGTATGATGATGATGAGGATGATATCGTAACAGATGTATTCGTCTCCAGTTTTGATGATGACTTGCATGATATCTGTGCAGTGGTTTTTGTCCTCCCTACAGACTATGCTGAAAGAGTGTGGGAAATGAGGAACTTGAAGATCATTTCGAGAAAGTAGACGAATTCGAAAGGGAAGCTCTGGTGCTGGTAGGATGCATGCCTAGGACCTCTATAATCCCAAGAGTAGAACCCCAAGCTTGGAATGCTGAAATCTTCCAACCCCCATCTGATTGTATGATGATCGACTCATCTCAAGTCTTTATAGTCATTTAGATAAGTATCGATGGTTGTATCTTGGTTAGTAAAGTGCTCATTGATGGTAGAGCAGCAGTAAATCTAATGCCAGAAGGAGTCATGGGAAGGCTAAGAAAAACTCACGAAGAGTTAATTCCCCACAATCTGGTGATCACAGACTTTAATGGAAAAAGCTCCAAGTCTAACGAAATAATTTGAACATTCAAGTAGGATCCATTTCTCAATATACTATTGATAACTCTATTTTATATATAGAGATATTTATATGTTTAAACTTAGTAAATTTCTCTCTTTCAAGTAAAGATAAGGAGTTTATATAGTATTTTGTGTGATATATGATAACTTGAGTGATTGACATGGTTATAGTTGTTAATAGGCCATTTTGGATATATTGTGGTATGTTTGATGTTTTTGTTCAGTGCAGTCTACAAATGCTCCTGCATTGATCCTGCACTAAATCTGCATCAGTTGGAGAGAGCAGCTAGCCACTTGCACATCCACTTGCTCATCCACTTGCATGCTGACCTCCTGCTTGGTCCCCTAAAGCAAGCCCACTTTATATTTCGGCGCCTACCATTCCCACATAGCCTTGAGCACAACTTTGAAGAGTCATCAACATAGAGACACATGTTCATACATCATTGGACCTCCTCATACACTTGATCAAAGATCTCAACTTGAGGAACAACCTCTGAAAAGTAACTACAGCTCAATCCTCTCAAGATTACTTAAACATGAAGGAAGGAAACACCTCTCTTGAAGACTATAAAAGGACCTCACATCTTCATTTGGAAATATATCACAATCCATAAGTTAGATTCAAATTTCAATATACATAGTTAGTTTCTATTTTGTAAGAGGGAAAGGAAGGAATTGACAAACCATTCTTACTTAGATTTCATAGTGTTTACATAGTGCTAAGGAGTAATGCTAGTGCATTGCTAGGAGACTTTATACAAAGAGCTTCAACTCGTGTAATTTCTCTCTTGTTGTCTCTCTCTTTTGTGATTTCAATTATATAAACATGTTCTATTCAGCTTATATTTGCCTTGTAATGTCTATGCTGAGCTAAATCTCTCTTAGTTTGAATGTTCTAACCATTTAATGAGCTTTTAAGTAAGTATGATGCATGTATGTAATGTGTGCACTTTAGTTCTTGCTTGATAATATTTTCAACACTTATTTTGAGATAGATCACTTAGAATAAGTAGATTTGTAAGAGCAGACATGGCTTACAATTACGAACTCAATAACTAATATGGGTGAGTGTTTTACATAAAGAAAACTTTGTGAAAACCATGCTAAGTCCTAGACATAGGATAGTATAGTCTATAGGGTGATACTTGTTGCACCCCGAAAAATCCGGTTTGGACTTCTCGTTTGACAACGTGAAAAATAGTAGAGCCGCCACCAATATTTATTTAGGAAAACATTGAAAAAACCTTTTTTTGGAAAAGTGGATGGTCTTTTGAAAACTCAGAGATGTAGGTTCGGGGGTCGGTTAAGTGCGGGGAATGTATTAGCATCCCGCACCTCCTTTCTACTGAAAGGGAACCATTAACTTGATGTGTGGTTCAGGAAAACTTGATACGAAATGATTTTTGTTCTACTTCTTTTCTTTCCTTTACTTTTTATTTCATTTGAGAAATTGTTTTATTAAAAACGGGGGGAGGAAGAAAATTTTTGGTATCTTTGAAAAGCGGAACAAAACAAAGATTTTTTTTAAAAAAGGTGCTTGACGGGCTGTGACCCGCTCCTACGTACCCTCACTGAGATGAGAGATCAAAGCTACGTAGTTCTCGCCTAGGTTTTGAAAATATTTTTGTGTTTTATTTTATTTAATTTTTTGGAGCTTTTGAAATAAGACTCAAGTACCAAACAAGCAAGGGCTTCGGGTGGCGTTCATTACTAACTTGAAAGAAAAGAGTTGAAACCGGTAACCAGTCAAGCAAAGGCTTCGAGTGATTACAAGTAACAACGTTTTATTAATTTTTTTGAAATTGTTTTGAAAAAGGGCGGGCATCGGTGATAATTATCACTAATAGCTCATGTTGTTTTTGAAATTTGAATTAGTTTGTGTTTGGTTAAGGTGTGGGAGCTTCCATAATAGTCAAACAAGCAGAGGCTTCGAGTGACTACCACTAATAACTCCTCATTAGCGATCAAACAAGCAAAGACTTCGAGTGATGACTAATGATTTATTTAAGAAAATGCCTTAGGGTTTTCATTTGGAAAAACATTTGATTTTGAATTGAAAACTAGTTTAGAAAAGAGTATGATTTGGAAAAAGATTTTGGAAAAAAAGTAGAACACTTCAATCAACTCCAAATCCATAACCAATATACAAATCATTCAATTACAATTCATGCAAACTTTACAAATCCAAGAGGCAAGCATAGGCATGAACATGTAATTGTCAAAACTAGTTACAAGTTGCAACAAGAATGGTCACACAAAAATGAAACATTGATCAATTACAAAAGGGTAGCTCATTGAATCAATTTAAGAATCAACAATAAAAACACAAGAGTTAAATTCCTTTTGGTAATCCTTGACACTTATTAACAATGCACACGTGCATAAGCGTCTAGTCATTTTACCAAATACTTAACACCAAAATGTATACAAGAGTTGAATCATTTTAAAGTAATCCTCAACAATTAAAATTATGCTTGAAAGCACATGTTGAATCCTCTTACCAATCATCAACATTTAAACAAATTAATGACTTAAAACAAGCACCACATTTGCAAGACTCAAAGTGACCAAAAGAAAGTATTCACAAGCTATCACAAACAATTGGCAAGCAAGGAATCATAAACTCGCATTTTGCTCATTGAAAATTTAAAGAGAGTTGAATCACTTGAAGTGATCCTCATCACTTAAAAAAAAATGGTGCCCAAGGCACAAGTGAGAGTCATGTTACTCATCATCAACATTGAAAACAATTAAATTCAACATTGTAAGCCCAAAACAAGTTGAATCATTTTTAGGCAATCCTTAACGCTATCAAGTGTGAGTCATCTTGCCAATCATCAACATAACAATTACTTGCAAGCAAGATTCCATCAAAACAACTTGAGAAAACATTTTTTAAGCACAATTGCAAGCCAAATAGCCAAGAAACAACAAAACCCTAATTATTTCTCATGATTTGCGAAGCCAACACATAGCCAAACAACAAATTTATTCATCAAACTCACAAAATCAAGCAAGCACAAGATACTAGCAAGACTTAGGAACAATTAATCACATGATTCAAGCACTAAAACTTCAAATCAACATTTATTCTTCATTTCTTTAATTTTTGCGAAAACATATATGAGTAAGAAAAGGAGATTTGCAAACTTAAACAAAGGATCTAAGCATGAAAACACCAAAATCAAGTATCCACAACAAGATTAAGCATTGTCAAGCAAAGAGGAACAACAAAATCAAATTAAAATCAACTTTAACATGATATGCGAACTAAATAACACATGAAACAACAATTTTATTTCACAACAAATACAAAATCAACACAAAAACAACATGAATCAATTCATTAAAGGGTGAGAGGCACCTTAAACACCCAAGCCTCCCTAAGTGCTTGTCAATAGTGTTTAAGGCTCCTCTCACCAACAACGACCAGCAAATCACATTTTATATATATTTATGAGAGTATGCGAAAGGAAGGAAAGGAAGAGCATGAGTTTTGATGCAAAAATGTTGAAGATAATGCTATGGTTTTTAGAGTATACCTTGGACCCAAGCTAGATTATGAAAAAAAAAATGAAGAGCAAGAACACAAATCAACAATGATCTTCAATAGAACACCACACGAACCCCACACAAATCTTCAAACCACAAGCCTTTGATGATGCAAATATGAACTAGAGTAGGAGAGGATGGAGATGTGTGGAGTGGAAATGAATTTGAGATCAAAAAGAGGAAGGAAATCAAAAACAATATGGAGGAGGAGTGGTGGTGGTGGCTTCGGCCAAGAGGGTATTTGGAGGAGAGGAAAGTTGTGCTGAAATTTGAGAGTGGAAAATGAGGCCAAAGATCACTCTTTTTTTTTCTTTTTGAGAGGATGGGATATGAAAGTATATATAGAGTGCAATTAGGTTTAAGGGCATAAGGGTCATTGTGCATCACCTATTGCTCTAGGATTTCATTTAAAATTTGAATGGAGGGTGAGGATTGAATCACACTTTGCAAAGGGCAAAAAAAATGAAAACTTGGAGGAGAATGAGAAGGGTGAGCGAAAATGAGAGGGAGAGCGGTGCCCAAGTTTTGCAAGTTGTCATCTTGTACTATTGTACTATTGTGAGACCCTTCCAAATATCCTCTTTTTTGATTATTCTTCACAAGATAATTCCATAAAATCTAACCATATTGGGCCAAATACTAGGAATATAAATGAATGGGCCATTTTCATGAGATCACTATGCCCCAAAATGATATAAAACCTCTCCTTGCATTTTTGAAGAATATTCTGTTTTTTGTTGACTTTTTAAATTTCACTTTTTGTACAAAAATCAACAATGCATGCGCAACACACATATAACTCAAAACATTTGCCCCAAATAAATTCCCTTAAAAGTGCACAATGATTCTTGATGATAAATTATCCTACTTTGCAAAATGACCAAAATACCCTTTGACCTAAAAACTTGCTTCTTGCCCAAAAAATGCATTTCCACTCTAAAAATGATTCTAAAAACCCTAGGATGACTTCAAACCTTAAAAATGCATGCAAAATTCTCCTTACACTCTACAAAATGATTTCACACTTCACAGTTTACTATTTTTGTGGAAAATTAGGGTTTTGACCCTAGGCGGACAAAATTAGGGTTTTGACCCTAGGCGGACAAAATTAGGGTATGACATATACTGTGGGTACTTTAAAAGGCAAGAGTGAACTTATTTAGCATGCCTAGACATAGGAAGCTTGTAATGAAACTCTGAAGAAAGTGACTGAAAGGCACATAGCTAATCTGCAACATTGATTCAAGCAACCGCATCACATACTGCATTAAACACTTAAAGGTAAATTACTTGGTGAAGACCTTCCAACTAGCTTTTCTCATTTGCATTATAAACACTTGTACTTTGCTTTCTTATCTAACTTAGTTGTGATCACATCAACTCCACTATAAATTGTTATTTGGTTACTTTTGCACTATATTACTTTGTATTGAATTTAAAAGAGAGTTCATCAATCCCTAGGGGTTCTACCTGTTCTTTACTTGCACATGCTTTCCTCACACCAAGTATTGAATTTAAAAGAGAGTTCATCAATCACTATAAGGACTGTGTATACTTGCACATGCTTTCCTCACACCAAGTTTTTGGCGCCGTTGCCGGGGATTGAAGTTAAATTCTTTTGAAAATTTGATATACTGTAATTTAGTGTTTTATTACTTCTGGTATTTGTAGTTTCTGTCATGCAGGAGCACATGGTGCTTTAGCATATGTACAGGACTAGAAACAGGACACCAGAATACAACTTAGATCTAGAAATAGAAAGAAGATATAGGAGATTGCTAAGACTCCAAAAGCAAAATCAACAAGCCTGCATCATGTCTCACAGTGAAGGACAAAGTTCAAGGCCACACTCAATAAGAGGAGGCTCTGGCTCACATCACGTTACTGAAGAAGATCAGAGAGAACGTACAATTCATTCACATGGTTCACATAGGTATAATTAATGATAGAGATAGACCTATGAGGGACTATGCTCAGTTTGATCATCAAAACATGCAAACTAGCATATCTAGACCTCATATAGATGCTATGCATTTTGAATTTAAACCTATGATGTTTCAAATGCTTCAAACAATAGGTCAATTTGGAGGAACTCCTCATGAGGATCCTCATTTGCATTTAAGACAATTTGTAGAAGTATGTAGTAACTTTATCATACCTGGTGTTAGTGAAGATGCATTTAGATTAAGGTTGTTTCCTTATTCTTTGAAAGATAGAGCTAAGGCTTGGCTAAACTCTTTAGAGCCTAACTTTATCCATTCATGGAATGAAATGGCTGAAAAAATTTTAGGAAAATATTTCCCACCTATAAAAAATGCCAGGATGAGAACTGATATTACTTCTTTTAGACAAAAAGAATTTGAATCTTTATTTGAAGCATGGGAAAGATGGAAGGAACTTTTGAGAAAATGTCCTCATCATGGTTTATCTGTCATTATTCAAATGGAAACATTTTATAATGGTTTAGAACCTTAAACCAGAATAATGCTTGATGCATCATCTGGTGGAGTGTTATTAAATCTGTCATATAATGAAGCATGTGAATTGATAGATAGAATAGCAGCTAATAGCTCTAGTTGGCCTACTGAGAGGGTGAGTGCCCAAAAGAAACCATCAAGGGTACATGAAATTAATGATATATCTGCCCTATCTGCTCAAGTAGCCACTCTAGCTAACTTGATGAAAAACTTCACTTCGGCAATGTACGCATCTAATGCAAACAAGATCACTGCACAAAGACTGCAGCGAAAGATGAGAATAAGCACCTCCAGCACTACTAGTTGTGTGTATTGTGGAGGAGGTCACTTGTATGAGGAGTGTTCTAGCAACCATATCTCTGTAAATTATGTAGGTTATAATAAGAATAACAACCCTTATTCCAACACTTATAATCCTGGTTGGAAAAATCACTCAAATTTTAGATGGAGCAACAATAGTGCACCAGCACCTAATGCTGCACCAACCACACCACCAGGATTCCCACCTCAGAATAACCAAACAAACTCTCAACCTACCACTGAGAATTCTCTAGAATCCATGCTTGAAGCATTCATAGGTGAATCTAGAACTGCTAGACAAGCCCAAGATGCTTCCATTAAGAACTTAGAGAATCAAGTAGGTCAATTAGCCACAACTTTGTATCAAAGGCCACAAGGTGCCTTACCTTCAAATACAGAAGCTATTCCTTCCCAAAGAGAAGGAAAGGAACAAGTTAAGGCTATTTCTTTGAGAAGTGGTAAGGATCTTATAGAGTCAAATGAGAAGGAAATTGTAGAAAAGGGAGAAAAAGCCAAAAATCCAAAAGAAAGCCATGCAGAAGCATTTAATGCTCCTGCATCACAAGAAGTTAAAAGTCCAATACCTAAGTTAGTACCTGAGTATCCTCCTCCTCCTTATCCTCAAAGATTGAAAAAAGCTCATGAGGAGAAACAGTTTGGTAAATTCTTAGAGGTACTAAAACAATTACACATCAATGTTCCCTTAGTAGAAGCACTCCAACAAATGTCAAACTATGCAAAGTTTATGAAGGATGTGCTTACTAAGAGAAGAAGATTAGAAGAGTTTGAAACAGTTGCCATGACTAAAGAATGTAGTTTATTGGTACAAAATAAGATTCCTAGGAAATTGAAGGATCCAGGTAGTTTTACAATTCCATTTTCCATTGGACAATCTTATACTGGTAAAGCTTTATGTGATTTAGGTGCAAGCATCAATTTGATGCCTAAATCTATTTTTAATCAGTTGGGAGTTGGAATTGCAAGACCAACCACTGTGACACTTCAATTAGCAGATATAACAATAGCCTATCCTGAAGGTATCATAGAAGACATCTTAGTTAATGTAGATAAATTTGTATTCCCTGCAGATTTTGTTATCCTTGATTTTGATGCAGATAAGGAAGTGCCTATTATCCTAGGTAGACCATTCTTAGCCACTGGCAAAACCATAGTTGATGTGCAGAAAGGTGAACTCACTATGAGAGTGAATGATCAAGAGATAAAATTCAATGTGATGAATGCTATGAAATATCCTGCAGAAAACACAGAAGAGTGTTCATCCTTAGTTTCTCTAGATCAATTGGTAGAAAAACAGTTTTACAAACAGTATGATCATGTAGCCAATGCAGATACATTTGATGCAACAACATTGCTAGATGATGAAATACTAGATAAAGAAAATCTGCCAATAGAAAACTCTTGTAAGGAAGTATGGTCTAGAACTTATGACCCACTCAATCTTGAGGATCCAACTCTCAAGAAGAACTTACCCTCAATAGAACAACCTCCTAAGTTAGAATTGAAGGTACTGCCTGAGCACCTTAAGTATGTTTTTCTAGGAGAAAATGAAACTTTATCGGTTATCATTGCTTCTGATTTAACATCAAAACAGGAGAGTGATCTCATCAGTACTCTAAAGAAACATACTCAAGCAATAGGTTGGAAAATGGTAGATATCAAGGGAATTAGTCCTTCCATATGCATGCATAGAGTCATTTTGGAAGAAAATTCCAAGAATAGCATAGAAAGTCAAAGAAGACTAAATCCTATTATGAAAGAGGTTGTGAAAAAGGAAATCATTAAGTGGCTAGATGCTGGAATCATATACCCCATATCAGACAGTGCTTGGGTAAGCCATGTCCAATGTGTTCCAAAGAAAGGGGGTGTGATAGTAATAGCCAATGAAAATAATGAGTTGATACCAACTAGGACTGTCACAGGGTGGAGAATCTGTATGGATTACAGAAAACTCAACAAGGCTACCAAAAAGGATCACTTTACTTTACCATTTTAGACCAAATGTTAGATAGACTAACAGGGAAAGAATTCTATTGTTTCCTAGATGGATACTCAGGCTATAATTGTAGCGACCGAAAAATCCGGGAATGGATTCTTCGAAGTTCGAAAGGAAGCCGCCACCAAATTTTAGTTTAAGGGCAAATTCGGAAAATCCCTTTAGGTTTAGGACAAAGCACGTTTAGGGTTCGGGAGTCGTTATGCGTGGGGAAGGTATTAGCACCCCACGACATCCTTTGTCTAATTATTTATGCTTTACTAATATTTACCTTATTATTTATAGTGAAAAAGACTTAATTAAATTTTTAATTTGTAGTGCTTGACAAGAGTGGACTCTTGCTCCTACGTACCTCCGGATGCAATGAAGGAATCAAAGCTACGTAGTTCTTCCTGAAAAAGGTTTGTTGGTTGGTGTTTTTTAGTGTAGGGGTCCTAGGATTCCTTGAACTATGCATGACTCATCGATTCCTAGGGCGACTAACCCGATTGTACAACCGACTTAGTCCCCTACTTTTGAAAGTATTTTTGAGGTTTTTTGAAAGAAGTTTGTTTGATGTGAGGTGAGTTGGTTTTCAAATAGGTATTCTAGAACTTCTGAACTGTACAACTCATTAGTTTTAGAATGCTGACTAACCTGGTTGTACAACCAACTTAGTCCCCTATTTTTAGGAAAAGTGATTTATTTATTTACTTAAAAGTTTTTAGGATTACTGAACTGTACAGCTCATTGGTCCTAGGATGATGACTAACCCAGTTGTACAACCGACTTAGTCTTTTATTTGATTTTTGGATAGAAAATTATTTAATTGTTGTTCTTGGTTTATGAGAGTTTATTTGGTTTGAAGAGAATAAAAAAAACAAGAGAGGGGGTTTAAATAGTAAAATAGGGGCATATTTAACGGAATGGGGTTGTATTAAAAAGGGGTGCGTTTAGTAGAAGCCCAGTCCATGTTTTGAGTCTTGGGTTGATGGCTTGTGAATTGGATTTATGAGCAAGAGTGTGGTATGTTAAAACAGGGGTGGTATGAATAGTGATATGATGTTTTAATTTTTTTTTAAAGAACAATCAGGTAATCATTAAGAGACTATATAAGCCATCAACTAAGAAAGTGGAGACCTAGTTTTCCACTTCTCCTTCCAGCGCCGCCGCTTCACATATCATGGTGAGTGAGAGAAAGACATTTCTTTGAGCGAGAGAGAGGTTCCTTTTTTGCTTGAATATAATTTTTTTTTGAAAAACGAATCTGATCAATTAGGGGATCAAGAATGCTTAAATCTAATTTTTAAGAAATCTTTCCCAAAATCAACTCCACCAGACAGATTAGTTTTCTTAAGAAAAATCAGATTTTTATTCTTCCATTTTTTTAGGAAACTAATCTATTCTTAAACTGAATATGTTTTTAAGGAACACTAATTATTTGAACCTAATCTGTTCATATACAAACATTCACATACAAATATACTATAATCGTTTTTAACGGTATCAAAAAAAGCATAAACTGAAACTAATTATTTTCATGTCCATATAAACAGTTTTATTGCTAATTTCCTATCAATGATATATACAGTTATTTGTTATTACCAACCTCTTTTCCAGCTTCTGATTAGGACTCCTAGTTGTGAATGATTATGACTGCTACTGCTTTTGAGATCTGCTGCTTTTGTTAGTGTTGATGACTGCTTCTCCTTTTTTTACTCAGAAATTCGAATACATGTGTTTCAGTAGATTAGGATTCTGATGTTGAATCCTAATCCTTTTTAGGTTATTTTGCAGTCTGTGATGTGTGTCCCCCTTTTGTCTCAGGCATACTGTCTATTTATATTAGAAAATTAGGTCTTGGCCATTAATGTGTGATTCACCCTGATTTGGTTTGTTTTCAGATGCTTGGAGAGGAAGATTAGGGTTTTAAGAGAGCTTGAGGATCCAAGCCCAACTGATATTTGGGCTAGAGCTACTTTTATTTTGTATTTTTTTTTCGGATTTCCTTTTCTCTTGTACTTTTGGTATATTATTTTTTTGTATTTTTTGGACTTTTCGATATTTGGACTCACCTAAGTTGTAAATAAAATTAAATAGATTTTTTTTGACATTTTTGGACCATATATATTGCTCAAAATAAAATAAAATAAACGACCAAAACAAGAAAAAGAAGACGGACAAAATTGGGGTATAACAATAATCAAATAGCCATTGAGCCTAAGGATCAACACAAAACTACTTTGACATGCCCTTATGGAACCTTTGCCTTTAGAAGGATGCCATTTGGATTATGTAATGCACCTGTTACATTCCAAAGATGCATGATGTCAATATTCTCAGATTTCTCTATCTTTGGAGAAACATTTCAAGTTTGTTTAGCAAACTTGGAACAAATTCTCAAGAGATGTGAAGAAACAAACTTAGTATTAAACTGGGAAAAGTGCCATTACTTGTTGCGATTGTGTATACTTGCACATCACCTTTTCGCACAACAACCGCCGAGGCTACGGCCCCGAGTCTTGCTAGCGTTGGCCTTCCGACGATGCAGTGATAGGGGGAGAGCATGGGCACTACCTCAAAGATGGTTTTTATCGCTCGGGCGAGTCTCTTCTCCCCGTAGGTGACGAAAGATTTGAAGTAGCTGAGGGGTCTGGCAACCTTTTCCCCGAGACCGGTGAGATTGGGTCCCAAATAAAGGATCATGCCCTCGAGCGAGAGGCCGACAGCGGGGAGCACATCTTGAAACATTATATCGGTCGTGCTTCCTTGGTCGATAAGGATCCGTTCTATTTCCACTCCTGAAATCGTTGCAGATATGATCAGAGGGAAATCCCCCTCAGGTTGGGGCGGTGGCTACATGTTCGATCTCATGCCATTTGTGCTTGACGGCGCGCCTAGACATGCCAGATAAGTTGTTGAATCCTCCGGCTAGTTCCATAGCAAAGCTCGTAGAAGCGGTCCGAGTGAGAGACAAATGAAGTGCTCCCACTGTGGTCGCCAATGTTCGGTCCTGGAAATGGAAAGTACCTTATCCGAGGAGCAAAGTTGGTTTCACTTCTCAAAGCTTGACTATGGTGCTCGGCGTTGATGTATCTTTCTCGGAAACTCCGAGTTGAACTCCTTCCCACGTCGGGTGGGGGGTACCTGCAGACACTCTGATGCCTAAGTTAGTAGAGGAATAGACAGAATGTGCAAGAATGAGAGCGTACCTGGAATTAGAGGTCGGTGCCTCTATTTATAGACGAGGGAGCGTGATTCTATCCGTTAGATCTCTGCGATTCTTAACCGTCAGACTTGTGAAGACCGAGCGTGTTACGCTGTGTCCTGTGTCGAAGCATGTTTTAGGCCGTGCTTCTTGGGAGTTATTGGGTCAGGCCCAACATTCAATGGGGCTTTTGGCCCAGGTCGGAACATTTTGTAAATAGGATTTTTTGTATTTTTTGTAATTTTTATTATCTCTACTTTATATGTGAATATTTAAACTAGGAGAATAGTGTGGTGACTACCTATACCTATTTTGGATAATTTACAAAACTTTCCCTCTAGAAATTTGATTTAGAGGACTTGATATGCTTGATAATAAACCTAAAAATTCCAATATCTCATGGAAGTAAACTTCTATAATTATGGTGTAGCAAGGAAAAATTTCCCAATTTTTTACTTGATAATTTGCTAAGCCAAATTGCATAAAAACCAAATAAATAAAACAAAATTAATAATTGAACTAAAGTAAAATTTAATAAATAATAATTAAGAGTGAAAGTCTAGAGTAACAATTTTTACTCAATTACCAAAATAACATACTAAAATTGACGTGCACACATTTGGAGTGGGCCAATAGGCCCAAAGGAGCAGTCTAGAGCAAACAGACCTCAACAGAGTGCCATATGGGCCAGCGGCCCAACTCACCATGGCAGGCCCAAAACGGCCCACGATTGGCGTGCTCCGCAACGCTAACGGCCAGGGCGCCTCGCCTACCAACAGTATATATACCACACTCACTTGTGGCTTAAGGTACGTTATTCTACCTTATGATCCTGCCCGAACATTGCACTGACTTGAACGTCGGAGTGTCATTGCAATTACCACCCGCGGGCGGCCAAGACCGGTCCACACAGCGACCAGCCAACAAACGACAATCAAAATTCCATCCGTGTTGGTCAGGTACGATCAATTGGCGACCACAGTGGGAGGCCCGAGTGCTATCCTACCTTCATCATGCTGCCGCCCGTTACGCAGGCATCATCACGACTCAATCCCTTTGGGCAGAACACTCGCCCTCAGCAGACCCCAGAGGGTGTGCCGGTAACTGTTCACAAATCGCAAGGCAATCCTCGTCTATAGCCCTCGGTGCAGTGCGGCCGAGGACCGGTCTTAGAACAAGTCCAGCAGCTGGCTCAATAGTAGCAAATTCGGGCCGAGCTAGCCAATGCCGGAATTGCAGAACTTCTGCCCGAACACGTGACTCAGGCATTCATGCAAATACTTCAGACCAAGAATCAACTCATTGCTGATCGAGATGAAATGATCTCGCCCTACGAGAGAGGGTCGATGTCGATCCGCCAGCGAGCGGCCAACGGAGAACCCTCAGCACAGGGTCGCCCATTCGTAGACACAGGACGCCTCCTCGAAGGAACGTCCCTCACTACGGGAGCACCTCTCGTCGATCGCATGTACGCAGAAGCAGGGCGCATAGGTCGTCCGGAAACGCCGTTCCCCCTCATATGACTACGACTACACAGAATCCAGTTATCACCCAGAATCGGATCGCTCGTCTGCTAGGTACTCTTCCTGCGAGTCCTCTGGTTCTCAAAGATCGAGAAGCCGGTCCTGGGATGCGTACAACGAATTTGATGACTACAATCGAAATGGAGAGATCCGGGATATATCTCGGGTCGCATACTGGCCTAGGAGACGCCAAGTCGAGCATTGCAGAGGACCATCCTCTTCACAGCCCCCACCTTGGCCTTACGACCGTCCTACGGCCAATGAAGGATTCTTAGGCAAACCGATCAATGGACTCTTTGGAATGCCGACCAATGAGGCCTACCTCACTATGCAACTTTTCGCGCCTAGCTAGGTATCGAGCGGCAAAGGTCCATTCCCCAGGGAGATACGTCGTTATCGTGTCCCCATAGACTTGAGAAAGCCCTCAAATTTGAACAAGTTCAACGACCGAGGGGACCCAGACAAGCACTTGAGATATTTCAACAATTATTGCAGCTATAGGGAGCTAACTCCAGTCATGAAGTGCAAACTCTTTCCACAGTCACTGGAAGAGCGAGCATTGGAATGGTGGGAAACTTTGCGTCCCAACACTATCTCCTCTTGGGACGGCCTGGTCAAGACATTCCTGGCCAACTACACGGCCAACTGATGTCAGTACCGGTATGAAGAACACTTGGACACGATCGTCCAAGGCGATAATGAATCGTTGAGACAATACATAGAGCGGTTCAACGTCGAGGCCGATCAAATTCTTGACCTAACGGACAGAGATAAACTGAAGTATCTTAAACGTGGTATTAGACCAGACCACAGATTTGCAGAAGAGTTTGGCCTAAATTGTTACATGGACATGACCATGTTCCTTCGAAGGGCCAACGACCATATGGCCCAAAGAAGAGTAGACTAGGCCGCTTAAAGGACAAGACAATCCTCGTGATAACAGAGCAGATTATTGACCTATGAATAGACTAGGCGGGAGCTCTTTTCCCCAATGGGGTTCTTTACTGAGGCCCGACCTTTAAAATCTTTGCAAGTTATTTTTCATGCAAGAATGTATGCCCAGTCTGTGACATCCGGGGCTGAGGAGGGCGGGGAGTGATCGCCGGTGCCCAAAAAGGTGGCATGGCAAAGAGCGGCTCCTGGCAGCTTCAAAGCGAAGGGGCGCGTGAATGAACTGAATACGCACCGGAATGAGAGGGATCCTGAGGCTGTGCAGGTATGGGACTGTACAGTTGAAGGAAGGCTTAAAAGAATTGATTTGGACTACCTATACAAACAAGATGCATCTTCTTTTCGGGAGCTCATCCCATAAGAACTCCATAGTTAAGCGTGCTCGGCTTGGAGTAGTAGTGGGATGGGTGACCTTCTGGGAAGTTTTCCAGAAAGCATGCAAGTGAGGACAAAGCATGCTGAAAAGACTCGTGTTGGTTCGTGAGGCGATCAGCGATTGTAGAAGCGATGCAGGATGTTACAAATGGTATCGAGCGGCGGACCTCTCTCGATGCACGTGTGGTTCGGGGGCGAACCAAGCGGAAGCCGGTGGGCATGTGACATCCGGGGAGAGGAGGGCGGGAGTGATCGCCGGTGCCCAAAAAGGTGGCATGGCAAAGAGCGGCTCTGGCGGCTTCAAAGCGAAGGCGCGTGAATGAACCAATACGCACGAGAATGAGAGGATCCCGAGGTCGCGGTATGGGGCCGTGCAGATTGAAGGAAGGCTTAAAAGAATTGATTTGGACTACCTATACAAACAAGATGCATCTTCTTTTCGGGAGCTCATCCCATAAGAACTCCATAGTTATGCGTGCTCGGCTTGGAGTAGTAGTGGGATGGGTGACCTTCTGGGAAGTTTTCCAGAAAGCATGCAAGTGAGGACAAAGCATGCTGAAAAGACTCGTGTTGGTTCGTGGGGGCAGTCAACAGTTGTAGAAGCAGTCTGGGATGTTACACGGTCGCTCACCATGCGAGTAGCCGCAGAGCGACCGTAAGGCCTTTGATCGACCAAACGAGTTCCATCGAATGGCCCAAACGAGTGCCATCGAATGGCCCAAATGAGTACCATCGAATGGCCCAATCAAACGTAAGCCAACGAAACGGTTTACTACGAGCGTAAGCCGTCGAACGACCTACAACGAGAGTGGGCCGCCGAAAGGCCCACAACAAATAGACCAACGAATGGTCTACAGCGAGTGTAGGACGTCGAACGCTCTACAACGAACGCGACCATCGAGCAGCCTGCAACAATTGTAGGCCAACGATTGGTCTACAGCGAACAGACCAACGGATGGTCTATAACCAGCACGGCCAGCAGCGACCGCCATAGCTATCGCTTTTAGCCTAGGTCAAACCTAGGCAGCCGATCATTTATGAATCACAAACGTTTCAAACGAGTCCGCTACAATAGCGGCCCAACGAGGTCACGATCGAGTTGTTTCCGAAACAAATTCAGTAAGCAATGTATGGCAACACTTGAATGAATCAAGCCTCGAATAGGCTGCGACTGGTCGCTCACTTTAGGACGGCCACGCATGGTTCCACTGGGGGGCAACGAATCAAGTATTAGCCCGCCATTAAGCGACTTAGGCTTGGGGGGCAACTGTTCCGGAGTGGGCCAATAGGCCTAAAGGAGCAGTCTAGAGCAAACATACCTCAACAGAGTGCCATATGGGCCAGCGGCCAAACTCACCATGGCAGGCCCAAAACGACCCAAGATTGGCGTGCCCCGCAAAACACGCATGGTTCAGGTACGTTATTTTACCTTATGATCCTGCCCGAGCATTGCACTGACATGAACATCGGAGTGTCATTGCAGGTACCACCCGCGGGCGGCCAAGACCGGTCCACACAGCGACCGGCCAGCAAACGACAATCAAAACTCCATCCGTATTGGTCAGGTACGATCAGGTGGCTTCACATAACACACCCATAGAGGGGGTAAGAGAATACAGTGCGAAGAGAAAGAAGGCGAGAAAGGGGGCGGGAAGAGGTTCTGTTGCGCCCGAAAAAGTCCCCGAGGGGTTTTTCTTCGTTTACAACTTTTTAAAACAATGAAGTCGCCACCAATATTTTTTATAAGGAAAATATTGAAGAAAAACCTTTTTGGAAGGCAAATTGTCTTTTGGAAAACCGGAAGGTTTGGGTTCAGGGGTCGGTTAGGCATGGGGAAGGTATTAGCACCACACACCTCCTTTCTACTGAAAGGGAACCTTTAGTTAAACACGTGGTTTTAAGCGTTGATTTGAAAAATACTTAAATTTGCCTCTTAATGAAAAAACTTTTATTTTCGGCGTTTGACGAGAGTTAACCGCTTTGTTTTTTTTGAAAGAAAAAATGTTTTTGGTTCGTTGTGCTTGACGGAGGGGATCCGCTCCTACGTATCTCCCGGTGCGATGGAGAATTCAAAGCTACGTAGTTCTGGGTTTTTTGGTTTTTTATCTTGTTTAATTGTGAAAACTGAGCTTTCATGATGACCAATTGAGCGACGGCTCCAAGTGACCACCATTAGCACTCCATTGTTAATAATCATGCAAGCAAAGGCTTCGCAGGACTATTAACAAAGTTTTTGATCTATTGGAAGTTTTTTAGAAAAATTAGGCATTCATGAGGATCAATTGAGCAAAGGCTCCAAGTGATCACCACTAGTTCCTCATTGTTAATAATCATGCAAGCAAAGGCTTCGCAAAACTATTAACAAAGTTTTTGATTTAATAAAAAAAAATTATTTGAGTTAAAAAGAATAATAAAAAAAATGAAGAAAAGGGGGGGAAAATTGCAAAAGGGGGTGCCACGGAATTTCCGTGGCAAATTTTTCCGTCGCAAATCCGTGGCAAATTTTTCCGTCGCAAATCCGTGGCAAATTTTCGTCGCAAATCCGTGGCAAACCCGTCGCAAATTTTTTAAAAAAAAAATTAAAAAAAAAATGGAGCAGTAGTTTCCTACTACTCCAACTTCTTCACAAATTGGGTTATCTTTCAATCTGCAGGTAAAAATGCAGTTATCAAGTGTTAACTCATACAATTAAATGGTATAAACTACATATTCACCAAGATTTTAAACTTTAGTAAATAAGTACAATTTTCATATCCAATTTGGTATCAACAGTAGATAGTAAACAATAATTGCAAAATACTAGTAAATAATTTGACATTGTTATAAACTTATAATAATGAATTAACTCTCAACTATTCTACATTGTTGCGTCAAAAGTGCCTGATACATCCTACAACCATGCAAAATAACCAAATAAATAACCATAACTATGAGGGAAAGGGAAATAACTATTGAAAGGGCATTATTCAAATCTCCCGCATTCGCACAAGCACTTAGAAGAAAATCAAGACACTGCCTTGAAGGAACACCGCCTAGCTCGTCCTTAATCGCCCAAAGCAAGTCTAGGCCAAACTGTAAACGAGTGGAATCGGTTGTCGCAATTAAACAAAACACCTAAACATACATGAACAAAATTGCCTGTGAGAAAAATAAATATCATGATGGAGAGGGGGAGACATAGTCTAAGTTGGGAGGGTACTAGAACTTAACTCAATAATAACACTACAAAAGAAAAATGATTTTGTTAACTGAAACAGTAGGAAGAGAAAAATGCAATGAAAACAGCATTTACTTTTCACCATTGTTATTGAACGAAGCCAAGGATAGAAAACATAAAATTGAACACATTCATTACAAGTAATCAAAGTTCATTGTTACTAATTTTTAAACATTGAAAAAAAAAACTGGTTGTGAATGGGCAGATATCACAACAGTGGCAAAACAGTGAAAACAGATGGCAGCAGAGATAGAGGAACAGTGCAGAAAAGTGAACAAAGAAGAGAGTCAGTGCAAAACACCAAACTGATCAAAAACCCCAAAAAGACAGAATAGGGAACTGCTAAACTGAGGATAAAATTAGACTTTCAAGGAATCTTCACTGTGGAAGCAACTGTGAGTGCTATATGGCATTGTTTGCGACCCCATGGCCACTACATAAAAGTTAAACCACAACTCAATGACAAATTGTGTTGCGCCTGAAAACTGCTAGGGAACACTACAAATTGCCAAAGACTATAGTTCAAACCAATAAAAGCGAAATCTACTTTTCACCATTTTCGTGAACTAAATTTTGACAAAGACATAGTCTACTAAAATAAAAATAAAATAAGTCATCAATAGCTATCAAATTATATCAAAATCCAAATAGACTAGATTGAATATCAGTAAAAGCAGCATTATTTACATTTGCCAATTTTTGTTTCACTAAAATAGAAAATTTGCTCACATTACTCTTACCACCTACCAGCAACATCATGTTTTTCAAAACATGTATTCATGATGCTTTTGAACAAATACTTCAAAGGAGACTAATAATAAAGAATGAGAAGATAATGTTAGTTCAAATAATGAGAAGATAAAAAAATATCAGAATATCAGAATACAACATATCAGTCCTCAACCATAAAATGCATTTAAATTCTTTTAAACCCAAAAAAACACATGAAAATACAACATATAACAGAATCATTCACAATATCAAACAGAATATCAGTCCTCAACCATAAAACAGAGCAAGTATCCCTCAACCAACTAGCTATGCAGCAAAACATAAAACAATAAACTCAGTTCATGAAAGAATCATTCAACTAGAACCAATTCATGGCAAAACATAAACACAGTTTATTCATACACTTGCACAAAATCCCTAGAAAAATGAAATAAGTACCATTTGTCTCGAGAGATTCAGCTTTACTATCCTTGTCCAAAGAGTCTTGAAATGCTTTCTCTTTCTCATAAGAATCAAAAACTTTAGGAATCGGAAGCAAGGCATCCTCAGCATTAGCACGGTCTAGTGCGATGAATCATCAAAATATAGGAACTAGCGATTAGCAACATAAAATGGCTTAGCAAAACATTTACGATGCAACAATAGAGCATCTTATTTAAAGCAATAAATTCAAATTGGTTTCAAGAAATATAAAACTATTTCTGGGTTTCAAGAACACCATCACGGCAGGGTGCTCCATTGCAAGAACTACTATTGATTCTACTATTGCAAGAACAGCAATATCTCTTCCATGCAATTTCCAATCTACTACTTCATTTTCTCGGATGCAAGGGAAGTGACATTGAGCTTCCATCATCATATCATGATATGTTTAAAGAAGATACAATCAGCTTCTTGCAGTCCTTTACCCCAACCCAAATCGCCTCAATACCAGGTCTCGTTAATTTTAATAAATCAAAGATGTTGAAGCTGTAACCATGCTTGCAAAATGTATAGGCTATAGAGGTCATTGCAATTGTAAAAACCAGTTTGTGAAAAACTGATTAGGGCAATCAAAAAATGATAAACAATAAAGAACTAAATGTTTCATGGCAAGAAGCTTACTTTATGGTAAACATTCTTTACCTGACCATTTGCAGACGAAACAGCTGGATAAGAAATTTGTGTTTTGCTCAGATCATTGCTTCTGGAACCACGGCCCCTGCCTGATCCAGAACTCCCTCTTCCACGACCAGATTTCTTCTTACTCACATCAACATTAACTTTTGTCTCTGAAGCCTCCAAACTAGTTTGTCTTTGATCAGTAACAACCTGATATAGTGATGTACTCTAAACCTTTTCAGTTGGAAACAACTACATGGCCAATTTCTGAGACAGAGTACCACTTCTTACAAATGGTTGAATTAATCAAAATACTAGTAAATGTAAGATGGCAACTACAATATAATTTGAAGTAAGCCAAAACAAAGCAATTTGCCAAGGCCTTAATTTCAATATGAGATGCGACTATTCTATTATTACAGCAAAAGAATATATTGAGCCAATAGATGATAACTAACCTCGACATGTTCAAAAACATTAGCATTATCATCTTGAAGTTTTTGGCGCTTATGTGTGTTGGCTTGAATTAAGCTTTCCCCACCATTCTGGAATGGAAAAATTAAGATGAATACAATCTATTAATTCAACCCACCAAAAGAATTATATATATCCATAACATTACTATTTTCCGGATCATTAATAATCCAATAATCGCACAAAATTATAAAGTACTACACTCATGCATCATGTGAATGTGAATGTGAAGATCTACCTTGTGAGGTGGGACTCCCAGCAGGGTGCCTAACTCCTCAAAGCTAAAAGAGAGACATAACAGATTAGAAGGCATATAACCCAGTAAAAGTATATTACGTTACAATAATCGAGCCATAAGGAAGCAATAAACAGGTAATGTAATTTCTCATACCTGATATTAGTATAAAGTTTGCTTGCACTGAAAAGATTATGCTCAATCATAGCTCGGTCCAAAGCCACGGTGAAATTGTGCGGAAGAAGAGCTTTACGTGGGAAAAATAATAGGCGAGACGTGTCCACTATGACTTCAAAAAATATAATGACAACATGAACTCATATAACTTTGATGTGGTTTCAATTCTTCTCGCAAAGCATCAATTTCCAGACTTTGAAGAATTCTTTCCGATACACCGATACACAAGTGATTCACATTATATGACCAATGTGGAAAGTCATACCGCACCGACATAGTGAGGAGGGAGAGAAACCTTCTGCAGTATGGGATAGATCTTCAACTTTGAGCACCGTTCATCCTATTGCAAGTCCGCAAAACAATAATGAGGTAAGATTTGATTGTTTTTACATTTGTATGGTGTTTTATGATCGAAGCTTTTACCTTGTACAATGTGGCAAGAACACGGGAACATTGAGGTCTGCGCCGCCAATATTGTGCACGTGATGTGTGAGACAAAGCTTGCTCAAGTGCTTCTTCGTTAATCTCCTGTAATATCAAGTGCATTTGTGATAATCAAGCTAACCTATAGCATCTTAAGACATAATCAAGGATGCCAAACCCAAGAGTCTCCGTAAACCGACTTGTAAGAGTTAACTTTATATAAAAATAATGCTTAAAAGCAGAATGAATTATCTTTTTAGGGGAAAAATGAAATGTAAAGCATCACTATAGGGGAGGGCATCCTAACTAGGTTACCACCCCCACCCCAACCAATCATTTGCAGCATTCCAAAGTATTATATTAAAAAGAAAAAAGAATACAAACACAGTTGGGGGGCATTAAACCAAACACAAGCAAAATTAACCAACATAGCAACACAATCCAAAATTGTTTGGACAAATAAACAAATCATAAATCACAAGGAAGATTCACAATTCAAAGACATGGGGAGCATAACAAGTTTAAAATTGATAGGCAAATTGATAAACCACATGGTTCAAATCTATGCGAGTCTACTCGAGTTTACACAAATAGTTCTGTAAGCAAGTTAATTCGATTTTGATAACTAGAGTCATAAACTTCAATGATTCTATGAGTTCAGTCCACAATTTGATAACCATGGATATTATTATAAGTGATATAGGCTAAACATAAACTTCCTTGAATACCTCTGGCCAAGGCCCAACCAAGATGAAGACAAAGGTAAATATTCATGGTATGCATAGCAATTACCAAACATTAGGCTCTCATACACATATCAGGTACAAAATAAAGTTTTAGCATTTTTGTCAAGTATCACTGCGTGTTTGCAATGCGACCTTATATCTTCTCAATTAGAGCGAGGATTTAGAATTTAGATTATAGTATCAAGCTCAATTCTAGAATCTTCAACTACGATTACTTCAAAATAAAATCTAAGTTATGTTGGCAAGCCGGATAGACTCTTCTCGCCACGAGAAAAAAATGACCAAACAAAGAATTGATGCGAGTTCTCTGAATTGATTATGGTAAACTTAAGAGGGGAAAATAACATGAAAGAAACATACTCGTCCCTATTTTCCTTTTCTCAATTTGAGATATATCATAATATCGTAAAAATTTTCTTCTAAGAACTTCCTCTTGAGATCTAAGATCCTTGCATAGCAAACACGAAAGACAATAGAAGAATAAAAGGATAAACAAATGAGATAAGGTTCAAGTTAAGCATCTTTAACCTCAGCCGCCCTTATCATTGTCGAACCTTGTATTTTAAATTCAGTACTTCTTGATGACTATTGCTAACCAAGAATGATGCTTTATTAATGAAAGCTTGAAATTGACAAACATCATCATCCTGCAAAAATGCAAACAATTCATTTCAAATAAACTTCATAATTACGGCATTAAAACAAATATATCAACCATACTTAAAGCAGAACAAACACCCCATACAACATTGAAGTTATTACTTTCATAATTCCTGTTCCATCTAAGAAAGAGCATACAATTTAACTTTTCCAATTTAACCAAAGAAAACATTACAAGCATGCAGTCCTAAAGTTGAATGCACAAAATTTAAACCTGTTCTTCAAATGACACAACACGAGGCTGAATCGAGTAAGTGTATAATGAGCAATCTCTTTCTGTGGCAATCTCTTCCTCCCAACTCTTCTGCAAATGACACAACACAAAATCAAAAAAACCATACAAACACAAATCCACAAACCTAGCTCAACTGAGGAAAATTTGTCAAAAATAATTGTTTTAAGAGAGATAGAGTGAGAGAACGAACCAAGAGAAAGAGAGAGAACCGAGAGAGAGAGAGAGAGAGAGAGAATGAACCTTGAGTAAGAGAGGGAGAAGCGTTGTGAGTGAAACGGAGAGAGAGAGAGACTGATCAATTTTTACCTTGAAGATGATTGAGGAAGGTGAAGGTACTTGATTTCACCTTGAGAGGAACCGATCAATTTGGAAGCTAGGGTTTCGATTTGGAGGTTGAGAGTGAGAGTGGTGGTGCAGTGGAGGTTGAGGGAGGCGCGGTGGTGCAGTGGAGGTTGAGGGAGGGCGGAGGAGGCCGGACGAGGGTGGAGGGTGGAGGTCGGAGGAGGTGACTGAGGAGGAGAGAGCGTAGAGAGCGTTTTGTTGTTTTATTTTTTTGAGATTGCGTTTTGTTGTTTCAGGGAGAGAGACGGTCTCTTTTAGGGATCGGGCTCCTTTTATTTTGATCAATGGTTTGCCACGGACTTGCCACGACATCTCCGTCGCAAATTTCATGTCCGTGGCAAATCTGTGGCAAACATCAGCGGGAAATTTCGCGCCCCTATTAATTACGCATGCCGTCGCAAATCCGTGGCAAATTACTGACGGAATAAGCTCCGTGGCAATTGCTGGTGGCTAAAGTAAGCTTTTCTTGTAGTGATCACTTCCTCACAATGGCAACCAAGAGCTAAAGTCTTTCTCATGATGACACCCACAATCGTAGAAAGCTACCGAGTGTGAGGCATCATGACAAAGCGCACTCTTGGGCGGAACTTTCATGAGAGCCATACAGACAAAGGTCTACGAATGGCAGTCACTAGTCATTCCCACTCTCCTAGGTTTTTGTTCAGACCTTGGGTTTTAGGCCCCACTCAACGCTCACAAGTATAGGGTGTGAAGTGTGTGTTGAGGGCACAATACCTAGAAATAACTACCCTTCCCCACCTGCAAATAAAAACCCAGAACAGTCCAGACAAAAGCAAAAAATAACATGTTGTCTACCCTAGGGTTTAATATCAAATAAGCCAACCTAGGGTTTCAACAACAACCAATTGTATTGCTTACCTCAAGAAAGGGAGCCAAGAAGGGGGGAACATGATAAGAGTGGGGGAAATGCATGGAGGAACTAAGCATACAAGCAAAGAAGATAAGAGGGAAGACAATCATAGCAGAGGAAGAAGCGAATGCATATGGATGCAACAATGCTTGTATGAGAAAGAAGAAGAATAGAGGCAAAACAAGATATTCAAATTAAACACATAAATCACATATTTAATTAATTAGGCTCGACCCTCTTTTTTGAAAAAAAAAATTTCTTTTAGTCCCCAGTGAAGTCGCCAGCTGTTGCGCCCGAAAAAGTCCCCGAGGGGTTTTTCTTCGTTTACAACTTTTTAAAACAATGAAGTCGCCACCAATATTTTTTATAAGGAAAATATTGAAGAAAAACCTTTTTGGAAGGCAAATGGTCTTTTGGAAAACCGGAAGGTTTGGGTTCGGGGGTCGGTTAGGCATGGGAAAGGTATTAGCACCACACACCTCCTTTCTACTGAAAGGGAA
Source organism: Oxytropis ochrocephala (assembly GCA_020916435.1). Classification (NCBI taxonomy): domain Eukaryota; kingdom Viridiplantae; phylum Streptophyta; class Magnoliopsida; order Fabales; family Fabaceae; genus Oxytropis; species Oxytropis ochrocephala. The sequence continues at coordinate 87,549,458 of CM037093.1, read as the reverse complement.
CCTTTAGTTAAACACGTGGTTTTAAGCGTTGATTTGAAAAATACTTAAATTTGCCTCTTAATGAAAAAACTTTTATTTTCGGCGTTTGACGAGAGTTAACCGCTTTGTTTTTTTTGAAAGAAAAAATGTTTTTGGTTCGTTGTGCTTGACGGAGGGGATCCGCTCCTACGTATCTCCCGGTGCGATGGAGAATTCAAAGCTACGTAGTTCTGGGTTTTTTGGTTTTTTATCTTGTTTAATTGTGAAAACTGAGCTTTCATGATGACCAATTGAGCGACGACTCCAAGTGACCACCATTAGCACTCCATTGTTAATAATCATGCAAGCAAAGGCTTCGCAGGACCACTAACAAAGTTTTTTGATTTATTGAAAGTTTTTAGAAAAATTAGGCATTCATGATGATCAATTGAGCAAAGGCTCCAAGTGATCACCACTAGTTCCTCATTGTTAATAATCATGCAAACAAAGGCTTCGCAAGACTATTAACAAAGTTTTTGATCTATTGAAAGTTTTTTAGAAAAATTAGGCATTCATGAGGATCAATTGAGCAAAGGCTCCAAGTGATCACCACTAGTTCCTCATTGTTAATAATCATGCAAGCAAAGGCTTCGCAAGACTATTAACAAAGTTTTTGATCTATTGGAAGTTTTTTAGAAAAATTAGGCATTCATGAGGATCAATTGAGCAAAGGCTCCAAGTGATCACCACTAGTTCCTCATTGTTAATAATCATGCAAGCAAAGGCTTCGCAAAACTATTAACAAAGTTTTTGATTTAATAAAAAAAAATTATTTGAGTTAAAAAGAATAATAAAAAAATGAAGAAAAGGGGGGGAAAATTGCAAAAGGGGGTGCTGTTAGTCGCAGGGGGTTGTGTAACTGAATAGGAGGTGTAAAAAAGTAAGCCCAGTTCGCATAGGAGGGCCCAGTATGCGAAACTAGGCTTAAGTGAGGGGAGGTGCACGCGTAGAATTAGGGTGGTGCGCTTAATAATCTGAATGGGCCACTATATAAGTTCCAAATTAGAAAGTCTAAACCCTAAATTCCTCCTTACTACCATCAGGCGCCATTTCATGGGAGGGAGTAAGGGTTTTGCGAAATAGAGAGAGAAAGGGAAAAGGGAAGAGAGAGGATGGTGGCGTGGTTTCGGTGAGAGAGAGAGAGTTTGGGCGAAAATTTCGCCGGTGCTTGCGGAGAGAATGAGAGGTTCGCCGGACAAGGGGTGACTCGCCGGTGGCGTCGTGGTGGGTCCACGGTGGTCGCATGGTGGCGGCGGCGAGGTGAGGGTTTCTGGCGGCAGTTTTCTGGGTTCAGTTCGGTTCCTTTCGTATTTCGTTTCTGGGCTCTGTCTCTCAGTTATTCTTCTTCCCTTCAGTTTGATTTTTGGTACTGCTTTACACCTTAATCCATTTGTGAAAGAAGTGAGCTGTTTGGTTTGGTGATTTTTGCTTCTTATCCAATTCATGTTATTTTCAATTTTTGATGCTCTTCTTTTTACAATACAAATATATTCACAAGCTTGGCAACAAAAAACAATAATAAAAAAAAAATTAAGACCTTAAATCCTTAAACTAACACGCAGAGACTCATCTAATATTTTGAGTAACATAAATCTAATACTGATTTTAAAGTCCTATCTAATTTTTACAACAAAAGCATCTCTAGCACTTCTCATATCTGATGATCTATTATGGAAGATAATATACAAGAAAAAAAAGAAAAACGAAGCACTAACCCCAAATTCCAGCTTTTGTAAAATACTTGTTATTTATTATCAACGCTACTAATGTTTGCGGCTGTTATCCTCTTGCTTCCTCTGTTTCTAGATCCTGAGAGGCCCCCTTTATGTTTACTCGGCACTGCTACGGGCTCTACTTCTAGAACTAAATTCAGTGTTTTCGGTGATTAGGGTTTCGATGTGAAGCCCTAATCCTTCTTTGAGTGATTTCTGGATGACCTCCCCCCCTTGACTGAGGGTTTGACAGTGTTTTTCTAGGTAAAAAAAGGTTTAGCATTAATTACATTTGACTGGACTTTTGACTTTTGCAGATCTGGAATGTGGGTTTGCTAAGAAGTCCTAAAGATTGCTGATGTTGCTCCCGTTAATTTTTATTTGTATTTTTTTGTATTTTTGGACTTTTGCACAATTAGACTCTCCTAAGTTGTAATAAAAATTAAACTGATTTTATTTGACATTTTTGGACTACATATGTTGCTCAAAATAAATTAAATGGACTAAATAAGAATAATAATAAGAGAGGAAATTGGACTAAATACAAAAGTGAATCGGGCCCAACTAAATGAACATGCTAGAACGAGGCCCAAATAGAAAAAATAGGCCCGTTTAAACAATAAACGCTAAAAATTAACTTGGAACCACGTTTGTGGGCCCAAGCCAAAACGATAAGCCCAATAGTGAGAAATGTGACTTAAATAAGCCCACTTAGGTTCGATTAGACCCAAATATCGAGATTAAACTGAAGAATGCGCGAAAAGATCGATCATTCACGTGCATGCCTAGCTTAAGTAACGGTATTTCGGTTTAATTGAACGGATAATTGAAATTGGCTTAAATTAAAAAGGGCACTATTCTAGCTACTTGTAATCGCGTGATCTCGAAAAACAAGTTGAATAAAACAAGTGACAAAAAAAAAGACGGACAAAATTAGGGTGTTACAGGTTCAGATAAAGAAAAAGGGGGAAGAAAGGGAGAGAAGAAAAGAAAAAAGTGTCTGCGACGAAACAAAGAATGGGTGGTTAATGAGGGGGGCCCAAGATGAAGATAATGTTTGAATTGGTACCAAAATATCAAAATATAGTTAATGGAAACTTGCACGACTAGATGTTTAACTGCTAACTAAAACATGATTGTTGTTAGCTGATGCTATTACATAGAACGTGGCCAATAAGGGTTGCGTTCACAGTAGTCTATATATTCTAGTTATACAATTAAGCTATTTATGTAATTTTACTTTTAACGGATATTTACTTTACATATATTTCTCTTAATTTAGTCAATTTTTCTTCATTCACACTCTTTCGTCACACTTAACTATTATTACTTTGAAGTAGTTAAGAAATCTATGTTTTGCATACCTTTTCCTTGCCGACTGCATGGCACCTCCGCTTGAGAATCCTATGGCGATTGAGTTGATTCCTCTTTTGTCTTCCTTCTCGTGCTCGATTTCTTGTCTAGCGTTTTCTTCGAAATTTGCACCGCCTGCCTCCTATTTCCGGCTTGTGCTTCCCTTCTGGCACTTCCCATCTCCACTCTCGCCTTCCTTCACGAACTTCTTCAGGTGGCCTCTTTGGATCGACTGCTCTATTTTTTGCTTCAATGTGCAACAATCGTCGGTGTGGTCGCCATGTGTGCGATGTTACCTGCAAAAAGAGTCTGGGTTTCTACCCATTGTTCCTACAAATGGAGTTCGTCTCTGCATGGTCCCATCATTCAGCGATTTGTCCAGGATAATAGAGGGATTTGTATTCAAGGGGGTGTATCCATCCTTTGTGTTGGACTTGGCCGCTCGGCTTTTGCTTCGGTTCCCCTGCTCCTCTATCCCTTCCCTGAACTAGGCGAGCCCACTGTGGTTCTGCCCGCTCGCTCATGGGTGTTTGTTTTCCAGGTTCTTTTTCATTCTTCCCTGCATTAAACTCCTCGGCTTCAATATGTTTCTCTGCTCTTACCCTTACCTCATCCATTGTTCAGGGCTACGATGAGCGCTTCGCGGAAGGTCCCACTGCACATACTTTTGATGAAAGCGGTTCGTCAAGTTCTTCCACAAGGACAGTGGTTTTGTCAAACCGGTCCAGAAAGCTTTTGAGTGGCTCGGTTGGCCCTTTCTGTACATCTAACAAGTCCCTTAATCATACTTCCTTCTTTTTGTTTGCTCAAAATTGTTGCACAAATCTACCCACTAGGTCATCGAAACCACTCACGGAGCGCGCCGACAGCCCTTTGAACCATTTCAGAGCTACTTCAGCCAGTGTGCTTGCAAACATTTTGCATCTGATGGCATCATTGCCACCACTGATAAACATTTGGGTTTGAGAGGCATCCACGTGGCTCAGGGGGTCTCCAGTGTCGTCGTAGTTTCTGATGGATGGTTCTCGGAATCTGGGTTGGATTGCTACTGCCTGTATGTCTTCCATGAATTGTTGGAAGGCGCACAACGGGGTTCTGGTGGCTTTCAGCACCTTTGTGAATCTCCTCATGTCTGCGAGTTCTTGATGCTGCTGCGTTTCTCTTGCCTCTAGGTTTTGAGAGTGGAGGTGCTTCTCCTCATTGCGGCGTTGCGGATCCGTATTTTGAGTTTGGAGGAGCTGAACCGCAGCCATTAGTTCTTCCACCTTTGGATCTGGGTCAGGTTGCTCGCCTACTCTGTTTCTGGTGGTCACCATTCTTTAGGTGTAAGAACTTTGGTTTTCGTCTAGTGGGGCGTGGGAGGAGTTTCACTGTGGCTCCATAGTGGGCGCCAATGTTAGGATCAGTTTCCCGGTGAGGGAAAGCACCGAACACGAGAATAGTAAAGAATGACACAAGATTATAAGAAATGAGTTTGGGATACGTTTACTGGCTTCAGTGGGCGTATATTTATATTACAAGCGGTATTAAGTGGGGATAAATACACTTAATGGTCGAGTTGACCGTTACAAGACAAATGGGAGAAATATCAGAGATTCTCATAATGTTTGTGTTGACTATCACGGTGGATATTAAGCCGAGCAGATGTAGGCGGGAAGATCGTGGCCGATCGGTCAGTCGTATAAAGCCGAGCTCTCAAGAATACCAGCCGATCCGGTTGGGAATGGTAACCAAAAATTTTTTGATTCTAGATAGAAGTTGTGTTAAAAAAACAATTGTTGGATAAAAGAAGATAAGTTTAAATAATGAAAGAGGAAGGAGAGTAAGTTTTAATAATAGGAGAGATAATATAAATGTAAGAGACAAAGTTTAAAGTGAGAGTGAGAAGAGTAGAAGAAATTCAAGTAACATGTCTAAAATTAACAGGTTTTAACAATATAAGACATGGTTCTCGTCTCTGAATTGGCCAAAAAGGATTTTCTCCCTCGTCCAGTCCCTACAGGGGAAAATTTCCCGGCCGCGAGACCCTTAATGGGACAAACCATGCAGAGATCCCCACGCACGGGTTAAAATTTATTTTATATTAAAATTGATTATTGCAAATTAGTACAAATTAGTGACATTTATAAATTAACTGTAATTGATAACGGTGACTTGTATGGATTAACTTAATATTGTATCAGGTTTTAAAAAATTTTGTTTTTATATATGTCACAAATGTTTAACATCTTAGCTAATAAAACTAAGGTGTTCTAATGTGCTCGTCTTGAAAACAACGAAACTAAAGACAATAAACGAAAAGACAATAAACCAAAAATATTAAAAACCACTAATGCTTTCAGATGGACATTTTTTTTGTAGCCAATGTTAGTGGGGAAGGGGGAAGTGTTAGTTTCTCGGTGTTCCGGTCTGGGCAAAAAGCCCCATTGGACATTGGGCCAGGCCCAATATCTCAGCACAGGCGCGGCCCAAATACGCCAAAGGCGCTAGACACAACACACCCCGCTCGGGCGTAAGAACCCGACGACCAGGATCGTTTGATCGAATCCAACGGTCAAAACTGAGCTCTCTTGTCTATAAATAGAGTTGTTGGGCTCTCAATCCATGTACGCTCTCATTCTTGCAACTCTCGCCTATTCTCTCACTGACTTAGGCATCAGAGTGTCTACAGGTACACCCCCACCCGGCGTGAACCGCGAGCAAGCTCGGCCTGCCAAAGATACCTCTCCAGTTCGAGGACCATCCACCAGCTCCGAGGAAGCAGAATCCACCTCACTCTTCGAACAAGGTACACTTCCGAGTTCAAGATCGAACATTGGCGACCACAGTGGGAGATTCTTTACTTTCTCATCATTCCGCTTTCTCGGACGACATCATGGTGTAACACCCTCAATTTTCTATGTAATTGCTTTTACGTGTTTTCACTTGTGTGTTTTCTCACGCTAGCGCGTGTGAATTTAGCCCCAATTTTTTTTTGTGTTTTCACCAAACCGAAAGTAGATATAGGACCTAATATATTATATTAGGTTGAGGTTTAATTTTCGTTCAAAAATTCCACCAGAATTTGGACGCGTTTTGGACCTGCCGGACGAAATTTAACCGCTTAAAAACTCTAACCATGACCCGAATATGAAAATGTTTGACGTTAAGGTTTTAATCGACAGTTAGAATAATTTAGTTAACATCCGATGCGATGTTAGTTCCGCTAAAACGCTAACTATCGCTTAACTGTATTATTATAGTATTATTTTAGTAAAATATCTACATATTATTTTTACAAACTTCAGCTTGAAGTTAACTATCTGACAAGCCTCACTTCACTCACTCGTGGAATGACCCTCACCACTCAATTCATATGATGCCTTTTATTACTTGGCTCATATTCACTCAAAGCATAAGTTTTAAAAAAAAAAATAGAACTACTTTCCTCTTTCAGCTAACTATCCGTAACAGAATACATTTCCTTTCATTCACTATCCTATTCCTACCTCACTCTCATCAAACCCCACTACTCTTTTGTCCTTGTTGCATCATGGATAATACTTAAAGAGGAATATTTTATAGATCAACTGTACTTCTTGCCTTTTCCACTTGCAAGCTCGGTAAGAAACTATACATATATGTATCCCTTTTCTTTTTATTTTACTATAGAACCTGATGCATCAAAAGATACTTTTATTTATCACTTCATTTTCTTGATTTTAATTTTCCACCATCATTTTTTTAGACCGAAGGTTCTATTTTCAAACATTAGGATTAAGTAAGCTTGAATATAAGTTTTGTGAATTTTTCACTTAGACCTTTACTGTTTTCAAAAGGATTTAACTATGTTTTTAAGCTAGACAGTAAAAAGAAAATTATGCTTTTATGAAAAGGAATGTAAAGTTTTTGTAAAAGTTTCCATTTTTAGTAAGTTTAAAATTTGGAGTCGCCAAAAGTTTTCGGAATGTTCTCAGAGCACTTTCGATCGTCATAAAAATTAAATCTTTTACACAAAGGAAAAATGTATTTTTCGATTTTCAAGTGTTCAAATGATTTTAGAAACTGGATAAAGCGTTAGGAAAAGAAATATCGAGAACGAGACTAGTAGCTTATCACGCTCTAGTTACCCCCCTTAAAACAAGTACTAGTATTGTAATCTGAGACCTTTGGACTTTATGTTTATGCGTTGAAGGTTTTGCGACACCTGGACCGGCCCTAGCTCGGATACCTCGCTACTCGTCAGAACACGTTTCAGGTAAGGGGAATTTCTGTATAATGAGTTTTAGCTTCATGGGTGTTGTGTGATTGTTTGAATTGTCTGCTGGATTGTTTTGACTGATAATAATTGTTGTATTATTATGTGAGATATTATATTGAATATCCCTGTGATTGATTATTGTGAAGATGTGAATGACTGGTTGTGCTGAATTGTCTAAGTGTTGGAGTCATAACTATTGTTATGACCAATTGTTTTGTAACTTGAGCTGAATTGGACTCGAGCAAAGAAATGGTAACGGTAAAAAGATAAAGGGAACGTGACATTTTAGTGACAGATCATGTGAGGTTTCGAAAAGAAGAAACTGAATTTTGAGAGTTAATAAGAAATAGTCGCTTTAAAACAGAATAAATATTTTAGACAGAATTAAAAAGAAACAGACTTTATGAAATAGCGTTTCGATTGTGAAAACCCGAATTTCTCCAACGGATTTTCGGTGTAACCTCGTTTGAACAAACACGCTCGTATTTTAAAATGAAACCTTAGGCATTTGAAAAAAGGAGAAACAAAGAGTTGATTTAAGAGTAGTTGGTTAACGATGAAAGTAAGTTAGTAAAGATAATAGTTGAGTATTTCGACTTTATAAAAGAAGCGTTTTCGAAAACTCAAAGTGGTACTCTCGTCTGTCAAAAGATAAGAATACCCGGAAATCTAGCTATGCTAAGTGGAATGGGACGCTTAGTGTGGTCCTCTAAAACTTTGAGCGCATTGTGTTAAAAAGAGAATTTATGAAAATGGGATACTCGATGCTTGTTGATATGTAATGAGACTTTCAAAGTTAAGCGTTGATTTGAGATGAGAACTTGGGGCCGAGTCTTAATCTATATGTGAGAAAATCTAGTAAAGATTCGTATTGATTATCTAGGTACTATCGAGGACCTAGAGCGTTGAGAGTGTAGAACGTTTTAGGGTGTTGTTCCAACACGGACGTGTTGTAGTCCTGTGTTGAAGACTGCCTGAGTAATTGCTGCAGGTCTGACGGGAAATCCAGATCTAGGTTACAAGGGACACGGAGACATAATCATGGTGTAAATGTTATGCTTGTCGGTGTTGATCTAACGGAGAATCTAGATCACAGTATTGGCCTAGGTGACGATCTAGTGCTATTCCTTTTCGTATGGAAATTTTGATGATATTGATAATCGATGTGAGGAACGATATTTAACACGAACCGGAATACCTTTGATTGACTAACCACATTATTTTGAGGTGATGAGATTGTTTATGAATCTTATGTGTTATTTTTCATTTTTGAAATGATGTCTAAATATAAGTAAGTAATGTATGGTATCTGTATATATGTATTATTTTTGGTTTTACCTATATATAGCTTATGATGAACTCGTGGACGAGGAATTCACCCTTGCTGTGTTTTATTTTGTATGTGGTATATTTAAAATTGGGTTCAGAAGATGGCTTCGAAGGACAAGATGGTTATGAAGGATTTGCAGGAGATGGACTTGCCCTTGGATCTCAAGGGGGTACAATTTCTTGATTTCCCTGATGGAGGAGATTTGGATGATTGGGAGTTTGACCCCGTCTCCCAAAAGATCCGGTTTAAGGGGGTAGTAGTATCGACTAGTATAGATGATGAAGGTAACCGTCTCTCATAGTTACGTTACAAGACTAGGTTCACTACTAATATGCCATTCGACTTTCTCTCGGGTGTACCTTGGACCCCTCCTATGCGACAATAGTATTCTGGGACTAGGCGTACATCGTAGTGTACACGTGGAGTTAGGATTGGGCCACGTACGATCACTACTCTGAAGAAGAGCGCCATCCCTAGGAGACTTGCTAGACCATTAGTGACTAGAGACCTTCCTGAACCTATTGACCCTGTCCCGGTGATTCAGGTACCCTTTGCCCCCATTGGTGAGGGTGGTGCTTGGGATTTTGATGATTGATTCCGCTAGCGTAAGCGCAGGGTTAACTGTAGGGACGGTTACACCGTCGACATCGACGACGGTTCCATCATTATCAATGACCAATGTTGGGACAAAACAGTCGGAGATGGCGCCTATGTCGTTGCCATTGAATATAGGTCCTCACCCTAATCCTCATATGGCATCAGGGAACAGTTTGGATCCACGTTTTTATAACATGAATCTACAACAATTTCCTCCAGGCATATATGGCATGCCTACTGGAATGCCACGTATTTCGACCTTTTCCCCTGCGCGCCTCTCACGAAAGTGTCTTTGGTCGAAATCGCATAAAGATTAACCAATGAATCTTTGTTTGCTTTAAGGAAACAAGTCGACGAAAGCAATCATGATATGGTTAATATGCTAACCCAACAAATTGGTACGGTTTTTAACCCATTGATTCAAATTACTAATACCAGTTATCAAATGTTAGCCAATCAAATGGGTAGAATTGCAGATTTCTTTGGGGCTCCGAGTGTTAATACTAGGCGAATTCTCAATGTTGTGGGTAACGGTTTGCACAGTACTCTCAAGGAGCGATCCAATCGAAGTACCAAAGAATTGTGGGCGAACAACAAGGGCGATAAATCAAATCCCTGAAGTTGTTTTGGTAAATCGTCACCAAGACGCTGATGAAGTTGTTCGACAAGTGCAACAAAATAATATTGGCTCTCAAGATAATATAGCTACTTTAGTAGAGACTATAATGGCGCAAAATGGTCTTAACATAGGTTTGCATAGGCCTAATTTTGTATCACCATTGTGTGACTATGTGTTGCAAACCGAATTACCAAGGGGATGGAAAATTCCTAAGTTTACCAAATTTGGTGGTGATATAAATGAGTCTACAGTCGAACACATTGCTCGATTCTTGACTGAGGCTGGGTGTAACACCCCAAAAATAATCGGTTAATTATTTAACTAATTAGAGGGAATTAGCTTGCGGAGAAATATTAGAAATAATAATATGGTATCTAGTTAGATCTAGGGAGTGGTGTTGACCAATAATTAGGTGGTGAATGTATTTGAAGGGGAGTGTTTATATAATAAGGAGTGGTGGATGTAATTTAATTGAAGGGGGTGATATTGGTAACTCCGGGGTGGTGAGGAATGGCCCAAGAGCCCAAGCCCAAGACTTAGGCTCCTTAGGCGCTAGGGTTAGGAAGGATGTGTCTCATTTGATGAGAAAAGAGGAAAAGAAAAGGAAAGGAACGAATGAGAGAGAGAGAGAGAGAGAGCACAGCGCTGAGAAGAAGAAAGGAAGAAGGAGAAGCTTTGTTCGTTGTGTTGCCGTGGTTTCGTACGTGACTTCTTCATCGTTGTTTCCGGAACAATACAAATTCGAGATAAGGGTGAGCGTTTCGGTTTAACATGATTAAGTATATAGTGGGGTTTGTGGGGTTTGTGGGATTTGATTTTTGTGGCTGAAAATGATGATGTTTGATGAATTGATTTTGTGGCTGAAATTGATGATGTTTGATGAATTGATATTTGTTGATGAAATTGATGATGTGTGAGGAATTCATATTGTTGAAGGATTTTGGTGTTGTTTTGATGAATTTGATGTATTGGAAGATTTTGATGAGTGATTTGGTGAATAAAATGTGTTTTTGGGGTTGATTTTCTGAATTTTCTGCACAATTTGACGTTTCCTGCGCATTCGCGCCTCGCTCGCGCTTGAGTGGCTCTCCAGGCGCAAGTGAGCTGCGCAGCAACCTGATGTCCTCGCCAATCGCGCCTCTGATCGCGCTTCTTCTCGCGCTCCGAGCGCGAGTCACTATTTTTCACTGTTTTCCTCACGTTTTTGAAAAATTGATATCTTGCGAACCGGGAACCCAATTGAGGTGTTCTAAGATGCGTTGGAAAGCTTATTCAGAGGCCTAACTGAATATTCTATTTTTAAGGCAAAATAAAATGTTTTGTGGTAGCTGTTATACGAATGAAATGCTGCTGTGTGCCTAAAAGTAAAGTGTTGTAATGTTTTTGAAAAAAAATTGATATCTTGCGAACCGGGAACCCGATTGAGGTGTTCTAAGATGCGTTGGAAAGCTTATTCAGAGGCCTAACTGAATATTCTAATTTTAAGGCACAATAAACTGTTTTGTGTTGCCTTTTATACAGATTAAAAATGTGATGTTCCTCTTTTTCCAATGTGGGTGTCTAAGCTTAAAAATGAGGTGTTTTCCCGATTTGAAACGTGACGATTCTTAACAAAAACTTTGTAACGCTATGTTTATATAAATGAGTCCCGGTGAAAGGTTATACTACTAGTGTGCTAATTGACTATGGCTAGACTGTGGTTTACCACTAAGGCCAGAATTTCTGTCACTGGTGTATTTACAAGGGCATCACTAAGAGTCTTGCAAAGGTGGCCAATGCCTGTTGCAAGTAGTATCAGTTACCTGAGTAATCCCATAGTCAATCAGTTCACTATTTTATAACACCCTAAGCTAAAAGACAACTAAAATATATATATAAATATGCTCAATGATGATGAGAAAAAGTATGACTGTGATGATGTTGCTATATGATTTTGACGAATATGACGAGTTCATTCTATGAGTGATTATGATGTTGTGATATGACTTGTGATGTTTTGTGACGAATATACTCTAAGAGTATGACTATAATGATGAGGTAACACGAGTTATGATGAATTGTGAAGAATATACACTATGAGTATAGTTTTAATAATGTTGTTGTGTGATTGTGATGAATTGCGACGAATACACTCTATTAGTGTTTTATGATGATGATGATGATGATGATGAGTACTCCAGGTGAGTGTTTGATGAATTGCACATGTGTTCATAGAGTCTCATGGCATGTGCATACTAAGACGAATAGGCTTCGGCCTCCAGTGACGAATAGGCTTCGGCCTCCAGTGACGAATAGGCTTCGGCCTCTTATGACGAATAGGCTTCGGCCTCTTATTATGACGAGTATGGTACCATCATGCATATGCCCGCGTGTGGGTTGCATTTTCATACATAAGCATGACTGTGAATTGTTGTTGTTTGTGATTTGAGCTGGTGTTGTGTGATTACGATGTGGTGATGATGATGATACTGTGTGATTGCCTGTTCTCATTTCTCTATTATGTACCTGATTATGTTTTATTGAAATTCTCACCCCTTCTGCTTGGAATGTTGCTCTTTTGTGGCAACGCTGCAGGTAGCCCGAGTGAAGGTCCTGCTGCCTTCTTTGATAGCCGTTTGGATGTCTGTTGAGTCGCTCTCTGATACTGTAGCACCTAGGGGCGTAGTAAGTTTGTTAGTTTATTAATTAACTGATTAATGATTTTATGGTTGATGTGCGACGTGTTTGAGTGGTTTGGCGAGGGATGATTCTTATTCCGCTGTGACGAAAAATTCCTTTTGTTTTGGAGTTTAATTTTTATGACGGTGGTTTCTTTGCGCATGCACTTTTTTAAAGTGCAAATAATGAGGTTTTTTTGTTATGACGAGGTAGCATTTTTTCTACCAATTAAATTAATATTTTGAAAAGGAAATTACTCACGATAATGACGTGTAATTTGAGGGGTAGAAAAGGGGTGTTACAATAGTGGTATCGAGCGATTCGATCCTGTCCGCCAAGTTGTCCAGTATCGATTCTAGTTATCTCTCGAGTCTTGGTACTCGTTCTAACCATTGTCTGTGTAGTAAGTGATGTTTCTGCAGGTGTTGGACAAACCGAGTACTGTTGATGGTAAGTGAATAAGTGGGGAGATACCCTGCGATGGTGTGTGTGTGTCGTCTTCGTGTTTCCAAGTGTGAACTTAGTGTCTTTTATGGATCGGTCCTAACCGAATTGTTTGTATGGTTAGTTATGCTTTCCGATGTGTGAACTCTGAGAGGAGTTGCATGCTTTGTTTGTTGTGAATTTAAGGTGAATGGGTGTTTTTGGTATTGTTGTGATTTGATGAATAGGTGTAAAATTGATGAGGAATTGAATACATTGTGATGAGTTGTTGATGTTGATGTTGTCACGTGTAATTTCGTGCCTTGAGGTTTGATGATGATTGAGATTGAATTAAGATGGGGAGTATAATGTGTTATAATTTTTAATAATTAATTTGTATGTTTTGATGGTGTGAATGATACAATGGGTTGAGACGTTTTGGAAAGAAAATTAAATGTTTTGAAAGTATGTATTCTATACATCCCCACGGGTGTATAGGCGCCAAATTCTAATTGGGTGTAAACTTCGAGTTCGAAGCATATTTTACCGTGCCATCTTTTGCGTTTGCGTGCCCAAATTCAATTTTTAATATTTTGGCTCTTTTGCACGCGTCATTTTGGAGATGCTCGGTGGGTGTTGCTGTGGCGCCATTGTGCGCCTGAGTGTGTGTGTATGTGCTGCTGTTTTGTTGTTAAAATAAATAGTGTCGTTTTTACAAATGTGTAAAGTTGATGTTCGGTTTTGAAATAAGGACGTCTTTGTTCTTGTATTGTTCAAAGTCATTTTGTTTTGTGTTTAAAAGTAATAGGAGCCGCTTTTTTTATCTCAGTAAAGGTGTTCTTTGTCCAATTTGCTTTGTTAGAGACTTGAACCGTTGTTCCCCTTAAAAATAAATGTGTTGTTGTTCTACAAAAAGAGGTGTTGTTTTCATGTTGTAAATGTGTTTTCCTTTCACTCGAGTTTGTTCTTTGTTTTGGATTGCTCCTACTGCTTTGTTTGTGCAATTTAATGTTCTTTGTTCTTAAACCGAATCTTCTCGCTATTTTTATAACTAAAAGGGTGTGGTTTATCGCGGTTTTTATAAGTAAAAAGAAGTCTTGTATTCCCGAATTAAATGTGCTGTGTACTCAATTTGAGGCGTCATATTTACTCAAACCTCACGAGAATGTTTACTAAAATTCGACGTGCTTTTTCCCAAAAAATTAAAGAGTTGATTATATTGTTTAAAGTTGCTTTGTTTTGTTTTGAAAATAATAGTGTGCTGTTTTTATATTGTTTAAAGATGCCGTTTTGTTTTGAGATTAATAGTGTACCGTTTCCATGTTGTTAATGTTGCCGTTTTTGCTGCTGTCCTTACTGCTGTTTTTCGCACATTAAAGTGTGTTGTTTTTCTACAATCTAAAGTGTTGTTTTCTTAATATTGAAAGATCTGTTTCCCTAAATTAAATAGTGCTGTATACCCATATTTAACGAGCTATTTTCTTCCATTTATATGGTGCTGTCTACTTATATCTAGAGTGATGTTTTCTTCAACTTAAATGTGTTGTTCACTCAAATATAACGTGTTGTTTTCTTAATAAGTTAAAGTGTCGAGTTCTTAAAATTAAAATGATGATTTCTTGAATCAAGTGGTGCCGCTTCGTAATTTTTTTTAAAGGGGCTGATTTCCTATTTTTCTCTTTAAATCATTATTCTTTTGTATTTTGAGAGGTTCTTTGTCTCGATTTTTTTATGTGCCGTTTGGTCCCTACGGACGTAGACTTAGTCCTTTATTGACAAAGGAGTCGCGTAATTAATTGTGATTGATGTGATTGATGTGGTGTCTGCTTCACTTTGGTGAAGTTATGCTTTGTTGTTGATGAGTCGGTCCTACGAGAGACCTAGGGGAGGAATGGGAGTTGAGGAACTCTCGGTGCAAAGATGTTGTTTTTGGTGTTGTCACTTTCATTGAAGTACATTAATGGGTGTTGCACAAATTTCAAGTGAATAGGTGTTGTAATCGTAACTAAGTTCGATCATAGTTGGGTGAGAACCAAAGAAACGAGAAGAGATGAAGGTTAGATATGGCGAAAAGCGTATGTGTACGTCCGAATGGTATGTGTGTCGAAGTTATACGTGGTGCATAATGTCGAGGTGCGATTAATCGCGTGCGTGGGTGGTGCGCCTAAGCGTAGTTGTTGAAGTGTGGTGAATATGAGCTTAAGTGTAAATGTATGTAGAAGCTAGTGTGGTTGAAGCATAGAGTGCCTAAGTGCAACATGGGTGGCAAGGGAATGATGGTGAACCAAGTAGATGTAACCGAGGTAGTTGTAGAGGTGGGTGATGATGAGGTGTAGTTGCCTAAGTAAAGTGTCAAGGTGTTTGAGTAGTTGAGTAGAACTTTGATGACCTTGATTAGAACATAAAAAATAAAAATAAAAAAAATAAATAAATAAAATGGAGAAGGGTATTTGGTCTGAGGCTAAGTATACGATAGGTGACTGGACAAGGATGGTTAGAGGTGACAAGGAGATTGGGATTGGTTTCGTGAGTCGGAGAGTAATTTTTCGAGGACGAAAATAATCTAAGTGGGGAGAGTTGTAACGCCCCAAAATAATCGATTAATTATTTAACTAATTAGAGGGAATTAGCTTGCGAGAGAAATATTAGAAATAATAATATGGTATCTAGTTAGATCTAGGGAGTGGTGTTGACCAATAATTAGGTGGTGAATGTATTTGAAGGGGAGTGTTTATATAATAAGGAGTGGTGGATGTAATTTAATTGAAGGGGGTGATATTGGTAACTCCGGGGTGGTGTGGAATGGCCCAAGAGCCCAAGCCCAAGACTTAGGCTCCTTAGGCGCTAGGGTTAGGAAGGATGTGTCTCATTTGATGAGAAAAGAGGAAAAGAAAAGGAAAGGAACGAATGAGAGAGAGAGAGAGAGCACGGCGCTGAGAAGAGGAAAGGAAGAAGGAGAAGCCTTGTTCGTTGTGTTGCCGTGGTTTTTTAAATGCGTGACTTCTTCATCGTTGTTTCCGAACAATACAAATTCGAGGTAAGGGTGAGCGTTTCGGTTTAACATGATTAAGTATATAGTGGGGTTTGTGGGGTTTGTGGGATTTGATTTTTGTGGCTGAAAATGATGATGTTTGATGAATTGATTTTGTGGCTGAAATTGATGATGTTTGATGAATTGATATTTGTTGATGAAATTGATGATGTGTGAGAATTCATATTGTTGAAGGATTTTGGTGTTGTTTTGATGAATTTGATGTATTGGAAGATTTTGATGAGTGATTTGGTGAATAAAATGTGTTTTTGGGGTTGATTTTACAATTTTCTGCGCACAATTTGACGTTTCCTGCGCATTCGCGCCTCGCTCGCGCAGAGTGGCGCTCAGCGCGCAAGTGAGCTGCGCAGCAACCTGATGTCCTCCTTGATCGCGCCTCTGCCGTCGCGCGGCTACTCGCGCTCGAGCGCGAGTCACTATTTTTCACTATTTTCTCCTTTATTTTCCTCACGTTTTGAAAAATTGATATCTTGCGAACCGGAACCCGATTGAGGTGTTCTAAGATGCGTTGGAAAGCTTATTCAGAGGCCTAACTGAATATTCTATTTTTAAGGCAAAATAAAATGTTTTGTGGTAGCTGTTATACGAATGAAATGCTGCTGTGTGCCTAAAAGTAAAGTGTTGTAATGTTTTTGAAAAAAATTGATATCTTGCGAACCGGGAACCCGATTGAGGTGTTCTAAGATGCGTTGGAAAGCTTATTCAGAGGCCTAACTGAATATTCTAATTTTAAGGCACAATAAACTGTTTTGTGTTGCCGTTTATACAGATTAAAAATGTGATGTTCCTCTTTTTCCAATGTGGGTGTCTAAGCTTAAAAATGAGGTGTTTTCCCGAATTGAAACGTGACGATTCTTAACAAAAACTTTGTAACGCTATGTTTATATAAATGAGTCCCGGTGAAAGGTTATACTACTAGTGTGCTAATTGACTATGGCTAGACCGTGGTTTTACCACTAAGGCCGAGAATTTTTGTCACCGGTGTATTTACAAGGGCATCATCGGTAGTCTTGCAAAGGTGGCCAATGCACATTGCAAGTAGTATCGATTACTGAGTAATCCCATAGTCAATCGGTTCACTATTTTATAACACCCTAAGCTAAAAGACAACTAATATATATATATATATATATATATATATATATATATATATATATATATATATATATATATATGCTCAATGATGATGAGAAAAAGTATGACTGTGATGATGTTGCTATATGATTTTGACGAATATGACGAGTTCATTCTATGAGTGATTATGACGTTGTGATATGACTTGTGATGTTTTGTGACGAATATACTCTAAGAGTATGACTATAATGATGAGGTAACACGAGTTATGATGAATTATGAAGAATATACTCTATGAGTATAGTTTTAATAATGTTGTTGTGTGATTGTGATGAATTGCGACGAATACACTCTATTAGTGTTTTATGATGATGATAATGAGTACTCCAGGTGAGTGTTTGATGAATTGCACATGTGTCCATAGAGTCTCATGGCATGTGCATACTAAGACGAATAGGCTTCGGCCTCTAGTGACGAATAGGCTTGGCCTCCAAAGTGAATAGGCTTGGCCTCTTATGTGAATAGGCTTCGCCTCTTATTATGATTTAGTATGGTACCATCATGCATATGCCCGCGTGTGGGTTGCATTTTCATACATAAGCATGACCGTGAATTGTTGTTGTTTGTGATTTGAGCTGGTGTTGTGTGATTACGATGTGGTGATGATGATGATACTGGTGTGATTGCTCTGTTCTCATTTCTCTATTATGTACCGATTATGTTTTATTGAAATTCTCACCCCTTCGCTTGGAATGTTGCTCTTTTGTGGCAACGCTGCAGGTAGCCCGAGTGAAGGTCCTGCTGCCTTCTTTGATAGCCGTTGGGATGTCTGTCGAGTCGCTCTCTGATACTGTAGCACCTAGGGGCGTAGTTTAAGTTTGTTAGTTTGTTAATTAACTGATTAATGATTTGATGGTTGATGTGCGACGTGTTTGAGTGGTTTGGCGAGGGATGATTCTTATTCCGCTGTGACGAAAAATTCCTTTTGTTTTGGAGTTTAATTTTTATGACGGTGGTTTCTTTGCATGCACTTTTAAAGTGCAAATAATGAGGTTTTTTTGTTATGACGAGGTAGCATTTTTTTTCTACCAATTAAATTAATATTTTGAAAAAGAAATTACTCTGATAATGACGTGTAATTTGAGGGGTAGAAAAGGGGTGTTACACTGGGGATATAGCCCAAAATGAGAATTTGAAAATGGAATACTTTCCAAATTCTTTGACTAAAAATGCCTTTACTTGGTTCACCACTTTACCCCCTGGTTCTATTTTCACATGGGGGCAATTAGAGAAGGCATTTCATGCACAGTTTTACATGGGTCAGTCTAAGATTAGTCTCAAAGAGTTGGCCAGTGTTCGACGCAAAATGCCTGAAACAATCGATGATTATTTGAATAGATTTAGACTATTAAAGTCTCGTTGTTTCACGCAAGTGCCTGAACATGAGCTTGTCGAAATGGCTGCTGGTGGCCTTGATTATTCAATTCGAAAGAAATTGGATACATCACATTTAAGAGATATGGCCCAGTTGACTGATAGAGTTCGACAGGTTGAAAGGCTTAAGAAGGAAAAATCTAGGACAACTAGGTTTCATAAAAAAGAAAAAGTGGCATATGTCGAAGAAGAATTCGACGTTGCTTTTGGCGATGTCGAAGAGGAGGAAATAGATGTGGCTGAACTCAAGCCTGGCCCTCCTTATACTTGTAAATTATTAAGGCCTGCTAATGGGAATAATCCTGTAGAGCCTAAAAATGATAGATTTGTGCCCAAAATATATACCTTTGATGTTACTAAATGTGATGAAATATTTGATCTGTTAGTAAAAGATGGTCAAATATTGGTGCCTAGTGGCCTAAAAATGCCAACTCTCGACCAGAGAAAGAAAAAGGGTTATTGTAAGTTCCATAATTTTTTGGGCCATAACACTGACCGTTGTGTGCTTTTCAGGGACCTAGTGCAAAAGGCAATCGAGGAAGGAAGACTTAAATTTGGTGATAAGAAAATGAAAGCGCCAATGCAGATTGAAGCAAACCCTTTGCCAAAAACTGAAGCCATGTATGCAGAGCCTGTCGAGGCAGATGTAGGAATGGTAGATTCTAAAATGGTAGAGTCTCCAAAATCTGTTAAGTCTGCCACAGAGAAGTTGAAAAGTGTCTTGCATGCTGATGATGAGACATAGGAAGTAACTCAAGAGGAATATGATGAGAAGGTACAAGTGTGTACCCTAAGGTCAAGAGGAACCGATTGATTTCCTCAATAGGTGCAAGATGAACAATTCTCGTGATGCTTTGCCCAAAGTGCGGATGATGTTTTAAACAAAGAGGTCGCCAAGGAGGTCGAAGCCTATAGTGTTCAACAACAACATAAGAGAAAATGGTTTGATAAAAGGCCAAAATTTGACTTCAAGAGAGGAGATCTTCCTGGTTATAAGGTTAAAGTTTTAACTAAGCCTTCGACGAGCAAGCCTAAGAAGCAAGGGTTTATGAAGCCATCATTTGGTAAATCCTTTGTTCCCACTACATGAGTCCTCCAAATGAAAATGGGTGCAAAAAGTTGTTCATCCTGTTGATGTTTCTAAGTATAACTACAAGAACAACTATAAGGGTAAGAACCCTATGACTAAGACTCAATGGCGTCGTTTCCAACGCCAGAAGAAAAAGGCAATACATGCTGCCAACAACAATGCACCAAGCAAATCGATGGTGGTGAAGAACGTGGCTCCTAGGATTGAAGGATCCACAAAGGTAAATGTTGTTGCTGCAAATAAGGTTGATGATGGATATAAGGCCAAAGGCAAAGCTGTTATTACTGAGAAGCCAAGAAGGCCTGCTACTGAAAGAATCTTTCCTCCATTGTCATTATTGAAAGATGATGATTTCAACATGGACGAAGACATGGATTCTGAATTTGAAGATTCTGAGGATGACTTCGACGTTATCTGCAACGTGGTATCTATACTACCTATTGAGTATGATGTTATCACAATACCTGATGATGTCAAAGAAGATTTCACTAAGGATATGGCTTGCCATAAGCCAGTATGTTATTATGTCATGAATGACGGCTGTGTCGAATAACAAATGGCAAATTTCGAGAAGCCAGATTTAGGCATGCAGAACCACTTAAAGCCGTTGTATGTGCAGGCCAAAGTTAATGGCATTGGCATTAACAAGGTGCTGGTAGATGGTGGCGCTGCGGCGAACTTGATGCCTCAATGTCTATTGAGGAAAATTGGTAAATTTGACACAGACCTTCGCCCACACAACATTGTCTTAAGCAACTATGAAGGCAAAACTGGCTACTCTTTAGGGGCCATGGAGGTGGATTTGACTGTTGGTACAGTGAAGAGGACTACATTATTTTTAGTGATAGCCTCTAAGGCAAACTTCAACCTACTCCTTGGTAGAGAATGGATTCATGGGGTTGGAGCTGTGCCTTCCACTTTACATCAACGTTTGGTGATGTGGAAAGAAGATGGTCTAGTGGAATATATTGAGGGTGATCAAAGCTATTTTCGTGATGTAAATCACATCACCAAGGAAAATTTTGAGAAGCAAATGGCGAACATTGCGCCATGTATATCTTCAAATCAAGCATACCTTCCTTCTGATAAGGTATTTGCTTCAATGCATCTCCATCCAATCCATGGTTTTATTTGTGAAAGGGAGATAATTGGAGATGTTAGTGTTTATCCTAAAGGTGTTCCTCCACCAACAGGATGGGACACTGATACTTAAACAAGTGTCCTTATGTCAGTGCCCAATGCATGGGACAAGATTACGGCCTACATGGCCGAGAATAAGTTAAAAGTGGCTATGGAAGCTGAATTGATTCATCCAACAATGGATGTCGAAGCCAGTGATTCACATGAAGAAAATGGCATAATCATAGATAAAAGACTTGACTGCATTTATGATGATGAGCCATTGGGGTTTGAAAGGGATCCTAGAGATTCAACAAGACGTATGCAAGCTCAAGACCCATTGGAAGAAATTGATTTAAGAGATGGTTCAATCAAAAAGCCAACTTATATTAGTGCATACCTTGATGTTGCCTTGAAGACCCAAGTCATTACATTGCTAAGGGAGTTCAAAGATTGCTTTGCTTGGGATTACGACGAAATGCCCGGTTTGAGTCGAGAAGTGGTAGAAATGCAATTACCTATTCGACCAGGGAAGAAACCAGTGAAGCAGGTGCCAAGAAGATTTGCTCCTCAAGTGTTGGTTAAGATCAAAGAGGAAATCGAAAGGCTGTTCAGGAACAAATTCATCAGAACTGCCAGGTATGTTGAATGGTTAGCTAATATTGTTCCTGTAATAAAGAAAAATGGCACTCTTAGAGTTTGCATAGATTTTAGAGATTTAAATAATGCAACTCCCAAAGATGAATACGCAATGCCTGTAGCAGAAATGCTAATAGATTCAGCAGGAGGATTTGATTATCTAAGTATGCTTGATGGTTATTCTAGGTATAATCAAATTTTTATTGCTGAAGAAGATGTGTCGAAAATTGCATTTCGATGACCAGGGGCATTGGGTGTTTATGAATGGGTAGTAATGCCTTTTGGTTTAAAAAATGCTGGTGCTACATATCAGAGGGACATGAATTCTATGTTTCATGATTTTATTGATGATTTTATGCAAGTATACATAGATGATGTGGTGCTTAAATCTTCCTCAGAAAGTGGTCATTTAGACCATCTTCGACAATCCTTCGAAAGGATGAGGAAATATGGATTGAAAATGAATCCATATATAATGCGCCTTTTGTGTACGTGTAGGTGATTTCTTGAGTTTTGTGGTGCACAAGAAAGGCATTGAAATTAAACAAAATAAGACTAAGGCTATTCTAGAAACGAAGACTCCTTCGACAAAGAAAGAACTTCAGTCATTGTTGGGAAAAATCAATTTCCTTCGAAGATTTATTTCCAACCTAAGTGGCAAAACACAAGTTTTTTCGCCATTGTTAAAACTGAAGAAAGAAGAAGAGTTCAAATGGGAACCAGTTCATCAAGCAGCCTTTGACGAAATTAAGTCTTATTTGATGAAGCCACCAATTTTGTTGCCTCTTATTAGAAACAAAGTGTTGAAATTGTATATTGCAACATCTGATAGAACAATAGGTAGCATGTTAGCATAAGAGGATGATAGTGGCGTCGAAAGAGCCATTTATTACCTCAGTAGGGTTTTAATTGATGCTGAAACAAGGTACAGTCCAATAGATGCCTTTGCTTGTATTTCTCATGCACAAAGTTAAAACAATATATAAAACCAGCAGATGTTTATGTTTATTCGCATTTTGATGTCATTAAGCATATGCTGTCGAAACCAATTATGCATAGTCGAATTGGTAAATGGGCTTTGGCTTTGTCAGAATACAACTTAACTTATCAACCTCTAAAATCCATTAAAGGACAAGTGGTTGCTGATTTTATAGTAGACCATTCGGTTGCCGAAGAAACATTGAGTTTCGTAGACTTACATCCTTGGAGGTTATACTTCGATGGTTCAAGCCATAAAAATGGAGTTGGGATTGGTGTCTTAATCATTTCCCCTAATAATATTCCAACGAAGTATAAGTATAGAATTCGCGACTTTTGCTCCAACAATGAAGCTGAGTATGAGGCTTTGATAGTAGGCCTTGAAATTTTACTCGATTTGGGGGCAAGTCATGTCGAAATAAAAGGTGACTCAGAATTGGTTATCAAACAATTGACCAAAGAATACAAATGCATTAAGGAGCACCTTATTAGGTATTATGTTGTTGCTAATACGTTGTTAAAAAGATTTGAGTCTGTGCAACTAGAACATTTACCACGGATAGATAATCATGTGGCGAATGAGTTGGCTCAAATTGCTTCAGGTTATAAAGTTTCAAAACCGAGCCTTGCAGAGTTAATCGAAATAAAAGATAAACTCATTTCTAACGACTATTATTCACTATTATTGTCAAGACCAAAAACTGGGGGAGCAATATGTAACATCCTGCATCGCTTACAACAATCGCTGATCGCCCCACGAACCAACACGAGTCTTTTCAAAGATGCTTTGTCCTCACTTGCATGCTTTCCTAAAAACTTCGAGAAGGTCACCCATCCCACTACTACTCCAAGCCAAGCACGCTTAACTATGGAGTTCTTATGGGATGGGCTCCCGAAAAGAAGATGCATCTTGTTGGTATAGGTAGTCCAAATCAATTCTTTTAAGTCTTCCTTCAACTGTACAGTCCCATACCTACACAGCCTCAGGATCCCTCTCATTCCGGTGTGTATTCGGTTCATTCACGCGCTCCTTCGCTTTGAAGCTGCCAGGAGCCGCTCTTTGCCATGCCACCTTTTTGGGCACCGGCGATCACTCCCGGCCCTCGTCGGCCCCGGATGTCACATGCCCACTGGCTTCCGCTTGGTTCGTCCCCCCGAACCACACCGTCATCGAGAGAGGTCTCTGCTTTGCTCGATACCATTTGTAACATCCTGCATCGCTTTTACAATCGTTGATCGCCCCCTACGAACCAACACGAGTCTTTTCAGCATGCTTTGTCCTCACTTGCATGCTTTCCGGAAAACTTCCCAGAAGGTCACCCATCCCACTACTACTCCAAGCCAAGCACGCTCTAGTGGAAAATATGGATTTTACATCGGCAAATAATAACGGTTCACACAATAACCGATATGAAAAAAGAGGCAGTGGCATTTTTGAAATTATGAACACATTTTCTATATCGGTTCAGGCTTTAACCGATATGGAAACTCTAATTTACATTATCTATATCGGCTCCTATTGAAACTGATATGAAAAACCTAAACATTTTTGTTCGCTACCTTCTTTCTCTCATTCTCACTATTGCAACAATTGGTTCTCTCTCTCTCACTGAAGCAAAACCCTCGACGTACCGTTCTCTCTCTCACCTGCGCAACGAAAAAAACCTCTCTCCTTCATCTTTCTCCTCCATCTTCTCCTCCACCACTCCACCACTTTACTACCCATCGTTCTTCTTCATCTTCTCCTCGATCAGCGCCTCGAAGCCTCAAATTTACGACAACTCGAATATCGAAACCCTAACCCAGTCCTCCATTGTTGCGCCGTCGCGAGGAGATTTCCACCGGAGAAGGGTTTAAATTTTGGCAGATTCAGGTTCGGATCTGCTTGCATTTGAAACAGTTCCAAATAAACTTGAAGCTCAGATGTTTTTGTTCGCCGTATATATGGGTATTTTCCTTTATCTGTCCTTGATAGCTTGGATGAGGTATGCCTGACTTACATCGCTTATTGTTTTGGTTGATTAATTTGCTTGCCATGTGTTTGATCTGATGACTTAAAGGATAACAGCTATCGTGGCGAGATACGGATGAGATTGGTGATCTATTCTTCATTGAAAGCCTTGTATGTTTCACTTCTCTCAATCAGAAGAACTTAATTCATTTATTCTTTTAGTCTTGGATTTACAAAGTGACTCACTTGGAATTTGGATGTGTTTCATTGTGATTTCAGGGACTTGTCATTTAATGAAATAAGAGGGGACATACCATTTTCTATTTCTAAGTCAAGCAACTGAAAGCTTTGTTAGTGTTTCTTAGCATTTCTCTGCAATTAATTTTTTTGTTTTTGCTAATCCTCGGATGAGTTCATGACAGTTTTTGTATTTCTTTTGTGTATTAATTAATAAACTGCAATTTCAGGGTTTTGAAAAATAATCAGTTAATTGGACCAATTCCTTCAACATTGTCTCAGATTCCAAACTTGAAGACTCTGTAAGTCATTTTTAGATGTTTCATTACCCTCCTCACAATACTAATTAGAGATTTGTGCCTAGTTTCTCATGTATTGGAATATATGTTCTAGAGATCTGGCACAAAATAACCTTAGTGGCGAAATACCAAGGCTCATATACTGGAATGAAGTGCCGCAATACCTGTAAGTATCTAACCAATACATAAATGAAATTATCATTTCATTAGAGATTTGTGCCTAGTTTCTCATGTATTGGAATATATGTTCTAGAGATCTGGCACAAAATAACCTTAGTGGCGAAATACCAAGGCTCATATACTGGAATGAAGTGCCGCAATACCTGTAAGTATCTAACCAATACATAAATGAAATTATCATTTCTGTGAATTATATAAGTGTTGTTTATTTGTTTCAATTTTGCATTTTCTTTTCATATAATAGGGGCTTGCGAGGAACAATTTAGTCGGTTCACTTGTCACGGACATGTGCCGCTTAAGCTGGTTGTGGTATTTGTAAGTTGCACAAAAACTTTCTTTTTATTCAAGGCCCTTGAAATGTGCATTTCCTAATGGTTTTGACTATTTTCATCCTTCTATTTTGTAGTGATGTGAGAAACAATAGTCTAACAGGAAGTATTCCTGAAAACATAGGCAACTGTACCTCCTTCCAGGTCTTGTATGTAATCTAACTCAATGACAAACTTTGTTACATTTATTTATATTAAAATCCTCTGAATTCATTCTTTCAGGTGTAGTATTATCACATTGTGGTTTAAGTAATTTATGTATTACTCATTTAATAGAAAGTATGACCTAATGTCATAAATCATTGTATCCATTATTTTGAGTAAAACTACAAATATGTCGTTTTTTGTTTCTCACTGTGTGCTTAAACCACTCTAACTTCTAATAATCACTATGTTGAGAATGGCTGTGGTAGTCCATGTATAGACTTAAGACAGTCGACTCTGAAATTTGTTCACACAAAGAAAAGACGCCCGATTTGGTAAGCGGTTCATTACAGTATATATGACAAAATAACTTTGGATTTAAGAATATAAAGGAGAAACATATTCTAAATGAGCTTTTGTTTTATGCAGATAATTTTGGAAGGGAAGGGAAGAGCTCTTCATACTAACCTCTATGATCGATTTAAGTGTGATGCTTTGAAGGTATTATCATCTGCTTTAATGTCTATTATCATACGCATTACCTCATGTTTATTATAATTGTTTGTGAATCATGTCATACATCGTACTAAAACCCTCAAGGTCAAGCCAATACTAATGTATCATATATCATGTTGATGGCTTAATCACTTTAATTGGCGAGATTGACTTGTGGAATGAATCCCGAGAACAAAAATAGGAGTTTATCTTGGCAAAGGTTTGATTGAAGTTTGGTCTTGAAAGGGTCCGCTTAAATTGTAGAGATGGAGATTACTTTCAAAGGGGTGTAATTGCCTTCATTTATCTTCCTCAAGGTTGGTATGCGTAACTTCATACGCTCTATACTTGATTGCTCTTGTTCCAATATTGAGCACAGCAATTTTCATGGTTTAAATTCTTGGTTGAGCAATTTTCTGTGATCCTAGACCATGATGTAGTTTTGTGGGGTGCTTGCCTTGATCGACAATGGCTTAGCAAGCAAGCAGCTATGCTATTTTATCTAATGAGGAATACATGTGCAATTGTTTTTAGTGCTACTGCAGAATTGGAAGGACCAAGTAACACAGAACACTACAGAATTAGTGGTGTCCTATGACAATGGAGGAACCAATAACAATGATGTCCTTTGACCTTGTGGCGAGATCGGTGATGGTAATAGCGAAATTCAAGTCCGACAACCGTGGCATCTTGAGGAACATTTCCAAATGTCTAAAGTTTGTTGGTCACTTCAATCCAAGCAATGGGATCCAGGAAAATTTGTTCATAGAGATAATTTCTACAACCTTCAGGACAAGGTTGATTTTGAAGGGGTAGGTATTGATATGATCATTGGGGAGAAATATAGATAGTGTGTGTATTAGATTCGTTTTTTGTATTTGGATATGGATATTGAGTATAATTTGAGATCTTTGTATTTTTATATAAATATTGTATTTGTTGTGATTTTGTTGTTTCTTTGTATATCCGATTGAGGAATTTTTATTTTATTTTTAAAAAAAGACTTTTCATATCGGTTCCTTTAAATAACCGATATAAAAAGTGATTTTCAATATCGGTTCAACTAAGAAACCGATATAAAAAAGCGTTTTATAGGTTTATAAACCGACTTTCCATAACGGTTCTCTCGGGAACCGATATAAAAAACATTTTTTCATATCGGTTCTTTAACCGATATAGAAAGCGCCTGTTTTTAATATCCCCTTTATCTATATCGGTTACGGAACCGATATGAAAAGCCTTTTTTAACCGATATAAAAAGCCTTTTTTCTAGTAGTGGGAGTTCTTATGGGATGGGCTCCCGAAAAGAAGATGCATCTTGTTGGTATAGGTAGTCCAAATCAATTCTTTTAAGTCTTCCTTCAACTGTACAGTCCCATACCTACACAGCCTCAGGATCCCTCTCATTCCGGTGTGTATTCGGTTCATTCACGCGCCCCTTCGCTTTGAAGCTGCCAGGAGCCGCTCTTTGCCATGCCACCTTTTTGGGCACCGGCGATCACTCCCCGCCCTCGTCAGCCCCGGATGTCACATCCTCTGGGCCTACCGAACTACACCGCACTCAACCACAGGTGAAACTCCTTTCCGGCTCACTTACGGGACCGAAGCAGTCATCCCGGTCGAACTCGATGAATCAACGTGGAGGACCCTATATCCTCTTTCCGAGGAGGGAAATAACAATGCCATCCAAGAAGAGTTGGATACTGTTCAGGAAATTAGAGATCGGGCGCAACTCGCCGAGGCCGTCGTGAAAGCCTAGGTAGCACAACACCACAATCAGCGAGTCATCTCGAGGGAATTCGACGTCGGCGATTTGGTACTCAGAAGAGTCGACGTGGGAAACAAAAATGCCCGAGACGTGAAGTTGGCAGCCAACTGGGAAGGACCATATCGAGTTGTCTCCAAGACCGGCAAAGGTGCCTATCAGCTAGAAACCCTCTCTGGGGATCTGATCCCCCGGACGTGGAACGCCGCGAAACTAAGGATTTACTATAGCTGACTAAAAGGGAACTATGATTGTACTAAACAATTTCCCCTCTAATTATAATAAAACAAATATTTCAATGGGAAACATTCTCTCTCCTTTTCAGGTCAAAACAATGCCCCTCTCCCCTGTCTCTGACACCGAACTGGCCACTCTGCAGGTGATGGGATGAGGCGAGGCGGACGAAGAATGCCCTCCGCGATCCCGGATCCACGGCGCAGGCGAGGCTCACAGCGGCTCAGGTCCTCACCGACCCTAACGCTTCGCGTCGTCGGCCACTCTTGACTCGTCGAAATATCCGAGACGGTTGACTGGCGGCGCGAACTAGCCCCCCCACTGGTTTGCCCTCGCGGGTACACCAGAGGCCGGGGGAAGAAGTCAAAGGGTGACTTCAACCCATGCCTTTGCTGGCACAACCTTCTCACGTACTGAGGACTCCACATCCGATTGCACGACCGAAGCAAGAAGCTCTCAGCGGCTTCGCCCCCTCTCGATTCTGAGCTTAAATGCTCTGTGGAGACCTTGATTCCAAGGTTAAATTCTCTGTCGAGGGACAACTGGCTCTCAGCTTAAATGCTGTCAGGGTTTACTTGATTCCGAGCTTAAATGCTCTGTCAAGCTTTTTCAGGTCAAAGAGCGGATCCACAACGGTCTCGGAAATCGAGGTTGGACGCATGAGACTCGTCCCAAATATTTCTCTCCCTCCAGGCTGCGATGATTCTCCAGTTTGTTAAGTTTTCACTTCACCGAGAATCCATCAAACTGCCCTACCTCCCGACGACCTGCCATCTCAAGCCGAGGCCGCCCTTCTCAGGCTCAGCCGACCTCGACTTGGGGGGAAACTGTTCCGGTCTGGGCAAAAAGCCCCATTGGACATTTGGCCAGGCCTAATATCTCAGCACAGGCGCGACCCAAATACACCAAAGGCGCTAGGCACGACACACCCCGCTCGGGCGTAAGAAGCCGACGGTCAGGATCGCTTGATCTCTGTCACACCTTGGCGGTAACAATTTAACACAGCAAGACACGACAGAAAAATCGAATTTGTGTCCACCACGATACTTGGTGACCACAATTTGCGTTTACACCTCACGCTTACCCTCCCGCAATTTGCGTCCACCACGATGCTTGGTGACCAAAGCAGTAAATGATGTTTCCCTCGCGTTGGAAAACTTTCTATAACAATATATATTTCTGAATTTTGCAAGCCCTCAAATCCAATAGAAGCAAGATATTCGTAAGGTGAAGCAAACATTTATAGCAGAACCAAACGCGCACATTTATAGCATAGCCCAATAAATATGTGATGTCAGAATACCTTCTTAAGAAAATATAAGAAGATAATAACTTAAACTAAGATTACATGTCTATACATATATATTTCACTGTACGTGTATGAAAAAGTTCAAAGGCTCCCATTGCAATTTGATTGTTTTCCTTATTCCTTTGATAGACCGCTGGAGCCTGGATGATTGGGAAAAAACATTAGTAGAGGCCAGATAAAGGGCATAGAGAAGAAAAAACCATTTGGGAAAACCCCTTGAACAAAAGCAATGTTTGGAAAGGACATAAATTTACACAGCTAACCACTAAAATAGGATACCCGAAGAAATTTACCAAAATAGCATGTCATATTTAAAAAAATCAATAAACTTAGGACACAAATTTTATATTTAAAAAATTGCTAAAAGAAGCAAACGAAACAACAATAATTCAACCACATCAAAGAAAACAAAAACAATAATTCAGAATATGAAATGAAGTTTATTTAAAATCAATTTTCTTTTATTCAAGTTCTAGCCTTTTAGAAGGAAAATAATTCCCTTTTGTGCATAGATGTGACTTCTCTCAACACGACACAACAACACTGCTACTCGCGACTGTCCTACAGTTTTTGGCCATAAGTCTTAAGAATTGTTGGCGTGTTGCCACATGTTCCTTGCCATTGAGTAGTAAAAGCCACAACCCTCCATCGAATTTGCACAAAATCTTTCGAAGAACACTTACTTTAATTTAAAACCTCTTGTCGGGCCACAACTATAGGCACATTCCAAAAGAAAATCAGCCGATGAATAGAACAAAAGCACTAGTGCAGAAATGACTTTTAGCATCGGTTAGTTTGCACATTTAGCATCGGTTATCTGTCGATGCTAATTCGACCGATACTAAATGTCTGACATTTAGTATCGGTTAAATAACTGATGCTAAATGTGACTTTTAGCATCGGATTTTCAAAAAACCGATGCTAAATGACATTTTTTGGTGTTTTTTATGTAACATCCCTAATTTCGTTAATTTCAAATTAAGAAATTTAACGAATGATTTATTACTTGAATAGGTAATAAATCAAGTCACGGATATGAGGTTGTTACGAAAGCAATTTATAATTGCTAGAGAAAATAATTTAAATGCATAACTGAGTGGAAATTAGTACTCTAAGGGTATTTTAGGAATTATACCACTCATGTTAAATGAGCTCTAGGATACCAAAAATATCCAAATACTCTCTTAACTCTCACTTATGTGAAAATAAATGAAAGAAAGAATAAAAGGAGAAGAAAAGTCAAAGAAGTAAGAAAGGAGAAGAAAAGGAATAAGAGAGAGAAAAAAAGGGAAATAAAAGGAAAGAAAAAAGAAAGAAAGCAACAGAGAACCGAGAACAGAGAGAAAGGAGAGGGACGAAGGGGAGAAGAGGAAGGAGAGAGTAGATCTCTCTCAAATCAACACCGGGTAAGGGGCTTTTGGTCTTGTTTTCTTCCATTTTTCATCCTCTTCCTAATGATACAAGTTTCGTGAGCTAATTCCTCCTAAATTTCGTTTTACCATTAAAGGGTTTGAAGCTCCAATTTGAAGAAAATGGAGATTTAAGTGAAATTGAAGCTAGATTACGGTGTGGGAAGCTCAAATTAAGGTCTGGGAGGCTTGGGTTTCGAGTTGGAGCGGATCCGGAGCGGGTTCGTGTATTATGGATCAATCGAGCTTCAGAGAGTTTCGGTTATGTGTGATTTTCATCACACGAGGTGAGTTTTACTCGCTTAGGGAATTTAAATATCGTTTTGAGCTGTGTTTGAATGATTTTTCAAAATTCGGAGCTTCGAGAATTTTAGAGTCAAAAATGATTTTTCAAAATGACGCGTGTTTGAAAATTTAAAACGAAACCGTAATGCTTTGATTTTTGAATTGTTATGTTTGGACTGAATATATGTGTCTTTGTGGTGTGCGTGGTTGAATCGGATTGAAATACGGTTTGGGATCGATCGGAGAAGCGAAACGGAACGGAATTGGGCATTGAGTTGAGAAGTTCCTATGTTCCCAATTCCCGATGTTTCGTTTCGACGCTCAGTTCTCGCTTTCAAACTTCTTTTAAATCCTTTTCCTAACCACCCATAGCGTATATGGATGATAATGTTTGTTTGGTCTGTGGTTTTAAAGTTGTTTGGTGTAATTCGGTTGAATTCTCAAATCTTTTGGAAAACCGTAAATTTTGTATATGTGCGGGAATTAATGATTTTTGAACAAATTGATGTCCGGACTGGTTTCTGGTGTGATTATTGTATTTTGGGATGTCCATATTTCGAGGAAACTCTCGCTGTAGAATTTTCGTTATAAATTTTTATGCAAATTCAAAGTGGTTTTGAAATAACGGTTAATGTTTTGAACATTTCAAAAACCGAAAATCTAGAGTACGAGTGGGAACCAAAAGTTTTACAACTCAACCGCTTTTCTTTGGGCCAGATTTTCATGAGCGTGTGCGTATAATAATATGTTATCACAACATATTATGCATTGAGTTATGTTTCGATATATATATTATATCGAGTATAGGAGCCCAATGCGGGTGTGATATATAAATTATATCTAGTATAGGAGCCCAATGCGGGTGTGATATATATATTATATCGAGTCGGGGTGACGACCTGCTTTTGTTAGCATGCTAGGTGAGGAAGTCATGAGCCCTTGACCTAGGCCCCGTTCATATATTTATGTTGCTCTTAGGATTTGCGCTCCTATTAGCTATGGGGGTTCACTCGAGCTTGCGGAGTTGGTGATGTGCTAAAACTTTTAAATGTGTATATTGTGATTTTGTCACTCGAGCTTCTTTAGGTTGTTGGTGACATGTCACAAGTGATTAATAAAGAGGATAGTGCATAGCCATCAAGAATTAGGCTATGAACTATAGATAAGTAATTTAAGTTGTACATAGTCATCCAGAATCGGACTATGAACTCGTATGTAATTCATTTATCGGATTACACATGATTGATTGTATATAGTAATTCTTTTGAATTACTAATTATGGTTTTATAAATGGACCGAGTGATAGGTAAGGGGTCACGGTAAGACTCACTGAGACAAGTTGTCTCACCCTATCATATGTTGTTGCTTTTCAGATTAACAGGGAAGAAGAAGATTGTATGGCACGAGTAGGTGGCATGCTCGGACAGAAGATTGAATATGTAGTCTTCCTTCTGTCTTTATGTTTTCCTTGTTACTTTTGTATCAGTTTATGACTTAAATTTGTTTAAGTTATTTATTGGTTTCCGATTTCCTTGTAGAGATTCATATCTAAGTAAGGAAATTTATACTCTGATGTAAGCTAATATGTATGTTTTGGTATTTCTATTGTTTAGAAATACTAGGGTGTTACATTTTGGTATCAGAGCAGTTCGACCTCGTCGGACATAGAGACCTTATGGTCAAGAGGTTAGATAGAGTCAGCTAGGGACTTGGACAATTAAATGTCAGAACCTTTCAAATATATTATGTGAAGTATTGAGTCGATCCACTCAATGTTTCATATGAGTTCATGAGAATGATGACAATTATTTGCCTCAAATTTCCTAAAAATGTCCAAACCCTAAACCATAGGAATTCGGCCTTCTCGGTTTATCGAGCACGTGGCGAGCGCAGGGCTAGGCTGATATGGTGTTCTAGAGCAAGCAATGGGCGGCGAGTTGGTTCGAGGAATCTGCGGGCAACCTGTTTAGTTCTTGGAATTGGAGCGATCACAGTGTTGCGGCTTAAGTCGTGGTGGGTTGTTCAGAGAGCTACAATTAAGCAAAGCCTTTGGCGCGATAATAAAGCCGATGATCGTAAGATCTGTTAAGATTAATTGAAACCCCAAATCCCGACCATTGATTAGTCGATCTATCGATTCATCAAATACGGTTTCACGATAACCTTACCTTATGGTTAGAGTAAACCCGGCTTATGTCGCAGATTAGAGACATTCTTTCGAGATAATCGCAAGTATTGATCGAGTTCTTTTTCCTTAAGCCACATTTCGAAATGCTACGAAGTCGACCTAGTAAATTGTACTGCAATCTCGATGACGATAAGCGCGAATCACCTAATGTTGATCGAATTAGTTCCGATTGCGGGTCGTGAACCAATTCCCATTCAAGATGAGATTAGTAGATTATGGTAACCGAAATAACCTTATTATTACCTAGGGATTATGAGCAAGCTAATCTTGGTCTGTGAGAAATTTTAAATCGCTTCTCAGACTTGTTTTATTTATAACTTTTAATTCGGAACTCCGATTTTTATGTTCCGATATGTGTTGGAAAGCTAACAGAAATGTCTACACGTCTAAGTAGGCTAAGAATCCTGTTTTCCAGTTGTATTTTGAAATTTACTTCTACCACACCTAAGTGGTTGTAGAACATACCTTCATTAGAGGTTTGAGAAGTTGAAAGAGTGCTCCCAGTGATTGATATTAGATACCTAGACACCGGTTTAGAATGATAACCATTGTAGTTTCCAAGAAGTTTGTTTCTTGAAATGGTCATTAGTAGCTATGTACCTCACCACAATGGAGTTTTTAAAAGCCAACAACAATGAGGTATTTTACTAGTATACTAGGTATACTACAAGGATGGAACTTTCAATGACTTAAAGTATTGGAAGCGGTGTTGTCCTCTAGGAAGACTGAATCAACTAAGTGTTAAACACCTTACTTCTCGATAGATAAGACATGTTCCCAACCGAATGGATATGTTAGGGGTTATGGTTATGTTTGGAGAATTGTGGAGTTTGGCAAATTGTGGGACCAAAGGAATGAGTAAAATAGTGAGAATTGTTCTCGGAATCAACGCTGGAAGCATTATCTTGTGCCCGTTTGATTCCGTGGAAGAATCCTTCTATTTTGATTATTTCTTTGATGTTATAATAATTAGCCCAACTCCGTGATTAATCCAAATATGCACGTTTCGCCTAGAGTAGTCAACAATACAACATGGTGGAACAAAGTTTAGAATTTCTAGTAAGTCTTACTTAACTAGGAAAGCTGTTATGTATCAACCGAGAGAGATCTTTATTGTTTAGATCTTCTCATACTTAAGTAAATGAATAGTAGACTCAGTTCAAGAGAATAGTCGGTTGACTTATAGGTTCTGAAAAGCCATACATCTGCGTGAGACCATCCGAATTTAGTAATTGAATTCAAAGACTGAGTCGCGAGGTGAAGATACGTCTTATTAGTATTTCGGGATAGCGAAGAAATAAACTTCTATGGGTAAGTATGAAAATTATTTCATATTCAAACTTTTCAACAAACCTTTACATAACCTTTACCCACTTGTGAGTCGATTATGAACAACAGTAGTACAGAGTTTAACCCAAGTTCTAATAGTCTTGTACCAAATAAAACCGAAAGGTGATGTTCCCCAGTTTACTACAAGTTGGGGTGCTCCGGTGTTACTTGTTGAAAAGAAAGACGGGAGCAGGAGGTCGTGTATGTATTACCTCTAGTTGAACAAAGTTACTATTAGGAATAAGTATCCTTGCCAAGAATAAGTGATTTGCTTAATCAGCTTCGAGGTGCAACAATGTTTTCAAAGATTGGTCTAAGGTCGGGTTATCTTTAAATTCAAGGTTAGGAGCTATGTCTCTGATGTAAAGTCTAAGACAGGTTGCTATGTTTTTGATATTGGTAAATATCGAAAAGCTTGGGTATGTTTAGTATCCGAAACAGAGTTTGTGTCCTCTGCATATGTCTAATATGTTCATTTCATTAAAGTATTATTTTGGAAAAACAATGTTGTAACAGACCCATGGAGTAGGAAATCTATTCACACGGTGGAACTGACCATCCACGAAATGACATTGTTGGGATCTTTTAGAGAATTGAATCTCAAAATGGCAGCAAAGAAGAGTCGGATAGTGTTAAGGCACGTTCGAATTTCGAACGCTTTGAGAAATCTAATCGGTGAAGCCCTAGAGGTTGGTGTTGAGCTACAATCTCAGAAATGATTACAAGATTATACCGAAGCAAATGAAGGTATTATCTGCTCCAATGGTAGGGTTGTGTACCCAATGTGATTAATGTTAAGAGTCAGATTTTAAGAAGCTCATCGAAGTTGGTATTCAATTCACCCTGGATCCACCAAGTTGTATAATGTTTGGAAATAGATGTAAGGGTGGCCAGGTAGGAAATCAGGTATTACGGGATTTGTATCCAAGTGCTTGACTTGACAAAGGGTTAAAGTAGAGCACGGGAAACTGGTGGGTCAGTTTCGTTCATTGGATGTTCCAATGTGTAGAAGGGGAGATATCTCTATTGATTTTGTTATGGGTTCGCCAAGATCGCGAACAAAGTTTACTTCTCAATTTTGGAAAGTTTTAGATGAGGCTTTAGGAATTAAAGCGTACGTTAGTACAACTTATCATCCCCAGGCTGATGGTCAAGCAGAAAGAACTATTCAGACACTTGAGGACATGCTTCGAGCTGGTATACTTGAGAATGAAAGGAGATGGGAAGATCATCTTCCATTAGTTGGATTCGCTTACAATACTAGTTATCATTCCAGTATGGGAATGGCGCCTTCTAAGGTAATGTATGGGAGAAAACGTGGAATTCCAATGTATTGATGGGAAACTAATTGATTTGTATAGTAGGGTATCGGAAGATTCTCACAGTAGTTATTTCACTCATTCGGTTAACTCGTAAAGGTCAGTCGTTTGAATGAAATTTCGATGGTGAAGAATGTTTCTAGAGTTGAAAGCGTGTTGATTTACGCTTCAATCTTTATTCTTCCGAATCAGTCCCAGGTTCTAAATTTATAGTGGCCGCTTGGGAAGGTTTAGAATGTGTTTTTATGCGAAATCAACAAGTAGTAGTTTATGTATTCATGCAAGAGAAGTCTCATGAGAAGGATTTTTCCGACTCATGATTTGAAATGGAAAACTATTGGTTATGTAGGGAGAATTGAGGGTAACTCTGAGTCGACAAAAAGGGGTTATAATGACAAAAGGAATAAACCACTAGAGTTGGATCTAACGATCATGTATTGTAAGAATTTCATCAACTGTTGAGTTAGAATGGATGGATCTTTGATTAATTCGTCATTTTAGCCATATCCAAGTCATATCTTAGATCATGGAGAGTAGACACTTCGGACGAGAACAATTACGATTATTTAAGTTGTTTGTAATCGTTTTCGGCCGAGGAGGTTATGTGGGAATTGGAGGACGATATGCGGATTAGATATCCGTATATGTTCTCTTGAAGTATGTTTGTCAAATTTTGAGGACAAAATTTTTCAAGTTGGGGTGATTGTAACATCCCTAATTTCGTTAATTTCAAATTAAGAAATTTAACGAATGATTTATTACTTGAATAGGTAATAAATCAAGTCACGGATATGAGGTTATTCTGAAAGCAATTTATAATTGCTAGAGAAAATAATTTAAATGCATAACTGAGTGGAAATTAGTACTCTAAGGGTATTTTAGGAATTATACCACTCATGTTAAATGAGCTCTAGGATACCAAAAATATCCAAATACTCTCTTAACTCTCACTTATGTGAAAATAAATGAAAGAAAGAATAAAAGGAGAAGAAAAGTCAAAGAAGTAAGAAAGGAGAAGAAAAGGAATAAGAGAGAGAAAAAAAAAGGGAAATAAAAGGAAAGAAAAAGAAAGAAAGCAACAGAGAACCGATAACAGAGAGAGAAGGAGAGGGGCGAAGGGGAGAAGAGGAGGAAGGAGAGAGTAGATCTCTCTCAAATCAACACCGGGTAAGGTGCTTTTGGTCTTGTTTTCTTCCATTTTTCATCCTCTTCCTAATGATACAAGTTTCGTGAGCTAATTCCTCCTAAATTTCGTTTTACCATTAAAGGGTTTGAAGCTCCAATTTGAAGAAAATGGAGATTTAAGTGAAATTGAAGCTAGATTACGGTGTGGGAAGCTCAAATTAAGGTCTGGGAGGCTTGGGTTTCGAGTTGGAGCGGATCCGGAGCGGGTTCGTGTATTATGGATCAATCGAGCTTGGAGAGTTTCTGGTTATGTGTGATTTTCATCACACGAGGTGAGTTTTACTCGCTTAGGAATTTAAATATCGTTTTGAGTCGTGTGTTTGAATGATTTTTCAAAATTCGAGCTTCGAGAATTTTAGAGTCAAAAACGCTATTTTACTTAAAAATGACGCGTGTTTGAAAATTTAAAACGAAACCGTAATGCTTTGATTTTTGAATTGTTATGTTTGGATTTGAATATATGTGTCTTTGTAGTATGCGTGGTTGAATCGGATTGAAATACGGTTTGGGATCGATCGGAGAACGAAAACGGAACGGAATTGGGCATTGAGTTGAGAAGTTCCTATGTTCCCAATTCCCGATGTTTCGCTTCGACGCCCGTCGACTTCAAACTTCTTTTAAATCCTTTTCCTAACAACCCATAGCGTATATGGATGATAATGTTTGTTTGGTCTGTGGTTTTAAAGTTGTTTGGTGTAATTCGGTTGAATTCTCAAATCTTTTGGAAAACCGTAAATTTTGTATATGTGCGGGAATTAATGATTTTTGAACAAATTGATGTCTGGACTGGTTTTACAGGTGATTATTGTATTTTGGGATGTCCATATTTCAGAGGAAACTCTGCCGAATTTTCGTTATAAATTTTTATGCAAATTCAAAGTGGTTTTGAAATAACGGTTAATGTTTTGAACATTTCGAAAAACCGGAAAATCTAGAGTACGAGTGGGAACCAAAAGTTTTACAACTCAACTGTTTGCTGGACGGATTTTCATGAGCGTGTGCGTATAATAATATGTTATCACAACATATTATGCATTGAGTTATGTTTCGATATATATATTATATCGAGTATAGGAGCCCAATGCGGGTGTGATATATAAATTATATCTAGTATAGGAGCCCAATGCGGGTGTGATATATATATTATATCGAGTCGGGGTGACGACCCTGTTTTTGTTAGCATGCTAGGTGAGGAAGTCATGAGCCCTTGACCTAGGCCCTGCTCATATATTTATGCTGCTCTTAGGATTTGCGCTCCTATTAGCTATGGGGATTCACTCGAGCTTGCGGAGTTGGTGATGTGCTAAAACTTTTAAATGTGTATATTGTGATTTTGTCACTCGAGCTTCTTTAGGTTGTTGGTGACATGTCACAAGTGATTAATAAAGAGGATAGTGCATAGCCATCAAAAATTGGGCTATGAACTATAGATAAGTAATTTAAGTTGTACATAGTCATCCGAGAATCTGACTATGAACTCGTATGTAATTCATTTATCGGATTACACATGATTGATTGTATATAGTAATTCTTTTGAATTACTAATTATGGTTTTATAAATGGACCGAGTGATAGGTAAGGGGTCACGGTAAGACTCAACGAGACAAGTTGTCTCACCCTATCATATGTTGTTGCTTTTCGAGTTAACGGGAAGAAGAAGATTGTATGGCACGAGTAGGTGGCATGCTCGCATGAAAGATTGAATATGTAGTCTTCCTTCATCTTTTATGTTTTCCTTGTTACTTTTGTATCGATTTATGACTTAAATTTGTTTAAGTTATTTATTGGTTTCCGATTTCCTTGTAGAGATTCATATCTAAGTAAGGAAATTTATACTCTGATGTAAGCTAATATGTATGTTTTGGTATTTCTATTGTTTAGAAATACTAGGGTGTTACATTTTATGTCTTGAAAACATACTATTAGTATCGGTTATTTAAGTAACCGATGCTAAAGGTCCATCTTGGTGACTTTTAGCAACGGTCATCCTTAATAACCGATGCTAAAGGTCCATCTTGGTGACTTTTAGCAACGGTCATCCTTAATAACCGATGCTAAAAGTCCATTTTTTGTGACTTTTAGCAACGGTCATCATACATAACCGATGCTAAAGGTCCATTTTTGGTGACTTTTAGCAACGGTCATCTTACATAACCGATGCTAAAGGTCTATTTTTGGTGACTTTTAGAAACGATCATCTTACATAACCGATGCTAAATTCCTTGTTTTTTTTTGTTTTTTTTTATATTTTTAATTCGCACCAGTAAACTTATTTATTTATTAGAACCTGTTATACCAATCATTTCAGACAGCAACGCATTATATATCAAAATACTTCGAACAACATTAAAATTAGTATCTTACATTTAGAAACTAAAAGAGCAACAATGTTTTGTTCAAAATATGATGATATCCACCATAACACACTTTAGTCCTAGTTTACCAAATTCAGAATATAATCATGTTCTGTATGAAGCTTCAAGTAAACAAAATATAATGTAAAACTAGTCAGAATATAATGTTGCTCTGTATGATCATATCCAACAAAATATTACTAAAACACAAGTTAAACTAGATATAATGTATCATGTTGCTCTGTATGAAGCTTCAAGTAGAATTCCGCCCAAAGCTGGCGAATCTCAGTAAGTTCCTCTTCAGTGTATGCCTGTGGGTTTTCAAATACCTACAAGTTTCAAATTAGTTACCGATTAGAATCGACAATTTCAACAACCAATACGAAATACCGATTTTACAGAGCACCAACACAATGAGTACAGTGCTATTAGCAATGGCCAAGAAAGAAAGTAAAGACAATGAAATGTGAAGAAAAATCTACTAACACAAACACTTTCCTATGTACATTGCTAAAATCATGCCAAAGTTTAGAAACCAAACAATTCAAGAATTCAATGAAATATGAAGACAAATTTTATACCTTCTCCCAGTTATCAACAACAAGGGACCTCACAATGGTTATCATAAACTTCATCACATAATTACCCACAATGATATCCATTCGTTTGTATTGGCATCTACACAAATGAATTAAAAGAGAATATTATATAATATATATATATATATATATATATATATATATATATATATATATATATATAGGGGATGTATAAGGTGAGAGGAGTGTTTATTATGAGAGATGAGAGGAGTAAATCTGGACCCTATAACACAACATGGGTGGTTGTGATTAGAAAGTGGGTAGTTATCACGTTGACTTTTTGTTTTAATCTCAACCATTCTTGATTTGATCTATGGTCATGATTGGTTCCTCTCACCCTCTCATCATAAAAGTCCTCTCATAATATACGTTCCTCTATATATATATATATATATATATATATATATATATATATATATATATATATCATATAGGAATTCACTTTAGATTGAATCAACATAATATATTTTAAACTACTTACTATAGGGTACAACCAATTGGTGGCCGATGTAGAATCTCTTTTGACAGGTCTAACAACATAACAATAACAATATATATAAATTAGTAATACACACTCAATCTTTTAACTCAAAATATTTACAACTCTAAAATGATTTGGTCAAGTTCAGGTTTTTGACTTACTTGCTAAACATATCTCTGATTGATTTTTTTGGTTGGCGAGATAAGGAACACATCCACACCACAAAGATTTTTCTTCTTGGAGTAGGATAACTAGTTGCCAATGATTGCTACAACATAGGTAAACATATATAAAAATAAGAAACAAACAAAGGAATATTTATTACCAATTTGTTCAAATATCCAATCACGTACCCATTGCAAAATGGAGCCAAATATACTTCCTTATTAGTGGCCAATGAATGTTGAATATGTTCTTGAATAATATTCATAGAAAAATTTCTCATGTTCATCATATGTGGACACACAAATCCATATATGTCATTGATACCCCTTTCAACACATTGGCGATACAGATATCTTGTCACACGTAAGAAAAACTATCAAATTGATTAATATATGTAGAAACATGAGAAATCTATATAATGAAATAAACTTTACTACTTACGTGCACCATATGCTCAAGTGGCCTAACTCAAGCCACTCTTTACCAGAAACCATGTCGGAGATCTCTTTGAAGGAGACAAAGCAAACAGTTTTGTCATGGTCCAACTGTATCTTGACATGTCTATCCTCTGCTCCTCCCTTATCTTCATATGCGATATCGAGGATCTTTTTCAAGAAATCGATTTTGACCTCTTTCTCCTCCACATGAGATGGTGAGTAGCTAGCCTTAGATCCAATAGTAGTAATGGGAGAGGGAACTTGAACGGCCGCATTTTGACCTCCTCCAAATGAGATGGTGTGCTGAATAATTAAAACATACATATAATTCAATAAACTATATAAAACCACATACCTAGTTCACCTAACAACAAATAAACTCAAGCACATTTATTTTTGAACTTCATAAACAAATGCATCACACATATTAAATGATCACCAATAAATTAATTCTAGTCATGTAATTACTCTTCTAATAGTGATTTTTTCTTTGAAAGTTATCTTTTTAATAATTTATCTGACCATACATATATTGTTATAACTACAAATTAGTTTCTATATACCTCTGCTAACGTCTGCCGAACGCGGTCTTGCACCATCGCTTCCACGCTCTCCATGATTTCTTTCTTGAACGTCGTTTTGTCAACTTCTGAGTTACTCGAGCGGCAATAAAGAACCGGTCCAAAGTATTTCTTTAGCCCGACACCTTTTCCAGCCCCGCGACAACGACCGGGATGCTCAGGTGTTCCAATGGCAGCGGTCAAAATATCATTCTTTCCTCGCGGAACGAAAGATCCTTGGCTAGTCATAACGGTAAGTTCATCCTACAAAAAAAAACATGTTCACAGACAATAATCACAACATGTTAGACAGCATGTGAAATCAGTATAATTAGAAACACCCAACAGATAAAATTTTTACTTACAATCTTAGATGCAACTCCTCGGATATATAAGATCCAAACTTCGTTTTGCGTCCAGCCTTCCACAACTCATGTCGCTCTGGAGATGTAGGCTCCACCACCAAATCAGTAACACCAAACTCCTCCTGGATTTTTCTAATCTTCTTTTCTTTCATGTCTTGCTTCACCTTTTTATAACCTCCTTGCCCTATTGTGTGTTTGTGTTTTTTTTTTTCGAGTATTCTGCGCAGCTTCTCTCTTAGCCTGTTACAAATGACAAACAACACCACATAT
Organism: Oxytropis ochrocephala; assembly: GCA_020916435.1. NCBI lineage: Eukaryota > Viridiplantae > Streptophyta > Magnoliopsida > Fabales > Fabaceae > Oxytropis > Oxytropis ochrocephala. The sequence continues at coordinate 87,507,233 of CM037093.1, read as the reverse complement.
ATAACAAATCCAAAATATTTAAGAAACTAAAAAATTTGTGGTTAAAGCAATACCACAAACTCCGGAGTAGTGCGACTTTTAACAAATGTGGCCCATGTCTCAGTAGATATGTTACTATACTTGTAACAATGAGTTATTTCACCGTTTTTATCCCCATTGCCAAAAACATAAGTGGAGGTGAGCTTTGTCTTGAAGTGTCTCCAAGCCTCATTGATTTGAGACGTCCACTTGTTCTTGAATGTGTCATCCTCGGGAACATGAAAATGTTGCTTTACATCAGCCCAAACAAGTTCTCTTGTCTTAGCATCAATGTCACCCCAAGTCATTGGCAATATGTTTAGTTTTGTTCGTGCAACCACCCCTAAATAGGTTTTGAATTTGTTTGCATATTCACCGATAAACTCGCCTTTACTATCAACTTCCACTGGATATTTTTGACCGGTTGCGAGCCTAGAAGTGAAACGTTTTAATGATGTCGGACGTCTAGTAGCCTTTTTTGGAAGGTTGGCACTGGAATCATCCATGATATCTGTTAAGAAATAACAAAAAACTGTTAAGAAATATTATCATCACAGCATAGAACACCACAAATTAAATGTCACGTATCATCACAGCATAGAAGCTACAGCCTTGATGAAAAAACAGAGTTAGTAAAAGTAAAAAAATGACAGAATTCAACAAAACCTTTTGCATTTGAAACATTCAGCTTACCATTATTCATATTTTCAAAAGCTAGTGCCAGAAGATAGTACTAGGAACAAAAGCTTTAACATTCATGCTGATCCACTAAGATAGTGCAATAGTTCTATACCATACATGATGCATTTCTACAAAACACAATACAAGTACAAAAGTGTAATAGTAGGCATAAAGACACATCAACTAACAATCACTTCTTTCCATAAGGACCAAACACAATACAACTACAAAAGTGTAATAGTAGGCATAAAGACACATCCAATTGCCAAAAGGTATCGGAAATACACAATTCAACAGTACATGTTCATAGGTTCCAAAAAAAAAAGAGAACAAATCTAAACTCCTTCGTACAAAATCCCTTCATTATGATCATTGCGAGTGGCATGTTCATCGTCAACTTTGTTGTCATCAATTAAAGTAGGCACTTGTGTTAACAAACAGGGTGTTTCGGAAATTGCAAGACTAGAATCTTCATTTTTATCACTACCCATTTTTCCTTGTAGGACCACTGACCACTTTTTGTTAGAAGGATCTTTGACATAGAATACTTGTTTTGCTTGGTCAGCCATGATGAAAGGTTCATCCTTATAATTTACCTTGTCAAGGTCCACTAGTGTATATCCCATTTCGTTGATACGGACACCACTATTGCTGTTAACCCACTTACATTTAAAAAGAGGCACTTGAAATTTGCAGTAATGAAGCAACCAAATCTCTTCAATGACTCCAAAATAAGCAATGGATGCGAGCCTGGGTTTAGTATCCTTTGAACTAGAGAAGTGCATTGCGGAAGCCATGACCATAACTCCACTGTTTTGCATGGTACTTTTGTCATCTTGTGATTTTGTGTAAAAGGAAAACTTGTTTATGTCGTACCCGCTCCAACAGTCGACATTAAAGCAAGGTCATATGCTAACCATCTCAAAGTCTCGGAGGCACTTGCATCTTTCTTAATCTCTGATTTAAACCAATCTATGAATGTGTCATTATGCTCCTTCAATAAATCTATTGCTTTCATTCGAGGGTTTTTGGCCTTGACTATCTCTTTATGATGAGACAAGTAAGGTAATACCTCATCTATGTTATTCAAATCATACAAATGTGCTTGAAGTACTTCTGCTCGACCCATGCTCTTAGTCCTTAGCCCACGTGTACCCTTACCTTGACATCCCTCTGAATAACGAGACTTTGGTAGTCCTACAGATTTCACTTCTGACAAGTAGTCTGAACAAAACTCAATAGCTTCTTCTGTGACGTAGCTTTCGACAATGGATGCTTCAGGACGATATTGGTTCTTCACATACCCTTTCAAGATCTTCATGTACCGCTTCTCATTGGGTACATCCACCTTAAATAAACAGGGCCGCATAATCTAATCTCCCTAACTAGATGGACAATTAAATGAACCATGATATCAAATAATGAAGGAGGAAAAAACATCTCCAACTGACACAAGATATTAGAAGCCTCATTTTCCAGCTCATCCAATTTTGTAGGGTCGGTGACTTTAGCACATATAGTATTGAAGAATAAACACAACCGAGTTATGGTATGTCGGGCATCTTTCGGCAAGATGCAACGAATCGCCACAGGTAGTAGTTGTTGCATCAAGACGTGGCAGTCATGAAACTTCATACCAACTAGTTTGAGATCTTTCATTGAAACCAGACGCTTTACATTTGAAGAGTAACCCTGTGGCACTTTGATTCCTCGTAGACACTCGCAAAAGCTAATTTTCTCTTTTTTTGACAAGGTATAACATGCTGGAGGCAAATATGTTCCTTTACCTCTTTCCACTGGATGTAACTGTTCTCTTATCCCCATCTCACGTAAATCTAGACGAGAATTTATACCATCCTTTGTCCCTTGAATGTTGAGAAGTGTACCGATTACACTATCACAAACGTTTTTCTCGACATGCATGACATCAAGACAGTGTCTTACATCAAGTTTGGACCAATATGGAAGATCAAAGAACACCGACCTCTTCTTCCACTTGCTTTTCTCCTTGGATTGCCTCTGCTTTTTGCCGAATACTACTTTGATGTCCTTAACCACTTGATAGACTTCTTCTCCAGTCAATGCTTTCGGAGCAATGTCATTTTCCTGGCACCCATTAAAAGCTTTTTTCAACCTACGATATCTGTGATTAGGTTTGAGAAATTTCTGATGCCCAAGGTAGACAGTCTTCCTTCCATGTTTGAGTTGATGATGGCACGTCCCTTCTGCACAAATAGGACAACCCTTATGCCCCTTGACACTATACCCAGACAAGTTTCCGTATGTTTGAAAGCCATTGATCGTGCAAAATAACATGGCTCGCAGCTTGAAAGTTTCACTAGAATACCTGTCAAACACATCCACGCCTTCATCCCACATTTTTATCAAGTCTTCAATCAGTGGACTAAGGTAAACATCTATGTCATTACCAGGTTGCCTCGGGCCAGAAATCATCATGGATAACATCACATATTTGCGCTTCATGCACAACCATGGAGATAGGTTGTAAATTAGAAAGAGAACATGCCACGAACTATGATTCGTACTTAAGTTACCATGTGGATTCATCCCATCAGAAGCAAGCGCGAGCCTAAGATTTCTTGACTCAGCGCCAAAATCTGGATACAAATTATCAACTTTCTTCCATTGCAAAGAATCGGCCGGATGGCGGAGTTGTCCGTCACACTTACTCTCATATGCATGCCATCTAACGCTCTTCGCGTCATTTGTATTAGCAAACATGCGTTTGAACCTAGGTATTATTGGAAGATACCATAAAACCTTCGCAGGGGGACCCTTTGTGTTGTTGCTGTCACAACTAGACTCACCCGACTTTACTTTGTACCGCGACCAATTACACATAGGGCACTTATGAAACTCCTCAAAGTCTTTACGATACAATATGCAATCATTGGGACATGCATGTATTTTCTGATACTCCATACCCATCGGACACAATATCTTCTTCGCATCATATGTACGTTTTGACAATGTGTTACCTATGGGAAGCATGTCTTCCAACAGCTTAAGCAATTCAGTGAATCCCTTATCTGCCCACCCATTTATTGCCTTCAGATTGATCAATTTTAACGTCGCAGACAACCGTGTGTACTTTATGCAGCCCAAATACAGAGCTTCTTCATTGTCCTTGCACAAAGTATCATATTCATGTGCACGCCTAAATGATTCAGAACCAATGTCACATATCATGTCCTCCATTCGGTCATCCATATATTCATCGACTTTCTCTCTTTCGGGCACACTTGGATTGTCAGTTGATTCACCATGCCATATCCATGTGGTATAACTAGGACATATCCCATAAAAAAATAGATGGTCCCGTATTACATTTGCTGGTTGTTTGTCCCTATTCCAACAATTACAACAAGGGCAGAAAAAAGGTACATCAGTTTTGGGAACATCAACTTCGGGAATATCAGCTTCGGGAACATCGGTTTTGTCAAGATTTGCTTGAGCAAAACTTATAAACTCTTCGACTCCGTTCGCATACTTATCACTCATACGATTACTTTGCATCCAACTATGATCCATGGCTACGTTCAGAAATAACAGACAAACTATATATTGATAAAAAAACATTGAAATGATGTTCAAGTTACTATTAGTGATGACAAACTGAAAAAACGTATAATATTTCATCAACTTTTCCAATATAACTCCAAATTAACTAACTCCACCTAACAAATTCAAAACTCAATTTAAATAGTCAAACTAAATTAAATACTAGAACCTTGCACCAAAAATCATTAATACTAGTAGATTAATATGCTCTCATTATACCTTGTTAAGAGAACAGAAAAAGGATGAGATATCACATTAAATTTTTGTGATCTATACTATAGTCAATCCCAAACAGATACATGCTACCCCAAATTGAATTTGTTGTCATCAGATTTTCCACTCAAAGTAGCAAAAGGCAAATAATAAAAAAAAACATGCAACAAGCACTTACGACCTCGTGGAACAAATGTTCTACCTATATGTTCGTGTTGTAAAAGCCAAAGACCTTCCACCAAACCCTGTCACAGGAAACTTAGACCCTTATGTTGAGGTCAACGTTGGAAATTACAAAGGAAAAACAAGACACTTTGAGAAGAAAACAAATCTAGAATGGAAACAAGTTTTTGCATTCTCAAAAGACAAGATACAACTTCAGTTGTTGAAGTGTTTGTAAGAGACAATGATATGGTAGCTAGCTAGAGATGATTACATTGGAAAAGTTGATGACATGCATGCATGAAGTACCAACAAGAGTTCCACCAGATAGTCCTTTAGCTACTCAATGGTATAGATTAGAGAATTTGAAGGGGGAAACAAGGACAAGAGGAGAAGTTATGTTAGCTGTTTGGATGGGAACACAAGCTGATGAAGCTTTTCCTGAAGCTTGGCATTCAGATTCTGCTTCAGTTAAAGGAGAAGGAGTTTACAATATCAGATCAAAGGTTTATATTAATCCAAAACAAGTTTATGTTCCTATAGTTTTGTATAAAGAAGTTAACCAAAAGAACTGCTTCAAAATTCTAATAGAAGTTTAACAAAGGAAATATCTTAGCCAAGCTATGCAGATCAAAAGTTGCAGCGCACACTGGACTTCTAAAGCTAGTTGTAACGATATTGGTTACTGATTTGTTACATAGAATATGATGAAATATTATACGATCTTAACGTTTATCGCAACAAGCTGGTACTTTAAAGGAGGGGTTGCTTTTTATCTGACAATCAAGGAGATATGGTATCACCAACAAGAATCACATCAATGTTAAAAAAACAGCCAAGTTACATAATGATTTATGATGAAGGAAAACTAGACACAAGATTAAACTTAAGTAATAATCACAAATAAATCAAAAGAACTTCAAAGATGATATTAGATAAGCAATAAGTTAAAGGTTCTATTGCCATTACTAATACTACAGACCATATTTCTCTAGAATAAGAATGCTAAGCTATGCTCCTAAGTAAGGATAATACAAAGAGAACAAATACACATGCCAATTCGATCATACTATAAACAAGTGCATCAATCAGCATATCAGTACTATAAATTACTACATGAAAATAGGTTCCAAAATTAAACATATTGTTACCAGCAAAAAAGAGAATATCCAAAGAAAAAAATAAAATGATCCCTTACCTTTAGAGAAGTTGCAACAAAATACGTGAGGATCACTTTCAGCCTCCATATTATTCTTTTGACTGGGATATTATGATTTTCCTCCTAACAAATCCCAAAATTGTTCAGATTCCGTACCTTCCCTTTGTGGTTTGGATTGTAAATTTGGCTGCAGACAATTGGCAAGCATATGAAAACAACTAAACAAAAAGGTATGTGCAACACCTTTAATTTGTTTCCTGATAAAAGAATATGACAACCACTAAACAAAAAGCTCATAATAAAGAAAGGAAAAACAGGGAAATGGCAAACCTTTAATTTGTTTCCTGATAAAAGCTTCCCCAATTTCAACCAATAGAGGATCCGAGGGATCAAGAAGCTATGTTCAGCAAGATACCCTTAAAACTGAGGGGAAAAACGCTAGAAATGAGCAACAAATCATTTTTTTTCGTCAAGAAGTAATTAGAATTTCAATACGTATCACTGTGTCAATCTTTGGTTCAAAGGCGACGGCGAGCGAACAACATTAACAACGAGCAAAGAACGGTGCTATGGTTTTCTCTTCAGCGTTATTTGCGTTTTTGATTTGTGAGGCTAGGGTTTGGTACTAGTGATCATGAGAGTAAGAGGAGAGCGAAGATGGAGGCTAGGGCAACTTTGTGAGGAAGATGGAGGCTAGGGCAACATTGAGAGAGCGAGGTTGAGAGATGAGAGCGATTCGAGAGTTGAGAGTGATTCAGAGACGAGAGCGAGAGAGGAGGAGTGAGAACGTGTTGAGAAAATAGTTTTTTAGTATCGGGTGTTAAAACACCTGATACTAAATGTGTTTGAGATGGACTTTTAGCATCGGTTGTTTAAACAACCGATGCTAAATGTAGGCGCGGAAATTGAAAACTTATATTTAATTGCAAAATTGCCACCGCGCCTACATTAGCATCGGCTGTTCAAACAACCGATGCTAAATGGTACTTTCTAATGTCAATTTTCTACTGGTGAATGAATCACCTTTCAGAACAACTGAGCGAAGAGGTCTATACTTGAATCATAATATTTGGAGCATGCAGCTAATTTTCCAAAGTTTCAACCCATCTTATACAAAGAGAGTGTTTATTTTTCCATTAATACCCCACCAACATAGTTGTAGTTATCAAGGAGGCTCCAATCTCTTCATATTCCCAACTAAAAAATAATGTTTGGAAAAAGAAATCATCAATGATTTAGGAGAAGAAACATGCTTCCATATGTGCAACAGACCCGCACATTAATAATATATTAATAATTGGTAGTCCCAAAATAAAGACCAATTACCGATGTAAGTTCATCGAGTTCATTCCAATAATAGTTAAAGTTTGCACTTGATTTTGTCTTGGAAACATGTTCGTAATTCAAATACAATAAATATAAAATTGAAATTTGAAAATCCAATATTAATTATCTCGTTTACCTAAACACTATTATAGAAAGAAGCAACATGGCTTCTTGAAAACATGTGACAATTAAAACCCACAATAGTTTCATAATTACAAAATTTCAATGGGAATTGTATTAGTTTTACAATTAATATAGTTGTGATAGACAATTAATGCGACCAAATGTAAAATGACTTAAGTGACCTCAGTTTTAGCGGACTTTTTCCCGCCCAAATTACCTCTATTTTGTCTTTACTTGTATCGTACTTTTACATATAAAAGAAAAAGATATATAAAACATACGTCTATGAATAGATCATAGATATGGCTAACTAGTTTACTCAAAGCAATGACTTTTGGGGCACGGTAAAGTTACAATTCACGAGAATTCCAGCTTTGTTTAGTATTGTAATGGATGTTTAGTTTTGTAATGGAATGAAAAAGACATTAAATAGAAAATAATATTAAAATTACTAAAGAGCTATTTTCTTTTCATTCTCCCAAACATCATACTAATAAAAAAATTCTAGCAATTCTTTTGTAATAAGGGGATGTACAATTATAATTTAATTAAAGCAAAATTGTACTGAAGGTTTTGTAAAACCATTGTAAAGGGAATTTGAACTTCCTTAATATTACGAAGCTAAAATTTTACTATTGAGCCGACACCTAGACAAAAAACCCGCTATATATAAAAAAGCCAAAAGCAACTAAACAACATTCTAAAACCTAATTAGTAATCATGAATCCTTCATGTAACCACAACTACCCTAGTGCTTCTTTTTCTCCTCTTTGCTTCACCACCACCATTATCTGAGGCAAATTTAGATGAGGCCAATTTAGACTGTAACATTGAAATGATGCATCTTACACCATGCATATCCTACCTCACAGGTGAATGGTACTTGCCACCTCCATCATGTTGTAAAGGAGTTAAAGCTATTGATTGCAACAAGGTTAGGAGGTAAACGCAAGGCTTGCAGCTGCTTTAAGACCACAACACAAACTCTTGGGGCAATGTTAGACGACGCCGTTGGTCTCCAACAAAAATGTGGAATCAATCTTTGTTCAAATTACAACTACTCTTGACTGCTCCAAGTAGGTGGCGCGTATCTTGACTAAAAAAATAGAAGGGGCTAAAATAGTAACAAATATATAAACCAAAATTAACCATGTATTCATAATAGTTTGTTTGGTTTAGAGGTCAATGTACATATGTCAATTTTAATGTCATGTGTTCAAATTTTGTTTGATGCAATTTTTTATATTAATTTTTGAGAAAAATATACAAATATCTGCAAAAAAGAAGTGTGGTCATCACAAGAATTGAACTGGAGACCCTAAATATGTCAGTAATGCTCTTAACCGCTCGGGTAGTGATACCTTCGTTGCTTAGTCATAAAATGAGTGCAGAAGCATAAAATTCAACAATGAAAACAGAATTGGGAAAAAAATCGCACCCTTAAGCAGCGCTTCTGCCAAAACGCTACTTAAGGTAAACGAACTATAGTGAAAAGAAGCGTTTTTGGGAGAGCACTGCCCATTGGTGAACGCTATATAGCCATAAGCAGCGCTTTTTAAGGGGCACTGCCCATTGGTATACACGCATATAGTGATGAGCAGCGCTTTGTGGTCCAAACGCCGCCCATTGCTTTAAGTTTTTTTTATAGCTTCATTTTCTTTTTCTCTCTCGAGCCCTAATAGTTCCTCCAATTGCATCAGACCCAAGTCTCTTCTTCTTCCCACAATCGTTATTCCAATCGTTGCGCTCTTCTCTCTACAAGTACACCTATCTCCTTCTTTCTCTTTCTCGGTCTCTTTTTCTTTCTACATCTCATCCTAATCTTCTACTTTAATTTCTTCTAGAACCAAGTAGTTCTCTGCAACTTCCTTCCATCTCTCCCGGTTCAAAGCTTTCACAGCAGGTAAGGATTTTTGCAACTTCCTTATATTTCGCTCTAGGTTTATCTATCTATAATAGTTTATCTTTGTTATTTAAGATCTTGTTTTGGGTTTTGGTTTTTCTTTCAGTTTATTTCTGCAATAGTTTAGGGTCTAGGTCTGAGTTTTGGTTTTTTTTCCCGTTCTTACATGTGGGTTTTGACCCAACTACCGTGGGATATACACATAGCCATATAATAGTTTCAATGATTCTAGATAACCTGTTAATTACAAAAGGTGTTATGTACGAAAATTCTGATAACCTGTTAATTACTCATTCTGCTCTGCGTAAAATACCTGAGGTAATTGCTTTATTGTTTTATGATTCCATGATTCTAGATTTGATTTGCTTGCTTACTATTCTATCTTGTCAAATTTACATTATACGTTTCTGTAACACACTCAACAATTAACAGGAACGTATAAACACATAAATGAGGAATTCACTGATTCATTCAAGTAATAGTGGAATCAAATTCTCAAATGTAATTACAATAGTATAATAGTGTGAGGTATAGTGGGAAATTGGCCAAGAACATTCCCAAGTAGAAAAGAAGAGAAGACAATTAGAGAGAGGGAGAGAAGAAGACTTGACTCATTTCATTCCATGCCTCTTTTGATTTAACTTTCTTTCATATATACCCAATACTCTTCTTTGTTGTGGGCCTTGTGCTGATTTGCTCTTCTTTGGGCTTGTCTAGATAATAGGTTCATTACAATACCTTCCCCTTTAAAATCAACCTTGTCCTCAAGGTTGGAAGAATTGCTCCTTACATAAATTTCCCTGGATCCCACTGCTTGAATGGTGACCACCTTGTTGTAATGATTAATACTTGAAGAACGTGTAAGGACCTTTTGGTGTGGAAAAAATAGCGGATGCTGCCCGGATCCCAGTTCATGGAATGCATTCCTTTTGTTGTCATCTGCAAGTATTCTCAAAGATACCATCTATGTTGTGTTGCCATTTGAAAGAGCCCTTGCATAGTAATAAGAATCTCTTGATAACCAAATTCAGCACCAACTAACTTGAGCATCGCATGTAGTGCCTCAATTCCAAACACTACAAACTGGATAACATGTTCATCAACATGATTTTTAGGCACTGAACGTACAACTTTAGTTTTATGAGGTAAGCTCCCACCACCGACAAGTGTCACTAATTTGCTTGTACATTGATCATGTTCTTGCAACAAATCAACAGACTTAAATAGAAGTGCATCAATAGTATCAAACACAGAGAGCAGTCTTAGGGCACAATATTTAGCTACTGACATTTTCTCATTATCCCACAATGGCATTCTAATACCCATAGCATAATCAAGAGCACAAAGAAGACTACAGTTAAATTTTCCAAAGACTTTAATTGAATTTTCAAACATTGATATAACACTAGTCAAGGTCCTGTTGGTTGGGTGTAAGGAGATTATTGGTTTAAGCATGGTGGCAAGAACTTTAATGAGAACCTTGTGTTTTCTGTTTTGAGTATAACAAGTTGTCCAAGCATCATATGAGAGGAATATGTTCTCATGCATATTCTCAAAGAGATCATTGACAGAGGCAACATCATTGGGCTCATAGTACCCTATATGCATTCTTATCAAACCAATTGCATGATACAATTTCAAGTTGCCAAAGACACTATTTCCAACTGCAATTTTAAAATCACCTGAGGCCTGGGACTTGCCCAGCATGTAGAAGTTCATTCCTATTTGAAGCTTACCATATTTGGAGTCATTATTCTGAATTGCTACTTGCTGCAAATCTATCATTCTAGAGAACACACCAGCACGATCAAGGGAATATACATCTGGATCCCATTGAGTAAATTGTGAGGACTCTTGGGTATGCAAAAATGTAGCGTGCTTCTGAACATATATACCACCTACTATTAATGGATGGTATAATCCATACCAAGAGTTTCCAACTGCAAGAGAACTCCTATGCATTTTGGAATGCCAAGGGAACCTTTCAAATTCAGCTTGCTGAACATGATTCAAGAATTGCACCAATATTCTAGTAGTCATCATTTGTTGCTCAAGCCAAATTAAAGTGCAACCACTCTGGATTGAGTTTAGCGCCAGAATAATGATTCCAGTAGTGCAACAATATCCACCCAATAAAACTAATCTATGTACTTGAGAAGCCAAATACAACTTATGGAGTATAGGGAGGATGCTAAAGAAATTAAACTGACAAAAGCTTGGTTGTGGCCACCCAAATGCACATAAGCTTCAATGATTTTGGCATGTAATCTTATCAAATAAGCATTATAGGAGAGCAAATCTTTCTCATCCAACTGGGTGATTAGATCAGGTAATGAAGGACTCAACAATTCCACTCCCCACATTCTTGAAGCATGAGTTCTTTTGCAAACCTCAGCAACATTGACAACAAGATGTTGTAAATAAAGAACACTATAAGGCCGTAAGAATTGACAATAATACATTCCATATTTGTGTGGCAGTAGATCCGTCCTCAAATGCTCATGAAATGTAATATTAGAGCAGCTTCTAATATTCAAAGGAAATGATCCTGTAGTGTGATTATGAGACAATGAAAGAACACCCCGGGAATAAATCAAACCATAGTTTTCAAGAATTTTCCCAAGAAAAGCATTAGAGTCGAAGCCTGTCACACTGCTAAACCCTTCAGTCCCTTCCCCATATAACTTGTGCTGCGGCAGAACAATAACCAAACTAGAAAGAATGTTGGCAGAGAAGCCCTTCTCACCCAGATTGAGAATTATTATGACAGGGCTCTCATATGGCCCATCATTTTTCATTGTTACTGCAACCTCTTGACAAATGTTTGGGATGATAAAATCAACACTATTAATGGCAATTACGGCAGCAAATTGAGTCATGCAACCCTTAGTCTTCAACAAAGGATATGGAAGTTTGAAAATGCATTGTATTCTAGCAAATAACATCAGTGTGTGGTCATTACATGTGTTGGCATGTGGAAAATCAAGTAAGACTTCCAAGGGGCTGTGGCCACAAAACGTACCTGACCAATAATTATGGCGACGGAGAAATTGAACACCATTATCAGGAGATGATGAGCCAATTAGAAAAACAATTGATGAATTAAATAGCTCACGAACAAGTTCCACAAAAAGAAGCGAAACTATGTCGCTCTCCGCTTCATGATTGGCGTCTGGCGGTTTCGGTGGCGGCAACTGTGTTGTGACATTTTGTCGAACACAAGACCAGCGTGATTGCGTCTCACATACCAGAGACAACATCTGCTGTTTCGGAAGGGAAATAAGCACATCACCGTTTATTGATTCAGAGCTTTCTTCGATTGGCTCCATGTGCGGAAGAATTTCGCGGCAACCTAAACGCAACATTTGTTGATTCGGAGCATCGATCTCGCCACGGCCCGATTCTCAAGTATCAACATCCCGCGATTCTGAAGCAACAATTTCGCGATTACAAGCATCAATTTCTTCTTGTAATAGCTCTAGAATTCTTGCACATGACCGCTTCATCTCTTGTGAAGATTTTTCTATACATTGGTCAATCTCTCTATATGAATCACCATGGAAGACTTGAAATCGGACGTGAAGTTGTCGTGTTGTCTCTAAATTTGATTTCATAACACCACAGAGAGAGCTCAATGATGTTTGCTCTGCCATGGTGAGAATGAAAGCACCAATGTAACACACTCAACAATTAACAGGAACGTATAAACACATAAATGAGGAATTCACTGATTCATTCTAGTAATAGTGGAATCAAATTCTCAAATGTAATTACAATAGTATAATAGTGTGAGGTATAGTGGGAAATTGGCCAAGAACATTCCCAAGTAGAAAAGAAGAGAAGACAATTAGAGAGAGGGAGAGAAGAAGACTTGACTCATTTCATTCCATGCCTCTTTTGATTTAACTTTCTTTCATATATACCCAATACTCTTCTTTGTTGTGGGCCTTGTACTGATTTGCTCTTCTTTGGGCTTGTCTAGATAATAGGTTCATTACAGTTTCCTTTAACATTATGGCCTTCTCACAGTGGCTCGTGTGATGATTCAGGTTTATGTTCAAGGGGGACCTTTGAATTCTGAATTGGGAGCAAAGAACAGGTTCTACAATGAAGAAGGGATGCAATGCGGAGTGGAACAACTTGCTTTGCATTATTATGCCGAAGGTGAATGGCAAGGTGTTCATTCAGAGAGTGGCATATGGTTAACCATTTTTGGGCTTCTTATGTGGGATGTAATATATGCTGATGTGCCCAATGTCTTTTATACCAGATTTCCGGTACATTTTATTGAATGAGTAATTAACCTTACATCTTTTCTCAAGTCTCATCTTTTTTGCTGCATTTATATATTTCATGTATCATTTGTTATAGTATGCCATAAAATAATTTACTAGTGTAGCCAAGCTAGTTAGGATTTTGAAATCCATGTGGTCTCACTTGTGGATACATCAACTTGTGTGTGTTTTTAAGTTTGGGACTTTTGGAACTATGTGCAGTTTATTATAGGCATTATCATGCTTTGTTCATGAGTTGACGTTATTTCCATTTGATTAGCCTTTTGTCTTGCATGTCTGGGGTGAGTACACTACAGAGGTTCTTGCCTTTGTGGAATTGTTAAAGCTCAAATTTTATTGATCAGGTTACTAAAAACCATTAAACCAACCATCATCTATAGAAAATTAGTTTTTGATAGTAACATATTTTCCTGTTTAAGTAATTATGTAGTTTGCCTGTTGCAATCATCCACTACAAACCTGTTGTGTTCATAATTTATCTCTGTTGTTGTTGAAGCATTGCTATGCTAAGATGACATGTTTTTACTTTGTCCTGCTTACCTTCACCAGATGTGTCCCTTTTTTACCCGCCTCCCTTTTTTTAATCTACTATTTATCTATACCATTAACCTACTACCAAAATACCAATCTTACCCTTTTTCCTACAAAACAATTTTAGGATATTTATGTAATTTCATATTTTCACTTTTCAAAACTTTCACTCTCTCACTTACTTTTTCAAACATTTTCACTCTATCACACTTTTTTCAAACTTTTCACCTTTTCATTCTCTCATCCTCTTTCTTCCTCTAACTCTCTAAATTTTCTATTTTTCACAATATATTCACTTTAATTTCATTTACATGTCTACTTTATTGTTAATATTCCAGTTTTCTCTATCAATATGTTTTATTTAGTCTCTACGAGAAAAATTACAATTTTGAAAATTTGAAACTTTAATACATTTTTGTTTTCTAATCTGCACGGAAATATTACATATTGTTGGTAAATGTTCACTGATAATGTTCGGACTAACTAATCTACTATCTATCTATCTATGCCATTAACCTACTACCAAAATATCAATCTTACCATTTTCCCTACCAAACAATTTTAGGATATTTATGTAATTTCACTTTTTCACTTTTCAAAACTTTTCACTCTCTCACTTACTTTTTCAAACTTTTTCACTCTCTAGCACACTTTTTTCAAACTTTTCACCTTTTCACTCTCTCATCCTCTTTCTTCCTCTAACTCTCTAAATTTTCTATTTTTCACAATATATCCACTTTAATTTCATTTACATGTCTACTTCATTGTTAATATTCCAGTTTTCTCTATCAATATGTTTTATTTAGTCTCTACGAGAAAAATTGCAATTTTGAAAATTTGAAACTTTAATACATTTTTGTTTTCTAATTTGCACGGGAAATATTACATATTGTTGGTAAATATTCACGGGGTAATGTTCGGACTAGCTCAATTACAATTTGAACTTTTGTTTATCTACTTTAAATTAGTCTTGGTTTTCACGGGGTAATGTCCAGATTAATTAAATTATGTTTAAGTCTATTAATAAAAATAACACAACAACACCCGTGCGTATGCACGGGTATACTGCTAGTTACTTGTACTTTCAAAGTCTTTCTTAGTGGTATCCGAATTACTGGTTTATAGATGTTATAGGTAAAATGCATAAATATCATTTGATCAGTTATTTTGTTTTCCCGTCACTTCTATCTTCTTGTTCCTGGTATTTAACATGATGTTGTTATGTTATAGATGAACACGGTACAACTCGGAAAGAGAAGTTGACAGTGAAGGGTATCCATGACTTGGCTAGTGGTCTACGTGTTGTTGTGGAGTTTGATGATTGTTTTGCAGCTATTGGAGAGGCAGCTAGTTTACTTGTAGGAGTTTGCGGAATATCAGCAGCAAATACTATCTCATTTCCTATAATTTTGAGAAGTGGTGCAAGACATACTCTTTTGACCAGCTTGCTGAGCTTAGGGGAGAGTGGTGCGGTTATGTCTCTCGTTTTTTTAGAGTTTGATTTGGATACATATAAGTTGTTAGCTAGCTAGTTTTGGATACATATGAATTAGATAATGTAATTTGTTAGCTACTTTATTTTGGCTCATCTTATTGGGTATATATATATATATATATATATATATATATATATATATATATATATATATATATATATATATATATATATTGACATATTGGTGCATTTGGATATAGAGAAGTGCTGCCTATAGGAGGACGCATTGGGGCAATGGGCAGCGCGTTTAATGAAGTGTTGTCTATAGGAGGACGCGTTTGGGCAATGTGTAGCGCTTTTAGAGAAGTGCTGCCTATCAGAGGACGCGTTTAGGCAATGAGTAGCGTTTTTAGGGAGCGCTGCCCATTGTTGGAGTGGAATCAGCAGCGCCACGTTTAGCAGTGCTCAAAAGCGTTGCCCATCTCCAAATCTGTTGTAGTGCATGAATAAAACTAACTAAGAAAGAATAGAAAAGAGGAAACACGTTTATTTCATTTCTTACTGATAAAGGATGATAATGAAAGGTACACAGTACAACCATATATATAGCAAAGTACTATGGACCACCATACACTAGAGGTAAACCTACATTACAATATAAAAAGCACTAGAAAACAATCTAAAAAGGAATCAAATCACAAAGGAAATAAGCCAGCTCATCCTCCAATTCTCTCTCCCATGTGCACAGTATCTGTAGCATCCAATGTTGCATTTCCACCACAAATTGCTCCATTTGTTCCAAGTTTACCCTTACACTATGTTGCGTCTGAGTTTGTACCACTACTTTTACTATTTCCACTGATGACAGTAGCCCTTGGATTAGTTCTGCATAACACGTCCATGTACGTACCCCGGGCGCCATTTGTCATTATTGCGCCTGTGTCTTTGATCATTTGTAATAGCTTTCTCTTGTGATTTTAATACTTAGTGTTTATTCGGATCTATATATTCTAATTTTGAGTACAATATATATATATATATATATATATATATATATATATATATATATATATATATATATATATATATTTAACTTAGAGTCGAGGTACCATGCCACCCCTATTTCCATTAATATCTGCCACTGCTCCATGTAATGCTATTTAAACATTTTTTTGACCAAACTAATGCTATTTAAACATGTGGATTATGAAATAATGAATTCTTATAAAATGATCTTAAAAATGAATATCATAGATCATTTTTTTGGGTAGGTCAGATTAAATATGAATTTTTCGGGCTAATAAATAGCAGTACTAATGTGTAGCAGACTTTGCTTGCAGCTTTGATTGTTGAAGCAAATACAAGAGACCTTGATATTGTTCTTGTGTGAGGGAAACTGGTGCATTTGGTGCTTTTGAAAGCTCTGTCTTAAGTTGTGCTTCTTCCTCAATACCTGCAGCATTAGCAGAGGTACCAACCTTGTTTTTGTTGGTCTGATATCCTGGAGGAAATCCGTGCAGGAAATAACAATGATCCACAGTGTGATTTGTCTTCCCACAATTAGTACACAACTTAGACATGCCTTGTCCACGTCCTTGCCCTCTCCCAGACCTTCCCGTACCACGATTGAAACTAGCATTGTTGGCAGATGCAAGAGTCTTAACTTCACTATCAGGTTCTGTCACAGTAGAATTAGTAACAGATAAATGCCTCTCTTGTTGAACAACCATGGAAAAGCCTTTGGAAATTTGGGGAAGTGGTTCAATCATCATAATTTGGCTACGAGCGTGGCTATACTCTTCATTCAAACCTTTAAGGAACTTAATGTGTAGTCTTGGTCACGAAATTTCTTGGTACATTTGCTAGCATTACAAGTGCAAGGAACCGTACAAGTGCAAGAAACAATTGGTCTAAAACTATCCAATTCATCCCACATTGACTTCAATTCAGTGTAATACTCTGAAATATCTCTAGTTCCTTGACCTAATTTGACTATATCCTCTTGCAAATCAGCTATCCTAAACATGTCCCCTTGATCAAATCTATCTTTCAAATCTTTCCACACTTCATACGCTTTGTCAAAGAATGCAATAGATTTGACGATATTAGCACTTACCGAGCGTTGAATCCACGCAAGAATCAGGTTGTTGCATCTGTACCATTGGTTATAGAGTGGATCGGTGTTCTTCGGTGTCGTAATCGTCCCGTCGACAAATATCAGTTTGTTCTTCGAGATTAACGCAATCCTCATAGACCGAATCCACGCCTGAAAGTTCTTGTTTCCCTCTAATACTGCGCTTGAGCGAGAGTTATTGCTGGATTTTCATTTGGATGTATGTAAAATAGATATGCCAAATTCGTGGCATAATCCTTGTAAGAATCAAGATTCTGGATCGCCATTGAGATGCGAAATGAAGCAAATCATGAACTGAAGCTTGAATCAAATGGAATCGAAGAGAAAATCGAAGAAAACAAATCAATTGAAGAATCTAGGTTTTCGAATTTAGAACGAATCCGAATATGTGAACGAAGAAGATGAATGCGAGAATGAATGCTTCATGGCGAACTGCAGCTCAAGGTTTGAGCTCGATACCATGAAACCATCCAAAACCGAGAGAAAACGAAGATGAAGAAAATTTCTCATTGCATTCATTGAATGTAATCGTATGCTTTACGACTATATACAAGCTATATTCTAACTACCTTCTAACTAATTCGCTTTTAACACTAACTACACTAGTTAACTTAATCTGCGATGTACTAGCCACGATAATACAAATTAATTGTGGTAACAAGGTAAGCATAAATATACAAGTAATAATTCACAAAATAAACTCTTTTCTTTCTTTTTATTTTCTATTCAGTCACCTATCACTAGTGCAAATATGACTTTAGAAAGGACCATTTAGCATCAGTTGCTTAAACAGCCGATGCTAAATGTAGACGCGGTGGCCATTTTGAAATTAAATGGAAGTTTTCAATTTTCACGCTTACATTTAGCATCAGTTGTTTAAACAACCGATGCTAAATATCTTTACATGGGACGTTTAATTTTTGTAAACGCGTTATCTCCTTCTCTTCAAAGACATTTAGTATCGAGCTTCCTAACAACTGATACTAAAGGGCCCGTCCTTCTCTCTGAAGTCACTCACTCTCACTCACGAACGACGCTCTCTCTAAACTCTCGCCGTCCTCACTCTCACGACTATCTCTCACCCTTCCTCACTCACTGCCGTCTCGTTCTCTACCCTTCCTCACTCACCGCCGTCTCGTTCGTCTTCCTCACTCACGAAGTCTTCCCTTCCTCGCCGTCTCACCGCCGACTCTCTCTCACCGCCGTTCTCTCTCCTTGTGTGAAGTCTTCCCTTCCGTTCCAGAACAGCTTTATTCTCTTCGTCGACCTGGTTTGTATTCTTCTCTGATTTGATTAATGCTTCCTCGAAACCCTAAAAATAAGAGAAGATAGTATTTGAATTTGCCCTAAACTCAGTGTTCTATTTGAAACCCTAAACTCAGTGTTCTATTTGAATGATTGTGTGAAATGCCATGTTTATTCAGGTGACTCTCCTTGGTTATAATCACAAGCTAAGGATTGTACTTGAAACTATTGTTGAAAAGATTGCTCAGTGCTTAATTCTATCAGGTATTTTCTTTTGATATAATTTAGTATCTTCAAGCACATTTACTTATTTGGTTTCATGATGTGTGTGTGTTGTGTTTGGATAACAGTTGTGAGAAGTTACCCTATGTGTAGCTGAGTGTTAGGTGATCTATATGTGGGTAATTAGTTAGTTGTTTCTGTTGTGACTAACTATCAGCTTGAGGTATTGAATAGCAATTCAATACGATTTTTTTACTCATAATTGAGCTTCTGTGACGAAGCACACTATTGTTCATTTGTGTTTTTAACTAATACTCACCATCTGGTTCTGTTTGATACCAGTTTATGTCTAAAACAGCAACTCGTAGGAATTTTAAATTCTTCAAATGGATTTAGCACATATTAATGGAGTTAGTCTGCATGCTTTGTCTCGATGAAAGTTGCTTTATATTTGAGTCCACCAGATGAAAGTTTTGATTTTTGTTTTTTACATTCCTCATCATACATCCATTTAATAATCAGTTCTGATGTTGATTAATTTCATGTTTGATTTTTATTTATTTTTTTTACAAAAAAAACAGCTTTTCAGGAAGATTTTTAAAATGTGAGCATTCACTTATGTTACCATTTGTAGCTTTTTTATTTGATCTGTATTGCTCTCTCCTTGTAATAAGGGGCTCTTGTCAGTTCTTGATCATAATGTTTTGACAATTTCATCATTGACTTTTATGCTGTCTAGTGATGCATGGTATCAGACTGTTAAATTGTTGTACCTCTTTTTTTTATATCCAGAACATCGTGGTTGGTGAACAAAAGTAGAATTGCAACCAAAATAAAGAGTGCATTTGGAGCAAGTGAAAAAGCTATATGGAAAAGAAATCCTACTAGAGCTTGCCCAAATTGTCAACATGTTATTGACAACAGGGATGTATGTGTATCTTTTTAAATTAGCTTTTTGACAATGGGAACAGAACATTTGATCACTGCATATATTGTGTTTCTGTGTGTAGGTCTATTGTTGAAATGTGATTGTATTTTCGATTCAGCTTAAATTATCTTTATCCACATCTCAATTTTAGCACATTCCCATAATAACTCTGCACTAGATATGTAAAAGATGGTTGAACTTGATATTTTGCTTAATAGCATACTCCGTTCATTTGTGTATGATGCTAGCTGTATGAGCAGTCAGATTTTCACACTTGATTAGTCCACTGATTGAAGACTGATTAGACATATATATATATATATATGGTATCTATAAATCTGTGAAAGGACTGATTATATAGTTTAGAGCAGTAAGTGCATTAGATACCATTGTATTATATTATGCATGACAAATAGTTATACATATATACATGCTCCTTTTATAGAGTTAACTTATACAAAAATGTGTTTGCATTTATGCCAAGATAATTTCAATTAATTATACTCTTTTTCCTGCTCTACTAGATAATTTCAATTAATTATACACTCAAGAGGAATTTACTGAGATTCGCCAGCTTTGGGCGGAATTCTACTTGAAGCTTCATACAGAGCAACATGATACATTATATTCTGACTAGTTTAACTTGTGTTTTAGAAATATTTTGTTGGATATGATCATACAAAGCAACATTATATTCTGACTAGTTTTACATTATATTTTGTTTACTTGAAGCTTCATACAGAGCAACATTATATTCTGAATTTGGTAAACTAGGACTAAAGTGTGTTATGGTGGATATGATCAAATTTTGAACAAAACATTGTTGCTCTTTTAGTTTCTAAATGTAAGATACTAATTTTAATGTTGTTCGAAGTATTTTGTTATATAATGCATTGTTGTCTGAAATGATTGGTATAACAGGTTCTAATAAATAAATAAGTTTACTGGTGCGAATTAAAAATATAAAAAAAGCCAAAAAAACAAGGAATTTAGCATCGGTTATGTAAGATGACTGATGCTAAATGTCACCAAAAATGGACATTTAGTGTCGGTTATTAAAGATGACCGATGCTAAATGTCACCAAAATGGACATTTAGCATCGGTTATTAAAGATGACCGATGCTAAATGTCACCAAAATGGACATTTAGCATCGGGTAATTATATAACCGATGTTAATAGTATGTTTACAAGACATAAAAAAACACTAACAAAACGTCATTTAGCATCGGGTTTTTGAAAAACCGATGCTAAATGTCTTTTCTGCACTAGTATATCCCAAACAAATCAAAAATCATCTCATTTTTTACCCACTTTCCATTCACTTTCATTCTTTTAACAATCTTTCCTTCTATTTTCTTTTCTCAACCAAACATACTGTAAAGTGTGAAGAGAAAAAAAAAAGGCGAGAAAGGGCGCGGGAAGGGTTTCAGACAAAGAAAAAAGGGGAAAGAGAGAGAAGAAAAGAAAGTGTCTGTGACGAAAAACAAAGAATGAGTGGTTAATGAGGGGGGGGGGGGGTCCAAAATGAACGACTAGATGTTTAACTTCTAACTAAAACATGATTGTTGTTAGCCGATGCTATTACTTAGAACGTGGCAAATAAGGGTTGCATTCACAGATGTCTATAAATACTAGTTATAGAATTAAGCTATTTATGCAATTTTACTTTTAACACATATTTACTTTACATATATTTCTCTTACTTTAGTAAATTTTTCATCATTCACTCTTTCGTCACACTAAACTAGCTTTGAAGTAGTTAAGAAATCTATAGTCGAGAAAGAGAGTTTATTTGTTGATGCAATCGCTAAAAGAAAAAGAGAATGGTTATTGATAGCTATTAGCCAATCAATCAACAAATTTTGGTGACATCAATTGTAGTCTTTACTAATGATTGTAGTTAGTCAAAACTGTTCCACTTAATGATATGGATCATTACACCATTTCTCATAAGTTTCTGAAGAATGCATGGGAGGCTAGCACAATATAAAAGTTTTCAAATTATTTCAAAAAATAAGTATTTTTTTTACAATATGAAAAAATAAGTATCGATAATCTGGGGTGATTTTAGGGTGAAAGAGTAAATTAAATCTTTCATCGGTGAATCACAAAAATTGACCGTTGGATGTATTATAAAAATTCATCAATGGTTGAGATTTAATATTGGTTGATTCAATCTTAACCATTCATAGCATTTTAAACAATATCCAACGATCAGTTTTAGTGATTCACCAGTGAAAGATTTAATTTGCTCTTTCACCCTAGAATCACCCGATAATCTGAGATTGTTAAATTAAATTTTCAAATCTTCCTTGATGAGATAATAACACTTGACTCTGTTTGATAATGCTCATCCGCTAGCTTATAGTGGATCCGCTAGTTGTAAGTGTTTGACACAACTAGCTTTTAGCGTTTTTCCACTAGCTAATAGCGTTTTTTGAAACGCTACTTCAAGTAGCGTTTGAGCTTATAGCTTATAGCGTTTCATTTTATCTCTCAACTTTATCCTCATTACTTTAATTAAATTCCTCACTTATTCTTCATTAAATGAATTTTTCTCTCATTTGTAAGCATGAGTAACTAACTAACTAACTTGGCCACTTTCGGTTATCATGATTAACTAACTAATTAGTTGTGCTACAATAAATATGTACATGCGTGTTATGGTTGTTCCATTTTTATGATTTTTGAATTTATAAATATATAATAAATATCACCAATTCCGCATGTGTGATTTTAAAATAACCTTAAAATTTAAAAATTTAATCCTGTTTCTCAGTCCGAAAATTTCATAATAAGCAGACCTACTAAAAAAAAGAGATCTATAATATTCATTTTTCCTCAAGAATTTTTTTTAGCATTACTTGGAGCAATCAGCAATTGGAGTATTTTCCCGTCAAAAAAAAAACAATTGGAGTACTTTCAGAGCAAAGATTGACTCCACATTTGTATTCGAGACTATTCGCATTCTCTGGCTTTGCATGTAGAGATTGTGTTGTTGCCTTAATACAGCCACAAACCTTGCTTTTATCTTCTACATTTGTTGCGACCAACAGTACTAGAGCCTTAACTCCTTCACAACATGTTTCAGGTGGCATGTCATCATATACACCTGTGAGGTAGCATTCGCATGGTGCAAGATTGATGAACTCGTTTTGACACTTTAACTGTGCCTCAGATAATGGTGATTGTGAAGACAATAGGAGGAGGAGTAGCACTAGAATAGTTGTGGTTGAGTCAATAGCCACACATGAAGGTTTCATGATTATTAACTAGGTTTTAGAATGGCAGTTTCATGAGGTTGAACTCATTGTTTGTTTTTGGTTTTGGCTTTTTATATAGGCAATTTGTTTTCGTACCCCCCTCATTCCCTACCACACCCCCATAATATCCCAAATGGACAAAAATACCCCTAAAAATTTACAAAAATTACATGGTTTTGTTAAAAAAAAAAATAATTACCAATTTCGGAATTACCTCTAAAAATTTCGGAATTACCTCAAAAAATAATGGAATTTCGGATTTACCCTGTAATTAGAAAGATTTTGAATTACTCCGAAATGAGGTAATTCCTTCTCACATTTGTGAACCTAATTACCTATTTCTCGAGGTAATTCAAAATTACAATTTTTTTATTTCGAGCGAATAATTTATGCTAAAAAATCGGTTTTGACAACATACTCGGATCGTAATGAAACCACAACCATTAGAAGCGAAATAAATCAAGAATCAAGACTCCGTAGAAGGGACTTCTTACGGGACAACGACCTCAAAATCCCAAATTCCATCGTTTACTATTTTTTACGATTTTTTTAATTTTTCATAGTCTCCAAAAATCTTAAAAATTTGTATAGCCTTATTTTGGTTTTGTTAGATTTTTAGTGGTGTTTTTATATTTTTTAGAGTAGTTTTGACTATTTTTAGTAGCCTTTTAGTAATAAAAATTAAAACAAATCGTATATATACGCACAAGGCTGGCCCCGGATTGACCGGGATGCCCTAGATGTCGCTATTCACCTACTTCACGTGCTTATTTTCATCATTTTTAGACATTTTGGACCCATAGTTGTATTTGTACTCTATTTTAAAAAAAAATTACAAATTTCGAATTACCTTTTTAGAGGTAATTCAAATTTTTTATTTTGAACCTAATTACCTTTTTAGAGGTAATTCCGAAATTTTTAATTTTTTTTGAACCTGAATTACCTTATTTTGAGGTAATTCCGAAAATTTAATTTTTTTTTTTTTTAAAAAACGCAGGGGTATTATTGGCATTTTTGGGATTATGGGGGTGTGATAGGGAAGGAGGGGGGTACGAAAACAAAAACCCTTTTATATATAGTAGGTTGTGTCTAGGCGTTGGCTCAATGGTAAATGTTTATTTTTCTAATATAAAGGGATGAAGTTCAAATTCCTTTTACAACGGTTTATAAAACCGTCACTAGTGTTATTTTAATTAATAATATGGCTCTTTGCATATTTGGGATGACGTTTTCGAAGAGAAATTAGAAAGGAAAATAGCTCTTTATTAAATTAAATATTATTTCCAAGACCAAACAAAGACGAAATCTTCCTGAATTGTAACATTTCCATGCCCCAAAAGTCATTGCTTGGATATAACAATTTGCCATATATATCACTACAAGAAATTTGACGTATATCATACAACCAATTAAACAAAGCGTGGGTATAGGTTCGCAGTAAAGCTTGAGGAAAAAAAACCGTGAGTATAGGTAATTTCCTATACCTATGATATCAAACTTAGTGAGTATTTACATTTTTGTCAATCTTAAATTATTACTGCAGTGTGTGGTAATTTTTTTTTATTACTGTAATTACTTTTAAAAAAAAAATTTATTCCCCTGAACCCAAAAAATTCCCTCTCTTTTTTTTTTGACCAAAATAATTCCCTCTCTTTTAATTTTTTCCATCTCTTTCTCGGTTCATCCCTAAAACGCAAAAACGCAGCTCACGATCATCACCATCCCTAAAACGCAGCTCACACCAATTCCCTCTCTTTCTCGGTTCCTTCTCCAAAACCAGCGAAGAGACTATGATTCCTTCTCCATCTTGATCGATTCCTGCAGAGAACGAGAGGGAACGATTCCTGCAGAGAACGAGAGGGAACGATTCCTGCAGACTCCCGATTCCTTCTCTTTCTTGATTGATTCCCTCTCTTTCTCGGTTCCTTCTCCAGAACTCACGATTAGTCTTCTTCTCCTTCCCGTTTCCAGAAACAATAACGTAGAGAACAACCCACAGCGTAACTCTGGTCTACCACGCCGTCTTGAACCACTGCCCCGCCCTGAGCCACCACCCGGACCACCTTCTTTACTACTCCGCTGTGTGTGAGTCTTCTATCTTTAATTTCAATTAGGTTTTCCTCAAGTCCTAAGTTAGGTCTGCTATTATCCCCAAATGTGTTATCGTGAATCTTGTTTGTTTTCCCCAAATTTATTTGTTATACATTTCAGTTAGGTTTAGATTTGTTTATGATCAAAGTTGGAACCTTGGTTGCAAATTTTATCATATTTTTTATTATTATAGTATCTGGTTTGATAATTCACACTGATTTAAATTAGCATGATTTCAGCTATTTTTAAGGTATGTTCTCAACTAATATAGCTGCATTTCTTGAAATCAACAGTCTTACGAACACTATAACTAAGATAGCATTTCTCTTCTGAAGCACTTTTTTGCAGCAGTTACAATTTTTCTATTGTGCTAAACTTTTATTGCTGTCACAGTAGGTTTTGGTTGCTTTGACAGTAGTCTGGTTGCCTGATCAGTTCTGCTCAAGTTTAGTTTTTTCTATAGTTTATATATTGGTTTGGCTTAGTTTAAAAAGTTTTTTAATCTTTCTCCTGATGTGTATAGTTTGGATTAAAAATTGAGGCATTTGAAAGTATAGTGGGTGTGGCTGGAATAAGTAACGTGGTTGTGAACTTCTTGGGGTTGTATTTTTTGAAGTCTTCATTATTTCATTGTGTAATTAGGACATTAAAAGAGGTATAACAAACTTGATTTGTTTGATTTTACCAAAAAAAATAATTTAATCTTTTTCTGATTTTGACTTGGAGAAACCCAAGTTGAGGTTTCTCTTCTCCTGCACTTCCCTATTTGTGTATGGAGATGCATTATATGAGTCAAATTTCTAGCCATGATGATATCTTGCAATGTGTTGTGTTCTGTTTCTACCTATAGTTAATTCTAGTCATTTCAAAGAGTATATTTCTTGAGCAATCATTTCAAAATTAATCATTGCTTACAGTTAAACTAGTTTGGGAGTGGATATTCTGGAGAAAAATGAGTGTCTTCTGTTCTTTGTACCTAGTTATTAAGATAACTCATTTAGTTTACTTACGGTTCCTAAGATAATTCATTTAGTTTACTTACGGTGGATTTTTCATTGTTTGACATAATAGATAAACATTGATAGTGACTCCAATGAATTTGAATAAATTTCTAGATTTTTCGGTCGATAGATATAGTGTACAAATCAGAGCTGCACAAAGTAATGGGAACCAATCGTGGATATTATGAGTGAAGCTAAACTTCTTTTTGTAGGCTTGCATTATATTATGTTATATAATGCACAACTTCATGTGAATTTCCATTAATATGATATTTGTTCTATAATGCCCCAAGTTTTATTTCTATTTTTAAATTAGCTAGTTTGCTTATTTGTCACCTCAAGTCCTTTATTGTCCTCTTATATTCCCAATTTTGATATATGCATTGAACACATACTACTAGTAAACATTGATAGTGACTCCAATGAATTTGAATAAATTTCTAGATTTTTCGGTCGATAGATATAGTGTACAAATCAGAGCTGCACAAAGTAATGGGAACTGATCGTACCTTGACCAATGAAGTGTTGAAGTTGTTGTCCTGTGGCTAGGCCGGTCGTTGAATAGGAGAAAGGACCGGTCTTGGCTCCACGCTGAGTACCTCGGGTGTTACCTGCAAAGACACTCCGACGATCAAGTAAGTGGTCGCTCGGGCAGATAACACAAGGTAAGAGAATGTACCTGATGCCATGTGCGAATGGCGTATATATACGATGAGTCCGACCGCTTTTGCGAAAATTTCGGCGGTTATGAGAAGTGCGCTCCAAGCGGCGTGCTTGGGCGGTTCTGCGCTTATGTGGGCCGACGCCCCAATGCTTTGTCCGGACTTCATCGGTTTCTTTGATACACCCGTATCGCTTGCCCCAAGTGAGGTCGCTTAAGAGCGGGTGAGGCTTGACTTCACGCCCCGAGGTGATGCCGAGACTTTAGATGATGGAACGGTCGCGGCCGTTGGCTCTCTTGATGGGGCGGTTTCGGCCGTCCTCCGACCGCCGACCGTCGCGCGACCGACGACGGTTGGTCTTCACCGACATTTATGACGCGACGTTTGGTGATTCCGAGGTCATTCAATGATGTCTCTTCGTAGAAGATGAAACGTTGCGACGTTCGCCTCCCCTCCGCCGGCGCGCTTGGGCTCGCGCTTATAAATACGCCTTCGGTTGGAACTATTCTCACGTTTACGCGAATCGCTTTGCCACCGACCGACCTTTATGCCGTCGACTTGAAATTTGAAGTGAATCCTTTCGTTCGGGCACCAAAGTTCCCTTGACCGATCCCCTGTATTCTTAAGGTTTGAGTCGACCTTTACTTTAGTTTTTGTTTTTTGTGGTTTTCTTTTGATCGCACGATTCCACGCCTTGTGATAGGGGTGTCAGTGCGGGACGACTGTCGCCTCTCTCACGAGTGCACTTTGCTCGACCGACCTAACCCGATCCCCTTATCGCAGGTGTCGCATGCCACGGTTGATGCCCGCTCGCATTTTCGGGGGGCCATCGCAATCTCTCGCTGAACAAATGTCGAGGCCATCCGAGGCCGATGGTCACGAAGAAGATTCCAAGTCGCCCTCGGCGACTCAAGTTTCTCCAGCCTCCTCTAGCTCGAACTCCACTTTTCTTACGATGGGGTTCTGGTCGCCTCGGTGGTTCCCATCCTAAGCCCACCAACTCCAATGGTAACTCACGGGAGCCTCCACCACCACCTTCTTCCCGGCTGCAAGTAGGAGCAGATGAGAGGTAGACATCGACGAGACGACGCCCCAAAGTGCCGCCCGTGTCGAGGACGAGGTCATGGTTGGCCGGGAGATCGGTGGCTCATTGTAGAAGAAGTGGTCGCTCGTTCGATGGCGCTCACTCGGCCGTGGGCCAAATGTTGATGTAGAATCGGCGGGGAGAGACGTTCTACCAGATCGTCTCGACCGGGCGATATGTCGTGGGTGTCCTAAACCGCCGCTCCAACAAGAGTATAATTACGACCACCATCGTCACGCCTCGAATCGCGATTACATTTTAAACACTCACCGGGCCGGAGGGTGAGAGGCATGAAGGAGAGGAGAAGACATTGCGACTTTACTCGATAACTCAAGTTCACGATGCATCGGATCGTGTTCGAAAAGATGAATATCGCTCCACCTTCACCGAAGTTTCAACGTGATGTTCTACGTTACGCCGGGTCGCCTCTCAACTCCATCCGAACGCGCGTGGCGTTTGAAAACTTTTTTGAAGTCCTTCTAACTAAACTGGGTAGCCGGGTGTCGACTCATGCTATTCTTTGCTATTTTCGAGCCGAAATGGGTTAAGAGAGAAGGCAAATAAAGAGAAGAGGAGCAGTCTCCTTTAAAACTCGTAAGACTCAAATCGGTATTTTTAAAGCGCTCCAAGAGTCATTGGTATTTGCTCGAAAAGCCACTATTTTTGGGTCGTCCCTACCAAGGAAGCGGGCAAAGTCATTCACGAGACCAACCCCGATGGGACTGGTCGGTGAGCCTTTCTTCCCCATCATGTGGAACGAGGCCCACTTCTTCAGCGCGGCCGGTGATTATATCTACACCACCAAAGACTTGAGTGCGGTCGACTTGGAGACTCTTCAAATGATAAAAACACCGCGAGCATGATGCCCCCTGCATCCAAAAAGGCGACTACGCTTGTCGCCCTTTCACCCCGCCATGGGTCGGGTCCGAAGCCGAAATTGGTTTGCGCTTTGCACTCTATCTTCTAATTTTTGGTCGTGGCCCGCTCTTTCTAACTCTTATATCATTCTCGCTTTGCAGGAAGGATGGCCGGAAAATCTGGGCCGAGATTGAAAAGGTCTTTGAACCTCGCAGCAACCCTGGGCCAAAAGGTATGAAGGACCTCGAAATGTGGTCGACCTCGGCGGCCTTCAAAGCGTGCCTCCGACTCCCGAGAGCGAGGGAAAAGCCGCTTTCAAGGCCCGCGCCGCCTCGCCCGAGATGATCGTTCTCCCAAGCGAGCGGAGCTTGACGAGCGAGCTCGTGACCTTCCCGAGGTGACATTCTCGCCCTCTCGCCGAGAGGTTTGGGACCGCCGACTTCGAGCGGTTTAAGAAGAAACCCGTGCCATCAGGCTTTTTGCATACTGATTGACAAAGTCATTCAAGAGTTGTCGGATGAAGCTTAAGGTATTTTATTTTTCTAACCCGTTGTGCTTTTACTTATTCGGCCGATTAACCGACTCGCGCTATCTTTATTTGCGAGGCTCGGCCGGTATGACACGGCCTTGACCGCCTTGAAGAGGCAAAGCAAAAATCGAGAAATCTATTAAGTCAAAGAAAGAACTCTGTGTGCGGGCCGATGAGGACCGGCCAGTGTCGAAGAAGAACAAGGAGTTTCAAGTTCAAGTGACAAATTTGAAGACCGACTCAAGTCCTAGAAAAGGAAAAGGCCGAGTGGGAGACCCAGGGGCCGAGCCAGAGGCTCAAGTTCGGGCGATAGCGTGCATGCCAAGAATGCAACGATCGAACAATTTCACAATGCTCTCACCAAAGCGGTCGTGTCAATCCGGATCTAAGAATTAACTTCGATGAAAACCTCGATCGGCCCGAAAGCACTACGTTGCGGACAACAAGATCATGCTTTGAGGAATTTGATGAGCGAGGGTAATACTATTCGCCCTAGCTCGGTCCTTTTTCGAAGCCCGCCATGAAAGCGCAGTAATCTTTGTAACATTTTGACTTGCCTCTGGCACAACAATCATTCGCGCCCGTGCGCTTTTAATAATCGGCGCGCGGCCGACCGGGCGTCCTTATTTTGTAATGGATATCGCTTTCTTTCTCTTCGCTTTTGCTTGCTTGTTTGGATCTAATTATTTCGCTCGTTTACTTTTTCTAAGTTTTACGAACTTTTAGGCGCCCACGCGCCGTTTAAGAAGACACTACGAGGCTTTCGTTTTGGGTCAATGCCCGCTTTCTCTTATTTAAAAACACTGCTATAGATCGCTCGGCGGTGTTCGCTCATGTATCATTTGACATTTGGCCGCCTCGGCGACCTTTGTTGTTCGGGCGATTCGATGGCACTCGATCGGGCCGCTTCGACGACACTCTATCGGGCCATTTCGATGGCACTCGATCGGGCCATTTCGATGGCACTCGATGTAGGTCGCTTCGACGGCCTAGTGTTTTCATGGGTTACTACTTAACCTCGGGCCATTTCGATGGCGCTTTCGATGTGGATCGCCCGACGGTCCATTTTCGCTCGATTATTCTTCGGCCGCTTCTTTTGCCCTCGAGCGTGTTTGAGCGACCGGCCATACATTCTTTGCGAGAAATTAAAGTACAACAATTTCCAAAGGTCGCCTCAAGAAAAAAACCCAAATGGGAAAAAGAGCGCCACCGCCTTTTCATTAAAGTGTCATTGTTCATTACATTCAAACATAGTATTTTCTAAGTTTATCTGCGCTCCATGTTCGGGGATAGTCGCCTCTTCCATGGTTTCCACTCAGTATGCCCTCACTGCCTTCTTAACGACTGATACGACCTTCCCAATTTGGTGCTAGCTTTCGACGGGCATTCTTGTTTCCGGCATCCGCACGCCTTAACGAGCCGATCGATCGAGAAATCTCTCTTACGACACGAGTGTTGTATCTAGCCGCAACTTTCTCGCTTGATCAATTGTTCCTGTTGATGCTTGGCGCGCAGCTTCTTCGATCGATCCAACTCTTCCCGTATGGCTCTGGCCGTTTCTCGCTTCTATAGGATTCAAGTTCTCCAATTTAGCTCGCCCATCTCTACGGGTATGACAAAGATCGCCCATACACAAGTTTGAAAGGTGACTCCCTGGCCGATGAGTGGGGTCGCCCTATATGCCCAAAGAACGGACCGCAACTCTTCGACCTGCATCCCTTTGCTTCGTCGAGTCTTCTTTCGGACCACGCAGATAACTCGCTGCCGCCGCCTACCGCCGCTTTGTCGGGATGCTCGACCGAGGTAAAACGCATTTGCTTTCACCCCTAAGTCGCCAACATTTCCACTAAATCTCTTGTCGTGAACCGGGTACCATTGTCTCATTATCAATTGTTGCGTGATTCCAAACCGAGCTAGTATACACCGCCAAGAACTTATCGACTTTAGCGGATGTGATAGTTGCGCAGGCTCGGCCTCGATCCACTTCGTGAAATAGTCAATCGCCACGATCGAAACTTGAACCGCCTCGAGCGGTGGAAACGGGCCAAGAGATCCATGCCCCACCAGCGAACGGCCATGGTGAGACAAGACTTTGCAATTGCAGGAGGGTGCAACGTGGACATCGCGATGCACTTCGACACTTTTTGCACTTTTGGACTAGTTTCTTCGCATCTTCGCCCATGGTCGGCCAAGAATAACCGGCCCGGTAGCTTTCTTCGATATAGATCGTGCACCTCGATGGCTCCTACAAACGCCTTCATGAATATCTCTCAACACATGGTCGGCCGATCGACGTAGAGCACACCTTAGCGAATGGGGACGAGAATCCCTTCGATATAATTTCCTTCTATCATCGAGTATTTGGTCGCCTCAACTCGACCACCAATTTCGCCGCTTTTGGTCGCTTCGCTTCTTCTCCTTCAACGATATAACGTAGAATAGGGGTGATCCAATCTGTGTCCCCGATCAACACATAGAACGGCCAGAGGTCGGGTTGGCTCCGTCGACACGCCACCGATTTAAAGTTTCTGAATCAAACTTCGTGGTTTCCGTGGCTTTTGGTACTTGCTAGCTTTGAGATAATGTCCGCTCGAACATTCTCGGTCCCAGGCACATGCTTGACTTCTCGCTTTCGGTCGAACTGCTTTGAGAAGCTCCCTTTACTCGCCGGATAGTTTTTGAGCACGCCGCCCTCGCATCATACAATTCTTTGATTTGAGAAACAACCAACAGGAATCAATGTAGCTCCACACGATCGACATTAAAATCTCTCGCGCGCCGCAGATCGCTTATGCACGCCTCATACTCGGCCGGTTGTTGGAGGTGTGGAAGGCATAAGTCAATGAAACCTCGACGCAAGGCCTTCAATTTTCTAATATTGCACCGCTCCATCGTTTTCGCTATTGACGATCCATCTACGTAAAGTCCGTGTCGTTGCAGTTGATCCTCCGAATCGAGTCATCTCGGCAATGAAATCGCCAACACTTGTGCTTTTGAGGCCGATCCGATTCAAACTTAATCCCAAATTCACCGAGTTCTCATCGCCCACTTTATCATTCTTCCCGCCAAGTCCGCCGATGTAGACTTGCTCGATTGGTTGACGGCCCTTACCACGACATGGTGGGCTACAAAGTAGGGTCTCAACCTTCGAGCACCACTAGAAGTGCAAGCGGCAAATTTCTCTATTTTCCGATACCTCACTCGGGCCCTCAGTAGTACCTACCATCGATGAAGTACTAGACGCATTCGCTTTTAGGTCGCTTTTCCCGACTAACACAACACTCAAAACTTCATCCGTGATCGCCAAGTATAAATACAACGTTTCGCCCGAACGGCTTGGTCATGATCGGCGGGTTAGTCAAAGCCTCTTTTAGCTCGCCCAACGCCACGGGCATCGGTCGGTCCACTCAAAAATCGTGTCTTTCTTCGTAAGTCTAAATAATGGAAGCGACTTGCAGCCGCTTTTGGTATGAATCGATAAGGCAAATACCATGCCATTCAACTTGTTGTTGTATTTCTTTTTTTGGTCGCTGGGCGGCCTCATCTCGGCGATCACCCGCATTTCTCGTGATTGGCTTCTATTCCTCTCTCGCTTAGGTGAAAGCCCAAAATTTGTCGGCCCGACCCCAAAAGTGCACTTTTCTCGATTTAGCCTAAGTGAATTCTTCCCGGCTTCTTCAAAGACCTCTCTTAGGTCGCCACATGATCTGGATCGGTCACACTCTCGATGATCATGTCGCCTAAGTAAACTTCGTAGATTCGACCGACCGCTTCAAGATCTTGTTCATCATGCGCCGTAGTCGCCCCATTGCTCTTCGTGCCAAATGGCATTACTTTATATTGAAATTGCCACGATCCGTCATGAAAGCGCTCTTGTGGCGATTAGGGGTACATCGAATCGATTGTAGAGTCCGAGTATGCATCCGTAAAAGATAAAGTTTATAGCGAGGCACCATCGACTAGCTTGTCGATGTTGGGCACAAGAAAGGCATCCTTCGGGCATGCCTTGTTTAGATCGGTGTAATCTACACACATGCTCCACTTGCCATTCTTCTTCTTCACCAAAGACGACATTAGATAACCGTGTCGTGTATTTGATTTCTTCGATGAAATTAGCCTTCACGAGGTCCTCAACGGCTTTTCTGCGCGCTTCGAGATTTTTCCTCACTTTGAGTTCTCCTTCTTCGGGCGACCGCCTTACTCCTTCATCGATCGAAAGTCGATGGCAAGCAATCTCAATAGGGATACCGGGCATGTCCGATGCTTGCCATGCGAACAAATCAGTAATCCTCGGACATTTTACAAGGTCTTGCTTTACCGCTTGTAGGTCGCTACCGAAGCTTAATCGTCTTTCTTTGGTGGTCGTCACCCACCAGATATCTTCCAATTCCCACGAGGCTCGGGTCTCTTTAACTCGCTTTTTAGCTCTCGGCTGAAGTCGCCATCATTGTCCTCGTGGTCGCTATCCGGGATCATAACGAGCGCCCGATCGTGAGAGTTAACTTCGTGGCCTTCAATGCAAGTGCTCTCGATGATTTGGACCACGATCTACCTCATCACAAATTTCTGATATAAGAAGTGGCTTCGCTTTGCACGCTTCTAAGTCGGCCGCCGTGGTAACTACCGGGTCGTCTCATCAGAAATTTCATTTTCAAATGCACCGCCGATGCCACGCCTCTAGCTTGCCCAAGGTCGGCTACCAATAATACACCGATAGCATGATTTGATGGGAGTACGAGGAACGCCGTCTCCGACCGGCCCCGCATAAAGTGCTTTCCCGAAGATCGCCACCAAATGTGACTAGAGTTCGATCGTCCCCAATGGATGTGATCGCCCATTGAAGCCCGCAGCGGAGTAGGCTCTGCACGGGGAATTATCTCGCCCCATCCACTTTTAACATGATATCGCCGAGCCGCTTGGTCGACTGTAATTTTTCGACCTCGGTGTTGGCCATCACCGCTCGACCACCAATGGAACATAATCGCTTGGCTCGCCATCGAAAGCAGTCCTCATCTCCAAAAGAAATGGGCGGTCTAGTCGAGACCGGTCGCTCACCAAGTCGATGCAACCATTAGGAGTTCGTCCCATTTTCTTTTCATAGCTTTGTTGACTCCCTACGATCCAACGGGTTTCCACCGAGAATCACCATAAAGCAACGCTGCGCCTTTTGATTGTCGTATCTCTGGCCATCGATCGATTTTGTCTTGGGCGCCGATATGACTAGGGCGCCTTTCTCTATCTTGATCCGCTCTTTTGACTTCTCTCGGGGTCGCTCGCTTTCATCGGACCGCGATACTTGCCTAACTTGCCTTCTCTCAATAAGTTCCTCAATGTCGCTTTGAGGCCATGCACCGTTGGTGCCGTGCCCTCGCTTCTTGTGGT
Source organism: Oxytropis ochrocephala (assembly GCA_020916435.1). Classification (NCBI taxonomy): domain Eukaryota; kingdom Viridiplantae; phylum Streptophyta; class Magnoliopsida; order Fabales; family Fabaceae; genus Oxytropis; species Oxytropis ochrocephala. The sequence continues at coordinate 87,472,404 of CM037093.1, read as the reverse complement.
AGCGGCAATATCTTTTGCCTGGCCATGCCCCCTTCTCGAGCACGAGTGGATCGGGCCGCTTTACACCCACAAACTCATTATTTTGGCACTCACCGTAGATTTGTGCAATGGAAGTTGTTCGGACGAGTGCGATGATCGAATTTCTTATCTCTCAAGTCGTAGGTTGTCTCGGCGACCTTCATACCTTTGGCCGCTTTATCTTATTCTTCTTTTGGGACGCACACGCGCGCTTTCTTCGCGCCAAGGTTTCTTCATATGCCATGTGAACATTGGCCCTTCTTGTAAGAAGAAGTTCGAGGTCTTGATAGTGGTTCAACGTGAATTCTTCTACGAACCGATGGTCCGGTCGAATACCACGCTGAGGTACTTTAGCTTATCTTTGTCGGATAAGTCGTGAAACGCTTTGAACCGATGATTGAACCGGGCGATGTCTCGCCTCGGCTGTCTCATCGCTCTCTCTGACAATTGTGTCCAAGTGCTCCTCATACCGACATCGCAACGGCTGGTCGATAGTGGCTCAAGAAGATTCGACCAAGTCTTCCCACGAGAGAGATAGTATTGGGCGTTGTGATTCCCACCATTCCAACGCTTCGGCCGTCCAACGATCGAGGAACAAATGCAAGACTTCATGGTCGAGCCCAATTCTCGATAATCGCAATAATTATTAAAATACCGGAGGTGTTTATCCGATCGCCACGACCGTCGAACTTGTTTAAATTGGGCGGCTTTCGTGTCTCTTGAATCCCGTGAGCACCCGATTTCTCTAGTAAATGGACCGTGGCCGCTTACGAATGTCGTTCGACCCGAAGGTGGTTGCATAGCGAGGCATGCCTCGCGTGCGACATTCCATAGAATTCTCCGATGGGCCAAAAGGTGGAAGTTGAGAGGCCTTCCGGGTCGCCGCTTTGACTCTTCTTGGCGGCGCGAGACGCCCCTAATTCTTCCATCCCGATAGTCTTCCAACTCTTCACGAGAATCCCGGGACTCGCTTCGACCGACGTGAACCGGACGACTCATTGTAGAGAGTATCACGGTGGCGCGCGGCCGTGCGTGATCGGTAGCTAGAGTCCTCATATTCATCATAAGACGACGACGGCGTCTCACAAGCACGTTCTCGCCGGGGCGACTACTGCGTTCTTATTCGCCGCCAGCCGAGACCGGTGGGTGGTGCTCTCCGGCGAAAGGCTCCTTCGAGAGGGGAACGGTGTGCGCAGTAGGTCGGCGTGGAGCGAATGTTCTCCGTCTTCCGCACGCCGGGCGCCGGAATCGACCTCTTTCATAGCGAGAGAGATCGCCGTCTCTCATGCGCAATGACTTGGTTCTTGCTTTGAAGGATCTCGCAGAACGGCTCGAGTGACATGCTCGCAACGCGCCTTCTTGATGTCCGCCTCAATCGGCTCGGCGGTAGTTGTGGTGGAGCGTGCGGTTGCACTCCGCTCCAAGATCGGTCTGCGCGCCACTGCAGGGTTCTCTCGCGCGCGATTTCCACGAGATTCGTGAATAATGCGACCGCGCGCCTCCGGTCCGGGCTGCTGAGGATGTTGCCGGAGGGGTTGAAGTCGAGACGAGGCCCGCGTGCCGGGCCGGCGCGTGGAGCCATGAATGGAGTAGATACGGCGCTCGCCTCCCATCGTGGTCGCCAATTGATCGTGCCTTCGACCAATGAAGTGTTGAAGTTGTTGTCCGTGTGGCTAGCTGCGCGGGTCGTTGAATAGAGAAAGGACCTGGTCTTGGCTCCACGCCGAGTACCTCGGTGTTACTCGCAAAGACACTCCAACGATCAAGTAAGTGGTCGCCGAGCGAGATAACACAAGGTAAGAGAACGTGCACGATGCCATGTGCGAATGGCGATATATACCGTGAAGTCCGACCGCTTTGCGAAAAATTTCGGCGGTTATGAGAAGTGCGCTCAAGCGGCGTGCTTGGGCGGTTGCGCTTATGTGGGCCGACGGCCCAAATGTCGTTTCGGACCTCACCGGTTTTGGCCGATACACCCTGCATCAGAACCAATCGTGGATATGAGTGAAGGTAAACTTCTTTTTGTAGGCTTGCATTATATTATGTTATATAATGCACAACTTCATGTGAATTTCCATTAATATGATATTTGTTCTATAATGCCCCAAGTTTTATTTCCATTTTTAAATTAGCTAGTTTGCTTATTTGTCACCTCAAGTCCTTTATTGTCCTCTCATATTCCCAATTTTGATATATGCATTGAACACAGACTACTAGTAAACATTGATAGTGACTCCAATGAATTTGAATAAATTTCTAGATTTTTCGGTCGATAGATATAGTGTACAAATCAGAGCTGCACAAAGTAATGGGAACCAATCGTGGATCTGAGTGAAGCTAAACTTCTTTTTGTAGGCTTGCATTATATTATGTTATATAATGCACAACTTCATGTGAATTTCCATTAATATGATATTTGTTCTATAATGCCCCAAGTTTTATTTCCATTTTTAAATTAGCTAGTTTGCTTATTTGTCACCTCAAGTCCTTTATTGTCCTCTTATATTCCCAATTTTGATATATTCATTGAACACATACTACTAGTAGCTCCTCTTGTAGCAACCTTATATTTATTGTCTTCTCATTTGATATTTTCTATCGGTATCTGATAAATCTTGATCTCCCTTCCCTATTATGTTATGCTTTTCTTGCCACATAATTCCCATTTATTTTAGCTATTCTTTAATTTAGTTAAAACCTCCATTGTATTTGTTTCAGTTAATTTTGTCAAATGAAGAATAGAGAGTGGATGTGTGATCCATCAAAATGCAGTGCGGAACATATTCGAGGGGTTAAGAGTAGTATATCAACTTTGACTCTTTTTTGGCACTAATACTTTGTTGTATCAACTGTAGAAAGTAAGTAAAACTAACAAACAAAATCGTGCCAAGTATGAAGATCTCCATTGCATGGGTACAAAAAGTCTCCCAAGATTGATTGATGAAAAGGTTTGTTTATATTTCTACTTTTTCTGAGTAAAGTGTATTATTTATACAACAAAATACATAAGTTAAATTTTTGGTTTTAGAAAAAAAAGGCCAAAGGAGTATCACCAGAACGTAAAGAGGTTTACATTGAAACCCGCACTCGTAAAGATGAGTCAATTGTCAATGAAAAAGCTGCAAGTGTGATTGTAAGATTTCTTTCATCCATCCTTATTTAGTTCTCATACCTTTGTTTCTATTTTCTTCATGATATTGAACAACATAAAAAGCACCTATGTTTGAGATTGTGCTATTATGACACAACATGCTTATACGGTTTTTGTTTCCCTGATGATAGCTGATTAGATTTTAAGCATGTTGTAAGCACCTATGTTTGACAATTTTCCGGCAAATTTCCTTATATGTTTAATTAATATGGAAGAATGAGTGGGTGAGTATAAGTGTTATATATGTATATCCTGAGGATATGATGATAGTAAGCAAATTACTTTAAAACATATATGTAATTGTTTGAACTTGGATGCTGACATTTCACCTTTTTGTTTCGTTTTTTGTTTTGGTCTAAATTTTTGGTTAAATGCAGACTGGTTTTTAGGGTCCTACATCAATTGTCATTGATTATTGAGTTTTACTCAATTCAATTTTGTTTGCATAATTTTGGTTTTATTGACTTATAATTTAATTGCTTATTGAGATTTATTCAGTTTGGTTTGAATAATTTTGATTTTATTCGGTTCTCGTTTTATTCACAATTTGGTTTGCATAACACAACTCTGTATTAGTAGATGTGCTTTTTTATATAGTATTTGTAATGTTTCAGGAAGAATTAACGAAGCACAATAATGAGGTTGGAACATCACAATCAACCCAAAATTCACAAAGTCATATGCATTGGAAGAATGACATATATTCCTAAGTACAAGGATCTGAAAAGAAAAAAGAACGTGTGCGTTGTATAGGCAAGATTCCTAAAGCTAAGAAAGCGAAGGTTGATTTGTCTGAAAATCAACAGTTACACAATAGACTTAGGCAAATGGAAAGCATTATGACAAATGTATTGACGCCGATTCAAAATCGATTTGTTGGAGAAGATGTGAATGACATTATTGAGGCGGCAAGACAAGTATTATATTTTACTCCTTAAGTTTTAATGAATGAAGTATGGATAAACTTACTATTGGGTATATAAGTTGTATTTATTTATTTTCAATAGGTTACGGATGCTTCTAGTGTCCCTGCCAAATGAATTCTCCAAGTTCAGATACGAATGAAGATATCAGTGCTAATGAAGATTAGAGGCTAATTTTGGTTGTCGGACTAGACTTACAAATTAATAGTATGCAATCTTATAGTTTTGTAATAAGGGAACAATTTCAGTTTAAAAGCATCATCTGTAACACCAGGGAGAATGAAATTACTACAAACCTCAACAAATTGTTTGAAATGCATAGGTCTTCAAGGGGACCACCACCAAACTGCCCAATTGTTTGAAGCATTTGGAACATCATAGGCTTAAATTCAAAGTGAGTTGTAGCAATTTCTGGCCTCATTATGCCTATTTGCATAGTTTGAGGGTCAAAAACTGCATAGTCCCTCATAGGTCTATCCCTATCATTAGCCATGTTTATAACGCCCATTTCAAGAACTTGTCTTTTGAAATCCTCCTCTCCTCCCCGTGGAATTGTATGAGGTGGAGAGTTTGGTGGAGTAGGGTTGTGCTCAGAATTGTTAGGACTAGCCATAGCAGCAGCTCTTCCTAATTCAATGAGTCCTAGAGTACTGTGAACTCTTCTCAATCTTCTGAAATGTCTTTCTATCTTTGGGTGCAACTGGAATTCTGGTGTATTGCGCCTAATTCAATAGATGTTGCAGCAATCTAATGTTATAGCTACAGAAACAACACACAGAGAATTAGTAACAAAAGGCACTAAGTTGCTAACTAATTAAACAATCTATTAAACTATAATTCCCCAGAAACGGCGCCAAAAACTTGTTGTGTGAAATGGGTGATAGTGCAAGTGTACACTGTCAACAAGTAATAGAGAGTATGTAGGATCGTTTCCCACAAGGAATTATGCTTAATCTTGAGAGTTTAATTTGATTAACAATTTAGTGAGGAAAGTAAATGACACACAAAGTTTGGGTAACATAAACAGTATTTAAAAAGTAAAGGGTAATGGAAAATCAGTGATGAGAACAAGCTGAGATGCATTCACTTCAGTAGTTTCATTAAAATGCAATTAATGGTATGTTCAATGCTGCAGCACACTGCAGCAATAAGACGTTATTCTCTCGAATACTTCACACTAGGTTTCCTTGCAAGAGTTTATCTCTAAACCCTAAAGAAGTACCTCCTAGGCTGTTGGAGCACCGGCAGTGTTCACCTTATGGGTTATGCTCTCCTATCTCTAGGGTTAAGCAAGGGACATCAAGATCTCTCGTTAATGTCCACTACCCATATTACCTTGCGAGATTAATTTACAAACCATCTCTGAATTTATAAATGCTATTAGAATAGACGGCCAATCCTACTCTAATAATGCAAAAATTGGCACACACAAGGCAAAATGCACAACATTAAACATACTAAATTAATAACATAGAAAATCCACTACATCAGGTCTAGCATCTCAACTTATGAGGGATTAGGTCATATTGAGCTTGCAAAACAAGGTAAACAACTTAAACAAAGTAGAATAAAGATTCAAGAGAAAAATAGATACTACTAAGAGAGAACAGTAGAGGGACTCCAATGGTGACAAATGAACTATGATCCAGCTCTTCTAAGTAGAAAATCCCCAAGAATAATGTAATCCCAGTGATGTTGCAACAACCGTCTCAACAATGAAAATAGTTGATGAACTTGCACGCTAAGAAGGAGCTATCTAAACTTCCCTCTGACGGCAGAACCTCCTTAATTGAGGAATGGGAGCTTGCTTATATAGTGTCTCCTTACACGCAACCCTAGAATGATCTCTTTTTGGGAAATGTGTCATAGGTTAAAGGGCAATTGTGAGAAATCCACATTAGGTCATATCTTTCCGTGCCATATAGCTCTGACACCTGTCCTTTCATTGATTTCCGTGTTTTCAGCAATTGTCATGAGCTTTCTCTCTCATCTAGCGCATTTAGCAATTGCGCACACACATATTGCTGCAGCACTTAAACAAAACACAATTAAAAGCATAAAAGGGCATAAATATGCCCAATTCAAACCAATTCAATCTTGCAACATAATTCCTAGACTAAACACCTAATTACACAATAATTCACACAACATGCTAACTAATTCACCTAAAATCAAGCTTAGAAAGTAAGTAATAACCATCATAAATGATAGTTATCAACTCTCACATTAAACTTTTTTCTCACACACTTTAATTATCTCTCCTCTCATTTTTAAACTTATTATCTCCCTCCTCTTTCATCATATGAACTTATCTACTATTGAACCAATACGCTACAAATATTATTATTTTTTAGATATTGTTTTTTGAACGTCAAAAGTTTAACTCATTTCATTCAAAAAAACGAGTCATATTACAATTTGGAACATAATTAAAGTCATACTAGTATATAAATAGATAATGCAAGAGGGTGTGTCCATACCAAAAGAACAACGTAGTTTGCGTGTCCATAATAATTCAGAGATGAGAGTGGCAAGAGCTCTATACTCAGCTTCAACGGAGGATCTAGCAAATGTATTTTGCTTCTTGGATTTCCAAGCAATGAGAGCAAAGCCCAAAAGCACACAAAAACATGTGGTGGATCTATGTGAGGATAATTGGCAACTCCCCCAAATTGCATCAGTATATGTTGTGACACGAAATGAAGATTTGGCCAGGAATAATAGCCCTTGCTCAGATGATTTCTTCAAGTATTGCAAGATATGTTGTACCTACAAGAATTACGTGAATTACTGGCGGAACATTTCTGGCGGATTTTAGCGTTTTCTGGCAGATTTAGTCTGCCAGTACGTTTCTGGCGGATCCTATAACATTTCTGGCGGATCCAGTTAGCCAGTATGTTTACTGGCGGAATTACTGGCGAATTTTCTGCCAGTAACCTGCGTTACTGGCGGATTTTCCGCCAATAATTATTGGCGGAATTACTGGCAGAAATTTTCGCCAGTAATCTGCGTTACAGATGGAAAATCCACCAGTAATTACTGGCCGAATTAACCTGCGTTGTTGACTATAACTTCTCTCTTCCTCAAATTTTTTTCCAAGATTCTTTCATCTCTTCTCTCTTCATCTCCTTCTCTCTTCTCTCTTCTCTCTTCTCTCTTTTCTCTTCTCTCTTCTCCCTTCAAATTTGTTCATAACTTCTCTCTTCCTAAAATCGTTTACAAACCCAGAATCATCACTTCTCGTTTCCGACTTGGTTTCTTTGTTGGAGTGCAATCGGTTTGTTGCCACGAAGTTGAACCGAGGAGTTCGCAAATAAGCAACGAGTTCATAATTTGACTGAAAATCAGAAAACGGGAAAAGAAAAACACAACTTCTATTACAAACCAAAGTCCAAAAAAACACAGAAAAGTTACAACACTATAGTCATTCTTTCATAGAAAATACTCAGATCTGAGAAAAATGAGGAAAATCCGATAAGAGAAGAGCAAGAGGTGGTTATGGGTCTCCTCCCTTTGGTTTTGAAGAAATGTGCATGAACAAAAGATGGGTAATTTTTTGTGGCCCCCTTTGGTTGAGAAGAAGACTATCGCTTGTCTAATGGAGAAGAAGACTATGATTGAAGAATAATGGAGAAACTTGTAGTTACTAAGTAGTAGTAGTTAAAAAAATTAAATACTTTTTTTAAAAAATAAAATAAAGTAATTTAAAATCATTTTAAAAAAACGCATTAAAAATATTTTTTTTTAAAAAAAATTAAATACATTACTAGCGAATTTTGGTTGCTTACTGACGGAATTTCTGCCAGTAATTACTTGCGGAATTTCCGTCAGTAATTACTGGCGGAAACCCTGCCAGTAATTATTGGGAGAAAATCCGCCAGTAATGGTTAGCTGCGAGCGTTTTACAGGCGCATTTCTGGCGGACTTAATCCGCCAGTATGTCCTTTTTCTAGCAGATTTCTAGCATTACTGGGGGATTGTGTCCGCCAGTAATAACCAAATTTCTTGTAGTATGAGATAAATCAACCTCCCTAGTAGTCTACGGTATTGGGAGGGGTCTGTGAGAGCTTCACCATCTAAATCATTCAACGGAAAATTAGAATCAATAGGTGTGTGTAACAGTTTAGCTCCAATAAAACTAGTGTCGTCCAACAATTGGAGGGTATACTTCCTTTGACATAAAGAGATGCCTTGAGAGGAATGAGCAATATATAGGCCAACGAAATAGTGGAAATCACCAATGACCCGATGCTTGAAATTAGCCTTAAACATGTCTCTAGTTTTGACTAAAAGGGTCATATCAGGTCCAGCAATTAGAATGTCATCAACATAGACCAAAAAATTCACAAGGTTTGCTCTGGATCCTTGGATGAAAAGGGAAGTGTTAGTTGAACTCTGTGAAAAGTCATGCCTAATTATGACAGTGGATAACTCAGTATACCGTTGCCTGGATGCTTGTCTTAGACCATAGTGGGATTTATTGGGTTTACACACTAATTTCTCCCCCTAACTAAGATAACTAAGAGGCAAGTGCATATAGGCCTCTTTATCTAAATCCCCATTCAAGAAAGCATTGTTGATATCCAACTGAATCATAGACCAACGTTTCTAAGCTGCAATGGCCAAAAGCACTGGAACCATGGCTAGTTTTGCTATAGGTGATGTGAAGTCTATGCCTTCTTGCTGAGTATAACCTTTGGCAACCAGTCTTTCCTTAGGGGGCGTTTGTTTGGGAGACACAAAGAGGGTTCCAAGGAATCTAGGTTGGGAATGGAAGATTCTCATGTTTGGTAAGAGAAAAAAGAAAAGTGCATTCCAAGGAATTATGTTTAGTCTGGAAACTATTTTCCCACTTATGCTGGAATCTGATGTCTCCCATAATTGGTGGTAATCTTCCATTCCAGCATAGAGTGGTTTCAATTTTTAACACAAAATTACATTATTAACCCTCACCCACCCACTACATTATATATATACTAGCCTCATTACCCGTGCGATGCACGGGGTGAGTTAGTATCGATGAATATAAATACATTAATTCAACTCGTTAATGTTGTGAGAAAGTGAATATTAATTAGAGATAGTTTAATAAATCTATTTATTTCTGACATGAATCAAAGAAAATTAAATGCATAAAACTATTATTCTTAATACGTGTAAATGTAGTTATTTTTTACTTATAAGTATGTCCAGAGGGAGTACATCAATACATCAATCATGCAGGGTTGAAAAAAAAGCCACAAATAAAATAAAAGCACCTATACAAAGTTGAAAGAAAATGTTGGCGAGTTCTATTGTAAATTAAATGAGGTCGAATTAGTTCCCGCAGAAAGAGTTAACTTATAACTATAAATTAAATAACAATATTATAAAATTAAAAATAAAAAATAAATTTTAGCAAAGATATTGGAATTGAACATCCACTAATAATAAGAAGAAAAAAGCCTAAAAACTTTTAATAACGTTATTTATATTCATCAAATGTAAATATAAAAACTTAACACATAATTAAAGAGAAAAGAAGATAATTTAATTAGAAAGTGAAACACGTACATAGGTATCCTGCAGAGTTTGATTTAAAACTAAACACCAGTTTAAGTCTAATACTCGTTGGTTTGAACTTATAAAAATAAATAAGAGAATACTAATTTAGACATGTGAATTTTTTTCTACAACCTAAAATACCTGAAAACATACTGCCTAGCATCACACTTTACGTATTTTGTTACGATTTTTTTTTTCATCAAACAGGTTATTGAGGAATGAACTTCGCGTATTTGAACATTTAAAAAAATTTCGCGCCCCTAAAGCAGCCCAAAATATACTGTCAGCATCGCACTTTACGTATTTTGTCACAAACTTATTATTTTTACCAAACCGGTTATTTACCAAACCGGTTATTTACGAAGAAACTTCTGGTATTTGTAACAATAAACTTTATTACAAAAGATTCTCGTAAGAAAATTATAAGTTAATAATCACTTTAATTTTATACTTTTATACTTTTATTTCATCTTTAATAACTTAGAAAGTTAAAATAACATGTCATATAAACAACGACATTGTAACAAAAAACAAATATAAACAAGGGTATTTTGATAATTATAATGTTTATTCCCAGGAATGTATGGCACCAACCAAACAAGTTTATAAATTGTTCCCAAGAATTGGATTCCTAAACTTGTAACAAACCAAACACGTTTAAGAAAATACTCAGCAATCACATTCCCAGTCAATAGATTCCTGAGCATGTAATTCCTTGGAATGTAATTTCTAACCGGGAAACAAACGCCCCCTTATACTTATCTAGAGTCCCACCGCCTTGTATTTACCTTATAAATCCACCGACACCCAATGGTAGCTCAAAGGAGGTAGAAGTTTTGAAAGGGAATGTGGATTCATGGAATACAACATCCGTAGAGATGAAAAACTTCTTTGTGGTTAAATCATACAACTTGTAACCCTCGCAACCTTGAGGGTAACCCAAAAATACACATGTGGAAGCCCTTGGATAAATTTATTCTTCTGAGACGCAATTTTGGAACCATGACCAGAACAAAATATCATATGGTCATTTTCCATCCAGGTTGTCGGAGGGTGTTCTATTGATTAAGAATGCAGTAGCTAATACACATTCTCCCCAAAAATTAAGAGGTACATGAGCTTGATACATGAGAGATCTGGCTACATTTAACAAGTGTTGATGTTTCCTATCCATCATAGAATTTTGTTGTGGTCTACAGGGACAAGAAAACTGGTGAATAAAGCCCATCTTCTGCAAAAAAAAATAAAAAAAAAATATATTTTAGCCAAAATTCTCTAGCATTATCACTTATGCTCCCTTGTATGGATTTGCTAAATTGTGTTTGAGTATATTTAAAAAATTGCTTAATCAACTGAGGAGCATCTGACTTATGTTTCATGAGATGTATGTATATCCAAGTAAACCTTGAATGGTCATCTACTATGGTAAGGAAATATTGGTCGCTATCATGTGTAGCTTGTGGGTATGGTCCCTAAGAATCACAAAGGATTAAATCAAACACATTTTCAGTAACATTATGGCGAGAATTAAATGGCAGACTCATTTGCTTGGCTAGAGGATACACAAGGCAATTATTAACAGTATACCTAATATTGAAACAAAAAGGGATTTTATTGCTTAAATGTTTGCAAAACAAAGTCTGACATATATATGTCCCATACGAGCATGCCATAGGTTTGCAGGATTAGCATCAATCAAAACAGAATTACAAAGACTATCATCAGATTATGGTACACAACTAGACTAATTCAAGTCAAAACAGAGTGAGGCACCAACAAAAATTAAATTGACACAAAAATCAGGTATGTAAAGAACATAATGAAAAAATCAGGACTCAATGAATGATGTGTATTGAATGAAATTTGACTTTGTGTTTTGAGATGGAGTGAACAAGTTATATTCCAACAGGGCAAAAGGGAATAGAACCAATAAACAATTTTAATTTGTACAACCCGAGAAAAGGGAAAACTATTCTGTAAGCTAATAACTGGATGTTGAACTAACCAAAATAGATTTCTAACAAACTAAAATGTTTGGTGTATCTATCTACTAATAGAATTGGGTGTCTGTCTCTAAAACTTAGAAACGGAATTAGAAATTGATTTTACCACTTTTTGCCACTAAAATGCTGTCGTTGTTTCATCTTTTCCTGATACTGGATGAAAAAGTAAAAATTAAACATTAACATTTACCACGCATATACAAGACAGCAGTTAATTGTGACACTTAAGCAGTTAATGACCATGTCATCTTCCCTTAACAAATATGGATGGAAAACTTAAAAAGGGGGTTTTGTGTCACAAAATTGAAACATTAAAGGACCTAGCTGGGAAAAAAACTTAAAAGAAGAATGTGAACTCTTTAAGTAATTTAAAGGACTTTAGATGTGATTTAGCCATAAACAAAAGAAATACGGACTTAGAAATTGAATTTTGAACTAACTTTTTCCATAGACTTCTATTACAATACATAGAGCACTTGGATGAGATGATACGAGTCTCTTCCAGCTTAACAAAGGTCCTGGGTTCGAATCCAGCCTTGAGCATGCAGCATTATTAAATCTCTTGAGGAGAGCTTTGTCACTCATTGTGGTCCTACCCGGTTTGAGGAATTAGTCTCTTTAGTTGCGCGCAGAGGATATCCGATTTATACCAAAAAAGAGTGTATCTACAAAGTTTGGATTATTTTCATTTATAGGGACTAAAACTACTAACCAACAACATTATAGAGACTAAAAGTCGATAAAAAATTTTATAGACACTAAAAACAAAAATGTGAATTTTTATGGGGTTTGAAAACATTTTTAGCCCCCATATATTATATTTTCCTATCCATCATGGTACTAATGAATGCCTAACTCTTTATTAGTTGTATTCTTACTGTGATTCGAAAGGTTTTTTTTTTATGATTTAAGCAATTGCTTCTTGGGTCAACAGTCATTGCTTCTTTATGAATGGTATTCTTACCTTGATCCGAAAAGTAGTGAAATCTTGTAGTCAAACTCCTTTTTACATGCTGAAAAAAAAAACTCCTTTTTACTTGTTTTCTATGGTTGTTTTACACAAACGAGAAAAATTAATAAATCATGATGTTTTGATCAAATTGTTAGTCTTCCCTAAAGTGCAAACAAGGAAAAATTAGATTAAGAACAAGTACTAGACATAATATAAGATAATAGAGATGAAGAAGGGAGAAGAAGAGAACGAGAGAGTCTTTGCATTATGCTCTTTAAAAGTATCCATTTACACAAACATATGAACTCTATTTATAAGGAGTGAAATGGTAAGTGAGAGACAATCATCAAAATTCACTACATGAGGAGATGGGGAGAAGGATGGACATCCACTACATGAGGAGGAGCATGGGGAGCAATAAATAAAAACCAATCTTGGTAATTAATGCAATGAATCAAATCAAATCTTTTTTGCTTTTTTTGTTCAAAAAATCATATATAGTAGGGTTTTTTTCCTTAAAATCGTGATTGAGAAACCATGATTGAGGAAAACAATTAATTGAGGGAAACAATTATGTTAAGAATCATAGGATCATACATCCATAAATCAAACTCATAAGAGAGGAATTGAGCATAGGTGTACTCATGAGGTAAAAGAGGTAGATACTCTTCATAAGGAATCATATTGAAAAAGATGACTAAAAATGATTACAATGTGCTCTATATATAGAGCTCTAGGAAAGTTTAACTAACCAACAATTCCCTAACAAACTAATTACCACTAAACTAATTATATCTAATTTTATATTTCTAATAGCCTCCCTCAAACTGATAGTGGGATCACCACAACAGTTTGAAATACAAGAATTATTCCAAGCACTAAAATAAACGAGAAATTAGAAAAGAGAAACAAAAAAAAAGTCAACAAAACCAAGCAATAGTGCAGCCCAAATCGCATCTGAGGGAGGAATGTTGGCCCAAAGCACGAGGAAGCCCAAAACATATCTGAAGAATGAATACTGGCCCAAAGTTGGCCCAATAGATGAACCACAGCCACAGAACGCAATGCAGGCAAGAAGTTTCTCGAACGTCACCGGGGTCATGTTGAAGTCCACGGCGGAGGAGCTCCCACGGCGGTTCCGGTGAGGATAGCAGGTTCCACAGAGAGACAAACATCACTTCGTCTTCCTTCCTAATCTTCCATGGCGGTGCAGTCTCTTTTTCACTACCGACAACAGAAAATGGAAAAACGTTGATTCCTCTACAGATTGGGAACAGAAAGTTCTTGACAACATAAGGAACTTCACATCTTGGATCCTTCAAGATACCTTTCCTTCACAATTTCTTCAAGAATCGCAAGATTAAGAAATGATCTCGCACGAAGAAAATCATTAGCAGCAGCGAGCAGTGAGATTGAGTTTTGATTAAAGAAAGAAGATGAACGGACTGAATTTAAAAGAATGATTTCAAAGAAAAATTTGTAATCTAGATCTGGATGTGTTGGCCTTTTGGTGCAGACAGTTTCTATTGAAGAAACAATTTGGAAGAGCACTGTGTGTAACTGATTCGCTGGATCTGGTGGTTTCTTGACAGCTTCATAGTAAACCTTCATTGCTTGATTTGAGATTCGATCGTTGCATCCAAAAGCGAAATCGACGCACTCAACAATCTTCTCCGATAATGGCACGATGATCGGCAGTGATATACGCTTTTCGAACCTGAAGCATGAATGATGAATCAAATCCAACTTAGTGTGTGAAACTCGATCTGGATATGGTGAGGCGGGGCGCGCTTCTTTGAAAACCAAAACGCTTTCTTCAAAGGATTCACAACTTCAGATTCGAGATTGGAGAAAGTTCTCTCATCAGTAACAAACTTCTCCGATTTCTTTTCGTCTTCCACCTTTGGAATCGAGAATGATGATGCATCGCCATAGTCAAAAGAAAATAGACTATCGCTGTCTTCTTTGAGTGTTTTAAGCGAACACGTTATTTCGCCGATCTTGACTGAGCATCCATCAAATTTCGGATCAACTGGAATTGGCGGAGGTGCAGGAGGTGCAGACAACGTATCAAGATACGATTCTTCACCAAAACTGCCGAACACGATATTGAGATGATCGTTCTCTTGTTGAATCGGTGAGGCATCTTCCTCTTCAAGATCGGCAAACAACCATGGTGGAACTTCATCGCTAAAATCAGAATCGACATCGGAATTGTAGTCTTCACCAGTGACCGAATCTGAATCATAAACGGAATCGGAAGCGTAATCCTCATCTCTAGGGTATCGCTCTGATACCATGTTAAGAATCATAGGATCATACATCCATAAATCAAACTCATAAGAGAGGAATTGAGCATAGGTGTACTCATGAGGTAAAAGAGGTAGATACTCTTCATAAGGAATCATATTGAAAAAGATGACTAAAAATGATTACAATGTGCTCTATATATAGAGCTCTAGGAAAGTTTAACTAACCAACAATTCCCTAACAAACTAATTACCACTAAACTAATTATATCTAATTTTATATTTCTAATAAATTAAAAACCAATCTTCGTCTTTCACCCTAATTAAAAAAACCTAGCAATTCTTAGTATGTAGTAGGGTTTTTTTTCTTGAAGATGACTCAATATAGTTTGAAGCACAGAGATGATGCAAATCTGTGAAACAGAGATGAAAAGATTGACTCACGGTTGCCATTTACCACTTAATTTTCTTAAAAAGAACATGCTCATACAAAGTAACTAAAGTATGATCTATGTTTTCACACCTCTCCTTACATGTAAGGGAAACTATTTGCCTAAACAAAAGAACTTTTATCATGATTGTTCATGATGCCATCATGCTTCAGTCGAATGACACAAATGTTAAAGATAATGAAACTGGAAATAACAAGGCAAGGTATAACAGAGAGATACGCAAGAGGAATGGTGATGGGGAAGGAGGGAAATGAATGAGGGGAATGGGAAGCCATAAAAATGGAGTTTTGTTGAGTGTTGTGATAAGAAAGAGAGAGTGATGAAGGTGGAGGAGAAAAGAGAACGAATTTTAGTGGAGAAAAGGGAAAAGAGAATTTAGTGGAGAGATAAGCAATTGGGCATAATAGAAATTAGGTATAAAAATTAGAGTCAATATGCAATTTCTTAAAACTAACACTTGTTAAATGAGTTGGCAAATTTTAAACACATATGCTCTTAAACATTTGACAAGTCATCTAGGTGTTAGTCTTCGGAGTTTTTAGGTGGGTAACGAAGTTGCCACCTATAATAATATAATAATAAGGTGGCAACTTCGTTACCCACTTAAAAACCCAGTAGCACAACACTTTTTATACTAAGTACATTAGAACTCACCATTATAAAGTTTTTCTAATCTTGCAACTTTAATGCTATGTAATTCTCCTAGCTCATTAAATTTGTTGAAATTGTACAGTGGTTTGGTGACCGGCATGAAAAACATTCAAACTGCCATTTTGTTGCCGATGCCAAATTTGTTGCCGATGACAAAAAAAATTCAATAAGCACCCACCACTTAAGTCCTTTATGTTACATTATATGCACACCGTTAGTCATTTTTTCATTTTTCATTACAAAAAAACTCAATTCGCAATAACAGAGCTGACGTGGTTGTGATGGAGCCTACATGTCATCCGTCTTGTAACAATTTTTTCATTTAAGACTATGTAACAATTTGGTCATTTCAACTTAAATGAAAAAAAAGATGAACCATTATTTTTAAAAATTTTAAGTTGAAAGTTTCAAATTGTTACATGACAGTAGTCTTAAAGGATCAAATTCTTGCAAGATAGAAGATAGGTAGCCTCCATCACAGCCAAGTTAGCTTTGTTATTGCGAATTGGGCTTTTTGTAACAAAAATGAAAAATGACTACGGTGTACACATTATGTAACTTAAAAGACCTAAGTGGTATGAAAAAAAACTTAAAAGGACCAACTTATTACAATTAAATAACTTAAAGGACTCTTAGTATAATTTTGTCATGTTATTTATATCAAGAAAGAAAGGTAAAAAGTAAAGGTATCAACACCGGTTACTCTTTCAATTAGTTACCATCGGCCATTCGGCTGTATGATTAACTATGTAACAAAAGCATACGACATGCTTAGTCACTCTATTTAATTTCCTTATTACAAATCTCTAATCTTTATACCAAAGAGCACTGGGATGAGATAGTAAGAGTCTTTTCTAGTTTAACTAAAGTATTGGATTCGAATCCTAGCAGTGTTAAGTCTCTTGAGGAAGAGTTTTGCGGCTCATTATGGTCCTACCTGACTTGAGGGATTAGTCTCTATCAGGGTCATCCCAAACAATTTAAATACCACTATAATTTTTGTTTTGTTTTTCTATTGTTATAAGGAAATATTTTTGTATTAACTAATTTGAACACTAATTTTTTTATATTGTTATTTGAATATATTTTCGTAGTAACTATAGTTTTTAGTAGCCCGTGGCTAATCACTCAAAAGAAAAAGAATGGAGAAATAGTAATTTTGGGTCCTTGAATGTTTTGGGTATATAGTCCTTAAATCTATCAAATTATAAACACGTCCCTGTGAGTGTCTTTTGTTAGTAATTTTGAGAACCAAATTGACCAACCAAAACATGTTTGAGAACAAAATGATAAATAAAAAATACACATTCGAGTACCCAAATGACGTACTAAAAGAAACATTTGAAGATATGTTTGAAATTTCGATACATTCATGACTATATGACAAATAACTTTCATTACATTCGAGGGACCAACATGGTTGTTTACCCGAAAGAGAATAGTAGCCAAAAGTTACAAGGATAATCAAAATCATCCTTAGTAGTAATATAATCATCGTAAAGTTGATCAATCAATGTACTGCTCAAGGCAACATTTGGTGAAATTTTAATCATACTAAAACTTACATCATCAATTGAAATCAAGAAATGTTCAAGTGAATGAAAAATTCTAATATTCTATAGACTTTTTAATCTAATGTTCAAATCCATGTAATATTCTATAGAATGCAATTATATTGGATGCGCTGTGTTGCACATTCCAGGGTTCCTAACACACCAAAGTGGCTGAATTGGTTCAGCTCCTATACCTCTGCTTACCATTCTGCTTCTCCATTCATTCAATCTATCTGTTGCTTCTGCATATCTTTTCATACCCTTTTCATCTTTGTTACCCGACCACAACGACTCAGCCATCGCAGAAGCTCTTGGCCAAATTCGCGAATCCAAAACAGTTTCATCCGCTTGTTCTGACCATAGCGCCACCTCCCCACCCAAAACTAGTTTCGCTTCTTCTTCGGTCAAACCATAAGTTATATCATAGTTGTATATCGTTTGCCACGTTTTAAAAGGTCCACACCACGAACCGCCATCCTTTGTGCCACTCCCGGTTTGGTTGTCATAAGCACTGTTATTCCCAGGAAAGGCACCATGTCCACAATCTAGATAATAAAAGCCTGCTGACGACACAATGGCGCGATATCCTTTAGAAACTATTCGTTTCGTGTTATCGTGTCCATTGTTCCATGTTTGCAAAATCACGTGTTCTTTAGGGAGAACTGTCGATGCGACATGGACTGTATCGTCTAGTAAAACATCTTCCCAATAGACGATTGTGCGGTTGAGGGACAAAATGTAAGGGAGAGTGTTGTTGATAAATGTCTCAAGAATTTGGTTGAGAGTTCCACCATTAGATAGATATTTTTGAATTGTTGGATCAGTTTTCCAACAGCCTGGTACGACCTCGTCCGCACCGGCGTGGTAAAAGGGTTCTGGGAACATTGTGGTAACATCATGGATGACATTCTTTAGGACTTTGTAGGTATTCGGGTTTAAGGGGTTCAAGTGACCGGTTCCGGGTTCTGCGGCAAGTCGATCGGGCCAATCGCTCTCGGCTGGCCACCAGAACATGTTAGCACAGGTTACTATGTCTGGGTAGGCTAAGGCCCAAGATCCTGTATGCCCTGTAAATATGAAGAGCAACTATCTTGTAAAACTAAAAGGATATGCATACAAGGAAACGTGAGAAAGAAGAATGAAAAAGATATACATAGTTTTGATTAGAAGTCAAGTCCTTGAATTAGTGAAAATTAATAAAGTAGATTAGAATCTGATAATACTTACACTACACAGAAACTACCAGTAATATTTAATTAGTTAATAAAGTTCTGTTATTTATACACATGTGGTTCGATTCCCTAATGTGACAAATACGCAGACAAAACTACGCAGACTAATCAAACATACGGCAATGCTTAATTAACTAATCAAAAATGTTATTTTGACAAAAAAAAATTTGACAAATCGACAAATCACTAACCTACAACACCAATTAACCAAGTTTTTTAGACGATTAAATAACCTCGCTTTTTTCACGCTTTTAGGCGTGGATTAAAAACTTTGGTTAATTGATCGCTTTATTAATTAATTAAAAAAATTGGTTAATTGGTGTTGTAGGTTGGTGATATGTCGATTTGTCAAAAAATTTTTTGTCAAAATAGCATTGTTGTTAACTAATTAATTCGGCACCGTTCTTTATTCTGAACATTTCTAATTAAACTTGTGCAGGAAAGAAAGAGACAACCACAAACAACAAAAAGCAACTAAAGAAGGTTCTTGCGTTTAATATTTCCTTTGTACCAGAATGACTGTCACATTAACCGGAGTAATTTCACACATTAAAGCAGAGGCGGATCTTTTAAGGAGCCGGGGGAGCCACGGCACCCGTCGAAAAAATAGAAGTTTTTTTAAAAATACTATTAATTAAAGTTATTGCAAATTGAGTATATATATCATGTTTGCGAAGTAATACAATTGCAATGAGTAGCTCAGCGGTAAATTCCTTGGTAGAGACTTGGGGGTTGCGCGTTCGATTCCCTCTCTCTACATTTTAATATGTTTTTTACATTTTATTTTTCTTTTCAAATGGTAGCATAGTTTTTACATATTATTTTTCTTTTATAATAATAACAGCAATAGAGTTGGGTGCAATATTTTTTAGATAGAATTATAATTTATGAATAAATGTTTTTATTGTTATATTATATGAAATAATTTCAATTTTATTTTTGAAAACAAATCAAAATTATCTTTAAAAATCACAATATTTAAATTTCTTAATTGAGGTTCTATATTTCACTAAAAAAATTGAGTCTCTATCGTCAAATCATTTTTTTTAATTTAGTTTTATTTGTAAAGATAGTATTTCTTGTAAATATGTTATTTGATTATTTTGGCTCCCCCTAAGTATTTCACTCAAGATCCGCCACTGCATTAAAGAAACACTATAACTTAAACTGCTGCGGTCAAAACGCTTAAACTAGGATAAAACCACAGTTGAACCGCTCAAATAACCGAACATCTTGGTTTATGGATTAACCAGTTTAACCATGTGGTTAGTTCAGTTTTTAAAACACTCATTTTATCAATTAAGCTATACTTTATTGTGGCTAAGTAGGATAGTTAAGGAAAAAACAATTTAGAATTCAGAATAGAACTTATTTTAAACAATTAAATAATCTGGTTAAAGTTAAGTTTAAGGATTTATTTTATATATACAGTCGGTGTAGGAGATATTTTACAACGTTAGCCAATCACAAAATGACACGTCAGAAAAATATTTGGCTTTATTTTAACTACTTTAAATGTCACGTATAACATGATTTTTGATTGGTTAATGCTGTAAAATTAACTATTTAGGTGTATACCAATTAAACCCTAAATTTAAACTAGAGTTTAATGTTTGGTCCTATGAAATTTAATTAGGGACTAAAATAAGTAAAAAAAAATGATAAGAACTAAAAAAGGTATTGGCAGATTGTTTAGCGACAAAAACATATTTAACCTTTTAAACTAAACTAATTTATCTTAATCAATTTGTGTTGTTTTATTGTATTTTCAGTGTAAAGAAAAGAAAGTGAACTAACCAGGGGAGTCAATTTCCGGCAAAACACGAACCCCACGATCAAGTCCAAACTCAACAATCTTTCTAACATCCTCCGGCGTATAAACCATATTAACATCATAAGCCCCTTTCTCAGCCAATGTAGGTTCCGAAGGAACAATCAAAGGAAAGGAATGAGAATCAGTTAAATGCCAATGAAAAACATTAACCTTATTCATACTCATCGCTTCAATCAACCTCAACAAATCCTTAACAGGATAATAATTCCTCGATGTATCAAGCATAACCCC
Source organism: Oxytropis ochrocephala (assembly GCA_020916435.1). NCBI lineage: Eukaryota > Viridiplantae > Streptophyta > Magnoliopsida > Fabales > Fabaceae > Oxytropis > Oxytropis ochrocephala. The sequence goes on along the minus strand of CM037093.1, from coordinate 87,451,611 downwards.
ACGATGTTCAAACAGAGGCGCGTCATATACACGCACGTCAATCGCCACGCGCGTTGGGTTTCCATATGTGAGTTGGGAAAATGTTTCCAGACCTCGCATTGCTCCCCATGCCGTTACGGCCGTTAGTGTGGATGTTGGGGTGGATGTTGTTAGTGTGTAGGATTCGTCGACGGCGTTAGTGAGGGTTGTGTTGGGGTTTTGATTGTGATTGTTAGGGATTGGAGTGGTGGTTGGGTGAGGTTGGTTGGTGGAAAGTCGAGGAGGGGACGGTGGTGTTCTGTTTTGATGAGGTTTGTGTAGCGGGTTATGGCGGCGGAGAGGTGGTTGTTGTGTGGAGTGGTGGTGGTTGTGATTGTGAATGTTGGAGAGAGGGGTGTGAATTGGTGTGGTGGGTCCCATGTGAGGTTTCTTGGTTTTGGCCAAACGTTGATGTTGGTCGTGGTTGTGGTTGATTCTGCATTTACTAGACAGAACATGAACAACAATAGTAGTAGTGGTGGTGACATGATGATGATGTTGTTAATACTCAATTGTTGTTGGTGGTGTTGTTAACACATTCAAATTCAACAGTGTGTGATGTTTTTGGAACTTGGAATGTGATTGGGGATGCTATTGAGTGGCGTATTTAAGGGGATGATGATGTGTCTAATTTTAAGAATAGATAGACTTTTGGTTTAAGAATAGATAGACTAATGTGAAAACATATTTCTTTTAAGATGCTTTTTTTGGTGAGATATTAAACTAAGTCTCACACATGGGAACTATTAAAATCGACTTTAAGATAAAGTATGAAACTTCATCGATAGTTAATATATAGTACTAGTTGATTCAATCTTAACCATCATAACATTTAGAAAGAATAATACAGTTAAGAACTACATTTTTTGGTTAGCTAGTTAAGAAGTACCAAACTCAAATAGTGAAGTTACCTCTCATTGACCGACCAATCCTTTCCTAGCGGTTGTTGTTGACATATCCTCTTTCATTAACTCAAAAAAATGTTATGACCATCTGTCTATTTTTGTTAAACTCTTCTAGGTAGTTACTCTTTCTCGTTGGGCCTTATGCAAATTTCAAGGACGAAATTTCTTTTTAGGAGGTAGAATTGTAACACCCAAATTTTCCTATTAATATGTGTGCAAATATTAGTAATTTCGTGTGTGCATATATTCCTAATTTCACGTGTACTTATTTTAATAGTTAATTTATTTTAAATTATATATGTTATTATTTGATGCTTTTATTTTTAAATATCAGCCTTGATATACTATCATTATTATTTTAAACAATTGGTTAAATGATTTTAAGGTGTTTTATGTGTTTGATATTTGAAAATATGTTGAAATGATATTTAATTGTATTATTATATAATAGTAGTAATATATCATTGTAATTACTTAGCGTGTTTAGAAATGTGAAGTATTTCATTATTATTATTATTATTATTATTATTATTATTATTATTGTTGTTGTTGTTGTTGTTGTTGTTGGTGTTGTTGTTGTTGTTGTTTTAATTGATAAAGTTTTTTTTGGTCCAAATTTGATAAAGTTTTAAAATGTAGTCTATAATGAAAATGGGCTTTATTGGAGTCTTTAGAACATGCTTTAAGCTTTTCAAATAAAAGTGTTGTATTCGACCAAAAAATAAAAATAAAAGTGTTGTACCTTTTACGTATACAACCCCTGAATTCTACAAGTTACACCCCCTGCAAATGACCTTTTCTACTCATCAGCGTCCTCGTTTCACAACCAGAGCCGCAACTTCCCAAAAAGCTTCTCCATCTTCTTCACAATCTCCGTTCTCTCTCATATGTTCACAAAAAATTACCAAACTACATATTCCTATACAAAATCGCCTTCTGAATCCGACTATGGCATTATTTGTGTCATCTGAGATAGAAATTATATGTAACACGTACTGTATATTGCTGATTCCGGCCACTACGGTCATCATTCAGAAAAACGGACGTCGCCTTTGAATTCCCCTCGTCAAAACCTTCTGGAAAAGGTACTGCTTTTATTATTTCGATAAAGTTGAAAATGCACCTGTTTTATCTGTGACTGCAACTTCCGGTCTCACTTCTGGCAACACCGGTGATCATCTTGAAGATCCGAGACATTCTTTGGACTCACGAAAAATAATACTTTGATTCTATCCAACTATATTTGCAAACTGAGATCTTTCAAAAATAGGTCTCGTTCTTCGTCGTTCTTGACAGTTCGTCGTTACCGTTGAACACTACTCAATAGGATTCTCAGTTCCTCCATTCCTTGGAGCTCAAGATACATTCCAATCAATTAAAGATCCTCTCCCTTGCTGTTTTCAGGTCTAATTTCGTGGTAAGCAATATCTATCATGTTCTAATCATTCGTTTGAGTTCTTTATACCGTAAAATAGTATTTTTGGCATAACTCTTCCTACCGATGTCAGATTCGCACACCGTTTGAAGCTACACGCTCGTAGCGACGTCCTTAACGCTATAAAATCAAGTCTTCAGCCTTTTGTATTATAATTTCGTGGTATGTTCCCCAGCCATTGTTTTTTAGTCATTTTAGTCTCTACAGTCAAATAATTAATACCGTGCCTTTGTCATTTGTTGATGAGTCATGGAATATTTCCAGAAACTTATCTACGTGAAGACTGAGGAAGCTTATGAGTTGGCTTTGGGCCAATTTGAGGCGGTAAGTCAACCTTTTGACAACTTTGTTGCATATGTGAAGAAGACATGGACCGACCCCCTTAAAGAGAGATTTGTAGAAGCGTGGGTAAACCGTCATATGAACCTCAGCAACACCACCACCAACCGTGTGGAGTCAGCACACTCAGCTTTAAAGAATGTTCTACATGACAGTAGGGGCGATATGTGTAAGTGTTGGGATTCGGTCAATGAGATGCTTAAGACACATCGTGGTGAGTTGAAGCGACATTTTAAGATAAGTCTAAGCAGAGTCAAATTTAGTCATTGGAGCAAAATTTATGACAACCTTAAGGGTTTAGTTTCTTCATGTGTAATGGACCATCTCAACAAAGAGTTCAAGCGTAGGTAGAGCAATGCAACAGAGGTTTGATGCCGCTGATCGTGCTGGCAAAGCAATGATAAAGCAAAAAGCATGTGAGTTGGCTTTCCCAGACACTACTTCTATGTGTCCACCTCCGGAACGAGTCCATGCAAAGGGTGCACCTAAGAAGGATAAGGGAAAGAAAAAGGAAAAGAAGAGCGATAAATTCTCAACAAAGCGAGAGCCATCATTGTGGGAACATGTTGATAATTATTTTGACTCACAACAAGACGCACCTCCGCTGCCGCTCAGTCCCGCAAACGGCATACTCCACCGATGTCAAATTCATCAACTCCAGGACAGAGCAGAAGTTCCACCCCAAGTACCTTTCTGGTACCTAAAGGTGGAGCTCCTAACCAAAAATGGCTAAAAGTGGAGCTCCTACACCACCATTACTAAAGAAGTTTGATCCTACTCCATCACAAATCGAGCAACCAACCCAAACAACAAGTTCCAACCTTGCACTCATTCAAATTTAGGGATTTACACTAAACCCAACCTCTCCCATCATTCGGTCAAAAGCATACAATGAATTCATAAGCTACATACCGAAAGAGATGCATCGCTTTGTTGATAATATAGTGAATGTGCAAGGTGACGATAACTGCGGGTTTCGGTGCTTTGCTACACTACTTGGAAGGGGTGAGGACGATTTCTGGAGTGTGAGGAATGACTTATTTGAAGAGTTACAGAAAAACATTGATTTGTACGCAAAGTTGTTTGATGGGATGTCTAGAGTCCACAATGTTATGAAAGCTTTGAAGAAACAACATAAGGAAATTACAGGATCAGAGAATTGGAAGACTTTTCCATAATGTGCTTATTTGGCTGCAAATAAATACAAGACCACGATTGTTTCCTGGTATCGTGCTCTTCCCTTTTCCATGTTCCTCAGTTTATCCATTTTTCTCATTGCACCAATAAAGAATGCACCAGTCTTCCACATATTGTTCACTGCAACCACTTTATTACGCCGGTTATGAAGAGAGGTTGCCTAATGCCGTGAAACAATTACCTCATGGACAAAATGGAAGAAAGACATAGCAAAGGAGTGGCCTAGGCAATATACGAGGATGTTTGTAACATTATAAAGCTTTAAACCCTATTCACATGTTCCTCAAGTCATTGACTTGAGCAAATATTAATTTTGATGTTTATTTGAATTTCTTTGTGAATTTAATGATTTCATTGTGTATAAGACAATTCTATTAAGACAATATCATGTTTTGTTGCTCTAATTGAGTGATTTAGTTTGATTCAAGTAGTTATTTTGGACGTGAAATTACAAGTTCTTTGGAGAAAAAAAACTGTTGCACAAAGTTCTTGTCCGTAAACTCACCGCTTCACTAAGTATCGCGCGTTCGGCCTCCCCAAAGTCGAACCGATTCGCATTTCACACATCTGAACCATACAAAGGAAGCAGTTTGGATTTGGAACAATCGAACCTTGTATTTTACAATACTCGATGGACACGTCTATTTTTGGTTCGCTTACCCGTGCGCCGAACCGTCTATTTTTGGTCTTTCACATGATTCCAACCACTACAAGAAAAATGGGATTTTTTGGCGGATTTTTCCGCCAAAAAACACCCAATTCCACCGCAAATACAGGTATTTTCGGCGGATTTTTCCGCCGGTAAAAGGCTGGTGGCAACGTATTTCCGTGAATTTCCACGATAATTTCCGCGATTTTTAGTCATTTCCGTGAAATTTGGCGCGAATTTTATGTGGATTTTCCCCTGTACTTTCCGGGGGAATTTTGTCATTTTTGGGGGAAAAATCCGCCGAAAATTATTATTATTATTATTATTATTTTTTATTTAAAAATCCGTCGGAAATTACATTAATTCCGCCGAAAATTAAAATTTTTTTTAAATAAATAAATTTAAAAAACAGTAAATAATTTTTTTCTTTTTTAAATGTTTTATTTTTTAAACGTTTACTTTTTTAATTAATTTTTTTTTGTAAGACGTTTCCTTTTTTCTTTTTTCTTTAAACATTTCATTTTTTCTTTTTTCTTCGACCTCAGTTCATTCCATTTCTCGAATGCAAAAGTTCATATCCTATCTTCTTGAGTTGCATGAAATGAAGTTTTAAAAGCTTGCATGTGGAAATTTGGGTCTCAAGGGTTGGTTTAGGAGCTGAGATTCAAGTAGTTGGAGTTGTTTGTGGGTTAGACAACTTCCAAGTCAGATTTTTGAAGCAACATTGCTCTAGGAGAAGAAAAAATTAATTTTAGATCGGAAGTTTGAGAGAGGAGAATAAGTTTGAGTAAAAGAATTTAAGAGAAGTTATAAAAGTGTTAGAGAGAATGAGTGAATGAAGGAATGGAAGAAATTAGTGAATGAAGGAATGAAAATATATTAAGAGGTGTGAGCTTTAGAAGTTTGAGAATGAGGAATGAAGTAATGGAAGAAATGAGTGAATGAAAGAATGGAAATATATGAAGAGGCGTGAGCCTCGATGACCGCTTGCATTCAACAGTGTCATTTTCGCGATTTTTAGTGCTTTTTCTGGAATAGTTGTTGTCTTGAAGACCGCGTGAGTTTTCGCGGATTTCAAACCCAGGAATCAGATGTCCATTTGCGCGAATCAGTGCGGTGAGTTTTCATGGAAATTTGAATTCAAATTTCCCCACAGCGTGCGTGATTACGTTTACGATTGACAAACAATTTTCACGGATTGGTATTTTTTTTGTCTGATATTTTTTGTTTCCACTTTATAATCCGCCAAAAACGTCAAAAATCCCCCACAAATGTCAAAAATCCGCCAAAACTTTTCTGGTGGATTAAATCCCCCACAAATGTCAAAAATCCGCCGAAAAGTTTGTGGGGGATTAAAATCCGCCAGAAAGTTTTGCCTTGGATTTTCAGTTTTTCTTGTAGTGAACGTGAGGACAATTTGGGATTAAAGCAAAATTGGGGGTGTCTACCGAGTAGCTAGGGGGTTGGAAGAAGCATGAGCCCAAACCAAATCGAGGAACCAACCCGCCCCACCATATCATAAAACCTCCATTTCGTGCACTTCTTTCCCTCACCCAGCTCCGTTCCTCCACCGTCGTCCCTTACGAACATTCCTGAGCACCACCGTGTGGGCACGGTTCCAACAGCGATTAGCTTATCCGCCTGAATGGAAGTTTGTTCCACCATCCTTGTGTTTGTTCTGCGATTCCAGTAGTTTCCAGCGACTAGTTTGGCCGGATACGGTCATCTCCGAAACCCTAACAGCAAGAGGTAAATCAAGCACGTTCCCCTCTAATGCGCCTAGCGAACTAAATATCCTTGGCCACGAGACGTGCTTGGCGTGAATGCCGCATAGGTTTGTGTCCTAAAATAGGCAGTTGAGTTAAGCCTCTGCAACTTCTTTGAGTCCCAACACGGCGGAGTAAGACGATTCCAGTCTTGAAACGGCGAGGCTTCTTTGTGCTGCCGGTGGCTGAGGCTAGGGGTGCACAAATTAACTGGTTATATGGTTAATCCACATCCATATCCATATCCGGTTAAATAAATCCGAATATTTTTGGTTTTATAACTAATTATTTTAATTTATCCAAAAATAGTTATGGTTATTTATCCAGTTATTTAATGGATATCCAAATGAGCCCACTAAAATATCCATAAGCCCACTAAAATGTCCAAATTGAAAAAGCCCTAAAAATTGAAATCCCCAAATCTGAAATATCACTCTCTCTTCAGTCTTCACGCGTGAACACTCTCTCTCGTCACTGCAACCAGCACCGCCACCGCCACCGCCACCGCCGCCGTTTACACCGTCGCCGCCGTTGAACATGGAATTCACGTGTAGGGTGCATCTTCAGTAGGATCTGTGTTCTTCTATTTTAATCAAGGTACGTGCTATCCTCCACAATCAACTCACTCTCTCTCTCTCTCTCTGTAGTTTGGAAATTTCTTTGTGAAACAGAAGGTTTTCTGATTCCGAGCAACAGAGGAAAACGGTTTGGGTTTTGAGACAGGACAATCACAAACCCTTTTTGACTCTGCCTTTCTGTTTTGGTTTGGTTTGATCATTTGGTTTTTCCTTTAATCGAATTTTGATAGAGAAACATGAATACCAGATGCTACACTAGAATTGCCCCACAATTGGTACCGGATTTGTTGCATTGATAGGGACTCAACATGCATTCACCTTCAAATACTTTTCTTCTACCTAATGACCCCTAAACATATTAATTATAATTTGTACAACAAACCAGAACATATTAATTTATTTCAGTCCGAGCTATGTATCTGAGTTGTTTGTTTTTTCAAATGAAAAAGCAGCAGTGATTTCATAATGAATTATTTTTCCAAGTTAATTTGACCTTAGCTGACATATAATTCAACTACTGTATGCTTGACAAGTTGTTTTGGTTTGATTTGATCATTTGGTTTTTCCTTTAATTGAATTTTGATAGAGAAACATGAATACCAGATGCTACACTAGAATTTTGAGCAAGTTGCAATTGGCACTATGCTAATAGAGAGAGGGGGAGAGAGAGATTATTTTATTTTTTTTTCAGATTTTTAAATTTAAAATTGAATTAAAAAAATTGAATTTTATTGGTGCTAAAAATCTGGTTATGGATATAACCGGTTATAGATCCATAACCGGTTTTAAAAACCAGTTATGGATATAACCGGTTACATAACCAGTTTTGTAAATAAATAACTAGTTATGCTACTTTGGTTATTTAACCAGTTATATCAAATGGATATTTGTTGGATATGGATATGGTTTATCCATGAGCACCCCTAGCTGAGGCAGTTAGATATCGCTTCTTGATTGTCTTTGGTAATTAAATGAGAAGTTTTTCAAATTTTCTTTGATAATGTCTATTTATTTTTTAAATTCCTACGTTATATTTCAAATTTTGTTTTGATTGGAGCATATTTGAGGTGCAGTTACATCACTTACATTCGTTGTAATGGACAACACAATGACCTTAAACACCTCAAAGACGATGAACAAGAAGAAGAAAACCAACCAATCCCCAGAGTTCAAGTTCCAATTTGAGCTAAATTCATGTTCAAAGTCAAAGAACTTTCGTGGTGCAATTTCCCTCTACGACGACGCAGTTTCAAACAAAACCCGTCTCAATCAACACCACTTCAATGCCCTCCTCTACCTTTGTTCCAATGCTGTCACTGACCCTTCCCTCAAACACCTCGCTTTAGATTACGGTTTTCGCATATTCGATCACATGTCATCCCTTGGAATAACCCCTAACGAAGCCTCAGTCGCCACCGTTGCTAGACTCGCTGCTGCAAATGGTGACGGTAATCGCGCTTTTGAATTGGTTAAAAATATAGGGAATTACAATGTTGTCCCTAGGTTACGAACTTATGATCCTGCATTGTTTTGTTTTTGTGAATTTCTTGATGCTGATAAAGCATATGAGGTTGAGGAGCATATGAATAGTGTTGGAGTGAGTTTAGAGGAAGCGGAAATTGCGGCGCTTTTGAATGTTAGTGCAAAAAAGGGGAGAGCGGAGAGGGTTTATAGGTATCTTCATATGCTTAGGAGTGTTGTGAGGTGTGTTGGGGAATCGACGGCGGCAGTCATTGAGGAGTGGTTTCGGAGCGATGAGGCACGGGGCGTTGGTGAGGTGGGGTTGGATATGGAGAAGGTTAAAGAAGGGGTTTTGAAGAATGGAGGAGGGTGGCATGGTTTGGGGTGGGTTGGAAAAGGGGATTGGGTTGTGCGTAGAACTAATGTTAGTGGTGATGGGATTTGTTGTGGGTGTGGTGACCAATTGGTTTGTGTAGATATTGATGATGAGGAGATGGATAAGTTTGCAAAGTCTATTGCTGCATTGGCTGTGGAACGTGAGGTCAAGGCAAATTTTAGTGAATTTCAGGTTAGTGACAAGCTATTCACAATTTTAAATGTGTATCATGGAAATTGCAATTTTGGTATTTCGTTTCTTCCTTCTGTGTGATTGAATATGTGTAACAGATTCGCTATCCTTCTCATGCTACCAATTTGTTACCCCATGTGGTATTTCTTTCGCCATCCATAAAGATTTGAATCCTTAATCCATGTACTTAAGCCCCAAGACAAGTGGTAAGACTAAAGATGTTTCTTTCCATGTACAGCTCTCGGTCACGGGTTCAAATCCTTGTTGAAGGCAAAAAAATACCATGTGGGTGGTGATAGATATTCCCATTAGAGGTGGCCAGTTTGTTACAATATGATTTGTTAAAACATTTTTTTCATGTTTTAATAATACTAACTTTGTCTAAATGTTTTTCCTCATGTGTCCAATTTTGGGCAATTACAAGGGATGGCTTGAGAAACATAGCTGTTACGAGGCTATAGTGGATGGTGCAAATATTGGGCTCTACCAGCAAAATTTTGCTGATGGTGGATTTAGCATTTACCAGGTTCTTAAGCGGTCCTTTTTCCTTTTCATTTACTGTCAAAAGAAGTTATGCAAGTTGTTGTTCTTGGTTGATAAGTAAACTTATTGTTTATGCCGCTGATTGTGTTTGCATTGTGGATTACGTAATAATGCAGCTTGACGGTTGTCAAAGAACCGTACAATCGGAATGGGAAAAAGTGGCCGCTGGTTGTCCTGCACAACAAGCGCATGAGAGGGCTGATGGAAAATCCTTCCAGCAGAATAGTGGTTGAGGAGTGGATGAAAAATGGTGTGCTGTATACAACTCCAAATGGATCCAATGATGATTGGTAAATTGCAAAATTGAAGCTTTGCTTATGTTTTCATATTTAGACAATAATATTGTTTCTTGAACCGTTAGAGTTTTAACTGCAAATGTAGCACCTTTATGTTCGGACTTCATTTTGGATAATGGGATAGCTGTAGCACTATTGTAAAAATACTTCTAGATCTCTAGGGTGCTGGTAACTAGACCAAGTTTTGTGGTGCATATATAGATTTGTAGGTTTTAGTCCTACCAATATAGTTTATATATGTGTTGAGTGTTGACATAAAAAAATGTGTTAGTGATCTCAAAAGTAGTCACTTATAAAAGTACAAATGGAAACTTGAGATTTGCAGAGAAAAAGAATGAGGATTTGTACTCCTATACTTGAGGTTTGGTTTAAAAATGATCCATTGTAACATATTGGGTATAAATATGTAGGTAACATTTCAAATGCCAAATGTTCACAATAACTAATTTTTGAGATGAAAAAAAAAAGAGCCATGAAAAGTACTGGTTGAAGAAATATCTGAGTAAGGTATAAGAACGGAACTTTCGGATTCCATGCTTTGTAAGAAGATATTAAACACAGATGTCTATGTCTACTTTTCTATAATTTCTATTGGAGTTTGTTTTTGTCTGATCTGTGTTTCTAATGTAAATGGGGTTAGGTTCTTAAAGTTAAGAGTTCCAAATTCATTAAAATTATGAGTAGTGAATATCTTACTAAAATTGCATACAAAATAATATGAAGCAGGTAAGCTGCATAAGAGCCTTGATGGTTCATCCCAGGTGTTCATGGTTTGAATACTACATTACCAACCAGCTACAATTTCAAACTTTTGCATAATACCATATAGGTTTCTGTATTGTCTTTTACTTTTCTTAAGAATAGTACATTTACCTTTGTTAGGGAATTATTCTTGTGAATTGATGCTTTCATTGAGAGAGTATGGCAGAGACAATCTAGTGTATGGAAACCTGAATGGCTTGACAATGAATTGATTCTCTGAATGCTTGCATGAGGGATGGAAGTATTTCCTACCAAGGATAATGCTATTGGGGTGCTGTTATTTCAGAGAGTCCTGCTTTCCTGGTCTAATTAATTTGTGTGTAGTTAAATTTACCACTGAATATTATTTTCTATTAAAATTTCATCACTTCGATAAACTTTTGACGATTCCCTATTTATTTTACCATGTGAAAATTTGGTTTTGAATCTTTCAATCACTATAAATTATTCAAAACCCCCCTTTACATTATTCCATTTTATTACCTGCAAACTTTTTTTGGGATTTTTGTTTATATTTATCTTTTGGGTTTCAGGTATTGGCTCTATGCTGCTGTAAAACTCAGGTGCTTGCTTGTGACAAATGATGAAATGCGAGATCACATATTTGAGCTCCTGGGAAGCAACTTTTTTAACCAGTGGAAAGAAAGACATCAAGTAAGATAGTTCTTATCTCTAAAGATTGCTTATTTTAGCATTATGAAGAAGTTGATCCACGTACAGTCCAAAATTTGATTTGTAGGCCATTCAAGATTTTTTATTGTGTGCCCTATTTTTTATGAGAAGTTAACTTGTTTTCTTTATCTGCAGGTTCACTACACTTTTGTTAAGGGGGCCTTGAAACTTCAGATGCCACCATCATATTCTTTGATTATCCAGGTAATATTTTGTAGGAACTAGGCAACATGAAATCTGCTTGGAGCTGTCACTTTACTATTGTTCTTGCTTCTTTACTACGTGACAATCTAGTATTTTTTAAAGTTGGATGTCTGAAGAGATTTGTGGTCCTTTAATTATGTAATGCATAAAGGGTATTCTTAAGTTATTTACATTAATGCTCACATAGTTTATGTACGAAGCTTTAGTTCTCTGTATTTCAAGCATAAATGGTTATATGTGCTTCCTAACAATGGACACAAAGGCAGAGAAGTTATTCTTAATTAGTCTGAAATATTGTTAAAATAGTAATGCTTACCTGCATAGGTTAACTTCACATTTCAGTTTGCTCATGCATTGTATTCGATCTATTTAGAAGTTGCTAAGTCTATTTAGAAATTCAAGTTGGATATCTAAATTTGCTAAGTACAAGCAATCGAGGTTCAAGAACATTATAGATGTTATTCCAAATATGAATATCCTTAATTAACCATTTTTTCTTGAGAACTATTTATGAATTCAGCTTTTGTACACAATCTGATGGATCCGTAGAAAGAGGCAAGGGTAAAAAGGGGAAACCTGTTATATGGAGAGTGCATGAGAGGAGGGCTAAGAAAGCCAATGAGATAGCAGAGAGAGAAAAGTATAGTTAGTTAGCAGGTAGTCGTGAGAGTTAGAGTGTCATGCATGAGAGAGGTAGGAATGAATAATCTTCTGTTAGGCGAGAGATTGTATTTTCTCTGTGTAATGAGCTTAGCTTTTGGGTAGTCAGAATTCTCAGAATTCTTCTGCTACTAGGTTACTCTATTTCCATCATTAATATTCACATTTCCACCATTTAATTGCTCTATTTCCTATATTTGTCCTTGTTTGCTGTTCTGGTTTGTATCAAAATCTGAAAGTTTCTGTTTCAGGAATTGGAAAAAGGATCATGGCATGTGCCTTATGCATCGGACACTAGTAATGATTCTTCAAGGTCATGGCTCTGCATTACCCGGACAAGTGATAATGGCATTGCTAGTGTCTCCAATGGTGTGGATGCTTCTGGAAATGGTCATCTCCACCAGCCTCAGAAAATTGCAAATAATGGTTTGGATTCTGAAGCCAATGAGAATAATACTAGTTCCTTGACTGGTAAAAGAAAAGAGAGGTCTCCTCCTTCGTGATACATCCCATTGGCGGCTTTCGGGGTTGCTGGTGATTGCATTAAAGATGGTTTTACAAGGTGAACAGCTATAACCTGTCTCGTGTTTATTGGGTTTTCTACATTTCAATGATTTTTAACCAATATACAGAGGCTTTTTTGTGGGTTAACATTAGACATATCATAAATTATGCCATTCTTTGATTTGTGTAGTGGACTCAACCTTGTAGGAAAAGGCATTGGTAGCTTTTTATACCAAAGCCTATTTCAGTTGCTGTAACTATTTAAGTGGTTATTGATGTGGGGTTTCAGATGTGATTGCAAGGATGTGGTGGTCTTATAGATTTTTTGGTCTTATAGACGCAGCCTCATAACTAAGTAGCTTACATAACTATTTTCTTGTACCCTTTTAAATTTATGCGACTCTTACTGGTTACTGCCCAGTTATTTTCACCTTTGATAGTAATAATAAGTTATGGGGAAGGGTATATAAGAGAAAAGACAAAAAGAATGTTAGTAGGAATGTTAGTGGGAATATTTCCCACGCTAATTAGGTGACCTGTGCAGTGTATAACTGCCAGGAGAGAGAAAGAGAATTGGAGTATATTAGTGGTCCCTTGGAAGGGTGTGAGGTAGGCAAGAATCAGAGTTTTCACTCTTTGGGAGGTAGTGGGTCCCTCGAAGCACCCTGTCACATTTTCCTTGCCATTTTCATCTTGTACTAGCTGCAGACTATACTCTCAGCTACTTTTCCATTTCTAAATCAATAGAACAGTACTATTCACCTTGAGAGTATTGACTTCATCACTTATTTTGCTTATTTCATCAATTATTCTACATATTTCCAAGTTGATTCTATCAATTTGGTATCAGAGCAGTTCAGTCCTGTGGAATGATCTTGACTCGAGGTGCGATGGAAAACAGTTTCTTTGCGGTGGGAGAACGTAAGATTGGTAACATTGAAACGACCATGGGTGAAGTTCGCAACGTTTGACGAGACGCACGCCTGCGCGCAGGTCGAGCTCCGAGTAGGCGCCGCGACGGCGGAATTGACCGAGGACAAAGAAGAAACACCTCCACGTCGACAACGCTCTGTTGTAGGAGTGCATGAGTATCGTGGAGGGCGACGTAAGCTTGAGATACCCGTTTTTTCGGGCGACGACCCGTATGGATGGCTGGTTCGGGTCGACAGGTATTTTCGGGTGAATGGAGTACGAGAAGCGGAGAAACTCGACGCGGTGGTGATCGCACTGGAGGGACGAGCCTTGAATTGGTTCCAATGGTGGGAAGAACAAGCTCCTACTCGAAATTGGGAAGAATTCGTGTTCAGCGATGAAACGCAGATTCTGTCCGAGTCGTTAAACAACCCGATGGGGCCGCATCGAGTTTGAAGCAAGAGGGGACAGTAATGGAGTACAGGGAGAAGTTTGAGCTTCACATTGCTCATTTGGGCCGAGGAGAACGTGTAATGCTTGAGAGTATCTTCTTGAATGGGCTTAAGAATGAGTTGCAAGCTGAATTGAAGCTCTATGACTATGAGGATCTTGCAGATCTCATGGATCGTGCGTTGATGGTGGAGGAGAAGAATGTTGCCTTGAATAGAAGGAAGGAGCCTGTGAAGAGTGAATGGAGGGGTACTAGTTCCAAATTCCGTACCACTTGGGGAAATTCAAGTGAAAGGAAGGATGGAGGGAATGTATCCAGTGAGAGGAAGGAGGAGAAACAGAGTGAGGTGATTAAGGGGAGGAAACTAGACCCAGCAGAGTTGGAAGAAAGATCTAGGAAGGGGTTATGTTTTAAGTGTGGTGATAAATGGAATAAGGGACATGTGTGCAAGTTCAAACACATGAAACTTATGTTGTGTGAAGTGGAGGAAGAATCTGAGGTAGAAGAGAATGAAGAGGAGTTGGCAGAAACAGTGGTTGCTGAGTTCAAAACTCTGCAACTATCTCTACACAGCAAGGAAGGCTTGACTTCTAACAAGTCTTTTAAGGTGTGGGGGGTGATTAGAGGAAGAAGAGTGTTGATTCTCATAGACTCTGGCGCTACCAGCAACTTCATTGCTCCTTGGTTGGTGAAGGAGTTGCAATTAGCATTATTGGACACTCCAATTTATGTGGTTGAGATTGGAACAGGGGACGTGGTGAGAAATCATGGAGTTTGTAAGGATCTGGAGTTTGAAGTGCAGGGAGTGAAATTCCAACAGCATTTCTTCCTCATGGAGTTAGGAGGGACTGATGTAGTGTTGGGAATGGATTGGTTGGCTAGTTTGGGCAACATTGAAGCAAATTTCAAGAACTTGAGCTTAAAATGGACTCAAAGCAGGATCATCAATACATCATTAAGGGTGATCCTGCTTTGAGTACGGTTCAAGCTTCTTGGAAAGCTATGGTGAAGGCTTTGCAAGGGGAAGGTGAAGGATATTATGTAGAATGCAGGCAGGCAGTGGAGGAAGCAGAAGAAGAGGTGAAGACAGAAGGGGAACTGGGGGAGGTTCTAGCTGAGTTTGAAGCTGTCTTTGAGATGCCAAATGGCCTGCCACCACCCAGGAAGCATGACCATTCAATTGAACTGAAGCCAGAAGCTCCAATACCGAATATTAGACCCTACAGGTACCCTTTTTATCAAAAAAATGAGATAGAAAAAATTGTCAAGGAAATGTTGCAGGCTGGTATAATTAGGCATAATACTAGTCCATTCTCTAGTCCTGTTTTACTAGTCAAGAAGAAAGATGGTGGGTGGAGGTTTTGCACCGATTATAGGGCTTTGAATAAGGCCACAGTGCCTAATAAGTTCCCTATTCCAGTCATTGATGAGTCACTAGATGAATCGGGTGGAGCAAGAATTTTTTCTAAGCTTGATTTAAAATCTGGATACCATCAGATTAGAATGAAGGAAGATGATATAGCCAAGACAGCCTTTAGAACTCATGAAGGGCATTATGAGTACTTGGTGATGCCATTTGGGCTTACAAATGCTCCCTCTACATTCCAAGCATTGATGAATGAGGTATCGAGGCCATTTCTAAGGAAATTTGTGCTAGTTTTCTTTGACGACATTCGATTTACATGAGTGAGTGTGTGGAGACTCATGTGAAGCATCTAAGGATAGTTCTTGCTGAGTTGCAGAAACAGCAATTGTTTGCTAATAAAAAGAAATGTGCTTTTGGCCAAAAACAGATAGAATACTTGGGTCATTTGATTTCTGGAGATGGGGTAGCTGCTGACCCTAGAAAGATAGAAGACATGGTGCACTGGCCGGTTCCTAAAGATTTGAAAGCTTTGAGAGGATTTTTGGGGTTAACAGGCTACTATAGAAAATTTGTTAAAGACTATGGAAAAATTGCATGGCCACTTACTCAATTATTGAAGAAAGATAGTTTCAAATGGGGGGAGGAAGCTCAATTGGCATTTGAAAGATTAAAGAAAGCTATGACCGAGGTACCTGTGTTAGCAGTACCTGACTTTACAAAGGAATTTGTGGTTGAAACGGATGCCTCAGGCAGAGGACTTGGTGCTGTACTTATGCAGGGTGGCAGACCCATTGCATTCATGAGTCAAACACTCTCTGATCGTGCTCAACAGAAGTCAGTATATGAGCGAGAACTGATGGCAATAGTGACTGCAATAATGAAATGGAGGCCATACCTTCTAGGAAGACACTTCAAAGTTCATACAGATCAAAGAAGCTTGAGGTTTTTAACTGAGCAAAGAATAATGGGTGAGGGACAGCAGAAGTGGATTTCCAAGTTGATGGGGTATGATTTTGAGGTTAAGTATAAACCTGGCTGTGAGAATGGTGTAGCAGATGCTCTCTCCAGAAAGCTTCAATTCTCTGCTATTACTACAGTTCAATGTGCTATGTGGGAAGGGCTGGAAGAAGAGGTACAGGCAGACCAGAATCTAAAGAAAATTGTTCAAGGATTGTTGGTGGATGCTGCTAGTCATGCTGGTTACCACCTGAAGAATGGAAGATTGTACAAGGGTGAACAGATAGTCATACCGAAGGGATCCCAAAGGATACAGTGGCTATTACATGAGCTCCATGACAGTGCTATGGGAGGACATTCTGGTTTTTTCCGGACATTTAAACGTATATCTGGCTTAGTTTATCGGGAGGGATGAGGAAAGACATCCATGACTATGTAAGGGCTTGTGAAGTGTGTCGAGAAACAAGTACTGCACTGCAGCCCGGTGTGGTTTGATCCAACCATTGCCTGTCCCTACTCAAACATGGAGTGATATCTCCATGGACTTCATTGGAGGCTTGCCCAAAACTCATGGAGTAGACACTATCTTAGTTGTGGTGGACAGGTTTACCAAATATGCACATTTCATAGCATTGTGCCACCCTTACAATGCCAAGGAGGTCGCTGAATTATTCATGAAGGAGGTGGTAAAGTTACATGGCTATCCTCAATCTATTGTATCTGACAGGGACAAGATTTTTCTTAGTTCCTTTTGGTCAGAATTGTTCAAACTTTCTGGTACTAAGTTGAAGTATAGCAGTGCTTATCACCCTCAAACCGATGGGCAGACTGAGGTGGTGAACAGGTGTTTGGAGACCTATCTCAGGTGCATTACTGGGCAGAAACCGAAGCAATGGCCCAAATGGTTGAGCTGGGCAGAATATTGGTATAATACGAACTACCATGCCTCACTGAAGTCTACTCCATTCCATGCTTTATATGGAAGGCCACCTCCTGTGCTTATCAGGGGAGATGTTGCTCATTCTTCAGTGGAAGAAGTGAACAAACTCAACTCACTGAAAAGGAATGATATCTTTGAAAGTGTTGCATGATCGATTGTGTTTAAAGCTCAAGATGTGATGAGGGCTCAAGCCAACAAGCATAGGAGACTGGTGGAATATCAGGTAGGAGACATGGTGTTCTTAAAGATACAACCATACAAACTCAAGAGTTTGGCAAAGAGGGTGAATCAAAAGCTGAGTCCTAGGTACTATGGACCATATGAGATATTGCAGAAAATTGGAGCTGTAGCCTACAAGTTGAAGCTGCCCGATGACAGTAAAGTTCATCCAGTGTTCCATGTATCTCTCTTTCCAAGAAGACAAGGTGGCTCCAATGACCACTTTCCAAATTTTTACCTGATTGCCTCAATGAAGAATGGATGCTGGAAGTGGTCCCAGAGGCAGTGAGAGAGATGAAACAGAATGATGCAGGGGAAGTTGAGGTCTTGGTCAAGTTGAAAGGGTTGCCTGAATTTGAAAATTCCTGGGAGTTTGCTGAACAATTGAAGACTGAGTTTCCAGACTTTATCCTTGAGGACAAGGATAGTTTTGATGGGGGAGGGAATGATAGTAATAATAAGTTATGGGGAAGGGTATATAAGAGAAAAGACAAAAAGAATGTTAGTAGGAATGTTAGTGGGAATATTTCCCACGCTAATTAGAAATGACCTCGTGCAGGTGTATAACTGCCAGGAGAGAGAAAGAGAATTGGAGTATATTAGTGGTCCCTTGGAAGGGTGTGAGGTAGGCAAGAATCAGAGTTTTCACTCTTTAGGAGGTAGTGGGTCCCTCGAAGCACCCTGTCACATTTTCCTTGCCATTTTCATCTTGTACTAGCTGCAGACTATACTCTCAGCTACTTTTCCATTTCTAAATCAATAGAACAGTACTATTCACCTTGAGAGTACTGACTTCATCACTTATTTTGCTTATTTCATCAATTATTCTACATATTTCCAAGTTGATTCTATCAACCTTCTAACACCAGCTGAATATTTTGTTGGTTTAATTCAATACGAAGAAGAGCCGTGCTATTTATTACGAGAAGTTTCTGTGGATGTAAACCGTCAAAGTAAACATGTTTGCACTTCATCTGTTTTTCGTTCGAGTTCCTCTCGTAACAAAACCACATTTTTCGTGATTTTCTTGTGTGTTTTCACAAGCGTTCTCTAAGCAGTGTTATGTTGTTGACTTGTTGCCTTCAAATTTCTTGAATGTTGTCTATTATTTGAGGTCCTTTGATAGTTTTCACAACTGAAATAGTTCACGTATAATTATTTTGCATTCTTAAAGGAATAACCAAAAAGACTAGTTTTGCTAGAATATATCATTTTCTTTCGAAGTTTATTCACTTTTAAAAGGAAAATGCTACACTTTTCAGAAATAAACTTTTGAATGAACTGTACAAGGTGCACAAAGTTGTCAATCACTTTCATTGGGTTTATTAGTGATAAAGACTAAAAAAATAATTGCACCAATAACATTTGGATCCAATTATAATTCAAACTTCATCTCCACTCCAATTATTCTTCACCTTTGGACCTGTAGGTCCTTCCTCTCCCAACACTTCATTTGGTAAACTCCTTATAATATTCTCCAAAGCATCTTTTAGCTTCCCGGGCAATATCTTCGCCAACTTCTTCAACTCATCATCTATACTATATTCAATTTTTGGACCCCATTTTCTGAAATAGTTCAACCAAGGTGGCTCTATAACACCAAGCCCCATATACTCAGCAGAAAGCAATACATATTTCCCCATATCCATAACCATTTCACTCTTAGCACTATCATTTCTAATACCTATTCCATTTTTCCCTTGCAAGACTAGACCAGCATGTGGATATGATGCATGTCCATGCAAGGATGAATAAACCACTGGTCTCTTTGATTCAGAACTATTATCACTTTGGAACTCAAGTTGAGAAGAATCAACCCATTCACCACTACTATGTTGTGCAAAATAGACACTCCATAGTTGACCATCTAAGTTACTAACCCTTAATGTCACATGCTCCCAATCACCAACATGTTCACCTATCTTCCCTAAATTGACATTAATAAACTTTACTTTTGCTCCTGCAGGTCCATTAAAAGGGTAAAATACCCACATAGCGAAATCAGTGAAGGTTCCTCCAAACATTGGTTTCACATGCACATAAGATTCTGAACTTTGCAAATCTCCTTTCTTAACTCTCCCTTTGCTGGCTCGATCAGCAGGTAGATCGAGCCAATAAGCGTCATCGTTGTTAGGATCTCGAGGAAGGTTAATTCCATTTAGTACTATTGGGATAGGATTTGACTCTTGTCCTTTCTTGTATAGTAATGCCCCATTAGAGAAAAACCAATTGACTGAAGAAGGCAAGTATTGTTCATCAGGATGCAAGTACATAAATGGAGAGTAAGCATTTAGTATTGCCTTAATTTGTAGTAGATTAGGCATAGCTTTTGAAATAACATTAAGGTTTTTCAAACATGAAATAGATAGAGGACTATTAGTTCCACCATATTGTGCAACAAAAGTTCCTACACAAACACTAGCAGCTTGAGTTCCCCTATTGGTTGGTCTAACATTATAAAAACTGAACCCGTCATTAGATCTCCAAATCCACGATGAAGACTCGCATTGGTCTGTGAGGTCTGATTTGACACACCTGATTTTGTCAAGGGGAGGCTTATCTTGTGTGGTGGTGACAACATGTCCTAAAGATTTATAGCCAGTAGGTGCTATTGGTAGCCAAACATAGCAAGGAAGATCTTGAGTAATCTTCAAAGATGCACTATTCCAAACAAGTGTGTAATCAATTGGTTTCTTTAAAGTAGCATTGTTGGTACTTGAAGACACATCTTTTGCCACAAGAACCCAACCAAAAAGTGGTTTGTTGTTTGGTTGGCTATAACTACCTAACATAGAGAATCCTTGAGGTATTTCTGTTGGTTCAAAAATTGTGGCACCTTGATTATCTAGTCCACCATCATAGGTGGTCCAAATTTTGTTGAATTTTGATGCTTGAAATACTTGTAGCCCACCTAGATCAATGATTCCACTTGCAAAACCATTACCTGGCGGCCAAGCATTTGGTGCACTAGGAAGTTTGAATATGGTTTCAATGGGGAGAGGTCTCGTTTTTTTCTTGAAGAGTTTTTGTGCACAAGAACATGTTGTTAGACAATTATTATCCATTGTATGACTTTTCAAGAGAAGAATGAGTCTATGTATGGAGAGATTATGGGTTTTTATATTGTTATTATGGCGATTTTTGCAAGAAATATATTCCTTTGAGAACACTTGTGAAGTGTGAAGATAGAGAATTAATCATATAAAATATAATATAAGTGGTTACTTAACGATGTGTCGTACAAGGAAACTAGTTTGTTTAGATAGATAAACTTCTAAACATTGTTCAACCTCACTTACACACCAAGTTGGTTGTTAAAGGTCTTGCTTGTCTTGTTTGCCTTTTCATGAAGGAATGTTTCAATTGTGCGTGAATTTGTTTATCTATGGAATATTCTATGATTATTAAATATCCTCATTACTATAGCAAAACAGAGTGCTTTGTTATGTAAAAGATAGGCAAAATTACACCATAGAATTTTTGAGTTATTTATTTGTAACAAGTTGGTCCTTTAAGTTTTTTTTGTAACAAATAGACCATTTTAGTGATTACTCTAGCTTGTATATTTTGATGTAATAGTACTTTATATATTGTGATTACTCTAGCTTATGTATTTTGATGCAACCAAGCATATTTTGGTGTATTTTGATGTAATCAACGATATGTGAATGTTAGGTAACTTAAGGGACCTATTTGTTACAAAAAAAGCTTAAAGGGCCAACTTGTTATAAGTAAATAACTTAAAGGTCCTCTAGTGTAATTTTTTCTAAAAGATATGAAGGAATGTTTCAATTGTGCGAGAATTTTTTTATCTATGGAATATTCTATGATTGTTAAATATAAATATAATTTTAATCTTAAATAAAATTATGAATTCTTCAAGTTTAAGTTCCTATAATTTTTTTATTAATTTTTGTTTCTACCTTTTACAAATTGGTTTGCTTTTTAGTCCATTTTTAAGACTTATAGCATATTGTTTTGTAAAATGTGAGGTTAAAAGAATCTATAGAGATTAAAATCAACAAACGAAATTTTTATAAGCAAATAAACTATTGAATATATTGCATAATATCTTTTTTCACCACTGTAAATAGTAATCTTTACTTTTGACCATAGGTAAAATTGCTTTGTAATAACTCCAGTTAGTTAGTGCAGTTAATTGACTGTTATTTGGTTTGACAACATCCATGGTCGGAGGCGTGTAATCTGGTGGTAGACCCCATCGAGGCCATTGCACACCCTGAGTGTTGGGACCAGAGTTATGAGGACGGGATGCGCTTGTGGCCTAGTCATTGGTGCCCCCAACTGAAATGTTGTCGCCGCATTCTTCTCGGCGAGAAGCTTCAAAATCTCGGTCATCTGATCTTTCAAACCCAACATGTCCTTCATTTGTTCCTTCAGCTTTTCAATCTCATCTTTCAACACCTGATTGTCTTGGTTTTAGGCCATGTTCCTTGCTTGAGAGCGAGTCCAATATTATCTTTACATTAATAGTCGGTTAGAAGGCTAGTTGAGCTAATCTCACTTAGTTTATGTAACACCATTTGGTAAAGTTGAGATCTATCTTGTATCATTCAAATCAGTGAAATGAAATAGATTTTCTTCTTCTTTTGTTTTCTCTGAGTTTGTTGAGTTTCAATTTCATTCTTCATATGAAGATCAACAAGATCAAGATGGTATCAGAGCAAGCCTTTCCCCGCGTCTCCAACCTTCAATTGATCTTTCCCCTTCGTCTTCTTCACTCGATCCTTGCATCTAGGGTTCAATAGGGTACTTTTAGGGAAAGATTCAATCGATTCTTTTTCTGGTGCGTTTTCTCGTGCGTTTTCTCCGTCTTCATCATGGTGCATCACATTTTCTACTTCAATGGCTACGGATACCACTTCGCCCTCGAGTCCCTTCTACATACATCCATCGGACAATCCCGGCGCCGTCCTTGTTTCACATCTTCTCTCCGATTTAGGAACCAATTATGGTTCTTGGTCAAGGGCTATGACTATTGCTCTTGGGGCCAAGAATAAATTGGGGTTTGTTGACAGCTCGATCAAGAAACCGAAGGAGGGTACTGCAAATTTTGCCCTCTTTTGCAATTTTTTATTTGATTTCCACAATTGGATTATAGATTCCAGTGCCACAGCACACATTTGCACCAATCTGTCACTTTTCACTTCCTATACAAATTTACACAACACGTTTGTCACACTTCCAAACAATTTAAAAGTCACAGTTGTTGCTTGTGGTGATGTTGTTGAATTCCACCTTACGATTGAAAAATGTTCTTTGCATCCCTAATTTCAATGTTAACATCATTTCTGTTGGTTGTCTTTATCAAGACCCCAATTATCATATCTCTTGACTGATAATGTGTTCCTGATTCAGGACAATCTCCAGCAAAGGGTTATTGGCAAGAGTGAGCACCATCATGGTCTCTATTTTTACACTGGGAATTCTTCTGTTTCTTCCAATTGTCAATCTGTTTCTTCAAATTGTAACTCTGTTTCATTTGCTACTAAGTGTAATTCTGTGTCTCTTTGGCACTCTAGATTAGGGCATCCCTCTAATTTTGTTTTGAAATCTTTGTGTAAAGAACTTTCACTTTCAAATTCAATGGAATGTAATAATGAATCTTGCACTGTTTGCCCTCTTTCAAACATGCATCGGTTACCTTTTTAATCTAATAATAATCATTGTGCTTTTCCTTTTGATTTGGTTCATTGTGATGTGTGGGGGCCCTTTCACAAGCCAACTCTTGAAGGCAAGTCTTATTTTCTCACCATTGTGGATGATGCTTCAAGATTCACTTGGTTGCACTTGATGAAAACCAAGTCTGAGGCTACCATTCTGGTTCAACACTTCTTCAAGTTCATCAAAACTCCGTTCAACAAGTCCATCAAGGCCATCAGAACCGACAATGCAAGAGAACTTGCCCTCACCAGCTTCCTTCAAAGTGAAGGCACACTGCATCAACTTTTCTGCCCTCATAGACCACAGCAAAACTATGTGGTGGAAAGGAAACACCAGCATCTGCTCAATGTTGCTCGTGCTCTATATTTCCAGTCTAAGGTACCTCTCAAATTTTGGGGAGATTGTGTTTCTATCTCAGTGCACCTCATCAACAAATTGCCCTCAGCTTCACTTAATGGTAAATCCCCTTTTGAGCTATTGTACAATACCAAACCTAACTATTCTAGTCTTAGGAATTTTGGTTGCCTTGCCTTTGCTAGCACTATACCTGCTCATAGACACAAGTTTTCCCCACGGGCTACTCCTTGCATTTTCCTTGGCTATCATTTAGGGGTCAAGGGATACAAATTATATGATCCTCACACTCAAAAGTACATCATTTCCAGAGATGTACAATTTCATGAAAATACTTTTCCATATCATACTCTTGCCACTGAGGACATAACATTAAACCCCTTCACTTATTCCATTCTTTCAAATCAGCCATGTCCTTCTCCACAAGACCGGAGTTTAGCTACACTTGATACTATTGTGCCTGTTCCTATCCAAGACACTTCAATTGAGTCAGTTCCTATTGAGCCAATTGTTGATAATAATCCTATTGAGCCTATTGTTGATGATGCTGCTAGTGAAGTAACCATTACTCCACCCATTAATACAAATGAGCCAATTCCCCCTACAAGAAAATCCACCCGTACAATAAAACCTCCTGCACACCTTGACAATTATGAGTGCAGCAGTGTATCCTATCCTCTACAATCTTGCATTGGCTATAACAACATCTCTCTCTCATACAGGAACTTCATCAACAATGTTTCCTCCATATTTGAGCCTCAACATTACCATGAAGCAATCAAGTTCCCTGAGTGGCAGTAGGCCATGGCAGTTGAGTTAGCAGTCCTTGAGGCCAATCATACATGGACAGTCATGCCTCTTCCCCAAGGCAAGAAAACAGTTGGTTGTAAATGGGTCTACCGTGTAAAATACAATGCTGATGGGACATTGGACAAATGCAAGGCAAGGCTAGTAGCTCAATGGTTCACACAACAGGCAGGTATTGATTTTCTGGAACTTTCTCTCCAGTTGCAAAGTTTACTTCTGTGAAGATTTTATTGTCTTTAGCTGCCAAGTTTGGTTGGCACATCCTCCAGTTGGATATCAACAATGCATTCCTCCATGGAGATCTCCATGAGGAGGTTTATATGCATCTCCCTCTTGGCTATCTGGTCTATGGAAAATACACTTGTGTGCAAGTATACACAGTCCAAAAACAAGTAGTAAAAAGATCGAACCCACAGAGATTGAAAAACTCACTTTTAAAATACAATATAAAGTAATAAAGTGTAAGGTAACTAAGTAACAAATAATATTGGAGTTTATGTGATCACAACTAAGTTAGAAAGAAAGCAAATTATAAGTGTTGATAATGCAAATGAGAGAAGATAGTTGGAATGTCTTCATCAAGTAATTCACTTTTAAGAGTTTGATGCAGTATGTAATGCAGACTGCACTGAATGTTATTGCATTAGTTATGTGTCTTTCAGTCACTTTTCTTCAGAGTTTCATTATAAGCTCCTATGTCTAGGCATGCTTTAAATAGGTTCACTCTTGCCTTTGAAAGTACCTGCAGCCACACCATATGGACTATACTATCCTATGTCTAGGACTTAGCATGGTTTTCACAAAGTTTCCTTTATGTAAAACACTCACCCATATTAGTTCTTGATTTCTTAATTGTAAGCCATGTCTGCTCTTACAAATCTACTTATTTTAAGTGATCAATCATAAAATAAGTGTTGAAAATATTATTGTTACCTCAAAATTCCGACAAGGGCATTAAATTAAGCTTTAAATGGTATTGATCGCACATTTAATAGTATTCGTGGGCCGCAGTCAATGTTCAAGTCAATGTACCATATATTCGACAAGAAAGAAAAGTTGTGCAAGTCTTGATAATGCAAGCAAACTTCGGCTGCACTTGGTTCTTCAAGCTACGAAACAATGTCGAAACCTTCGGCGGGAGAGGGCCCAAATGTTCGACAAAAGCGGGTCCAATATTTCGCCAAATCCTTCGACAACAAGCTGGTCGGCGCAAGGAGCAAAGCAGCTTAGTGGGCGGTTATTTCCTCGTTTTTAGGAAGTAGTTATCGTGCTTGCCCACGATTGTATCCGAGAGTATAAATACTCCTCAGTAATAGGAAAACGAGGTCACCACATTTTACAAAAACTCGAGAAACTCAACTTCCAAGTCAAAGCGAAACAAGAGTGAATCGATCATATTGCGTGTCGGTGGACCAACTTCTTCTTTCTATCATTTTAATGCAATTTTTACTTGTTTTTACGCTTGTTGCACTTCTTGCTTTTATTCTCGCTTTCAAACTATCTCTTCCTACTATTTTCTTGTTCTTACGCACGCTAAAAGACACAAAACTTAAAGGCAATTGTCAAAGAGATTTTCTAGTTTGATCTCACAATCTTAATATTGAAAACTAGTGATTGTTTGCTAAAAACACCAAATAACAAATTGGCACGCCCATGGGACCTTTGCCGCTTATTTTGTGTCGCTTCGCTGAGTGTATAAACTTGTATGCACTTGAGAGTGGTAGAATGGTACGCACTAATTCTAACAACGCCTCTAGTTCTAACCCCGTGATATCACGCGGCAAGGAACAACGGTGAGATTCTCGCCAATGTCGGGCGGTGGGAATGCTGCGTGACTACGCCCGGTGACATCAATAACCGCTCCCACGATGTCAATGACCAAGGTTGGTTCGACATCGCCTATGGCCTTGCCACAAAGCGTAGGACTTCCTTCTAGTCCTTATGTGGCAACAGGAATAGTTTGGAAACACGCTTCCAAAATATGAGTCTACCACCATACCTTTTGGGGTATATGGCATGCCTACATCGAATGCCACATGTGTCGACCTTTTCTCCTTCACACGTATCTTCCGAGGGTATACTTGATCGAAATCCTCACCGCATTAACCAATGCGCCCTTGTTGGAGTTAAGACAACAAGTGGACGAAAGCAATCATGATATGGTTAATATGTCGACTCAACAAATTGGTACCGTGTTCAATCTTTTGATTCGTAACACAAATACCGCTTATCGATGTTAGCAGCACCAAATGGGTAGGATTGCAGATTTCTTTGGGGCTCCTACGGAAACAATAGGCGCTACCAAATCATGGGAACAACATGCCTAACACCCCACGCAGATCGCTGATCGCCGGCTCAAAGCGGTTATGGGCGAACAACAAATGGGAAATCACATCCTCGAGGTAGTTATGGTGAATCGAAACCAAAACGCTGATGAAGTTGTTCGACAAGTGCAACGAAATAACGCTTGTGCTCAAGACAACGTAGCCACTTTGGTCGAAACCATAATGGCGCAAAATGGCCTTAACATAGGTTTGCATAGGCCTAATTTCATATCACCACCGGTGAATACGTGTTGCGCATGCACTGCCAAGAGGTTGGAAAATCCCTAAATTTACTAAGTTTGGGGTGATACCAATGAATCCACCGCCGAACACATTGCCCGTTACATGACCGAGGCAGAGACATATAGCTCAAAATGAGAGTTTGAAAATGAAGTATTTTCCAAATTCTCTAACTAAAAATGCCTTTACGTGGTTTACCACTTTACCCCCGGTTCCATATATACATGGGGCAATTAGAAAAGGCTTTTCATGAGCAATTCTACATGGGCTACCAAAGATTAGCCTTAAAGAATTGGCGTTGTTCGACGTGTAAAGTACCGAGGCTATTGATGATTATTTGAATAGATTCAGTTATCAAGGCAAGGTGTTTTACACAAGTGCCCGAACATGAGCTTGTTTAAATGGTCAGCAGTGGCCTTGACTATTCAATTCGAAAGAAATTGGATACGCCTCATTTGAGAGACATGGCCCAACTAGTCGATAGAGTTCGACAAGTCGAAAGGCTTAAAGAGGAAAAGGCTAGAGTGAATAAGTACAATAAAAAGAAAACTCGGGGGTTTTCACAAGAAAGAAAAGATAGCCTATGTAGATTTAACAATTCGACTTCGCATTCAAAGGATGTCGAATCTGAGGAAATAGACGTGGCTGAACTTAAGCCTGGTCCTCCTTATGCTTGTAAATTATTAAGGCCTGCAAATGGGAATAATCCTGTAGAGCCTAAGAATGATAGATTTGTGCCTAAAACGTACACTTTTGATGTTACTAAATGTGATGAGATCTTCGATTTGCTAGTGACTGATGGCCAAATAATAGTGCCAAATGGCCTGAAAGTTCCTCCTCTCGAACAGAGGAAGAAAAAGGGTTATTGTAAGTTTCATAATTTTTTGGGACATACAACTGACCGTTGTGTACTTTTCAGGGACATGGTTCAGAAAGCGATCGAAGAAGGAAGGCTCAAATTTGGAGATAAAAAGAATAAAGCACCGATGCAAATTGATGCTGACCCACTCCATCAAGTGGAAGCGATGTATGCAGAACCAATTGAGATGAGTATCAATATGGTAGACGCAAAAATGGTGGATTCTCCAAAGTCTACCAAACCCCCACTAAAAAAATCAAAAGTGTCAGGCAAAAGAGTAATCTTTGCAACACGTTACTCAAGAAGAATATGAGGAGAAGGTGCACAATCTGTAAATTCCCAAGGCGCCGAGGAAGATTTGATAGACTTCCCGAACCGGGTGCAAATTGAGCTCCGAGGTCATGTTATGTCCAAGGTGCAAAGTAGTGTGGTTTGATAAAGAAGCGCTAAGAAGAGTGTCGAATGTCGTGAAGTTCGACAACCCCTAAAGAGGAAATGGCCGATAAGAGGCCAAATTTCAAATTTCTTCAAAAGAGGGGACCTTCCTTACAAGGTAAAGAATTCGAGCAAGGCTTCGACAAGCAAGCCGCAGCTTTGTCACGTAAGCGGTGTAGCCAAGAAGGAGTTTGTGCTATCCGCCTCGCCAAACCATTTTTTCCAAGAGCAGATCCATCCAATGAGAAGTGGATACATGCCGATGCGCATACTATAAGAGTCTTCGCCACAATGGCCGAACTGGCCAAGCCAATCACAGTGTGAGGCCTCAAAGTATAATTATAAAACAATTATAAAGGGAAGAATCCCATGACGAAGACCCAATGGCGCTGCTACGCACTCGAAAAGAAGGCAACACCGGTCGCTAACGAAAACGCCAAAAACGGTTAAGGTGTGACTCCTAAAACCGTGGGGGAACACAAAGATAAGTATAGGTGCCGCCAATCAAGTGAGGGTTGGAAATAAGGCTAAAGGGAAATCTATTGTGATAGAGGAACCAAGAAGGCCCGCTATGGAGAGGATTTTCCTCCATTAACATCTATAAAAAGAAAAGCGCTTCATTCGACATGGATGAAGATGTTACTTCGATTTCGACGACTCGAGGCTAGCTTCGACGCCATCCGCAATGTGGTGTCCATTCCCGCCAGTGAGTATGATGTCACATACCCCAAACGACGCCGAAGAAGACTTCATTGGGGATATGGCTAACCACAAGCCAAGATGCTACTATGTCATGAACAATGGCTGCGTGGAAGAACAGATGGCCACTTTCGAGAGGCCGACGAGGGCATGCAACACCATCCAAGCCTTTGTACGCCCAAGCAAAAGTTAATGGCGAGGTATCAATAAGATACCGGGTCGATGGAGGAGTCGCTGTTAACTTAATGCCTCGTGCCATGTCAAGACAATAGGTCGCTTGATACAGACCTTAGACCTCATAATATTATGTTAACCAATTATGAGGGGAATCGCCTGGCCGTTGGGGCTATCGGAAGTGGAAGTGGTGGTAGGAACTCGCCGTAAGAACCACCACGCTCTTTGTCATAGCTTCAAAAGCAAGCTACAATCTACTCCTCGGGAGGAGTGGATACATGGCGTAGGAGCTGCTCCTCAAGCTTACACCGTAAATTGGTAATGTGGAGGATGATGGTCCGTGGAGTACGTCGAAGGCACTAAAGTTATTTCCTTGCCGACGAAATAACGCCACCGTGGAGAATTTCGAGAAACAAATGGCGAACATTGCGCCATGTTCATCTTCTAGCCAAGCATATATCTCTTCGTGATAATGTGCTTTCCTCCATTCACCTATACCCAACACATGGTTTTGTGTGGGAAAGAGAGGAAATAGAAGGTGCAAATGTCTATCCCGATGGTGTGCTACCTCCAACAGATGGGACACCGACTCTTAGAAGGTTTAGATGTCGCATCTAAAAGGTTGATAGAATTACGGCTTATATGGCCGAAAATAAAATAAAACGGCTTTGGAAGCCGAAAGCAAATCAACAAACAATGGTCGCCGGGCCATAACTTCATCTCAAGAAAATGGTGAAGTCATAAATGACAAACCGATTGCATTTATGACGACGAACCATTGGGTTTTGAAAAAGACCCTAGAGATTCTACAAAGCGCATGCAAGCTCAAGATCCAAATAAGAGGTGGATTTGGGAAATGGCTTGATCAAAAGGCCAACATATATTAGTGCACATCTTGATGTCGCTTCGTAACCAAAGTTATTTCACTTCGCAGGAGTTCAAAGATTGTTTTGCTTGGGAGTACAAATAAATGCCCGGCCGAGTCGAGAAGTGGTGGAATTACAAATACCCATTCGACTGTGGAAGAAACCAAAGAAGCAAACGCCAAGAAGATTTGCTCCTCGTATATTGGCTAAGATCAAGGAAGAAATAGAAAGGTCGCTCAAAAGCAAATTCATCGAATCCGTGTATGTTGATTGGTTAGCTAATATAGTTCCAAAGAATGAAGAAAAATGGAAAACTTAGAGTTTGCGAGACTTTAGGGATCTAAATAATGCAACACCTAAAGATGAATACGCTATGCCCGTGAGCGTAAATGTTAATAGATTCGGCAGCAGGATTTGATTACCTCACTTGCTAGATGGCTACTCGTGGTATAATCAAATCTTTATTGCCGAAGAGGATGTGTCGAAAACAAATTTTTTCGATGTCCAGGGGCATTAGGTGTTTATGAATGGGTGGTCATGCCCTTTGGTTTAAAAATGCCGGTGCCACTTATCAAAGGGCAATGAATTCTATGTTTCACGATTTTATTGATGATTTTATGCAAGTATACATAGATGATGTGGTGGTTAAGTCATCCTCGTAAAGTGGTCATTTAGACCATCTTCGACGCTCTTTTGAACGAATGAGGAAATATGGATTGAAAATGAATCCAACCAAATGTGCTTTCGTACGTATGCGCAGTGTGAATTCTTGGGTTTTGTAGTACACAAGAAAGGCATAGAGATCAACGAAAATAAGACTAAAGCAATTATGGAAACGAAGGCTCCTTCACCAAGAAAGAACTCCACCACTACTAGGAAAATTAATTTCTTCAAGATTCATCTCAAATCTAAGTGGCAAAACACAAGTTTTTTCGCCATTATCGAGATTGAAGAAAGAAGATGAATTCAAGTGGGAGCAGTTCACCAAGATGCTTTCGACGCAATCAAGTCTTATTTGGTCAAGCCACCAATTTTATTGTCTCGTTATTGGAAACAAATTGCTAAAATTGTATATAGCAAAATTTCCGATAACACAATAGGTAGCATGTTAGCGCAAGAGGATGATAGTGGTGTCGAAAGACCCATTTATTACCTTAGTAGGTTTTGATCGATGTCAAACTAGGTATAGTCCAATTGAGAAACCGTGCCTTTTTGCTTGTATTTTTCTTGTACAAAATTGAAGCAATATATAAAATCAAGCAGATGTTTATGTTTATTCGCATTTTGATGTTATTAAACATATGTTGTCAAAACCAATGTTGCATAGTCGAATTGGTAAATGGGCTCTAGCTTTGCTAGAGTACAACTTAACTTACCAACCCTCAAATCAATTAAAGGACAAGTGGTTGCTGATTTTATAGTAGACCATTCTCGTTGTCGAACGTGAAATACATTCGTTAGACATACGCCCTGAGATTATACTTCGATGGCTCAAGCCATAAAAATGGAGCAGTATTGGAATTTTGATTATCTCGCGCGTAAAATACTCCAACGAAGTATAAATTTAAAATTCGAGACTCTTGCTCAAATAATGAAGTCAATATGAGGCTTTAATAGTAGGCCTTAAAATTTTACTCGAATCAAAGGGGCAAGTTATGTCGAAATAAAAGGTGATTCTCAACTAGTGGTCAAACAATCGACAAAAGAATACAAATGTATTAATGAACACCTTATTAAATATTTTGTTATTGCCAATACTTTGCTAAAAAGGTTTACATTCGCTCACCTAGAACATCTACCACGAATTGAAAACCACGTGGCAAATGAACTGCACAAATTGCTTCCTGCTACAAAGTATCGGGCACACCTAGAAGAGTTAATTGAGATAAAAGATAAACTAATCTCGTAAGACTCTCTCTATAATACTCCTTCGACGGCATTGTCAACACCAAAAATCGGGGGCAATAAATACAAATGAAGTACGCTACGAAAAACGCCACATTTTTGACTGTATTGACTTGGCGTAAATTTTTGCTATTGACAATATGGTTGATGATGATTGGCGAAAACCCATTGTAGAGTATTTACAAAATCCTACAGGAACACTAATAAAAAGTAAAATACGTAGCTCTAAGCTATGTGTTAATTGGAAACGAATTGTACAAACAAACTCCTGGGGGGTACTACTAAAATGTCTTAGTGAAAACGAGGCATATTTGGCGCTTCGATACACATAGTGGAGCATGTGGCTCACATCAAGTAGGCCACAAAATGAAATGGTTGTTATTTCGACAAGGAATGTATTGGCCAACTATGCTAAAAGATCAGATAGAATTTGCCAAAGGTTGCCAAGAATGCCAAAACATGCCGAATACAACATGTGCCTCGCAAATGAGTTGCATTCTATAGTGAAACCTTGGCCGCTCAGGGGTCAGGCTTTAGATGTGATTGGAGAAATAAAACCAACCTCGCCGAAAGGCCACAGATACATTCTAGTAGGGGATTGATTACTTTACTAAATGGGTAGAGGCAATACCTTTAGCCAATGTAGATCAAGAAGCGTTGATAAGGTTTATTCAAAATCATATCATTTATAGATATGGAATTCCGTAAACCATTACTACGCACTCAAGGTACTCGCTTTTTCCCGGTCGAAAAATGGTAGATTTCACACTTTGAAATTGGTTTCAAGTTATTGACTTCGACACCATACTACGCACAAGCCAATGGTCAAGCAGAGGCTGCCAATAAAATCATTATTAACTTGATTAAAAGCACGCTGGACGTAAGCTTCAGAAGTTGGCACGCTTCTCTTGACCAAGTGTTATGGGCTTGTCGAACTTCACCTAAAGAGTCTATAAACACCACTCCCTACAAAGTTAACATTTGGGCATGATGCAAAGTTACTCCGTCGAGATTTGTTTACAATCAACAAGGATTCGTAAACAATGTGAAATTCCTTTTGATCATTATTGGAATATGATGATTGATGAATTAGTTGATTTGGACGAAGAGAGGTCATTAGCTTTAGAGATGCTTATTCGACAGAAAAGAAAGAGTAAGCTAAAGCCTACAATAAAAAGGTTAAGTTAAAAACCTTTGAGGAAGGGGAGTTAGTGTGGAAAGTCCTATTACCTATGGATAAAAAGATAGAGTTTTAGGCAAATGGTCACTGTGGTGGGAAGGCCCATTTCGCGTGTTGCGATGCTTTTCGAATGGCGCTTATGAAGTCGAAGAGCTAGGTGACGAAAATAGAATCTTTAGAATAAATGGCAAGTATTTAAAACGATACAAGCCAACGTTAATCGAGATAAAGATTGAGCAATTATAAGTAAACGAAAGTTGTTCATAAATGGCAATGTATAAAGAAATTGTTAAAGTTACACACCATTTTTAGAATGCTAAACTATTACAGCCTCGTGAAGTTCGACAAGGTAGCCTTATGCCTCCCATAATGCTAACACCGAGAGAAATAGAGGTGTCGAGAAGGTACAAATCTTTGTCGAGGTCGGCGAGAATAGCTTGATGCTTGTCAATCTTCTCCAAGTGCTCTATAGCCGCCAATGCTTTGGTGGTTTTGGTGGACGGTTAGAAGCAAAGACTCATGCGCTCGACGATCGTGCCCTTCCGATGCTCTGCGCTTTGACACTTTGAGTTGGAGTGTCTTTATCTCCTCGTCAATACGCCGCAATCTCGCATCCCATTCAAATGCGATTGCTTTCTCATCTTTAGTCGCTTGGGTTTCGAGCCTCGATGTCGCCTTGATCACCTTTTTAAGAGAGGCGAGTTCTACCGCAGAGTTGAGCCTCTTGAACCTCGCGCTTGAGGTGGTCGACCGCTGGTTGATTAAAAGAGAAAGTTGCTCAAAAATAGGGCCAAATTCCATGAAGAACGAGAGGACGTTTTGAGGAGGGTCCAATTTGGTGATCTTGTGAATGAGGGATTTTACCTCAAGATACACAGATGGGTCATTCTCAATGGTTGCCACCAAGTCCCCTTCTAACACCTTCGTCTTCAGCTGACAAAGCAAGCTTTCGACCGTCTCTTGATTGATAGAACTTAGAGAGTTGTTCGAGGAACTGCAAATCAAGCGGCTCGACGAGCTCTTAAGACTCAACATGATCTTCAAGGCTGCCAAAGGATTCGCTCTTCTTTAGCTCACCAATTCTTGATCGCTAACAAATACCGTTGGATGACTCTTTGGCAGAAGCACTTTGATCTGCAGGGTCCCCCACTCTAGGTGCCTCTTGTTCTTGATCGATCATATTCTCTTCAGGTATTTCGACAGAGATACCCACTACTTCTGGTCCTTCAGTTGTTGGAATGTTAAGTTCTGGAACTTGAGCAGTTTCTCCAACAACAGCTCCCTGCTCGACTCTACCAAAGAGTTGGGATAGCCTCCTCCATAGCAGAGCATTCTCTTCGACGACCGCCTCTTGTTCGACATTTCCAAAGATTTGGAGCAAACTCCTCGAAAACAGGATTTCGTGGTTATCCAACGCTTGGAAAATTTCTTCAAGTAGCTTACACCTCGAGGAGATGAAGGAAAAGGGAGCACGGGATCGATGAATCTAGATCGCGGCCTCAACCATAGATCAACTCCGTGTTTGTCTACGAGCACCACACCCACCTACACACAACAAGGTATATCATTTAAGTTAAGAATTAGAAAGGTGAGACCGAATAAGTCTAAACTAATGTCTAAAGGGAATTTACCTCTTGTACCTTAAGCCTCTTGATTGGAGGAGAAGAGGGTGATTCAGAGCCTCATCAATAATGATGCCTTGAGCTGCCTTTTGAATCTCGTGAAGGTTTCTCTTCTTCGACCTCCGAGTGAGGGGGATGTTATCATCACTTTCAAATGTCCCGCAAAAAGAATTCATTACAAGAAAGTGAATGACAAAGGGAAGAGAAATTTCGACGGATTAACAAGGCAAGAGTATAGTACCTCATCTTCGTGAAGGACCATTCTCTTTTTAGCTTTGGTCCACGAGGGGATTTTGCCTGGTTGTTTTCTAGAAAGAAGGATTTCGACATAAGTGAAAGTCGTAATCAAAAATAACTTGAAGCGAATAAATGGCGACATACCTTCTTTAGACAATGTCCGGAGTAGATCTCGCGACCAACGCTTTCTTGGTTCACGGAGGAGATTTTGCCGTGGTAGCCTTGTTTGCTTTGATCTTCACTTGGGGCAGTTGACTGACGCCGAAAAACATTGATAAGCAAATAGAAATAAAACTAAGTTACGTATGTTTAAGACTCGTAAAGATTTGGGTATCGCTAAGTAAATACCGGGTTGTTTGAAGGGAAGGCTACCACCAATTTCTTCATAATATTTTCTCGCAAAGGTGTCACTAGCCTCTCCAAAGCAGAGCGGTGGTGTAGTAATCACCCACCATTCATGAAATTTCTTGGTGCATGAGAATCGGGGGTTGAATTTGAGAGGTTCAAATTCAAGGCCCTATAGTGGAATTTCTTGAAGGCTTGTTTGTAGGTCGCCATCGCTTCGATTCAAAATTCTCGCCTATGAAAACACAATGGCGCAGTCGAATCGACAAAGGCCAAACTGTCTCGCGTAATAACTTGGGAAGTATTTCTTAATTCAAGCTATTTTTAGTTTTGCCAGGTAAGTCCGTAGAAAGAATAGCGGAGAGAGAGGTAGGTTTGCCGATTTTGGTAATCTCCTCACTTTGTTCGACTGTAAGAAGAAGGAAATGGTTGCCAAACCAAGTTGGACCGAAAGGCCTTTGCACAAAGGGGGAGCCATGGAGTCTACGAAAACTTGTGCACTTCAGAACATGTCGAAGTGAATTTCAAAGACTCTTCCGGAGGAATATTTATCCGCTGGTTTCAATCAAGCTAGTCGAATCCCTTCACCCTCCTAGACTTTAAGGTTGGTTGAAAGCGCACTTAGGGATATACTGCACCTAGTCGAGACTCAAAAGTGGCTAGCGACCACAATTGCAATAGCCACAATGGGCCAGAGGCCAAGAACTTGTTGGTGGGTTCGCCTTCTTTCGCTTCTAGAACAAAGATTATCAAGCTCCCGATAGAGAGAACCCAACAACAGCTTGGCAAGACTAATGTTTTCTTTCTCGTGGAGTTGGGCTCGCCAAAGTGGAATATAGGTTTTAGAAACCCGGAGTGAACGGGTACAGAAAAAAAAAAAGGGATAACCAAAGCGGTTAAGATACTACGTGTTCTTTTAGCGATTAATCGTGGTCGCTGTCACGATTGTGGTGTTCTGTGATGTAAGGAGCAAAAGTGGCATTGTTGAAAGTGAACGGGTATTCATAATCAGGATTAGCAGGGTCAAAAGTCTCACCTAGGGGTTTAGACCTGTGATGGCAGCAACATCTAGTAAAGTGGGAGTCAGCATGCCACATCTCAAGTGGAGGCTATGAGTGGCACAGTCCCAAAACTGCATAGCAGCCAATATCAAGGTGCCACTGTCATACTTAGGCCCATACCTAGACAACTGGATAAGGTCAAAAATACCTTGTTTTTTCCAGATGTCGGCCTTTTTAGCCTCTACCTTGTCGAGCCAGTCTATGTAAATCATGGTCGAGCCTAGGAGCGCACCTAAAAACCCGGAAGGACTATTCGAAATTCTAAATGAAAAGGGGTCTTAGTGAAATTTCTCGGGTTGAAGACAGCGTGATCGGGGAAAATTTCGAAACTTCAAGTTTTTTCTAACAGATATCGTGAAGAGGACCTAGATATGCATGAGTATAAACCCTAGCAGAGGGAATCAATACCGGGTTTGCCATTGAACGCTTCTCGATCGTCGTGAATGTCGCTCATCAACGGCTTATCGGGGGTTTTAGGTCCGTTGGGTTCGCTGCTCTTCGTTGAACATTCAAAGAGTTGAGATGAGGAAGCCATGAGAGATAAAAAGCAAATGCGAGACGAAATTCAAGCGTAGATTGAAGGAAAGGAATGAAAGTTTGAAACTTTAGTGATTTTGGGGATTTTTGCAAAACGCAGAGAATGAAGAATGCAGAGAGACTTCACAAAAGTTCAAACCGAGTAAAGAGAGGAATATGAAGGGTCAGAGCCGCTTTATATATGTCGGGAAGCTACGCTTATTGGCACGCTCGCCATAACTCGCACGCTCGCGACGCTTGGGAGACGTGATGGCCCACCAACTATGCAACGTGTGCCAATAAGACGGTTCGCTTTACCCGCGCAAGTAATGATGGTTGTCCTTTCGACCACCGTTGAAATGCAAAAGCGGTAAAAATGACCATTGCACAATATTCAAAAATGCCTTTTCTTCCTCCATTCCTTATTCCGCCGAAAAAGCATTTTTGGGGGCAATGCATTACCTCAAAATTCGACAAGGCATTAAATTAAGCTTTAAATGGTATTGATCGCACATTTAATAGTATTCTGTGGGCCGCAGTCAATGTTCAAGTCAATGTACCATATATTCGATAAGAAAGTTGTGCAAGTGCTGACAATGCAAGCAAACTTCGACAGACTTGGTTCTTCAAGCTACGAAACAATGTCAGAAACCTTCGACAGGAGAGGGCCCAAATGTTCGACAAAACTGGGTCCAATACTTCGCCAAATCCTTCGACAACAAGTCGGTCGGGCGCAAGGAGCAGCAGCTAGTTAGTGGGCGGTTATTTCCGGTTTTTAGGAAGTAGTTATCGTGCTTGCCCACGATTGTATCCGAGAGTATAAATACTCCTCAGTAATAGGAAAACGAGGTCACCACATTTTACAAAAACTCTGAGAAACTCAACTTCCAAGTCAAAGCGAAACAAGAGTGAATCAGATCATATTGTACGTGTCGGTGGACCAACTTCTTCTTTCTATCATTTTAATGCAATTTTTACTTGTTTTTACGTTTGTTGCACTTCTTGCTTTTATTCTGCTTTCAAACTATCTCTTCCTACTATTTTCTTGTTCTTACGCACGCTAAAAGACACAAAACTTAAAGGCAATTGTCAAAGAGATTTTCTAGTTTGATCTCACAGTCTTAATATTGAAAACTAGTGATTGTTTGCTAAAAACACCAGCGAACAATTATCAAGCAAGAACTAAAGTACAAACATACATACATGCATCATACTTACTTAAAAGCTCATTAAATGATTAGAACATTCCAACTAAGAAAGATTTAGCTAACAGTAGACATTGCAAGGTATATATAAACTGAATAGACCATGTTTATATAATAAAAATCACAAAAGAGAAAAAACAAGATAGAAGTTACACAAGTTGAAGCCCTTTGTATGAAGTCTCCTTGTAATGCACTAGCATTACTCCTTAGCACTATACAAACACTATGAAATCGAGTTAAGGAGGATTTGTCAATTCCTTCCTTTCCCTCTTATAAAATAAAAACTAACTATGTATATTGAAATTTTGATCTAACTTATGGATTGTGATATATTTCCAAATGAAGATGTGAGGTCCTTTTATAGCCTTCAAGAGAGGTGCTTCCTTCCTTCATGTTGAAGTAATCTTGAGTGGATAATAGCTGTAGTTGCTTTTCAGAGGTTGATCCCAAGTTGAAATCTTTGACTAAGTGAATAGGGAGGTCCAATGATGTATGAACATGTGTCCCTATGTTGATGACTCTTCATCGCTACCCTATGGCTATGTGTGAATGGTAGGCGCCTACTATATCAAGTGGTCTGGCTTGAGGGGACCAAGCATGAGGTCAGCAATTGCAAGTGGATGCACATGAAGCAAGCTGCTCATTCACCAAGTAG
Source organism: Oxytropis ochrocephala (assembly GCA_020916435.1). Lineage (NCBI taxonomy): Eukaryota > Viridiplantae > Streptophyta > Magnoliopsida > Fabales > Fabaceae > Oxytropis > Oxytropis ochrocephala. The sequence goes on along the minus strand of CM037093.1, from coordinate 87,413,040 downwards.
TGCTTATTTGATGCAGGATCAATGCAGGAGCATTGATGCAGAAAGCATCTGTAGACTGCACTGAACAAAAATATCAAACATACCACAATATATCCAAAATGGCCTAATAACAACTATAACCATTCAAATCACTCAAGTTATCATATATCACACAAAATACTATGTAAACTCTTTATTATTACTTGAAAGAGAGCAATTTACTAAGTTTAAACATATGAAATACTCTATATAAAATAGAGTTATCACTATCCAAGTCAGGGGAGCACACTGTTTGTAGATTAAACAAATCCCTCTATGGACTTAGACAAGCCTCGAGGCACTGGTTCCAAAAATTCAGCTCCACCATCACTAAATTAGGTTTCACTAAAAGTTCAGCTGATCACTCATTGTTTACTATGGGTTCTGGTTCAAATTTTGTGGCACTTTTGGTATATGTTGATGACATCGTAGTGGCTGGACCTAATAAGACTAGAATTGCTGAAATAAAACTATTGCTGCAAAAACATTTCAAATTAAAGGTCATAGGTGATTTGAAATACTTTCTAGGCTTGGAAATTGCTAGGTCTAGCAAAGGTGTACACTTGTGTCAAAGAAAGTATACTTTGCAGCTTCTTATGGACACTGGAGTAACCTATGCCAAACCTGTCAGTGTTCCTATGGATCATGGAGTGCATCTCAATGAGGTAGATGGTGAGCCACTTGGAGATGGTTCACAATATAGAAGATTAGTTGGGAGACTCATTTATTTGACCATAACCAGACCCGATATTACCTATGCTGTAAATAGGTTGAGTCAATTTATGAGCAAGCCAAGAACCCCACATTTGCAAGCTGCCCATCTTCTCTTGCAATATTTGAAAGGTATTGCAGGCCTCGATCTATTGTTTCCTGCTGAGAATGATTTGAAGTTGACTGCCTATGTTGATGCCGATTGGGGAAGTTGTCAAGTGACTAGAAGGTCTACAACTGGTTTTGGTATATACCTTGGTAGCTCTTTGGTTGCTTTGAAATCAAGGAAACAAACCACTGTAGCTAGACCTCTCTTTGAAGCAGAGTGCGAGCAGCACTTCTTTGCCATGACAAGTTAGTTGCTATGGGTGAAACAATTGCTAAAGTCCTTTGAAATTAAGATAAAAACTGCTGTTGTCTTGTGTGATAGTAAAGCTGCTATCGGTTTAGCAGAAAATCCTACAACTAGTGAAAGAACAAAGCACATTGATATCGATTGTCACTTTATTAGAGAATATGTACAAACTGGGTTCCTTAATTTGATCCATGTGAAGTCTGATAAGCAGTTAGCTGATTTGCTAACAAAGCCTCTGCCAAAGGTTTAATTTGACGATTTGGTTGCCAAGATGGGTATGAAGAACCTTTATTTACCAACTTGAGGGGGAGTATTGAATATATTGCATAATATCTGTTTTCACCACTGTAAATAGTAGTCTTTACTTTTGACCATAGGTAAAATTGCTTTGTAATAACTCCAGTTAGTTGGTGCAGTTATTTGACTGTTATTTGGTTTTTATCTTTCTGTTAATAGTCAGTTAGAAGGTTAGTTAGTGAGCTAATCTCACTTAGTATATGTAACACCATTTGGTAAAGTTGAGATCTGTAGCGACCGAAAAATCCGGGAAAGGATTCTTTGAAGTTCGAAAGGAAGCCGCCACCAAATTTAGTTTAAGGGCAAATTCGGAAATCCCTTTAGGTTTTAGGACAAAGCATTGTTAGGGTTCGGGAGTCGTTATGTGTGGGGAAGGTATTAGCACCCCACGACATCCATTGTCTAATTAATTTAAGATTTATTTAATTATTACCCTTTATTTATAGAGAAAAGACTTATTTAAGTTTTTTGGTTTTAGTGCTTGACAAGAGTTTGAGTCTTGCTCCTACGCACCTCTGATGCAATGGAGGAATCAAAGCTACGTAGTTCTTCCCAAAAAAAGTTTATGGGTTGGTAATTTTTAGTGTAGGGTCCTAGGATTCCTTGAACTGCATGTACCATCGATTCCTAGACGATTGACTAACCCGATTGTACAACCGACTTAGTCCCTACTTTTTGAAAATAATTTTAGAGTTTTTGAAAGAAATTGGTTTGATGTGAGGTGGAGTGCTTTTAGAATAGGTATTCTAGAATTCTGAAATCTGCATAACTCATTAGTTCTAGACGACGACTAACCCGGATTGTACAACCGACTTAGTCCCCTATTTTTTTAGGAAAAATTGTTTATTCGTATTTATTAAGTTCTCAGGGTTACTGAATTGTACAGCTCATTGGCCCTAAAATAATGACTAACCCGGTTGTACAACCGACTTAGCCGTTTAAGAAAAATAGTTTATTCGTATTTATTAAGCTTTCGGGAGTTCTTGAATCAGATGCAACTCATTGGCCCTAAAATAATGACTAACCCGGTTGTACAACCGACTTAGCCGTTTATTTAATTTCGAGAGAACAATTATTTATATTTGAATTGGAAAAGAATTAAAATGGAAGAAGGGGGTGGAAATTGTAAATTGGGGTTTTACTAGTCGCAGGGGGGCTGTATAATTAATAGGGGGTGTAAAAAGGAAGCTCAGTTCGCATAGGAGAGCCCAGTATGCGAAACTGGGCTTAAGTGGGGGGAGGCGCGCGCGTGAATCAGTGGGGTGTGAATAACAATCTGAATATAAAAAAAAAGAAATTAAAAAAAGCAACTACATAAACCTAAAACCCAAAACCCAACGTACACCATGAATGATTCAGAAACAAAGTCCAAATATCAAACAGAAACACAAGATCTAAATGATGGATAATATAATAATAACTCAAAACATCTATCTATCTAAGATAGACACAGGATGTGAATATAGTAGTAACAAATATTATTATTATAACTAATGATGATTAGTATGGTCATCACCCTGCCAGCTCCACACAATATCTTTGAGTGAAGGTCTAACTTCATCCTCGCAGAACTTTATATACTCCAGTGTATCTCCCGCCGACTTTGAAAACTCCACTACCGCCACCTCCGGTGCCACTTCAAACACCTCCACCGTCATCCCCAACTTCCCTTTCCTTCTTCCTATATCTATTTTTCTTATGATACCATGTACCGATTGTTTCAAAAAGACTTGTCAAGACTCTCTTTTGCTTCAAATTGGTTTCAATAGGAAAACAAACTTGGACAGATATTATTTCAGAAACCAGTAACATGAATAGATCTATTGCTTAAAGATGAATACTAATACTATTTGAGCAGCCATCCAATCAGAAAGTAAAGGAAAAAAAAAACAGGGAACGTAAACAAGATGTTTTTATGCATCTGATTAATTATTTTAGTCCACCATGGGTACCAACCTAAACTCCAGCCTCTGTTTGTCTCCTTTTGATTGTTCTGCGACTGCTTGTTACGGGTGACACCAATCACTCATCGTTTCTCTTTAAAAACGTAACCTCGTAAGGCAGTGTTTAGTGGATTAGGGTTTCGATGTGAAACTTTAATCCTTTTTAGGTGATTTTAGCGGTAGTTTTTTCTGCGCTTGGTTTTTACGTGTGTTTTGGATCATTTGTATTTGGGTCATTTATTTATAGTGGAAAATTAGGTTTTAACATTAATTGCTATTTGACTATTTTTTGACTGGCTTTTAATATTATCATTTTTTGTATTTTTGGACTTTTTGGACTATTAAGTGCTCTTAAATTGTAAATTAAACTAAATAGAATTTTTGACATTTTTGAATTTGTATACATGCTTAAATAAAATAAATAAACAAAATAAGAATAAAAATAATAAGAAAAAGGAGTAAGGCCAAATACAAAGACGAGAGCAGAACGACGGACTCGACAAATACGCCAAACTAGACCGCAATAGAGAAAATGGGCGTTAAATTTAAACCACATTTTTAGAACAATGACTTTAGGTAGACTCACTTATGTACGACTAAACCCAAATACGCAGATTAAATCAAGAACGCATCGAAAAGATCGATCATTCGCGTGCGTGCCTAATTTAAACAATGGCATTTTGATTTAATTGAACGGGAGATTGAGATTGGTTCGGGTTAGTAGCGAGACGCCATACTAATAATTCTCGTAATCATGCGACTTCAAAACACGACCCTAATAAACGACTAAAACAAGAAAAAAAGAAGACGGACAAAATTGGGGTATAACAAGATCTATCTTGTATCATTCAAATCAGTGAAATGAAATAGCTTTTCTTCTTCTTTCGTTTTCTCTGAGTTTGTTGAGTTTCAATTTCATTCTTCATATGAAGATCAACAAGATCAAGATAAACTTAGGTCGTTTCATTCATTAAAATAGTATTAATACAATGTGGAATAAAAATATGAACATGGTGACTAGCAAAACATTGAGCCGCCCTAGCTAAACTATGAGCGACACAATTGGCTTGTTGCCGAATAAACCTGAGTGAACAGTTATGTAAATGAGAGGAAGTCTTGTTGCAGGAAGAGATAATGACCCCGAACTCGTTGGCTAATCGCACACCACCGTTGACGACGTCAACTACAGATTTGCAGTTGTCATACCCCAATTTTGTCCGACTAATTGAAAAATAGAATAAATTGTATTTTTGTAAACACCCAATTTTAACGGGTATTTTCCTTATTTTCCAGAAAACTCACAAATATGTTTTGTGATGCACGCACATTATTTCTAACAGCATACGCGCGTTAGTTTTAAGAATCTTGATATTAATATTAGTGTTATCATTGTTGATTTATCTTTTAGTTATTTTTAGTTATTTAACCAAAACAAAAAATCTAAAATTTATAAAGGAAGATAAACCTGATCTATGTCAGGTTTAAAAAAAAAAGGTTGTTGCTAACAAAACAATGTAAGATTGCAATTGAAATAAAAAATAACAATACATAGGACCCAACCTCACACATGAGCGTCAAGACTTAGTGCTGGAAAATAAATATAAATAAATATATACACCATAGTAACCCACTTGTCCTTATTACAAGTACAAAAATATGATATAAAAATAGGACCAGTTAATAAAGCTGTACGCAGACAACATGGGGGAGGTAGAAGGGCAGTCAATATGACAAATAGAAGCAGTCAAAATTATGGCAGCAATAGGCTTAGCTCCAAAGCTCCAAATAGGTAGAATCTTTGTTGAGACTTTGTTTTTCAAAACCTGTACATACACAAATAGATTTTACAAATAGTCAAATATCTCCCAAATGGTGAATGCAACAGAGTCTTGGGAGAAGGAAAAATTGCTCAGAAAATTAGAACACTAAAACATGAAATATTTTGAAAAAATACAAATCAGAGAGCAGCTCCAAATTGACCACACAATCCATCAATCTAAGCAATTTGGACTATAAATTCAGTTTCAACATGGAGCAAGGGGGGAGGAATAAAAGAAACAACCACCTTCACTCTACTCTCCTCCATTTCAGAAACAACAACAACCACCTCACTACCTCACCAACAACCATCTTTACCATACTCTCCTCTATTTTAACACAACAACCACCACCACTACAAGACCTACAACCACAACAACCACGTCGTCGCAACTACCTCCGACGCAACCTCCGCTGTGAGCGCCACCACACCATGTTCCCTCAGCGTTCTTGTTCTATCTTCAGGTTGCTGCATTTCTTCTTCTTTTATGCGTGTGTTGTGTTTGAAATAAGGTAAAGTGTGAGTTTATTTTTGCTCTAAAGTAATGGGTGTGTGTTCTTTGTTTTTGACTTATTTTTGATTTTTTGTTTTTTTTTATTATTTTTGTTGAATATCCATCCCCTGATTGTGTATGTATTTCCCCCTATCCCATATTTCTATAATTTTCTTTTATATTTATTATATATAAATTCACTTCTTTTCTTTGTTTGTTCAAATAATGCACCCCACTTGCTTGTGTATCGTTTCCCAATTCCCACTCACTTTTTACATGATTTTTTTCATTTATTAATACTTAATAATTATACCTCCTCCATTTCAATAAACACACCCACCTCTTTGGCCCAGATTTTGTGGGTCTTTTATGTATAATCTGGGCTTCAACTGATTGCATCTGCCTTTTAAAATACAACACCCAACAGCTAAACACCCCATTTTTATTAGTATACCCCTTCAAACAACTCCTTTTTAAATAACCAAACTCTTGTCAATTTAGTTTTAAGACTTGCCTGTGATCTTGCATTAGGCAAATGCCCCTTTCAATTTATTCATTTCATGTGGTTGATTGAAGAAATGTATTAGACATTGATGACATCAAAAGGATACCACATGGGCGTTTATGTCTAAGGTTGATGTGAAACCCTTTGGGTTTTGCAAGTGATTCATTAGAAGTTTGATATCACTTGTGTTTTGAAATGCCTTTGCCTATTCACATATTGTGTCATAAATGCCTAGTTAGGTTTATTCCATTGCCTAGCATCTTCAATAAGATGTGCAACTTAGGGTCATTCTCTTGCCTATTCATGCATTTTTGCCAAAGTGTTCAACTTGGGTTCATTCTTTGCCTATCTATGTATTGTGTCATAATGTGTGTAGTCTAGGTCCACTTTCAATCAAAAGCCTTTCAAGCATCAAAATCATTCCATAAGCAAGAATCAATCCAATTGCGAAAACTCTTCAAAATCAAACTTTGTTAGTCGTCTTGCGAAGCCTTTGCTTGCATGATTATTAAAAATGAGGAACTAATGATGATCACTTGGAGCCTTTGCTCAATTGATCATCATGAATGCCTAATTTTCCTAAAGATTTTCATTAAATCAAAAACTTTGTTAGTCGTCTTGCGAAGCCTTTGCTTGCATGATTATTAACAATGAGGAACTAATGATGATCACTTGGAGCCTTTGCTCAATTGATCATCATGAATGCCTAATTTTCCTAAAGATTTTCATTAAATCAAAAACTTTGTTAGTCGTCTTGCGAAGCCTTTGCTTGCATGATTATTAACAACAGAGTGCTAATGGTGGTCACTTGGAGCCATTGCTCAATTGATCATCATGAAAGCTCAATTTTCACAATTAAACAAGATAAAAAACAAAAACTTTTTCTAGACAACCCAGAACTACGTAGCTTTGAATTCTCCATCGCACCGGGAGATACGTAGGAGCGGATCCCCTCCGTCAAGCGCGAAAACTAAAGATTTTTCATTAAGTCATTCATAAACAAAAGAGGTAAAAACAAAGCATTTTTCCAAATCAACTTTGCAAATAACATATTTAATTAAGGTAACCCTTCTTTGAAGGGACGTTATGGGGTGCTAATACCTTCCCCGTACGTAATTAGACCCTCGAACTCAAATCTAATGGTTCCAAAGACCATTGCCTTCCAAAAAAAGGTTTTTTTTCAATGTTTTACCTTTAAAAAATATTGGTGGCGACTTTAAAATCCCGTTGTACGAAGAAAAGTCCCTCTGAGGATTTTTCGAGGTGCGACAGCAGTCAAGCTCTAAGTCAACATCATTAATGTCCAACTGAATCAACCATCGAAGAGCCTCTAGTAAACCCACTGCTTCAATCTCTTGTGGCTTCAAGAAGCCATAAAACCAAATTGTACGTCTTTGCGTTGATAAATCGTCTGTCATGATCCCGTAAACACATTCCAAAACCATATCGTGACTGCTCCGCGAACCAAGCCTCGTCAATGTTGCGTACTTCTTGCGGCCTGGAAGAGGTCCAGACACAGCACTGCACACTCGCATTCGCTAGTGGCGATTTTGGCGCCGAACGGATCGGACCTATGGTGAAGTTGCTAGAAGCGACCCACATTGTTGCTTCGTGGACTACAACACTGTTGCTGAAAAGCCTAAACCTCGGGTGTCTATCACCCAAAAGAAGAAAATTAAAAAGAATCTAGTTCAGAAAACAGTGGCTCGCTCTAAGACGAATTCTGTCTTTGTTTCTTTTTGAGCTAGCTTTGTAAGTGGGTACTAGGTTTTTTTAGAAAATCAGTTTTTGGCCATTATTTGTTTGGTTTTATAGTGGGAAAAAATACTAAGTATTTGGCTACTTAGACAATATATTAAATTTTAATATAATGAAATGGAGGTTATTTTTATTTTGCATTCAAAAGCAAGATGTCAAAGTCCTAAGGCCAAAGGAAACAATAAGGGACAAAAGGAAGCAATGAATGTCAAGAATGAAGCAAAGAAAACACAGGTAACCAATTCAGTCCAAACATAAGTAAATCAATTCAAATTTGATTTTAAAATCAAACTGTTTGGATGACTAGACTACAAAACCTCAAGAATTGGATCAGACAGTTCTTTTTTCAAAATAATCAATTAATTCAAACCAATCTGCGAACACCCTTGAATCTACTACATGATATAGACAATTATCAAACCAAAGGGGACATTTGTTAATGTCTTTTTGTATGTACAAGGAACTTTTCCTTCATGAAACACTTGGGTGTTTTAAAAACTGAATCTTTGAAGTTCAAATCATAGTGGCGCATTAATTCAAAAAAGTGGTACCCTTCTTTGCCTTGGAGGACTATTGGGCTATAGGTTTCTTCGTGTGTTTAAATGAATTATTTTTTGGAATAATGAGCATTTGATGAATAAGTTCTGAGTTAGAGTTTGTGTTCTTGAGAAAGTGAAGTTTTGGTGTCATAAGGTGATATTATGTGTATATGGTTTAATAGTAGATTTTTATGATTGTTTGCTTGGATTAATTATGTGATGATTTAGTTGTGTAATGATAAGTTCATTTTATGTGTCTTTTTAGTACTTACTTTTAATAAGTTATTCAGTAGTTTAATTCTATTCTAGAGCTATTTTACTACCTTTTCTTTTTCTTTTAATTTCAGGGTAAGTATTGAGAAAAGGGATATGAGCTTCAAAAGCAAGATGTCAAAGTCCTAAGGCCAAAGGAAACAATAAGCGACAAAAGGAAGCAAGGAAGGTCAAGAATGAAGCAAAGAATCAGACCTTGTCTATGCGCCCTAAGAGCATACTCATATGTCCAAGCGCAGAATTAACAGTTTTATACCCGTTTACACCATTTTGGTTATATCTCACAATCCTGGAACCCGATTGAGGTGTTATTTGATGCGTTGGAAAGCTAATGAAAAATTCTATCTTTACAACACTAGTGAAGAAAAGTACTTTGGAATCGGTTATTTGGGACATTAGGAATCGGTTATTGACCGATTCATGCCGCACCGATTCTAAAAGTATGGGCTTTTTGGAATCGGTTATATAACCGATTCATAATGAGCTATTATGAATCAGTTTCTGTAACACTCGATTCATATTACTTTCCCAGAGACACTTGACAACGAGACTTTAGGAATCAGTTATATAAACAACCGATTCATAAGGTTTCACATTAAAAATCGGCTATTTATATAACCGATTCATATTGTATTTTTTTTTTGCAACTTCTTTCCTTTTTTTTAGTAATTTTTTTCCACCTATTCACCAATATAATTCCAGCAATTGACCAATTTACATATAACTCAAAATAATTCATAAACTTCCGTTAAACTTAAAAGTACTATAACCACAAACACCAATTCATAAACTTCAAAGTATACAAAATTACACCAATTCATAAACTTGAAAGTATACAAAATTACACCAAAAACATGTATAAATGGGCATCACGCTACTTTGTTTTTTTCCAAACAATGAGACTCAAAGAATAAGTGTTTCCCTACATGCGCGACTTCTACTCGATTCTTACCAACCTACCAGTCATCAATATAGAGCAATTAATATGTAACAAATATACTTATATATTGTAACTAATGTCCAATACAAGTGCATAATAAACTTAAAGGAAGAAAATACCTTGTCCATGAGCCAATAACCAATAGTTGGCATGTATTGAACAAGATACATGACAAAGAAGCACAGTACGCAAAAGAGTTCGATTTTGAGTATTAAGGACCAAATTGCAAGATGGAAGGATCAACAAAGGTGAACTAATACCAGTTCTTTTACCTGATATGATATCCAAGGTTCCTTTAAGCCATGTGTTGCGGCAATAATCATCAGCTCTGCACACTTTTACGATGACACACACCTCTGTTGAGAAGAAGATTTGAACTCCAAATAAGAAGTTAGATCATATGAAAGGTAGTCCAATAGGATATGAGATCAGCAAACCATATTCATAGTTTAAAATAACAAACCCACAAGTACCTGTCATATTAAAAGGGAAAAAAACACTGAAGTAAAATGATATACCTCAGATGAAACCTTTGATCCAGAATTATTAATGTTTCTATTGGACCAGGACAAACAACAGTTACTTGAATTCCTTTCTGACAGAGCTGCCACCATAAAACGATTAGACTTAGCGCCTTAGCGGTGTCTATACTGATATGTACTGTATATTGCGGCATGGTTTATTGAGGTCAACTGCAAGGAATGGAAGTACCCATTAAGTGCAAATTTAGAAGCGGAGTATACGGCTTGACCTGGGGCAGGTGTCTTTCCTGCTGCACTACTCATCTGATAATTAACAGAGAACAAAAGGTTATCAATTAAGGAACATGAAATGGGGTTAAAAGCAATATCAAATAAACTTCAAAATTACAGGAGGTAGTTATTAGCATAGTCAGAAGCTAATCTACACAAAACATAAAACATAAGCCAATACGTTTTAACTAAACAAGGATAAAATTTAACTGAAAAGCCGACCGATGGGTAAACATCTTGTTGTAAGCTCTTCTACCATGATGTTTTTTCTAACCGATTAATAAAATATTGCTATGCATTCCATAACCAAAATAAGATATGATAAAAGAATTCTCACATACCACCACAAAATGGCCTTTCCTCTCTTCAACATGAAAGGTGCCAAGTGCCTTGTTAGAGTTATTGTCCCCGCAACATTGACATCAAATGTTGCCTAAATGCGGAAGAAAAAGAGTAATGCGAACTTGTAGACCGCTATCAACGTTTTGAAAGTAAATCTTTGGTAATTAAGCGTGATAAGAGTCACTTTCATGATTACCTTGAGACCTTCCTCGATTACATCTAAAACGGATGTTTTATGCAAAACAGAATAGTAATTTCATAATACTATTAATTAAAGTAGTATATAATAAATTAAGAATCATTAAGCAGATAGTGAACAAAAATTTCATCAATGCACGATCCCTATATCATACTAGCATGTAAATGTAAATATGCAAGCATCTCCAGAATTTTCTCAATTCTGGTGTGCAATTACACTTGATAATTGCTACACATACACTTGATACAATCAAAATTATCACATTTGAAGGAGCTGTAACTAAATAGCGAAATCCATTTTGGGTACTTGAGCCATCAAACATGAGGACCCACGACTAAAGGTATATAAAATGATGACACGAAGCGTAAAGATAAATATAGCAATCAGTCACTCACAGGACATTCAAAAGCAGCATTATGGATCATATAATCAATACCGGAATCCGGAAAAAGGGATTCTGCTTCCTCAACAATCTTACTAAGAGAATACTCTCCAGAGGTTAAATCCAATGGTAAAATCTTAACCTCAGCAGGTGCATGCTTACCTGGTGGTATGCAATCTGTAACAGAAGTATAGGTTCCAGTAACAGCAACAAAACAACCAAAAACCAAAACAACCCCATCAGAAACAATGCATCTCCATCCCAACTCTTCCTTAAAAACAATACAATGAAACATAGCAGCTAACACAAACACTACTCCAACATAATAAACAACAAATCATCACAATACACAAATTCATAATAAACAACAAATCATCACAATACACAAATTATCCATTATATCCAAAAAGACAAAGCATCTACCTCAAGAAGCAACACGTTTCACACTTGTTTTCTAAACCGACAAGAGAGAGACAGAAACCCTAAATCAAAATCCGGATGAGGCAAAAATCGTGACTACTGAAAAGAAAAATGAAAAACTCAAAGGGTAAGAAGCAATATAAACCTAGGGTTTCGATTCAACCAAAAATTGGGAGTTTTCTATCAAATAGAAGTAAAATAGAGAAAAACAACTTACCTTTAGAAGAAGAATAGAGGAGAGGTCTTTGAGAGAAAGAAGAATGGCGAGAGAAGAAGGCTAGTTTTCGTTCTTTGAGAGAAGGAGGGATATGGTGGTTTGAGGCGATGATAGAGGAGAAGAAGGAAGGCGAGAGCGACGCAGTGGTGGAGGGACGATGTTGACGTTTCCGCGGGGTGGATTAGAGGAGAAGGGAAACAAGAGAGTGAGGGAAAACCGAGAGTGAGAGTGAAGGTAAACGAGAGAGTGAGAGTGAACTTTGAGAGGAAGTCTGAAAATTTTGGTAATGATCGAGCGCGAGAAAGGGAGCTAGCGTAACCTTTAGTTTTTTTTTTGATAAATGACTTTATGAATCGGTTATAAATAAAACACCGATTCCAAATGTCTATATACACCTACATTAGTAATCGGTTGCTTAAACAACGGATTCCATACGTATAAAATATATCTAAAACTTCCGTTTAATTGCAAAATTGCCACCGCTCATGCATTTGGAATCGGTTATCTAAACAACCGACTCCTAATAGTGCTTCTTAAAGCAAATTTTGTACTAGTGCAACCCCGAAAGTAGCATGGTTCGTGCCTAATTTTGTCACGGTCTGTGCTTGAGCATCAGATTCCAAAACCGTTACAGCTTGTTCCTTAATGGCTTGTAATTCGTCTTAATTGATTTGTTCCCTTACCTTGCCTATATAAGACACGAAAATCTGTGCGTCTAGGAACCTTAGGCTATATGCTATGATTCTAAACACTTCTCCATCTCTATGTTTTATGCAATTTACGTTTTCCTTTTAATTTCTTGCTCTTTACATTTCTTGTTCTTTATTTTTCTTGCACTTTACCGTTCTTGCTATTTACTTTTCTGCACTTTACTATTCCATCATCTATCACTTTCCTTTATATTTCTGTCATTTACATTCCGCTATTTATCGCTTTCTTTATCGTTCTCGTCATTTACATTCATGCTTTTAACTTCTAAGTTCTTGTCTACTATGATCATGAGTAAGTAAACTCCCTTAGTCTTAGGATTGTGGAAATAATCCAATAATAGATTCCTAAACAATCCCAAGTCTAAACTCTATTTTATTAAATTTGTATTTTAATCTAATCTCATTATTCTTCAAGTTTTCATTTCAATTATCAAACGAAGAACCGAAATGTGAAGTTTGATAATGGAATTATGAGATTAGACAAGAGAATCAAAACATGAAAATAGTTTTGAGACTCTTGGGATAAAAAGGTTTGTACTTAAGGGGCTTTGGCAATAATCAACCATGAATATAGGCTTGATTATTTGTCCGAAGCACACTCTTGTATTCTGAAAGGAAACTTGAGTTACTATTGAATACATTATCCTTAAAATATAATCCTAGGATGCTTTTATTATAATTTTAAAACCCAAACAATCGACCTTTTCCAATTCAATCATTCTATTTTAGCTGATCACAATCGAAACTAAAATTACTAATCACACAAGTCTTTGCGGCATCGATAGTTTTTATTACGCGATAGAACCGTGCATTTGCAGTCTATCATGTAATTAATCTTAATTGGTGGTGTGAAATTGATGTATTGATGTTGGTTGGGTTGTAAATGAGTGATTTGAAATGATTAAATTGGTTGTATGGTAGTTAGGATAGGTTTGGAAGCCCTTGGGAATTAATTAAAATGCAAAAATAGAGTTTTACAACTCTTCACAGGGGCCCGATCCGTGCTCCCTGGAGCCCGGTCAGTGTGGAGTTTATGGTTGGAGACTTTTCGATAGTCTTCCAACTGTTTTATTCGTATCTTTTGATCTGGAACTCCGATTTGAGTGTTCTGGGATGCGTTGGAAAACTAACAAAGAGATATACAAATATAAGCAAACATTGATTGTGTTTTTAATTCACTCCTAAAATCATCTTGAAACTATTCTATTACTAATGCTTGAAGTATTGTTTATGTGTTGTTATTGCATGGGAATTCGATTGTGTGACCCTTATAGTACTTGAATCTATTGATTATTGTACTATTGTTTTGGGTTGACGAGAGAGAACACAAAGACAAGTATAACTAATACTAAAAGGTAACAACATAAAATACCCAAGGGGATGATGATCACGCGCTAAGAACATACTAGGGGAGGGGAAGTTATGAGCCCTAAGCCTAGGCCAAGAGTAAAATTGACTCGATAATAGCTATTATTGGGTGGGTTCACTGGGGGAATCACATAATGATTGCCCGGGGTTGTGCTAAGATAAAGGAAAAGCTAAAGCATATAATTAAAAAAATTTAAGGGGTATTGGAGGGGTGCGTGTTAGGAAGAAATCTCACCCCTTATGTCTCGTGGGTTTTCAGATGAACATGAAGATAAAAATTGTCTGAAATAAAGTGGATTTTTATGGTTTTGAAGCAAAATGGATGTCTCATAATTGTATTTTTGGGGAAAGACGCATATATTCAGGGGCGATTTTAGGGCCCAGCTAGCACGGGCACGCGCCGGGCTCAACTTCTACTTTGTTTGTAAAGCCCCCAACCTAATAGCTGATTTTCTCTATTAAGGATATATAATATATATCTCGTTTGTAAAATGTTTCACAACAAATGGTTCAAGTAATGCAAAGATGTTCATTGTTTTGTATTTGTGTTGTATTCGGGTCGCGAGTTCGAACCTCAGCTTTCTTAAATTTTGCAATGCTTCATTTTATTATTTTTCAAAGATAGTAGCGAGTTGAGGTGGGATGTATGTGTGTTGCAATCAAAATGTTTTTTACAATATTTGTTAATTGTTTTGCATTTATTTTTGGTGACAATATATATTTTCATAGTATAAAATAAATTCAATCGTATTTATGATTAAAAAAATCAAAGTTACCTTTTTGAAAAACACAAATTTTTTAATTTATTAACCAAGGCACTATATTTTGTCAAAAAATTGAGTATTTATTGTCCAATTAAAATATGATTTTCAGAAAACTAATTTTGTTTGTAAATTTAATATTTCTATTATATTATTTGATTACTTTTGGCTCCCCCTAATAATTCATTCAAGTTCCGCCACTGTGTGTGGAGATGGATCACCGGTTTAGTGAAGGAAGTAACAATGTGCTGGAATTGCTTCTCATGTCTTGAAAGTTTGGCTATGAAGATGGTTCAAACTCGAAACATTTGGTATTTCCATTGGTCTACAAACTCATTGAGTTGGCTTTGTTGTTCTCCGGTGTCGACAGCATCCGTTGAAAGAGCTTTTTCAGCAATGAAGATTATCAAGTCTAAATTACGCAACAAGATCAACGATGAGTGGTTCAATGACTTGATGATATGTTACACCGAGCGGGAGATATTCAAGTCACTTCAAGATGTTGATATTATGCGAACATTCACCCGAAAGAAGTCTCGGAAAGGGCATTTACCTCCTAATTTTATTTAGCACTCTATTGACAGGTTATATTTCATCTCTCCTATTTAGCACACTTTATGATTATTTATATATTATGTCATATGTCAATTGGCGGGAAATTTTCTTGCCTAGGCTCTAGAAAAATCCTGGCTTCGCCACTGCATATATTGTATTATATATAATTATATATTTATATACATATGTAATTTGAGACACACAAAGGAACTGTATAAACTCTTACTTTTTATTACAATACTTGAGAAGGATATCAATGTATTTTATATTTTATTTTTTGAGTGGGCATATGGCATATTTCTAAAAGAGGGATCAAGGTCTCGATCAAACAAATTGTACCGAAATGATTACATGTTTTCGAAACCAATTTCAAGATTTATATGTATATATGTAAGTATATATATATATATATATATATATATATATATATATATATATATATATATATATATATATATTTATAACACATAATGAAAGTGGATTGCTCTAAGGGACTTTATTTCAATATTGAGATAAGTGTATGTTATATACTCGAAGGGATTTATTGACTCATACGATTTCCCCACAATGATTTCAGTATTTGCATCGTAAAGATACTAGAGGTTGTATTATGAATATTTGAGAGTCGAATTTTTAATTCGCTCGGTCCAAAAACGCTTATGTGTTCTTTGATATTCAATACAAAGTAAATACACTACAAAAAACGGAACAAATTGCGGGGGTTTTTAAGTCGTTTAGCGGGGGTTTTAAACGCCCGCAATGTAAACTGCGGGAGTTTTAAAAAACGCCGGAGTTTCAAGTGCCGCAATCGTTTTGCGGGGGTTTTTAGAAAACGCTGGTATCATGTCTTTTAGCGGGGGTTTTACTGCGGAGGTTTTTAACCCCCACAATTAGTGGAGGTTTTACTACGGGAGTTTGTAACCTCCACTCACAATCGATGGAGGTTTTTGAGGGGTTATATAGGAATTTTTGTGGGGTTACAACCTCCTATAATAGACAATTTTTTTTTTACAATTTGAGAATTTCGTTTTTCCTTATCTCATTATCATATTTTAATTACTAATAACTATACATACATTTTACATAACACTTACTTGTAAAACTGAAAATTTCATTAAAAATATAACTGTGATAACATAAATGTAATGTCAAATATTTATGTCATCCAACTCAAAAAATTAAAAAAAAAAGAAACAATTGTAGCTCAAATATCTATTGTCATTCAGCTCAAAATCCTAATAACATAAAAAAAAATCATATATTAAAGGATCCTAAAACCGCTAAATGTTGCTAGCACCGAATGATCCACTTGCATCCAATGGAGAATGAGGTTCACTTGCACGCTCACTTGCCTGAAATAACAAAAGAAAAATTGACTCATTTCAAATATCCAAAATCAAAATAAAAAAGAACTAAATTGATACATATTTAATTCCAACATAGAAATTTCCAATTTCTCATTCATTTGATGTCATACTGATCAGTTGGCTTATATAAAGATAAAATAAAATTCACTAAAAAAGTGTCTGCACAAACAATGTACAATTAGAAAAGCGTTGGTCAAACTATTTTATTGTTAGCACCCACTAATACATGAATTAGAAAAGCATAGACTCAACAAGAAATATGAATTACCTACAGAACTGTTGCCGAAGACAAGCTCAAGAGACAAAGAAAATGAGTCTAAGAAGTACGGTTTGGCAAGAACTTTGAAATCAAAATGAGATGGAAGATGGACTATTAATCATGCTCCCAGTTAAGTATTTGAAATGTCACTATATATAATATAATAATGCTCACAGAATGTTACCCACTATCTAAAGGCCTTTCAAAATTGAACCAATGTAGATACATTGTTTAAAACATTTAGAAAAGACGAATGAAATTTATAAACCTTGGAATATGAAATGTAGAACAACTCTATAATTATCATGAAGTGCAAAAGCAACCAGAAACAAGTAGAAGTGTATAACATGAGCAATGGAGTCATAAAAAGTGAGTTGAAAAATCAAACCATATACTAAGAAGTTAAGCTTTACAATTTCACTTACGATGTTGAGTTTGGCATTTACTAATACCTACAAGGTACAAAACAGAGAGTCATAGGCATCTACTATCAATGATCAAATAAAGGCAACAAAATGTTCAAAAAGAGTTGGGGATAAACAAATAAATAAAGAGTTGTGAAGTGTATACTAAAATAGACAAACATCAATGGGAAAAATCTTAATAGTCACCTCTTCTCAAACTTCTCCAACTACTAGAATGTTCAGAATATTTTCAAAACATTCATAGCATTCAATCACAAAGACATTTGAAATATTCAACGGCACATAAAGCTTTCAAAGATCCGAGTCCCTTCCTCGAAATTGAGTGCCCATATTCAAAGGGAGCAGGAATGCGCAAAGATTGAATTAAAGACATTTTTCAGCTCTTTTTTTCTTCTTCCCTATTTCTTCTTGAGACTCATTGGTAATGTGAGTTATAGTGGGAATTGGGAAACCAACCAACCTACAATGAAGAGGTTTTACACAAGTGAAGGAAGGGAATTAATAGAACAAGAACACAAAGAAATTGAATAATTCTATAAATGGTATTTAACTGTGGACAATTATAGAATGTATAAAAGAGAAAATCTGATAGTCTATCAACCCTATCCAAATGGCTCCCTTCAACAAGAAACTCTTGGTGACCTCACTCTCTTTATATAACACAAATTATTTGATACATCAGCCTCTCTCCCCTACCCCAATATATAATAACTACTGACTACTCATTACCTTCATGCCTCAGTTGCCAGCTCAGCTCCTTTTGCTCCCTTCCAGCACTTCCTATAATAAACATTCCATAACTTGGGCATGTTCTTCTTCACAGACACAACTTGGCTCATTCCTTCCTCCACATTCCAATCAGGCACATACTTGTAACAAAACAATCACAACAGATGCCTACACGATTCAAACTAAAATTAGTGAGAAAAGATGAACCCAATGGTAAGTTAGGCCAACAATGTGAAGTGTTGAGTATGAACTTACAAATTTGGTGTCCCTGAAGTACTACAGGTATTATTCTTTCCATACATCTTCTCCAACTAAATCAGTATAAGTTATGATGCCTATCTTGACAACAAGTAATATCTGGTGAGGTAAATTACATATTCATAAAGAAAAAATATGACAAATGAGAAGTGATTATGATGTATAGCACATATAAATTCCTTAAATTAAAAGTAGAACAACCCGGTTCTTCTCATGAGATCTTCAGTATAGGATAAGGAATGCTCCAAGAAGTAAAGTCTTTCAATTTGAAAAACTTACATGCTCTTTCGAAAATATTTTCAGGTTTTCTCCAAAAACAAACATGTAGTACAATAGGGTGGTTAGTCCTAAGCATGAACCTGAGCAAGATTACCAACAAAGGACACTTCCATTTAGATTGCAACGATCTGTTTGCAACAACTTTGCAAGAAAAGGTTGACATGAGCACTTACAATAAGTTACTTTCGATTCTAGAAGATCCAAGGGCCATGTTTTAAGCTCTGTCTCGTCAACAAGGGGTGCTGGAGGTTTCTAGAGAAACCCAAAATCAAAACCCCTATACTAACTTCGCAGTCGCAATCACCTTCAGCGTGAGACAATGTCCACAGTGGTGGTGCGACAAATGGTGCTAGTGCATTGAGCGGTGGTGGTGCTGTGAAGAGAAAGTAATGTCATGGGTTTCAATGAGAGAGCAAGATTGTTGCAATGTCGCACAGAGAGGGAGAGGGGAAGCGGCTGTGAGTTTCACACAGAGAGGGAGAGAGAGACGGGGGGAATGTGAAAACCTAGAGAAATAGGGTTTTGGGGAGGGGGAGCGGGACATTGAAAAAGAGAAGAGGGAAAATAAATTGATTAATTAGATTGGAGGGAGTTTTTTTTTAACCTCTTTAAAATAAAGGGAAGTTTCTCATCCGTAAACTAAAAAGTCTCATTTTGAAGGGGTTTTTAAAACCTCCACGGAAAAACCTCCGCTATTTTTGAGCAGTTTTTTATAGTGATACTGATATTTGATGTTGACTGAAAAGATTAGGGATGTTACAGTGCGGTGAAGGAGGTGAACCCTAATGAAGGAGAAAACCCTCATATAGGATAGAGGAAAGGTTTTATAGTTGAAGCGTAGATCTGAGAGAAGAGAGGTTTCCCCTAGAATCTAGTTAAGATGGAAAACATGGCTCTGAAAGGTTGCCAATGAAACTGAATCACTACCACCTTGTGTGAATGATGAAGATGATAAAAGAATAGGATAAGGTTTGCGAGAGTGTCTTTATGGTTGAGAGAGTGAGAGATGTTATTTTTAGAAACAAGTAGGTAGCGCTTTAAAAGAGAGCACTTTTGTTTTTGACAGCGCTTCCAGTTCCAGGGAAGCACTGCTAAATGGACTCTGTATTTTGATTTTAAGTACGACTACTAAAAGTGGTTTGTGTTTTTGTTTTTACATCTGCTTTCAAACAAAGCGCTACGTGTTTCCTTTTTAGTAGCGCTCAGAATCTAGCGCTTCTGAAAGTGCGGTATTTATTAATAATTTTGGCATAGTATTGTAAAAGGTTTGAAATAAAATTATTCATATAATGTATACTAGGTAGTTATATGATAGCTAATAGTTGAAGAGATTTTGGTACCAAGCTAAAACTGAAGATATTTAGAAAAAGGAAGAAATTAGCACTACATGAGTTATAAAAGTGTTTTTTTTGTTTTTTTTAAGGAAGAGATTTTGTTTAGTGAATTGATTTATAAAAGTTTTTTCATAGGCACATGATTTATAAAAGTAACAACCGGAGATTATGACATTTTCAGTATATAAGAAATAAAAATTAAATTAAATATATTATAATTATCATATTTAAATCAAACAGATCTTAAAGTTACTCAATATATAGACCTTAAATACTATAATATTTTTTTGACAAAATTAAATACTATAATATTAATAATTATTATTTCTATTTTTTTGATAAGTTATTATTATTATTATTAATCATTATATAGTTTATTTTTTGACTCAATGACATTATAGTTTCATTATATTCCTAACATCCGATTTTAATTAGGTCAAAGTAAACATCCTATTATAATATTTTTCCTTTTGAAGAAATAGTTTTAATTCTTATAAATGCAGTTTTTATTTACAATTACATATCATTTTTTTGACTCATATAATTACATATTTATAATCATCATAATAATGTTAATAATCAATTACTATTACGTAACCAAATTAAAAATTACTATTACAATTACAATACACCTTTTTATTTATTAAAAAATATAATTATAATGAGTATTAATTTTTTAATTATTTCTATAACAACTTTTTTGACTCAAATTATTTCTATAACAATTTTTTTTGACTAAAATTATTTCTATAACAATTGATTATGCTATTATGAGAAGAATCAAATAATAAAATACACCCAAATTAGCTGATCCTATATAAAGGAGAGATCCTCCTCACTCAAGGCTCCATTTTGAAGAAAAATAAATGGGTAAATAGTCATTTTGGTCTCTGAAAGTGTAACTCAATTTAGTCCCTGAATCAAGCGAAAATGCAAAATAGTCCCTGAAAGTATAATCTGTCTGTCACGTTAGTCCCTCCCGTTAATGTGCATTGTTAACTCCGTTAATCTATCCGTTACTGTCAGTTTAGTCCCTGAAAGATGTCACTTATTGTCAGTTTAGTCCCTGAAACATATACATGAATTTGTTTCAGTCCCTCGAATCTTAAGTTACTTCAGTAAAATTTAAAATGGCTGATTAAGGACGTCAATAGGCTCATGAACTACACAGATCTATTGTAATTGGAAAATCGATGGTTAAGGGTGACCTTATTTGCTCCAAGAAAACCAATCAGCATAACTTTGTACAATCATTGATCTATATTAAAATTAGATAGCAATTGTAATTTTTGATGTTAATTCGAAAGCTTCCACTGCTGCTGAACTTAATAAATTACGGTTATTAATTTTAATTCCTCTTTATTTACAATGAATTTTATTTTATTTATTTCATTAATTAAAATAATATTTTTAAAATATAAAACCCATGTGGCATTCCAACGTGGCTTGCCACATAAGTTGATAGAACTCCACTTCAAATTTAATTTTGACAAATTAGGGAGGGACTTTGATTTTAGAAATTGATTTTAGGATATTCAACACATGAAGTGATTTGATTCGGATTGAATCGATAAACACTCCTAATGATTAATGAAGGTAACAAATCAAATTAAAAGAGAATCGATAAACACTCCTAATGATTCGGTTGCAAGGTCCTGTTAACTAGCCTAGCAAAGCCAATGCACAAATTGAGCCAAGGTTAGTAAATTCTGGTTTAAAACTTTGCTAAAGTAACTTAAGATTCGAGGGACTAAAATGAATTCACGTATATGTTTCAGGGACCAAACTGACAGTAAGTGACATCTTTTAGGGACTAAACTGACAGTAACAGAAGGATTAACAAAGTTAACGACGCGCATTAACGGGAGGGACTAACGTGACAGACGGATTACACTTTCAGAGACCATTTTGCATTTTCGCTCGATTAAGGGACCAAATTGACAGCGAGTTACACTTTCACCCAAAAATAAATATAAAAGAGCGACATTGTGTATCAATTTTTTTATTATCTTAACATATTAAATTATTTTTCCATTAAAAAAAACACGTTTTCCTTTTAAATGGATTATATATATTTGTCAAGGTTGTCAAAACCGGGGTGGTTCAACCGTTGAACCGAACCGGATTGCATGATAACCGGAATTGAATCTGATATAATCGGTAAAAAACCGGTGCAGAAGCGTAAAATCGGCAAAAAGCGAGAATCGGAGAAAATCGGGTTTTACCTATTTTCTTAAAAAAATGGTATATCATGTTGATTTTTATTAAAAAATGATCAATGATGTTAATTTTTGGTGTATGGAATATTTTTTATCCTTTTTTATAATTAAATTTTTGAAATAATTAAAAAATTAATATGTACAATAATATTATTATAAGAGTACTTATATTGTAACCAAAAAATAATAGTACTTACATTATAGTATCTATTATTATTGAATATTATAATATTATTATGTGATATTATAACATTTTTTTTATCCTTTATATATTGTGAAAATAATATTAAATAACCTATTTAATTAATTCCGGTTGAACCCCCAATTCAACCGTTTGAACTCCGCGAACCTTAAACCGCTGCCTCTTTCAGTTCAATATATGGTCCGGTTTTGATTACCTTGATATTTTTAGACAAATTATCAATACCTCACGAGTCACTGTAGTGAAAATGCCCCGAAATGCACATTTTGTGTTTGTGGCCGTTATTGTCGGCTACATTAATCCTTGCTTCTTTGCCGAATAAATTTATTATTATCAAAGCCTTTCGTTTATTTTATTTTTTTATTGATTATTGACTAAATCTAGCCCTTCAATTTGTAACTACCGATTTAGCACTTGATAAATGTATTTAAGAATTTCCAGTCAAAATAAAATGTGTTTAAGAAATTACCTAAAAAGTAAAAATAAGCAAATTAAAAAGTCAAGAAAAACTGAAATCCTAGTAACTGAGTGGTACAGTCCATTATGTCATGTCTTCCATTCATCGTTTCAATTTTAGTTTTTATTTTCATTAATTATATATTGTTGTACCCATGATGTGTTGTGTACCCTTGAGGCTTTATCTTTATCCGTGACTTGAGCCTTAAGAGGAAAAGGACAACAAAATCCGGAGAAAAACCAAATTTATATATATTTTTTTGACTAAAAACAGTATTATATTAAAAATGATAAAAGATAGAAAAAAACAAAAAGTGAAAATGAGAAATAAGGGATATAAATAATGCTATACCTTTTAAGAAAACCGAATCAAACAATTCATAAAACAAGACGACCCTATTAAATAAGAAGGCAAAAGAGAGATTCAATCAATGGTATAAATACAAGTGAGTGAGTTGATCCAAAGACAAAACCAACGAAACCCACAATATTAAATTTTTAAAGGGTTTGTTTGGAACAGCACCAACCACCACCACTACCAAACTGTTGCTGTTACATTAGAGGGGGTGTGTGGAAGTAAAAAATGGGTGTGAATGTGGGGACTGCGTGTGTTGTGTTTTTACTCTTGGCTATTGAAGCAATGGGGGTTCCTGCAAGTGCACCATTTCAGCAAATTTCAGGTACACTTTTCTTTCTCTGCGTTTGTTACTTTATCTCTTATGGTTTTTTTTTTTTACTTTTTTTTATTACAATTTTATAAGTGCGCAATATCTATTAGTTTTATTGATGATTAATCTCTCTTCTAACTTAGTTTTTGTTTCTACTTGTTAGCATTCTTTTTATTGCTTCTTTGAAGATTGCCGTTTTTCTTGATGAATAGATTATAGCTGAATAAATTAAATACTTAAATGTCTTTGACTGAGTAGTAGTAACTCAATTACGGTTTCTACCTCACTTGTAAAAACACTCATCCTATTTGTGAAATGATGGCAAGATCGTATATTAGTTTTTTTATCATGCTATTAAAGCGCAGTATTTATCGACTTTATTAGTGATTAATCTACATCGTAAAACTTGATTAGTCGCGTATACTAGTTTGTTCTCCCACTCTCAATAAATTTTATTGTCACACCCCACACATAATGCACTAGTCAGTTATATTGTCCAAAATTAAAGCTAGTCAGTTACATCAATTACATATGATCAAAGAAACAGTCAATCAATTACACCAATTTTTTTTACACCTCTTCAGTTTGGACCATCAAAAACGGAAGACCCTTTTTTTTTACAACAAAAAACGGAAGGCTAGTGAGCCCTATTTGGGAAATTTATTTTTTGAAAGGATTTGAGTGAAAATATTATATGCTCCTGAAATATGCTAATTTTTTTTTGACGGGGAAATATGCTAATATTATATGCTCTTGTGCAGAGAAAATCAAGAAAAACCAAACTCGATCTCGATCTCGATCTCGCTCCATTGACAAAGTATTCGAGTTCCCTGTTACAACAAATGCTTGGCCACCAGGTATATCCATCACATGATTCTCATTTTTTGTTCTCTTCTAATATATTCAACAAAATGCATGCATGCATGCATGCAGGGGCGGATCTTCATAGGAGCGGAGGGATGCCAGTCTCTTTATCACATATACATCAGTCTATACTTTATCAACACCAAATCATGAATCATGAAAAACCCAAATCACATATACATCAGTCTATACTTTATCAACACCAAATCATGATTTGTGTGATTTATGTCCGGGATTACATAAACTTGGATAAAAATCACACAAATCATGATTAGGGTTTGAACTTGGATACCCATTAGCAGTTTAAAACTGGATAAAACCCAAAAGCAGTGAGGATCGAAGAAATTTTACCTAACTGATATATGATTAGGGTTCGAACTTGATTCTTGATTCTTGATTCGAACTTCAATTCTTGATTCGAACTTGATTCTTACGGTTGTAGATTCAAAACCCTAATCGAGGATTATATGATTCGTAGAGAGTAGAAGAGAAATCGCGAAAAACCATTTCACTTTGAAGCTACAATGAAGAATCGCAGAGAGAGTATATGATTTGCAGTAGTAATATGACTGTGGTGAAGAATCGTAAAGCTCGTGAGAGAGTAGAAGATGAAACAGCGTGACGTGAGTCGTGAGAGAGGCGTGAGTCATAGTGAGAGAGTAGTTCTCCTAGTAGTTCGCAGTTCACTAACTAACCGAATCGGGCTTATGATTCGGTTAGTGAATTGCATTGAATAAATGTAGTTGATTCGTAACTATTAGTAATAGTTCGATTCTTAATAGTTCAATTCGGTTCGATTCAAAGATTCGATTCGATTTAATAGTTATTTTGAAACGACCACTAGATGCCACAGTACCCCAATTTTTAAAAATTTACTATATATACACATATATTTAATACAAATATTAGATTATATAAAATTAAACGAACCGAAATAACCAAATGTCTTTGGGCGGTATGTTGGTTAATCGAGTAGTTAACAATGTCTAAGTCATTGGTTTGATACCTGCGGTTGACATTTCTGTATTTTTGCAGTCATTTAGTATATTTTTCTCAAAATTAAAACAAAAAACTACTCCTTGTAAGATTTGAACCGCGGACAATAATATTGATATGCTTAAAATTTACCATTGAACCAAATAAACAATTTAGAATACATGGTAAAAAATATTTTATATATTTCTTAAAAATGTGGCACCCCCCAATTTTTTTCCCAAGATCCGCCACTGCATGCATGAGTATAACTAGTGTTGTTTATTGAATTGCCACCAAATGCAGGTAATGGTTTTGCAAGTGGAATAATTGATCTAGGTGGGTTACAAGTGTCTCAAGTATCAACATTCAACAAAGTTTGGGGAGTCTATAATGGTGGACAAGATGATCAAGGTGCAGCAATGTATGAACCAAGAGGAATACCTCAAGGATTCTCTATGTTGGGTACCTACACCCAACCCAACAACAAACCTTTTTTGGATGGGTTCTTGTGGCAAAAGATGTGTCTTCAAATACAAATAATAGCACTCTAAAACCACCAGTTGATTACACACTTGTATGGAACACTTCATCTTTAGATGTTGACCAAGACTCTCCTTTATATGTATGGCTACCAACACCACCTAGTGGCTACAATGCCTTAGGTCATGTTGTCACTACCACACAAGATAAGCCTCCCTTGACAAAATCATGTGTGTCGATCGGACCTCACAGATCAATGTGAGTCTTCGTCGTGGATTTGGGGATCCGGCGACTTGAACATCTATGATTTAAGACCAAGCAATAGAGGGCCTCAAGCTCCCGTGTTCGAGTAGGAACGTTTGTTGCACAAAATGGTTGGCCGAGTAACCCTCCATCTATTTCTTGTTTGAAAAACCTCAAAACTATTTCACAAATCATGCCTAATCTACAACAAATTGAGGCAATATTGCAAACTTATTCTCCATATTTATACTTACATCCTGATGAAGAATACTTACCTTCATCAGTTAATTGGTTTTTCTCCAATGGGGCACTACTATACAAAAAAGGACAAGAGTCAAATCCTGTTCCAATAGCACAAAATGGCACTAACCTTCCTCAAGATCCTAACAGTGATGGTGCATATTGGCTAGACTTGCCTAATGATGATACCAATAGAGAAAGAGTCAAGCATGGAGATATGCAAAGTGCAGAATCTTATGTACATGTGAAGCCAATGTTTGGGGGAACCTTCACTGATTTTGCCATGTGGGTCTTCTACCCTTTTAATGGTCCTGGAAGAGCAAAAGTAAAGTTCTTCAATATTGGTTTAGGGAAGATAGGTGAACATGTAGGTGATTGGGAGCATGTAACTTTAAGAGTTAGTAACTTAGATGGTCAACTATGGAGTGTCTATTTTGCACAACATAGTGGTGGTATATGGCTTGATTCTTCTCAACTTGAGTTCCAAACAGATAGTAGTTTTGACTTTCCAAAAAAAAGACCAGTGGTTTATTCTTCCATACGTGGCCATGCATCGTATCCACATGCTGGTCTTGTTCTACTAGGGAAAGATGGTGTAGGTATAAGAGATGATACTGGTAATGGTAGCAATGTTTTGGATATGGGGAAATATGTATTGGTTTCTGCTGAGTATTTGGGTTCTTCTGTTATAGAACCACCACCTTGGTTGAACTATTTTAGGGAATGGGGTCCACATATTGAATATAAGTTAGATGATCAGTTGAATGATATAGAGAAGATATTACCTGGAAAGCTGAAACGTGCTTTTGAAAATATTATAAAGGGTTTACCAGCAGAAGTGTTGGGTGAGGATGGACCCACAGGTCCAAAGGTTAAGAATAGTTGGAATGGAGATGAAGCTTGAATGTTGTACACATTAGTCACAATATAATATTGATTCTTATAAATTTCAAGTTTTATTTAGCATAGTGTTATTGGTGCAATTGCTTGAAAGATTGTTGTGTAGGCTTAAAAAAATAAAAATAAAATGAATACAGAACTTTAGTATCTTTCTACACCCACTAATATTTATCAAATATATTATTTTCATGAATAATTTTAGAATTCAATTCGTATACATTCAGTGGCAGAGCTTGATGAAATTGGTTGTGGGGGCCAAATAGTTAAGCAATATATTTAATTATAAAAATAAGTTCATCGAAAACTATTTTTGATTGACAATAGAGAGACTCAATAAAGAACTCGATCAAAATCTTATTTTTAAAAAATAAGGGTCCGTTTGGGGTGGTTCTGAGTTTTTCGTTTTTTGTTTTGAAAGTCAATTTCAAAACAGAAACATGTTCGTGTAAAATGGAATTGAGTTGGTTTTTTCCTTAATTTCAAAACAGTCTTATAATTTTTGTTTCTGTTTTTGTTTCTTCCACCTCTGATCATCAATATATCTGACCACCACCAACTACCACTCCGACCACGCCAAACACCACCGACCACCGCCAACCACCACTCCGACCATCGCCAACCACCACTCCGGCCACCGTCAACCACCACTTTGACCACCACCAACACCACTCCAGCCACCGTCAACCACCAAGCTGACCACCACCAACTACCACTCTGACCACCGCCAACCACCACTCTGACCACCGTCAACCACAACTTTGACCACCATCAACTACCACTCCGATCACCGCCACTGACCACTGCTAACCACCACTCCGACCACCGCCGACCATCACTCCGGCCACTGTCAACCACCACCAACACCACTCCGACCACCGTCAATCACCACACTGACCACCACCAACTACAACTCTGACCATCGCCAACCACCACCGACCACCACTCCAACCACA
The DNA here is from genome assembly GCA_020916435.1 of Oxytropis ochrocephala. NCBI lineage: Eukaryota > Viridiplantae > Streptophyta > Magnoliopsida > Fabales > Fabaceae > Oxytropis > Oxytropis ochrocephala. The sequence goes on along the minus strand of CM037093.1, from coordinate 87,384,832 downwards.
CCGTCAACCACCAACACCACTCCGACCACCGTGAACAATCACCATCGACCACCACACACTACAACAGAATTAGTATATAGGCAGCGCTTTTTTTCATCCATGGCAACGCTTTTGAGCGCTGCTGAACGTGGCGCTGGGTATTCCACTCCAACAATGGGCAGCACTTCCTAAAAAGCGCTGCCCATTTCCCAAACACGTCCTCAAATAGGCAGCGCTTCCTAAAAAGCGCTGCCCATTGTCCAAACACGTTCTCAGATAGGCAGCGCTTCCTAAAAAGCGCTGCCCATTGCCCAAACTTGTCCCCCTATAGGCAGCACTTCCTTAAAAGCGCTGCCCATTGTTTAATTTTTTTTTTTTAAATTTTTTTTCAGTTTTTGTGTATTTTCCTTTTTATATTTGCAACAAAAAAAATTAAATCATACATCTAAAATATTTTTTAATAGTGATATCTATGAATTTGTTGTTTTAAACCTGAATTAAATCATACATCATAAAAAAATTAAATCATACATCCAAAATACATCCAAAAAATTAAATCATACATCCAAAAGTAAAATAATAACTCATTAACTCCTCTTTCTGAAATTCACAAACTCATGTGAAATTTGAAATGAAATCAAAAAGAAGTGGCATAAAGATTGTCTAAGGTATCACACAATAATAATTATGCAAACAAGCTATCCCATTACATAATAATTTAGAAAATGGTCCAAAAATTACATTTTAAAGCTTTTACAAATTGCTCAAGGGGCATCCATCATGAAAGATACGTTCCATGCAAACCAGCAAAGTGCTACTAATAGTGAGTGAATTTATGGTTTCTCACTTCTTGCCTCCACCAGAAACATTGAACTTGAAAAATATAATGTCCCCATCTTGCACCACATATGTTTTCCCTTCCTGTTTATATTTTCCAGCAGCCTAACACACAATACAACATATAAATGGTTAGCTCCCTAAATAATAAACTAATAGCATAAATATAATACAATAAATACAAGTGAATAACACCTTCAAATCAAGTTTTTGAAATTTAAGCATAAATATAAAATCTCCTAGCTAAGTGATCCGAGATTAGCCACAATTAAAACTAAGATTTAATTTTTGCCTCCTCTGACAACATTCTAGGAAGCAATAGCAACATAGAAAGGTTACATATAAAGAATAAGTACATACCTTTACAGCTGACTCAGAACCAAGTTCCTTTAGATCATCAAATTTCATCACCTGAAACAAAATTTGCAAAGCACCCATATTAGTGGTTGAAGGATCAATATCATGATAAGTTAAACTACATAGCAAGTGAACACATATATGTTGATAAGTAGAATGGCAGCGAGTCATTTTAAACAATAGAAACTATGAGGTAAATAATCTGTCTTGTTAGAAATTTTAATCCTAACTTTTATATTGATAATGTTTTGACTTTCGATGTCATAACTCATAAAGCATCTGCCCATACTAGGGAGTAAGGAAGTCTTTGTAGACAATTTAGTTGTATAAACAATAGAAATAGAACAAAATGCTAACACAAAAAGTTCTATAGGAGGGAGAATATGGCTGGTCAAGAATTGAGAAATGTCCCAAGATTAATGAACTAACCTCAGCACAAATAAATCCTCTTTCAAAATCAGTATGGATAGCCCCTGCAGCTTGAGGAGCCTTTGTCAGGCGCCTAATTTGCCAACACTTAACCTGAAAGAAGCAAATTATAACCAAAATATTTAATTAGTGAAAGGCAGCAATTGCTGTAACGTTACAGTAGACATGGAAAAACTACAGAATTAATTAACAAAGTCAATTATTAGTACTGTAATTTAATTTCAAATTCTAATATAAATCATGTGTACATGATAATATTCGAATGGAAGAATATCGACAAAACATTGTCTACCAGACACAAAATAGCATCTACCAGACAAAATATAAGAAACCAATACCGAAGCACAATCATAAGAATTTGAAAGACAACTTCTAGAAGTACTAAAGGAGGCATGCAGATGTGTTATCTCATCAGGTCCGGCTGTGAAAAAGTAAATGAGATTAATAGCTGAAAATCCAGTCTTTATTATTTTGGGAAGAGCACTGTCAAATGAAGAACAGAGAAATTTTAGTGCGGTATAAATTACATACCAACTCACCAAAATAATAAGCATAAGTAGCTTCACAATAATAAAGATCAAAACCTAACAAGCAGCCATATGCAATAATCATCCCATAAGGTCTGGAATAAAAATGTGAGACAAGAAATGTGCATTTTAAAAGGTACCTGTTACAAAACATTCTACTCTGTATGCAAAAACTGATTGCTCATGATGATAGACAAGAAATGTATAGCAGTGAGTACTTGCTGGCTACGAATTCTAAGCAAGACACAAAATGGTTACAAAACATTCTACTCTGTATGCAAAAACTGATTGCTCGTGATAGATAAGTATGAAACGGCCTCTAACCCCGGACTCGATCCAATTTGTGTGCAATCGAAATGCAGACTCCAATATGTGTAAATTGTTTTTACTTTTACAAATCCATATAGCAGAGAGAACAAAACACTCTTTCAATCTTAAATACTGGTATAAAAGACAAAAAGAAAGTAGAAGTTAATAATTAATAATTATACATTTCATCTTGCAGTTGAAAATCCAAGAGACTGAAAAACATAGAAGATAAATAGAAGCACAGATAGTAATGGCCTGGTGGAATGGTTACAATCAGAAGAACATGGCTATGTCTACATAATACTATCTTGTAATCCCCATTATGCCCCTGGTCTATACTTTCCTTGGGAGGACCAAGTTTAATTTCAAAACTTTTCATATCAGCACCATGAGCAAGTGGTTGCTTCATGTGTACACCTCTCACTGGCATTAATACGAGTTTTTGCTTTAGTGTGCCTTATTGCTTACAATTTGAAACTATTATATGGCTATGTGTATATCCCACAGTAGTTGGGTCAAAACCCACATGTAAGAACAGGAAAAAACCAAAACTCAGACCTAGACCCTAAACTATTGCAGAAATAAACTGAAAGATAAACCAAAACCCAAAACAAGATCTTAAATAACAAAGATAAACCCAGAGCGAAATATAAGGAAGTTGTAGAAATCCTTACCTGCTGTGAAAGCTTTGAACCGGGAGAAATGGAAGGAAGTTGCAGAGAACTTGGTTCTAGAAGAAATTAAAGTAGAAGATTAGAAAGAGAGGTAGAAAGAAAAAGATACTGAGAAAGAGAAAGAAGGAGATAGGTGTACCTGTAGAGAGAAGAACGCAGCGATTGGAAGACCGATTGGGGGAAGAAGAAGAGACCTGGGTTTGATGCGATTGGAGGAATAGGGCTCGAGAGAGAAAAAGAAAATGAAGCTATAAAAAAAACTTAAAGCAATGGGCAGCGTTTGGACCCCAAAGCGCTGCTCATCACTATATGCGTGTATACCAATGGGCGGCCTTAAAAAGTTAACTTATATAGCTCGGTCACGTGTTCAAATAGGCGTGGCTATTCTCCCAAAACGCAGAGTATATACCTATCTCGTCCCTCTATATATCGCAGCGCGTTTATTAAAAACGCCAGGTATGTGCAATCTCGTCCTCTCTATCTGCAGCGGCGTTCTTTGAAAACGCCGAGTATATGTCTATCTTGTCCTCTATATACGCAGCGTTTATTAAAAAACGCTGGGTATGTGGCGCTCTTTTTTAGCCATTCTGGCGTAGTGACACTGGCCACCGTCAACCACCACACCGACCATCATCAACTACCACGCCGACCACCGCCAATAATAAATAGAATATATAGTTGTAATATTTTAATTTTTCAAACTTAATCTTATATATTGGTTTGATTAAAATAAGCTTATGATGAATTTTTTTATGTTTATGTTTGAAAGTGATTTTGATTTTTGAAAATTTCTTAACTGAAAACTGGTTTTGGTTTTGGTTTTTGAAATTTTTAAAACTCAAAACAAAAACTGGTGTTGGTTTTTGAAAATTTCAAAACAGAAAACAGAAAACCACCCCGAACGGGGCCTAAGTTATTAATTTTAATTTTAAAAGTTTTCAAAAATTTATTAAACTTTTTTTTGACCAAATTTTCAAAAATTTATTAAACGTTATAAATACATAATCATAAAACATTTATGAAACATACTATGATTTTATTATATAAATACGTTTTTTTAAGCAAACTAACTCAAACCATTTCATTCATTAAAATAGATCAGGTGATACAATGAGGAATAAAGTCATGCACTTGGTGACTTGCAAAACATTGAGCTGCCCTAGCTAAACTATGGGTCCAAATATAATTGATGGTACAGTTTTGTAAACAATTAAAGAGTTGCTTGCAACACGAAATAGCAACACCGAACTCAGTGACTATGTTTGTAACCTCTTTGACAGTGTAACATCCCAGACTGCTTCCAGAAGTGTCGACTTCCCCCACGAACCAACACGAGTCTTTTCAGCATGCTTTGTCCTCACTTGCATGTTTTCCGGAAAACTTCCCAGAAGGTCACCCATCCCACACTACAAGAAAATCGCTGATTTGCCACGGACATTTCCGTGGCAAATGCACAAATTTCCGTGGCAAAACAACATTTGCCACGGACAAAAATTGGTGGCAAAAACGCTGTCGTCGCAAAATCGTTTGCCACAAATTTCCGTGGCAAATGTTTCCGCCGCAAATCCGTGGCAAATTTATCCGTCGCAAATCCGTGGCAAATTTATCCGTCGCAAATCCGTGGCAAATGTTTAAAATCGCAAATCCGTCATAAAAATTTAAAAAAATTAAAAAAATTAAATCATAATTTTAATTCTTCAACCCATTCTCGCCTAAAATATTACATTCAATTTTTATTGCAAAAACAAAAATTTAGTAATATAAAGAAAAATTGGTATCTGTGAAGTTAGAAACAATTAAAATTACATGTTATCTGACAAGTTAGAAACAATTAAAATTACATGTTACATTCTGCGACATGTTTTTGCGTTAAAGCTATCTATATCAAAAACTTGAGAACTGAGCTTGTACAAGCGTCGTTGCCTCTCACGCTCACTTTTTTTCTCTTCTCTTTCCTTGCGCGACCTATCATACTTAAGCGGTGTTCCTCGATCTTGTGGGCATTTGGTTCCTCAATCTTGTAAGCTTCATAACAACTCCAATTGATGCCTTCCTAACACTTTGTCAATCTTTTTAAATGCTTTCCAACTTTGTGAATGGTGCATGATGAAAGAAAAGCATACAAATAAGAATAAAGACATCTTGAGCATACAAAAGCATACAACTTTGCATGGTTCATATATCTAATATATCACTTCCATGTAGGCAACCCACCAAGTGGGATGAGGATTGGTCCATTGTTGTTGCATTATAAGATGGCAGTGTCTTTGTTCTCAGAAATTATAGTTCTTTATCGCACACACAACATTAAATTTGCCTAATGATTTCAGCATTAGAAATAATTAGTAGATTCATTACAAATAGGAACACCTAAGTTAAAATTATACATATACACACAGAGAGAGGATCCATTAACATCATGAATAAAAATTGGCATACTTACACCTTTTATAACTTTTTCTAGAATAAGAGTTTAAAAATCCAACTGGTACATCATACTATATAACTACGAATATCATGCATACACCTAATCCATTTCCCTCACTTAACAACAACAACAACAACATCAAACCAATCCAAACAAATTTATAATTCAAACATTGGAAATCAGAAAACACACACACAAACACTAAATCATCATTAGACATAAAATCAACAAAAACAAGAATTGGAAACATAGAAAAATAAAAACAGACCTGGGCCAAAGAAACAGCATTCTTAGCTCCTTTGAGTAATTCCTGCATCTGCAAAAAACCACACACAAATTCTAGATCATCAATCCCAATACTCATTGAAACACATGCAACAACATAACAAATTCCAATGAAAGAAACCAACAACAAATCAATCAATCAAGGTACTTAGAGTCAAGCGGATAGCACGATGGCGGCGTTGCGAGCCCGGGCCGATTTTAGTAAATCGAGGTACCTTGTGGTGTATTTGAGGTTGCAGTAGTATAGATGATCTGATTGACAACATTTGCAATATTGGCGTCCACTTGTTTACTTTGAATTATGGTTTTGTTTGTGGTTCTCTGATCAACACATGGAAGGACATCACTAAGAGCAATTCTGAGTGGATTTTCTACCCACTCTCCCATAGCCATGCATGAAGTGGCATATAGAGTCACAAGAAGGGGGGGTTGAATTGTGACCCTTTGAAAATTTATATCCTGCAACTTAGACAATGTCCTCTCAAGTTGATACTTGGAGATAAGGTAGTTAGCTTAAAACAATTTCACAAGACATATTCTTCTTGAGTAGGTTCCATGCATTGAACCTTCTCTAGTTAAGTAAGTTCAATTCATAATAAGTCTTGTGTTGTATTTATGCATAGAAACATTTTGTACATCATATGAATTTTATCCTTTTGTTGAACATGGTAATTCAGTGTTTGATAACTTGAGGAACATATTACCAAGACATATATATGTGAAGGACAAACTCTTTAATGTAGAGAAGCTTATGAAGATGAAATCATTTGATTGAAGCTTCTATAAATGTTCTTAAAATAATTACATGATTTATGCATAAAATACATGAGTAGGTTAGTAACAATAGATGATCAATATAAAACACTAACTACTCAATGAAGAAGGTTAGTAATAATAGATAATCAATATAAGATACTAACTTCTTAATGATGAGGGATAGTCATGAATAATAGCTTGTAAGAGATATGTTGGTTTTAACTTTGAGATTAAATCATAGATTATAAGTTCTTAGTTAAAAACCGTTTTCAGAAGGTTGAATAAATCAACCTTCTCATAGTTTGGACAATGGTGAATATGTTATAGCATGTTAGAAGATAGTAAGGAAAGCTAGTAAATAACACGGTAGAGTTATAGAGGTTCACCCAAACACAGCTACTCCTCTCCCCATGTCCACGTGAGTATTTCCACTATTTTCCAAATAGTTATTACACTTGCTTTTGATCAACACACAAAAGACTTCACCACCACTAGCTTTGATCACACACAACAGCCTAGTGCACTCTTACTACACACTACGCCTAGTTTGTTTCCACTCTCTTAGAAACTCTCCACTAGTTACCTAAGATTCACCTTATCAAGTATAATCACCACCAACACTCACCTATCCTAGGTAGCTTAATAGAACAACACACACATTGTAGTTTCTCATCAACACTCACCTACTCCTTAGGTAGCTTGATAGAACACTACACATGTTGTATTTTCTCATTAACACTCACCTTTCTTTCTAGGTAGTTTGGTGAGATATTTACAAGATAATGTTTACAATAAGGGTTTTGGGGTTTTGGGATGTTTAAGAGCTTGAGAATAAATTACACAAAGTGTATACAATGATGCTCATCAAGCTAACACACACTCACTAAAAGAATCCTAGAATTTTACATTAGAAGCTTGGAGTGTGGGATGAGAAGGTTGGATGTTTCTTTGAGAAGCTTGAAAGATGAGAGGTTCCAACCCAAACTCATGCCTTGAACTTTCAAATTCCAGCCTTTAAATAGCCATGGAGACTGAATATAGCTGTTAGAAATTTGAATGGAGTTGAATAGAGTCGTTAGAAACTTGAATGGAACTCTTTGGAGTATCCTTTGGTCCATAGGAGTGACTTTAAGTAAGGTACAAAAGTTGTGACTTTTGAACCTTAAAGTCTGTCTTTATGCTTTAAGCGACACATTCAACCTTCTTTTTCTGACATTGTACTCCTCTAGTAGTCTACTCTACAACCATGCTTGATTATATCCGTTGGACACTGACACGGAATTAATTTGAATCAACCTTCTGAAGCTTCCTAGCATGAATAAACACCTTAAATGTGCCATATGAATAATCATTCATTACCTCCTTTTATATTCAAACTTTCAGCACATTTTATGACTTGGAATCTTCATTTAATTCACCTTAAGATCATTCAAGAAGAGTTAATGTGTTTGGGATAATTTTGATATGGTTTCCAGCAACCTTCTGAACATTGTTTCTTCCTTCACTTTAACCTTCTTAACATTGAACTTATACTTCCAAGGTGTTTTGTTAGTCAAACTTCTTTTGACTTCAGTCAAACTTTCTGTTGACTTTTGGTCAACCTTCTGTTGACTTTCGGTCAACCTTCTGTTGACTTTCGGTCAACCTTCTGTTTGACTTTCAGTCAACCTTCTGTAGAAAGTTACTTTTTCTTTTAAGCTTCTTCAATCAACCTTATGTACCTCTTTATGGAATAGGTCAACCTTCTGTTGACTTCAACCAAACTTTCTGTTGACTATTGGTCAACCTTGTGTTGACTTTTAGTCAACCTTCATTGACTTTCGATCAACCTTACGTAGAAAGGTCAAACCTTACGTTGACTTTATTTTTAAGCTTCTCATGAGTTAACCTTCTCAAGGCTTTTCTACCTTTATAATATACCAATATTGTAGACCATGGTAGAGCCTTAGTTTGCTAAGTCTTGGCTTGGTTAAACCTTCTCAAATGATTATTCCTCAAATAAATGAACTTTGATGCTTTTAGGAAAAATCATTTATTACCTTCTCTTTTTCTAATACCTTCTCTTGACTTTGTCAAACCTTCTGTTGACTTAGTCAAACTTTCTCAAATGATTATTCCTCAACCCAATAAACTTTGATGCTTTTAGGAAAAATCATTGAGTACCTCTTCTTCAGTTCATCAATGAGAGTGATTGTTCTTTAGTTGTTGAAGTTTCCTAGAGTAGGTTGCTTATTTGAACCTTCTTATCTTTGAACCTTCTCCAACTATTTTAACCTTCTTTAACTATTGAACCTTCTCATATGTGAACCTTCTTATGTTTATTTCTACCATTGACTTTTTGCATGTTTTAGTCTTGCTCTTTGATATGCTTCTTGATAAGCTTTTGAACCTTTGAGTAAGAGAGCATTGGTAGAATATAACTTTGATTAATGACTATGAGAATCTCCTTTGTAGAGACTTATAGAAACCTTTGATCCATCTAGTCATTAGGTTATTAGGACTCTCTTGATAGGAATTCACTTAGATGATTTGCATTTACTTTGATTGCCTAATGTCTTCTCTTTTCTCTTTGTGAATTTCCTAGTCCCACACATTGTAATAGTAAAGATAACATGTCTTCATGAAGCTTGCATTACTATTCTTGTAACTTTGTTGGTGCTACTCTGATTCTTCAATTTGTTGAGAATGACATGCAATGGATTGATCTAATTTGCTTCTAGCATGTCCACTTGAAAGAAACCTGTTCTTTTCAACGGACTCAAGACACCCATTAGTAGAGCACCATTCGAATACTTAAGCTTTAGTTCATAAGGTTTGTTATCATTAAAACCATATATCAAAAAGGATTTTATCTCAACAATCTCCCCTTTTTGATGATGACAAACCTTTAAGAACAAATCTTAAGTTTTACGGATGGATATAATAATACATGCAAGGCTGTTGAGTTACTATCAAATTAAGCTCCCACGAGCTTATGCATGGAGTTTAAACTCCCCCTAAACTTATGCTTCAGGTTAATTAGCAACATTCTATATTATTATATCTATCTTTTTATTCTCCCCCTTTTGACATCTATCAAAAAGAATTAGAGGGGAGGTGGATCAACATATCAAACTCAAGTAGTTTTCATTTAACATGGTAAGCATATTCAATGTGAGAAAAGATCTTAGTTAATATTGCAATGTAGACATAAGAAATCATAGAAATTAGAAGCAATATAACTGTATCAAGTAATTCATCACATTCTTTTGATTCACAAGGAATAGATAAAGATATTTGAACTTAGCATGTTTAGACATTGAAGAACATATACCTTCTTTAGTTCAAAAACTCTCCCTTTGGGTTTTCAAGGATCATTATTCTCCTATCTTTAGAAGCATCTCTTCCCTTATTATTACTCTCATTATTAGGCTTTGAAGAAAAGCCTTCTATATATAAGAGGAAAACCTCTTATAATACATTTTGTATAGGGTTCAATGAATATAAAATTCTTTACCAACCCTCTTGCCTTAGAAGAAAACAATATATAGGACATTTTATTTTATTTTTCCTCAACCCATATATGGCAATAATCCCTTGGATATAAACAATGGGGGATAACCAATGTATCATACTTAGTTTTACAAAGTCATATAAGCATAAATCATGATAGTGATAGCTAAAGTTAAAGCTATACACTTTGTCAAATTTCTGCAATCACATAATGCACATTCTTAAGCTTACTCAAAGTAGTCAGAGTTTGTGATATATCATAGATTTTATTTTCACTAGTTTCATTGTTTAAAAACACTATTAAAACATATATCACAACAAGATTATGCAGCAATCAAGACTCATTTTGCAGAAACATGCATTCATATGCTATATGGAGCTCACATATCTATTTTTGAGTGGGGACTATGAAAGTGAAACAAGATTATCATATAATTATTTCAAAACAGATATTTCTTGTTTAGAATGTGTCAAATAAATATTCAAAAGCATTTGTGAGAAGTTTCATTTTTCATAAATCAGATTTAGCACTTAGTGCTCATTTAATATCAAACATTTTCAAGAAAGCAATCAATTTTGCATGGAGAAACAAAAATGAGAATCAATTTTTGAAAACCTTCCAATCTTAAGTCCAATGATTGGACATCAATATAGAACATGTTGAAGAAGGATATTTTGTAAACATAATATCAGAATCTCAAATTTTTGTAAAACCAAGATCATATTCCTAGAGTTAGGCATCAAATAAAGTATAGGTTTCTCAAGATATGCAAGTTAAGCTTTGATTCTCTCAATATTTTGTCTTTAGATTTATAAGTGCACATGAGGCTTTTGGAAACCAGATATAACACTAAATATGCACCAAAATCAGATTTGATAAAGGATATAATATGACTTAGATTAAATGATCAACATGAGGCTTTGTCATTTTCCTTCTCAAGATATTAAGTTAATCACATTTCAGTTTTGAAAATAACTCCTTACTTTAAAAGATTTTCATAGGAGCATGTTTTAGAAAGCACATATCAGAATTTGACAATAATATGATTAGTGCACATTTGAAAACTTGCTTTGAAAGATGTTAATTTTATCTTGATGATCTGAAAACTTTTCACTCATTTTATACACCAAAAGAAATTTCATGATAAACAATAGGTGCATCTTTGTAAGACATGATTTACATGGGACTCAACAATGCATCAAATGGTCTAACACTTTGAAAGATTCAATTCACATTGACTATTGAAACGTTTTTAACGAACTACAACTCAATGAAGCTATTTAAGACAACAAACCATATATCCAAAAAGGTTCATGAAAGTTATAGCAATATGGAATGTTTAGAATCAAAGGTTGTGGAACAAGATTCTTTCAATCATTGAATTATTCATAAGAGTTATTAGAACATTTGTTATTTTAAACATGATGGGGATCAATTTGCACTTCATAGATATTAACACTTTTAGCACCACATCATAGATATTAATATAGTATGTGAGTCTATATTTACGCAAAGAATGACACTTGACATTGCAACATCTTATCTAACACTTTTTAAAGAACACTTCATTTTAAATAGGTTTTTAACATGTGTTCATAAAGCTTAAAGCATCATGCAATAATATCAATTATCAACTGAATTGCAAATTTGATTATGATCACTATATTAGTATGAGACACTTAGAACTAGAGATGTGCAAACATATTTTATGTAGAACTAGGCACATGCACATTCAAGTTCAAAGTAAATGATGATGCATACAATTAAGCTTTTAAGATCATATATTGCATTAATCATTTTAGCATGCATTCATAGGAACAAACAATCAATCTTATCATATCATATATTCACACATAATTCATATATATCAAAATAAAATTATGATGAGATTGAGTATACCTCCTTTAATGACTTTCCTTACAAGACTGAATTCTTATGATAAGAACATCATCAAAGACTTTGTAGTATCATCAATTCATGCTCATTCATATATCATCATAGTACTTTGTGAAAAATTGGTGATGGATGAAGATGGTTGTTCAGTTATTTTCTCATTGATCTTGATATGGCTTGTGTTTATCTCTCAATATCTTTCATCTATTTCACTTCCAATCACTTGTATGTTAGATGGACTTTGAATTTCTTTGCTGAAATCTCTTTTAGAGCAAACTTTTCATCTTTGAGAAGCTTGGATCAAGCTTCTTCAAATCTGCGAAGCTTCTTCAATTCTACAGAAGCTTATCAATATCTGCAGAAGGTTGAGGGGATAATGAAATCTGGTTTTGGCACACTACAATCCCTCTCCCTTTTGAGATGATTCCAAGTTTCTTTATGAATTTTCTCTGCTTCTTGGATCCTCTCATATTGAAGCCCAAGGAAGGATTTGATCCTTCCAACACGATTTTATCAGTTCATCATTCACCATCTCATAATGTGTGTACTATCATGAAGTTTCAAATTAAACTTCTGAGCATCTTTTGAGTTGTATGAGTTGGTCTTTATCTCCTTATTATCAACTCCCAAGAGGCATTTTCTTCTCCTTTTATCATCCAATGAGTATTCCTACATCAGAAAACAAAAATGATTTTGGTACCCATTCCTTTTGGGTCCTTATAGGTTAGTGTACCTTCTCAGCCATTTTTGCTCACATGGTAACATAATAAGGTCTCAACCAAGATATTACAGTTTGAACATACATCATTGACAAATAATTGTGAAACATCTTTGTAGGAAAATATGTGTACATTTTCTCCTTTTGTCTAAGCACTTATCACCCATTATAACCACTTTGAACATTTTTATGCATAAAGATTGTTAAATCAAAAACTTCAAGTTAATACTCAACTCAATTTCTTGTTTTCCCAAAATTCAATTTCCTTTTTAAAAGAATGAGTTAGTATCTTAGAAAGCACAATTTTTCAGATAACATTATGCATGAGTGTAAAGAGAATATTTCTTATGAAAGAGCCATTTTCAAGAACACGTGCATATCAATATCAATTTTTATTTTTAAATGATGTACAGAGATATTAATGCATCATGAACTTTAGTTCATATGAAAGTCATTTTAATCATGTAAGAAATAAGTACAAGACTTGTTGCTTTGTAACAAGAGATAAATGTGGTTTAGCCAATAAGTTTTACCAAGTTTACGAAAAGAAGGATGATACATATGGATGATATTTTTCGAAAGCTTGATTAGTTTGGGGCATATAACCTTTGTTGCATAAATCACATATTTCTAGCCCTTAGACATTCATGATGTTTTCTTGGCATATGAATAAAACATGTAAAGGCCAGCCAATGAGTAAGATAATAGACAATTAAAATTTCATGTAAAATTCTAATGCTCTTACCTCACTAACTATCATGTTGTCATGAAACTCACCACATTTTTGCAACCTCATGGATCTTTGCAAGCATTGTAATGATCATTCTTAGTAAGTCACGAGCTTTCCAAGATTTTGAGTTCATTGGTTCTAACTTTGTCACATGACTCGATCCATGTGGCTCCTTCATGAATTTTCATTTTGTAAACGGAACTTTATTGATCTGTCATGAAGGTTACCTTGACATCTCTCTTGTCTGATGGCTGCATCATTTGTATGATGCTTTGTGTGAGTCTCTTTTCAATATGTTCTTGTTGGCTTGTCTTGAAGAACTATGCTCGAGTTGTGAATGAATGATGAGAAATTTTGGAAGCCAAAGAGAAAGGATTTTCTTGAAGGCACAATATGTTAAGCTTCACCAAATTTCAAAACTCTCTTTGGTTTTCATTCTCAAACATTATTCTTATGTTTGCCAATATGATGCAAGATTTCAGATTCTTGCAAAGCACAACTCTCATCCACTTTTTATCATAATGGGTTGCTTTAAGAAAAACTCAAAAAGAACAAGGATTTAAATTCCCCATTCCTTTTAGTACACTATGTAAGGATCAAGAAAGCAACACAATATAAGTTGGAAGAATTTATACAAGTGGGATGTTATTCACTTTAAATTTTCTCCACATTTACTTTTTGACTAGCATGCAACAAATACCTACTAGTACTTTATCAATATGTAAAGCATGTGGTTCATCCATTTGTATGTTAGAACAAGCAAGACAACATATCATTTTGACTTTCACATTTCTCTTTTAAATTGTCAAAGATGGGTATTGTGAGATTTTGAAAAGTAGCTTATAAAATAGTACCTTGTGGCAATTTTTGTTTTGCTTTGAGAGTAAAAAGGATTTATGATGACTTTTCAAGTTAGTAGCTAAAAACCCTTTATTCTTTCCTATGTTTTGCTATTTAGAAAAAACTCATCTCTGATAGCTTCCCATTCTAATGGCTTATAGAGTATTCAAAGAAAGATTAAAAGCAGGCTTACTTGTTGATCATGGCATATTCATTTTCCATCTATCTCACCTTGTCAACTTCTTCCTCATCAATATTGTTTTCTGCATATCACACATCTCTTTGTAATTCAACCTTCTGAGACATGTTCTTTATCTCCAATGTTGCTCATCACTTCTTCCAGAATCTTCATCTCTCCACGGGTTAAGTGTGTTCAACCCTAGAGCACGTGCTCGATGCCAATTGAAGTGGCATATAGAGTCACAAGAAGGGGGGTTGAATTGTGACCCTTTGAAAATTTATATCCTGCAACTTAGACAATGTCCTCTCAAGTTGATACTTGGAGATAAGGTAGTTAGCTTAAAACAATTTCACAAGACATATTCTTCTTGAGTAGGTTCCATGCATTGAACCTTCTCTAGTTAAGTAAGTTCAATTCATAATAAGTCTTGTGTTGTATTTATGCATAGAAACATTTTGTACATCATATGAATTTTATCCTTTTGTTGAACATGGTAATTCAGTGTTTGATAACTTGAGGAACATATTACCAAGACATATATATGTGAAGGACAAACTCTTTAATGTAGAGAAGCTTATGAAGATGAAATCATTTTGATTGAAGCTTCTATAAATGTTCTTAAAGCGATTACATGATTTATGCATAAAATACATGAGTAGGTTAGTAACAATAGATGATCAATATAAAACACTAACTACTCAATGAAGAAGGTTAGTAATAATAGATAATCAATATAAGATACTAACTTCTTAATGATGAGGATAGTCATGAATAATAGCTTGTAAGAGATATGTTGGTTTTAACTTTGAGATTAAATCATAGATTATAAGTTCTTAGTTAAAAACCGTTTTGAGAAAGGTTGAATAAATCAACCTTCTCATAGTTTGGACAATGGTGAATATGTTATAGCATGTTAGAAGATAGTAAGGAAAGCTAGTAAATAACACGGTAGAGTTATAGAGGTTCACCCAGAACACAGCTACTCCTCTCCCCATGTCCACGTGAGTATTTCCACTATTTTCCAAATAGTTATTACACTTGCTTTTGATCAACACACAAAAGACTTCACCACCACTAGCTTTGATCACACACAACGACTAGTGCACTCTTTGCTGACTACGCTAGTTGTTTCCACTCTCTTAGAAACTCTCCACTAGTTACCTAAGATTCACCTTATCAAGTATAATCACCACCAACACTCACCTATCCTAGGTAGCTTAATAGAACAACACACACATTGTAGTTTCTCATCAACACTCACCTACTCCTTAGGTAGCTTGATAGAACACTACACATGTTGTATTTTCTCATTAACACTCACCTTTCTTTCTAGGTAGTTTGGTGAGATATTCTACAAGATAATGTTTACAATAAGGGTTTTGGGGTTTTGGGATGTTTAAGAGCTTGAGAATAAATTACACAAAGTGTATACAATGATGCTCATCAAGCTAACACACACTCACTAAAAAGAATCCCGAGAATTTTACATTAGAAGCTTGGAGTGTGGGATGAGAAGGTTGGATGTTTCTTTGAGAAGCTTGAAAGATGAGAGGTTCAGACCCAAACTCATGCCTTGAACTTTCAAATTCCAGCCTTTAAATAGCCATGGAGACTGAATATAGCTGTTAGAAATTTGAATGGAGTTGAATAGAGTCGTTAGAAACTTGAATGGAACTCTTTGGAGTATCCTTTGGTCCATAGGAGTGACTTTAAGTAAGGTACAAAAGTTGTGACTTTTGAACCTTACGAAATCTGTCTTTATGCTTTAAGCGACACATTCAACCTTCTTTTTCTCACATTGTACTCCTCTAGTAGTCTACTCTACAACCATGCTTGATTATATCAGTTGGACTGACACGGAATTAATTTGAATCAACCTTACGAAGCTTCCTAGCATGAATAAACACCTTAAATGTGCCATATGAATAATCATTCATTACCTCCTTTTATATTCAAACTTTCAGCACATTTTATGACTTGGAATCTTCATTTAATTCACCTTAAGATCATTCAAGAAGAGTTAATGTGTTTGGGATAATTTTGATATGGTTTCAATGACCTTACGAACATTGTTTCTTCCTTCACTTTAACCTTCTTAACATTGAACTTATACTTCCAAGGTGTTTTGTTAGTCAAACTTCTTTTGACTTGATCAAACTTTCTGTTGACTTTTGGTCAACCTTACGTTGACTTTCGGTCAACCTTACATTTGACTTTGATCGACATACGTAGAAAGTTACTTTTTCTTTTAAAACTTCTTCAATCGACCTTACGTACCTCTTTATGGAATAGGTCAACCTTACGTTGACTTCAATCAAACTTTACGGTTGACTATTGGTCAACCTTGTGTTGACTTTTAGTCAACCTACATTGACTTTGGTCGAACCTATACGTAGAAAGGTCAAACCTTACGTTGACTTTATTTTTAAGCTTCTCATGAGTTAACCTTCTCGAGGCTTTTCTACCTTTATAATATACCAATATTGTAGACCATGGTAGAGCCTTAGTTTGCTAAGTCTTGGCTTGGTTAAACCTTCTCAAATGATTATTCCTCAAATAAATGAACTTTGATGCTTTTAGGAAAAATCATTTATTACCTTCTCTTTTTCTAATACCTTCTCTTGACTTTGTCAAACCTTACATTGACTTAGTCAAACTTTCTCAAATGATTATTCCTCAACCCAATAAACTTTGATGCTTTTAGGAAAAATCATTGAGTACCTCTTCTTCAGTTCATCAATGAGAGTGATTGTTCTTTAGTTGTTGAAGTTTCCTAGAGTAGGTTGCTTATTTGAACCTTCTTATCTTTGAACCTTCTCCAACTATTTTAACCTTCTTTAACTATTGAACCTTCTCATATGTGAACCTTCTTATGTTTATTTCTACCCTTGACTTTTTGCATGTTTTAGTCTTGCTCTTTGATATGCTTCTTGATAAGCTTTTGAACCTTTGAGTAAGAGAGCATTGGTAGAATATAACTTTGATTAATGACTATGAGAATCTCCTTTGTAGAGACTTATAGAAACCTTTGATCCATCTAGTCATTAGGTTATTAGGACTCTCTTGATAGGAATTCACTTAGATGATTTGCATTTACTTTGATTGCCTAATGTCTTCTCTTTTCTCTTTGTGAATTTCCTAGTCCCACACATTGTAATAGTAAAGATAACATGTCTTCATGAAGCTTGCATTACTATTCTTGTAACTTTGTTGGTGCTACTCTAATTCTTCAATTTGTTGAGAATGACATGCAATGGATTGATCTAATTTGCTTCTAGCATGTCCACTTGAAAGAAACACATTCTTTTCAACAAACTCAAGACACCCATTAGTAGAGCACCATTGAGAATACTTAAGCTTTAGTTCATAAGGTTTGTTATCATTAAAACCATATATCAAAAGGATTTTATCTCAACAATGCGGTGTCGGATATTGCACTCTGTGAAACAATTTACTCATGTCGAGTTTGGTTGTTACTTGTTACGATGAGATTTTTGAGCGGAAGACAAAAATTTCCATAATATGAAGATAATTGGATGCTTACGATGAGCAGAAGGTGATCCAAGTTTGTCATTTTCAAATTCCACCAAAGAGCATAAACCATCTTGGGAGGACAATGCCAAATAATGGGCATCGGACACCTTATATGAACAATGAACAAATCTTGACTAAAATTAAACATTTCCCCAAAAAAATAATCTCAAATCTCAAACCTAAAAAGTATTTGCTAGCCGTAGTAACATTTACGAGTAAATATCGATTAATGAAGCATAGTGAAGACCAGCTAATATGGCAAATACAATGCGGTATGGATGCTCAAATAACCAAGCTGTTTAGAAAAGCGAGAGTACACGACATTTACAATAAGAATGGGTGGAAATTTATGCGGAGGAACTAATAACGGGAAGATCGACAAGCCGAGGCTATATGGTGACTTTTAAGTGGAGATAAGAAAACATCTACTCCAAATGGATAATATGCGAGAATAGTTTGAAGCAAAGTCTTTTTCTTGTCCACGCCATAAAGAAGAAACGATTTTGATCATGTAGTTTAAACCACTTATGCATTTATTTGCAAATGGGTGCATTTCTAAACAAAATATAAGCGAGAATACTAAACTTACTTAAAATAATTTACTCCTTTGACTTTGAAAGTGCTTGGATCAACTTGTGACCAACAATCTAGCATTTCCTTGTCAATTGGACAAAAGGGTACTTGAGAACACGCAATTGGTCTTTGAAGAAGTGCCTTTGAGGACACCGAAAACCACGAAAAGGAGCGAAGGAAGCATTAGAACAATTATATACGGAAGAATGCCACAATTATCCAAAATTCCTTCATCCTTGCTCGAATTCGCGTCCACGAGGAAATGTCGTCGATGAACACGGGTTAGCTAACTTCAATTATACTTCCATCACATTTACTTTGAGAATCAGCGCCATCTACACTTAAATGTTGTGCATCGATGTTACGCGACCTCGGAGATATTTGCGAGAATATCCGCGATATCTCCTATGTTTGGGACTTGATCGGTTGAAACTCTATGGTTGACATCTCGCGAAGATGGAAAACTTGATCTGAGATCCACCTTCATCCCATTCGGAGATACAACATCTGCGGATATCAATTGTATTTACTATTTAGTGATTGTAAGAAAAATATATCTATAGTTAAAAATATCCAATAATCCAAAATCATACCATCGGGAACACTTTGGTAATCATCATCACAATCGAGTCAAATCATAATTGAATCAAACCATGCCTCCTCAATATTACTTCCTGTGACACAAATTTAAAAGGTCACACAAAAAGCCAAATAGGATTTAAGAGACAAAAATGGTTTATCACGATGAGCGACATTTGAAGTATAAGTTACATAACAATTAACAAGGAAATTAAAATATCTATGAGAAGAAGAAAAAATAAGCAATCACTAGCGGCTTGAGCAGATCCACAAGGCCAAAATAAGAATTCGGTTCTCAAAGCAAAAATTTAAGATTAAGGAACTAAATCAAGTGGCAAATGCTTTTTTAAATGTTCATTCTTGTCTGATTATGCTCAACTACTCACAGCGATACATCGGCATTAGTACTATCTGCGGGGGGAAGCATGTAGCCATATCTTACCCGACCACATTCCATGTAGCAACAAAAATCTTTGCTCACACAAAAATCGGTGAATATAAAAATTGAGACGGATGTGATTTTCACCAAGCGGAAACCTAATTCAATGTTTGGTTTGAAATCGGATAAAAAACAAAATCTGCTGAATTTAAGGAATAACATCAAACTTCAATTCTAGACGCGAACCTCGAAGCTTAGGGTTTCAAGGAAAAGGAAACGCAGCCAAGGGAGAGGAAGAAAGAGCAAAGATCTTACAGCTCACGGTGAAGATGGATTACGAAGAGAGAGCTTGCAATGTTTACGGAGAGTGGAACACGATTCTTGACGAGATCGTTTCCCGATCAACCGTTTAAATAAGGAAGAAGAAGTTTTGTAAGAAACTACAAGAAGAAGAAGCTTTGCTACCATTGGAGCGTGAATCGGAGATGGCGACCATGGGGATTTGGTTACTGCGAGAGAGAAGGCCACGGCCGTAAAAATGAAGGTTTGTGAGAGATTGGGGGGGAGAATGAGGGTGGAGGCGAGTTGGGTTGGGGTTTGGGAAATCGGAGGTTAGGGTTTGGGAAATCGAGAGATTGGGGGAGGCGAGGGTGGAGGGTGGAAGAAGGGCGGAAGGTTGAGGGAGTTTTATTTTTGATATAGAGTTTTAATCAGTTGCCACGGACTTGCCACGGGATCTCCGTCGCAAATTTCTGTCCTTTCACAAGTCCGTGGCAAACCCGTGGCAAACACCAGCGGGAAATTTTGCGCTCTTATTTTTAACGCATTAAAATCGCAAATCAGTGGCAAATTCTTGTGGAATAAGCTCAAAGTGGCAAATCTTTGGTGGCTAAAACAAGTTTTTCTTGTAGTGCCACTACTACTCCAAGCCAAGCACGCTTAACTATGGAGTTCTTATGGGGTGGACTCCCAAAAAGAAGATGCACCTTGTTAGTATAGGTAGTCCAAATCAATTCTTTTAAGTCTTCCTTCAACTGTACAGTCTCATACCTGCACAGCCTCAGGATCCCTCTCATTCCGGTGCGTATTCGATTCATTCACACGCCCCTTCGCTTTGAAGCTGCCAGGAGCCGCTCTTTGCCATGCCACCTTTTTGGGCATCGGCGATCACTCCCCGCCCTCGTCAGCCCCGGATGTCACAGACAGCATCAACCACTTGCTTACAATCAAGTTCCATATCAATATGAGTGACACCCATCTGCTGCAACCATCGAAGAGCCTCCATCAAACCCACTGATTCCATTTCGTGGGGTGTTAAAAAGCCATCTTGCCAAATGGTCTTAGCTCTCAAGAACATACCTTCATGGTTTCTAAGACAAATGCCCAAACCACATCACAAATCATTCTCAAACCAAGCCCCATCAACATTGCATTTTAATCGACCTTCACACGACTTAACCACTGTGGCTGATCTGAAACAAAACTATTTTGCTTATTGGAAGGTCTGTGAAACAGCCATGATGTGATCAAAGTTCTAGCTTCATGAAGAGCTATAACAATAGGTCTCTCATTTGAGTTCCAAACCTTGTCATTCTTGTGACGCCAAAGACACCAGATAAGGCAGCAAAGTCTGTCTTATCATTATCCTCCAAAGTTTCTAGCAGGTCGAAAAACAATTCTTGAGCACCTTCAACTCTGTCATGCGCCGTACGAATTAAGCTCCACAAACCAGCAACTTCCCACACCTGTGAGCTTCAGAACACCCAAAAAACAAGTGTCATTCCTTTTCAGGAAACTCATTACACATAGGACATGTTTTCACGCATTGCACACCTTTACTTGTAGCTTTCTCCTTGTAGGAAGACAACCTCTGACAATGCGGCACAACAAAATTCTAATTTTGTTAGGAATTTTAAGGGGCAATATTGCTTTCCAATTCCCTTCCACTCGAAGAAGTGAAGTGTCTACAAGGTTTTCCATAGCAAAATAGAAGCTAACTTTAACTGGATATACACCATTCCTACTCAAGTCCCAAACCATTTGATCATCCTATAGAGCTATGCCCCTGGGCATACTGAGAATTGCCTTTGCATCATGATCATTAAAGGTAGCATTGATGAGACTAGTTTTCCATTAATTAGATTTGCTATACACTAAGTCTGAGAAAAAAATCAAGTTTGAATCCGCTGTTGAAGATACATAAGCATAATTACGTGTTGCACGGACCACGGATCATCTCAAATTCGAATATTTTAACCATTCTCCACTCTCCATCTCAAACCCCAATGAAGCGCAGATGATACGCCAAATAATACTTGGGTTATAGCACTACAAGAAAATCAAGGTTTTCCGTGGGACCTAAGCGCGCGGTAAAATAAAACCGCCGATAAGTGAATGTTTCGTGGAACTTTCCGCGGATTTTCCGCGGTTAAAGCGTCGTCACGTAACACTTACCGGCGGAAAATCCGCGGTAACTACTGATTTATTCCGTGGAAAAAGCGCGGTAAGTGCAAACAATCCGCCGGTAATTTTATTTTTTTTATTTTTTTTTTAATAGAATCCGCGGTAACAACACCAAATCCATGCGGTAAGTTTTTTTTTTTTTATATAAAAGCGCGGTAACAATATAATATCCGCCCGTAATATTTTGTTTTTTTATTTTTAAAAAATCCGCGGTACTTAATAAAATCCGCGCAGTAATGTTTTACGAATTTAATTTTTTTAAAACACGCGCGCGGTTAATTAATATAAGCGCGGTATATATTTTTTTAAAAAAATGTTTTTAAAAATTTATTTTAATTTTAAATTTTTAATATTTAAATTATAAATTATAAATTTAAATATTAAAAACCGTTATTAGTTTTAAATTATTTAAATATTATAAATTTAAATATTAAAAACGTTTTTAAATTTTAATATTTAAATTATAAATTAATTTAATAATTTGAAAATAATATTTAAATTTTAAAATCTCTTTTAACAATTTGAAATTTGAAATTTGAAATTTATTTTTAAAAGTATTTGAAAATCTAATTTTAAATATTTTAAAAGTAAATTATTAAAATTTGAAAATTATTTTAAAAAAACCGTTATTACTTTTAAATTATTTAAAAGACCGTAAAACATTTATTGAATGTCAAATTAAGCGAGAAAATAAATTATCAATAGATAAATAATGAAACCAACAAAGCGATAATTAAATTTAAATTATCCATACAAATTAAACAACTAATAAAACCAACAAAGTCACAATAAAATTATCCAACAACAAACCACTAATAATAAGGCCTATTTGGGTTTGTGGTGCTTGTTGGGATCCGGATGTAAAAGCGGCTTGTCGTCCAATCATCTTCTTCATCGTCCTGCTTTGTTGGGGTTGTGGTTGGCGTGGTTTTGATCTGAAATTCTTTGGGACGGTTGTTGGAATTCTTGCGAGGAGACATGGCGTGGGCGGCGTGGTGGCGATGGGCTGAGGCTGGAATGGGCTGCGGAGGAGAGTTTAAATCGAGGCTCGGTGACCATATGGTGACCATATGAGGGTGACCATATGGGTATGGCGAGACGATTGAAGCGCGGTTTGCTCATAGTTGATTGGAGGTGGAAGGCACGAGTGCTTCTTTGAAAGCACCTCCGTGAGAATTTGCATCCTGGCGGTGGATAAGGTGCTTGATGAGGATGATGATGGCATAGATGGCCTTGCATAAGACAAACTATCCATTACTTGCTTCTGAATTCCTCATTGATTCTGCGTTCTTGACTTGCTTTGCTCTCGCATCTCCGAATCTCACGCTCATAGTTGCTCAATTTCTCGGTCAATCACGCAACCTCGGCTTTCGCTCTTGAGGTGGGGACATGAGGCGTCCATGCTTGCTTTGTTGAAGAGAATTTGACACGAAATTCGAACAATAGAATTTGGAAAAGAACGCGCCCATACCACGGATCACGGTAGCAGACCTTTTCTTCTGGCGATGGACCAGCCAAGTTCTTTCCATTTTGCTAAGGCCAATCGAGCCTCCTCATCCGGGATCAACCTCGGTCCATTACTCTCCTGTGTTTGCCGATACTCCTGCGCCAATTATTGAATGCTTCTGAATCATCCTTGGCGCTCTTGAAACTCACCGTGTCCTCGCGCATATGAAGTTGCACGTGTATCTCGGCAAAGTAGGTGGCCAGACCAAGAAAAGCCTCCTGTATATATATAGTATTAATTTATAATATTAGTATTTAATAAAATATAAAATTTGAAGAATTAAAAAGAAAGATATATAAAATATTACGTGCGTTTAGCATGATCATATGGTGATAGAACAGCCCGATTTAAGCAACCACCATTCTCGAAGCTTGGTTCGCGGCGACTCTCTCGACATTTTTTTATAATCATCATGCGCCCATTTCGGTTGGAGTTGATCCCATATAGGCGGACCAATCAATCAGAATGCTCTACTCGGTGGCTTGTCACGCTCTTCCCGCGACATTTGGAAAAAGCGGTGAAAGCTCTTGAATTGAAGACTTTCTTAAGCGCATGGTCATCCTCGGGTTTCCATGCGAATGTTGCTGGTTGCACAAAATAAAATAACTTGTTAGAAAAAACAACTTAATGAATTCAAGAATTTGGAATAATTAAAAATTAATTAAATAGTAAAAAAACTTACCTAAATTGATTCCAAAATTTGGGTTTGCGGATCTTTTTAACCTCCGACCAATCAACCCGAAGTTGTGTAATTTGCTTTGATTATACTTGTTATCGCTTTGGACACAATCCTCCCGGGATCAAAGTGTACATAAGAAAGAAAAATTAAAATGATATTAATTTAAAAGACAAATTTCAAATACAATTACAAATACAAATATATATAATAAATACTTACGATTTCCAACAACCTCCACAACGATCGGCCGTCATCCAAAATATCAACCACGTCGGTTTGCGCATCATACACGCGTGGTGGCGTATCTGGATCGGCGAGGTGCCCATACTACAGGGTGGAGCGGCGCGAGTTCAACGCCACGGGCTCGTCGATGATGGCATACGCACATAGTTGCCATGAACAAGTCGATATACTATCTTACGCTTACGGCGGCGTAAAGAAGTACATATCTTCTTTCCTTTATCACGAGGCGCGGCGGGTGGGTCCTCATCATGTGGTGAGTCACCAGGCTAAATAACGATGCCATAACTATTACGTAGCTATAAAAAAAGTTAATAACATATATAAATGATGAATATATAACATAGGCAAATATATATCAAGACTGATAAATATAAATATTATTTGACAACAAATTCCTTTTAATGATGAATAACATAGGCAAATATATATCAAGTCGATAAATATAAATATTACAAACCAACAAATTATATATCAAATCGATAAATATAAATATTATTTGACAACAAATAATATTGAACTTTGAATAACATAGGGAAATATATATCAAGTCGATAAATATAAATATTACAAACCAACAAATTATTTAAATAAGATAACATGACATTAATTAATTAGAATCCCATTCTTTCTCAAAATCACCATCATCATCGGATAAGTCAACTCCCGATACAGAGCGTGATCGATTGCGTCCTCATGATCTGTATCTTCGTCTTCATTAACTTCATCGCGACGTTGGACTCATCACGTAAGCGAGTAATGATCTCGACTTCAATCACTTCATTTACATTGGACATTTCTTACGATGATATGGCACATCTTCCAACGTGTCGTTTGTCTCGATGTAACCTCTTGGTTTTGTCTTAATTGCGACACACCAACCACGCCGATCGATCCGTGTTGATGGATAAGAGACATAGTAGACTTGTCTCACATTTTGTGCAATCACAAAAGGATCGTCTGATCGATATCTACCACTCATTTTAATGTCCACTTTGTATTTGTCTTTGGGTTAAACTTTGTTCCTCGAGGGGCGGATCAAACCAATTCTGATAAAAAAAGCGATTATCTTTTGATGATAATCAAGATAAGGGTATGCAAGTTCATAAATGTGTTCAACAACACCATAGAAATCATCTTCGCCTCTCCCGGTGTCACCCTTCATGCAAACTCCACTATTCACTTTGTTTCTCTGCCTTACATCCATTTGTTAGTGTGAAATTTGTAACCATTCACAAAGTATGTGTGTCATTCTTTAACACATCTTCGAGGACCATCGAGATAAGTTTCTCGGTGTTGGTTGGTAGGAGTTAGGCGGAAGGGAATACATCTGTGCTTAAACCACATTGGAAAATGCGCATGAATATGAAGCGACGATTGTTCTTCACTTACTCCTCGATGTCAAAAACTCCCTAATGAGAAATTAACAATTGTTACACACACATTTCCTTAATTTATAAAGAAATTAAGATAACTAGCTAGCTAGGTTGAGAAAGACATACTCAATGAATGGTTGGACCTCGATGCAGTTTATCAAGACATGAACATGGGCTGAGTTTAACTCTTCTTACATTGCTTGATGAATT
The DNA here is from genome assembly GCA_020916435.1 of Oxytropis ochrocephala. Classification (NCBI taxonomy): domain Eukaryota; kingdom Viridiplantae; phylum Streptophyta; class Magnoliopsida; order Fabales; family Fabaceae; genus Oxytropis; species Oxytropis ochrocephala. The sequence goes on along the minus strand of CM037093.1, from coordinate 87,358,856 downwards.
GACTCTTTTCGGCACGGACGACCGGGGAGACAAAAGGCGACAAAGCTAAACGATGTCTTGGTGGTTCAATGTTGATTTCATTTCGACTACTTGTAGGAGCCAAATCATTGTTGAAATAATATGAACAAAAATGAGTTGTTTCACGATGCAAGTAAGGCGAACATATCGATCCTTCAACTCTAGCTTTATTTTTGGTGATCTTTTGAATCACCCATGAACCTATAGAAAATTATATGTTAATAATAATGTGTTGAAATTGTAGTAAACTTCTTTCATATGTATATTAAGCGACCTTTCAAGCGGATACATCCATCTGTATTGGGCGAGTCCACCAAGTTTAACCGATTCTAGAGATGAAACAACAACATGCTCCATAGAATCAAAGAAACCGGGGAAAAATTCTCTCCAACTTGCATAAGATAAGTGGGATGTCTTGTTCCATTTTTGTCGAGATCATTAAGCTTTAAGCGTTGCGAACACAAATTCTTAAAGTATTGACTTATTTCAATGGCGGATTCAAAACATGTGTTGGCAACGAACTAAAAGCGATAGGAAGTAAGCACTCCATGAAGACATGACAATCATGGCTCTTCATACCATGCAACCTCCCATTATCCACATCGCACATCTTGCTAAATTGGAAGAATAACCGAAATCGACATTTTCAAGCTGTTTTATCCACCGATAAACTTCTTTTTAAACTTGTTCGGTAGATAAAGTATAATTGGTTTTGGGTTTCAACGTCCTAGTACCTGCTCAACCAACGACAAATCCTTTACGCTGCGATAAATGATCCACGTCCTTCCTAGCCTTCTCATTGTCTTTTGTTTTACCTTTTACATTCATAACGATGTTAAATATGTTATCAAAAAATTCTTTTCAATGTGCATGACATCCAGTTGTGTCTCGATGAGATTATCTTTCCAATATGGAAGTTCCCAAAAAATACTCTTTTTGTCCAATTATGCCATACTCCATAACCATGCGGACGAGAAACAACACACCAGCGACTTCTCTTTGGAGGATATCCTTGACACTTGTTCCAAACTTCTTACGGTGTCGACTATGGGGAGGTTCACTGTTTCAATACTTCCCTTGATGAATGCATATTTTGACCTTCTAAATGGATGATCGCTAGGTAAAAACCTACGGTGTGAGTCGAAACCATGATGTTTTTCCTCCATATTTAAGAGTAAAAGCTCTTGTGTCAACCATGCAAATCGGACACGCCATCTTACCATGTGTCCCCCATCCTGACAACATTCCATAGGCAGGGAAGTCATTGATGGTCCACATCAAAGCCGCCCTCATGAGAAAATTTTGTTTGCGTCTTTGCATCATAAGTTAAAACACCATGCCACAACCTTTTTAGGTCATCGATCAAAGGTTGCAAATATATGTCAATACCATTTGTTGGATTGTGTGGTCTGGAATAATGGCATTTAAGAACATGTATGGTTTAGACATACACATTTACGGAGGAAGGTTATGCGGGGTAACAATAAGCGGCCAACAATAATACGGTAATGCCGATGCTTGAATATACGGTGTGAAACCATCAGAGCATAAACCAAGGCGAACATTGCGTGGATCACTAGCAAAATCTGGATGAACACGATCGAAATGCTTCCAAGCTTCACCATCAGATGGGTGGCGTAATTCACCAGAATTGTTTCTATTTTCATAGTGCCATGACATTTTACCCGCGATCTCCTTTGAAGTAAACATCCTCTGTAGCCTTGGTATAAGAGCGGATAGAACATTGCTTTCAGTGGAACCGGTTTGCCTCTACTCGTCCACTTTCCTGCTGCACACGCGTGGCGTGGCTCTCCACACAACTTGCATTCCGACAACTCTCCATCATTTATCCCAAACTCATTGCTATAATATAGCATGCAACCCGACACACAACAATCAATTCTCTTAGATTTTAAGCCAAGCTTCGACACCAATCTTTTAGCATCATAATAACTCTGCGGCAAAAGTCCTCTAATGGGGGTTGCATCCAACATCATTTTTGTCATATATTCCATGCACAATTCAGCAACATTAAATTGAGACTTGAGACCCAACAACCGAACACACATTGATAATTTAGATTCGTTAGATCCTTCAAATAATGGTTGATTTGTCTCACTCAAAAACATATAAAACCTCTGAGCTTCTTCATTCGGAACTTCTTCAGCATCATATTGTGGTTCCTCAAAATCCAAATTTACACCGATAGCATCACGTATTGTAACGCCCCAAATTTTATTAGAAATTATTTGGAGTTGATTTGATAGGGTAGTGGACCATGTTGAGAAGGACTAAAATTGATGTTATAAATACTTAATATAAGATGATGATTATTATTATTATTATTATTATTATTATTATTAATATTATTATTGTTATTATTAAAAGCAAGTTTCTAGGGAAAACCAACGTGGTTATAGGAGGGAGGAAAAGTAGGAGGAAAAGTAGCATATGGTTGGGAATTAAAAATCAAATTAAAAAAGGGTTAGAGTGTTGATGCTCATTTGAATAAGGAGTGGGGTGTAGTAAATAAATGGGGAGTGTTTTAGTTAAATAGGGAGGGATATGAGAAAGTAATTAAGGAGGTGCAATTAGGGCCCATTGGAGTTAAGTGGCCCAAACCCAATTAATAAAAACATTAGGGTCTTAGGAGAAACCCTCATTAGAAGCAAAAGATCAAAAATTAGAAAGGAGAGGAGAGTGAGAAGAGTGTGACGGCTAGGGCTTGAGAGAGGAGAGAGATGCGTGAAGAACCAAGAAGGAAGAAGAAAAACGTGGATTGTTGGTGTCTAGGGAGGTGTTCTTGAGAGCTTTGGTCTTCTTCTTCAATTTTAAAAGGTATGGGGCTCTCTTTCATAGTTAATAATTTATAAACCATGAAATCATAGGGATTAGGTGTTAGGAGTAATTGTTTAAATTGATTCATGAAGTATTTGAGTGATTGGGTGATTGTTTGATTTTATATGTGATTGAATTGAAAGGTTATTGTATTGATTGTTGATATTAAGGTGTTATAACATGAATTTAATGCAATATGATGTGTAATAGGTGTTAATTAATATGGAGATGATTGGTTGTTAAATTGATATAATTGAATAGGAGAAATATTGGTGCTTGTTAGGTGTTTGATAGATTGTTTGAATTAGAGTTGAGTAGGAGTGTGAATGTTGATGATGAGCTTTCCTTGTTTATGGTTTTTGTGTGTTTTCTGGACACTGTTTCGGTTTTTCTCAACTGGTACTGTTTGGTTGATCCAAAAATTGTGTGGCTAATTGTTTTTGAAAATAGACTTAAGGCCGGTCGTTTTGGCACTGGTTTAGTTCAATTCGGAGTTGTGTAGCTCAAGTTATGAGTCTCTAAAGTTAGGTCAAATTTCTGGAGTCAAACTGGGAGTAGGTTCAGTTTTTGCAGGTTTTGTGTGATCAATTGAACTCCGTTTTGAGTGATTCTTACTTCATTGAAAAATAGACTTAATTATCTACAGAAATAGGCACTGATTTCACTGAGTTTCATTAAGAAATGAGAAAGAGAATTTGGTTGCAAGTTGGGTAAAGCGTTCTGTCCGATTTTGGTACCTCAGTGTAGTGTTTTGAAAAACTGTACCAACTGGACACTTATTTTGAAAAACTAAAATCATAGGTAGAAACTACACTCAGAGGGCTTTCCAATGAGTGGTCTTTTGTAATTTTTCGATGTCGCTTTCTATTTTAAATAATTCGCGAAGTAGGAGTACTGCTGTAGGAATCCAGCACTTTGTGCGGGGTTGCCAATGTTACCCAAAGTGTCAAAAATACTGTTTTGGTCCCTCTGAACTTTTAGTCCCCAAAAATGTTATTTTGGTCCTTAGGTGTGGGTTTAGTCCTGGTGTTGACTTTAGTCCTTTGGTGTAGAATTAGTCTTGGTGATCTTTTAGTCCCTATAAATTTCTATTTGTGGTGTGGTGTATTATTGGTGAATAAATATTGGTGAGTTGGGGTCTATGACCTTTCCTTTGGTGTTGGTGAGCCCACAAGGCTATTGGTGAGCATGCTATTGCATTATTTTGGTGATTTGGTGTTTACGGTGCATAGTCATGGTGTCGCATAATCATATGCATTTTTGGTGAATAGGCCTCGGCCTCTTAAAATATTTTGGTGTTTGGTGAATGCCCTCAAGGCAATTTTGGTGATGGATCCACATGCATATGCCCGATGGAGTTTTGGGTTGCATCTCATACATTGCATACATGTTACAGTGATTGATTGTGCCTTCATAATTCTTGGTGTAACTATAATTCTCGGTGTAACTATAATTCTTGGTGTAACTATAATTCTTGGTGAAACTATAATTCTTGGTGTAAATCTTGTATTCTTGGTGTAACTATACTTCTTGGTGTAATCTGTATTCTTGGTGTAATCAGTAGTCACAGTGTAGTTTGTATTAGTAGTGTATTTGAATTGACTGTACCTTTGGTGTGCCTATTCTCTTTGTGTTTCTGTTTTATTTATTATTATCTATGTATTGAGACTCACCTCTTTGCGTCGTGTTGCCTCGTATGTGTCGGCAACTGCGGTGACGATGTTGAAGGTGACTAGAGATCCTTCTTCTATTATGGTCGAGTCGCTCGATCACGTAGCACCGGGGTGTTTAGTTGTTATTTCTTATATATTTGAACTAAGATGTTAAGTTATTATTTCCACTGCTGTAGTATTTTGTCATCGGACATTGTTGGTGCTATGTATCATTTACTGAAGTTTATTTTGACTAATACTTTGGAGTTTTATTTTAATTACTATTTTGGAGTTGTTTAAGGTGTTTTGTTTTAAATGTGACACCCTCGGGTGGTCTCACTGAAAGTTTTTACGCACTCTGATTTTCAAAATTAATTGAATAGTAGTTATGGTAGAAAGGGGTGTTACATAAGTGGTATCGGAGCGATTCGGTGCAATGTCCGCCAAGTTGTCGAGTCTGTTAACCCTCGAGTCTTGGTACTCGTTCTAAGTTATAGTTATGTTGTTGTTTATTGCGGTCGAATGTTGTGAACGTCTAGGTCTTGTGTTGTCTGCTATGATTGATCTTGTATTGCCTGTTGTGTTCTCTGTGTCCCTTGTCGATCTTCGACAGAGACTTTGTTATGAATTTTTGTTTGCCGTTGGATGGGGTAATTGTAATCTTGGGTATGAACTGGTTAGAGCATAACCATGTTCCTATTAGTTAAATTTTAGAGGACGACGAAAATATTCTAAGTGGGGGAGAGTTGTAACGCCCCAAATTTTATTAGAAATTATTTGGAGTTGATTTGATAGGGTAGTGGACCATGTTGAGAAGGACTAAAATTGATGTTATAAATACTTAATATAAGATGATGATTATTATTATTATTATTATTATTAATATTATTATTGTTATTATTAAAAGCAAGTTTCTAGGGAAAACCAACGTGGTTATAGGAGGGAGGAAAAGTAGGAGGAAAAGTAGCATATGGTTGGGAATTAAAAATCAAATTAAAAAAGGGTTAGAGTGTTGATGCTCATTTGAATAAGGAGTGGGGTGTAGTAAATAAATGGGGAGTGTTTTAGTTAAATAGGGAGGGATATGAGAAAGTAATTAAGGAGGTGCAATTAGGGCCCATTGGAGTTAAGTGGCCCAAACCCAATTAATAAAAACATTAGGGTCTTAGGAGAAACCCTCATTAGAAGCAAAAGATCAAAAATTAGAAAGGAGAGGAGAGTGAGAAGAGTGTGACGGCTAGGGCTTGAGAGAGGGAGAGATTGCGTGAAGAACCAAGAAGGAAGAAGAAAAATGTGGATTGTTGGTGTCTAGGGAGGTGTTCTTGAGAGCTTTGGTCTTCTTCTTCAATTTTAAAAAGGTATGGGGGCTCTCTTTCATAGTTAATAATTTATAAACCATGAAATCATAGGGATTAGGTGTTAGGAGTAATTGTTTAAATTGATTCATGAAGTATTTGAGTGATTGGGTGATTGTTTGATTTTATATGTGATTGAATTGAAAGGTTATTGTATTGATTGTTGATATTAAGGTGTTATAACATGAATTTAATGCAATATGATGTGTAATAGGTGTTAATTAATATGGAGATGATTGGTTGTTAAATTGATATAATTGAATAGGAGAAATATTGGTGCTTGTTAGGTGTTTGATAGATTGTTTGAATTAGAGTTGAGTAGGAGTGTGAATGTTGATGATGAGCTTTCCTTGTTTATGGTTTTTGTGTGTTTTCTGGACACTGTTTCGGTTTTTCTCAACTGGTACTGTTTGGTTGATCCAAAAATTGTGTGGCTAATTGTTTTTGAAAATAGACTTAAGGCCGGTCGTTTTGGCACTGGTTTCGTTCAATTCGGAGTTGTGTAGCTCAAGTTATGAGTCTCTAAAGTTAGGTCAAATTTCTGGAGTCAAACTGGGAGTAGGTTCAGTTTTTGCAGGTTTTGTGTGATCAATTGAACTCCGTTTTGAGTGATTCTTACTTCATTGAAAAATAGACTTAATTATCTACGAAATAGGCACTGATTTCACTGAGTTTCATTAAGAAATGAAAAGAGAATTTGGTTGCAAGTTGGGTAAAGCGTTCTGTCTGATTTTGGTACCTCAGTGTAGTGTTTTGAAAAACTGTACCAACTGGACACTTATTTTGAAAAACTAAAATCATAGGTAGAAACTACACTCAGAGGGCTTTCCAATGAGCGGTCTTTTGTAATTTTTCGATGTCGCTTTCTATTTTAAATAATTCGCCAGTAGAGTACTGCTGTAGGAATCCAGCACTTTGTGCGGGGGTTGCCAATGTTACCCAAAGTGTCAAAAATACTGTTTTGGTCCCTCTGAACTTTTTAGTCCCCAAAAATGTTATTTTGGTCCTTAGGTGTGGGTTTAGTCCCTGGTGTTGACTTTAGTCCTTTGGTGTAGAATTAGTCTTGGTGATCTTTTAGTCCCTATAGAATTTCTATTTGTGGTGTGGTGTATTATTGGTGAATAAATATTGGTGAGTTGGGGTCTATGACCTTTCCTTTGGTGTTGGTGAGCCCACAAGGCTATTGGTGAGCATGCTATTGCATTATTTTGGTGATTTGGTGTTTCTGGTGCATAGTCATGGTGTCGCATAATCATATGCATTTTTGTGAATAGGCCTCGGCCTCTTAAAATATTTTGGTGTTTGGTGAATGCCTCTCAAGGCAATTTTGGTGATGGATCCACATGCATATGCCCAGTGGAGTTTTGGGTTGCATCTCATACATTGCATACATGTTCTGGTGATTGATTGTGCCTTCATAATTCTTGGTGTAACTATAATTCTCGGTGTAACTATAATTCTTGGTGTAACTATAATTCTTGGTGAAACTATAATTCTTGGTGTAACTGTATTCTTGGTGTAACTATACTTCTTGGTGTAACTGTATTCTTGGTGTAATCTGTAGTCCCAGTGTAGTTTGTATTAGTAGTGTATTTGAATTGACTGTACCTTTGGTGTGCCTATTCTCTTTGTGTTTCTGTTTTATTTATTATTATCTATGTATTGAGACTCACCTCTTCGCGTCGTGTTGCCTCGTATGTGTCGGCAACTGCAGTGAGTGTGATGATGAAAAGGTGACTAGAGATCCTTCTTCTATTATGGTCGAGTCACTCACGATCACGTAGCACCGGGGTGTTTAGTTGTTATTTCTTATATATTTGAACTAAGATGTTAAGTTATTATTTCCCTTTCTTTGTAGTATTTTGTCATCGGACATTGTTGGTGCTATGTATCATTTATCAAAGTTTATTTTGACTAATACTTTGGAGTTTTATTTTAATTACTATTTTGGAGTTGTTTAAGGTGATTTGTTTTAAATGTGACACCTCGGGTGGTCTCACCGAAAAGTTTTTACGCACTCTGATTTTCAAAATTAATTGAATAGTAGTTATGGTAGAAAGGGGGTGTTACATAAGTGGTATCGAGCGATTCGATCAATCCGCCAAGTTGTCGAAGTCTGTTAACCCTCGAGTCTTGGTACTCGTTCTAAGTTATAGTTATGTTGTTGTTTATTGCGGTCGAATGTTGTGAGCGTCTAGGTCTTGTGTTATCCGCTATGATTGATCTTGTATTGCTGTTGTGTTCTCTGTGTCCCTTGTCGATCTTCGACAGAGACTTTGTTATGAATTTTTGTTTGCCGTTGGATGGGGTAATTGTAATCTTGGGTATGAACTGGTTAGAGCATAACCATGTTCCTATTAGTTAAATTTTCGAGGACGAAAATATTCTAAGTGGGGGAGAGTTGTAACGCCCCAAATTTTATTAGAAATTATTTGGAGTTGATTTGATAGGGTAGTGGACCATGTTGAGAAGGACTAAAATTGATGTTATAAATACTTAATATAAGATGATGATTATTATTATTATTATTATTATTAATATTATTATTGTTATTATTAAAAGCAAGTTTCTAGGGAAAACCAACGTGGTTAAAGGAGGGAGGAAAAGTAGGAGGAAAAGTAGCATATGGTTGGGAATTAAAAATCAAATTAAAAAAGGGTTAGAGTGTTGATGCTCATTTGAATAAGGAGTGGGGTGTAGTAAATAAATGGGGAGTGTTTTAGTTAAATAGGGAGGGATATGAGAAAGTAATTAAGGAGGTGCAATTAGGGCCCATTGGAGTTAAGTGGCCCAAACCCAATTAATAAAAACATTAGGGTCTTAGGAGAAACCCTCATTAGAAGCAAAAGATCAAAAATTAGAAAGGAGAGGAGAGTGAGAAGAGTGTGACGGCTAGGGCTTGAGAGAGGGAGAGATTGCGTGAAGAACCAAGAAGGAAGAAGAAAAACGTGGATTGTTGGTGTCTAGGGAGGTGTTCTTGAGAGCTTTGGTCTTCTTCTTCAATTTTAAAAAGGTATGGGGGCTCTCTTTCATAGTTAATAATTTATAAACCATGAAATCATAGGGATTAGGTGTTAGGAGTAATTGTTTAAATTGATTCATGAAGTATTTGAGTGATTGTTTGATTTTATATGTGATTGAATTGAAAGGTTATTGTATTGATTGTTGATATTAAGGTGTTATAACATGAATTTTATGGATCGAAAGATACATTTCGAACAGGGACATCTAATTCCACCTTGTTGCTCAAATTCTTTTTGACACTTAGCTAAAAGAACAAACTCTTCAACTCCTTCAACAAAACGTCGTTTCAACCCCGCTCTTCCAGGATATAATCGATCATACATCCAACTACGATCCATTTTTTGTGGATGTCCTAAATAAATTTATTACAACATATATGTCTATCAGAACAATAGACATTTTCATTTTTAATATTATAGCTACTATTATCTTTGTAGACTAACAAAAATTTAAATAAACTATCAACTATTATATTATATTTTACTATGACCCTAATTATTTCAATTCATTAAATCAAATAACAATAATAAACAATAAATGAAACAAATATTAACAAATAACTAATCTAAATATTATACAAAATAATATTTACTATCACATATCTTCTTATTTATTTTTTTAAATAAACATAAACAGTTTTCAATTAAAATTAAAAATAAATTAATAATTTCGAAAATATATATTTAACTAACTAATATTAACTATATTAATAGTGATTTTAAATCTAATTATTTAATTAATACAAAATAATATTTATTAATAAACATAAATGAGTTTTCAATTAAAATTAAAAATAAATTAATAATTTCAAAAATATCTATTTAACTAACTATTATTAACTATATTAATAGTGATTTCAAACTAATACAAAATAATATTTACTAATTATTTTAAACTAATTATTTAACTAATACAAAATAATATTTACTATCACATATTATCATATTTATTTTTATATAAACATAAATGATTTTCAATCTAATTATTTAACTAATACTAAATCAAATAATAATTACAATTAATAAACTAACTAATAATATTTAACTAACTAATATTAACTATATTAATAATAATAATTTCAAAAAATATCTATTTAACTAACTAATAATATTTACTATTAATGCAAAATTTTAAGTTTACATTTAACTAAAGTAACATTTTACGTGATTACCAAATCAAAAAACAGTTTTTAACTAAATAATAATAATAATAATAATAATAATAATAATAATAATTATAAGTTCATTACTAACCGGTATGCCGAGAAGTCTCTGACTTAATGTTAGTATCTTGAACAAATTCAACCAAATTGCGAGATAACTCTCCAACTTTCCCCAAATTCAAGCAATACCTAAACAAATAATATCAAAATTAGTAACTAATAACTCATATTAAAAAATAGTTGCACATATAAATTACATTACATATACAAACCACAACCACAACATACCTTCAGTAAAATCAGAACCAAAACAAATAGAACAGAGGAGGAAGATGGAAACAACGAGAGAGATGACGGCGACAAAGTGGAGAGAACGGCGGAGGAAGATGGAAACGTGCTAAGTATGAAAGAAGAGAGAATTGGAGAAGAAGAGAGAATTGGAGAAGAATAGAGAATTGAGAGAAGAATTGAAGAGAGAATGGGAGAATGAGAAAAAAAAGCGGATGAAATGCATAAGTAGGCATTTTAAAGACCGTTGGGATTACTGCATGGAAAAATTATAGCCGTTGACATTACCGGCGGAATTTGAAATTAATTTTTTTATTAAATATTCGAATAATAAATTACCGTGATTCGCTTTATTCTGTGAATTTGAAATTAATTTTTTATTAAATATTCGAATAATAAATTACCGTGAATTTACGATTACCGGCGGCCCATATATTACCGGCGACCCATACAATTACCGGCGGCCCCTTTAAAAAAATTAAAAAAAATAACGGATATATTTCAAAAACCCGCCGGTAATAGACAAGAACCCGCCGGTAAGTTAGCGGCGCAAATTAATCCGCCGGAAAACACCTAAAATCCGCCGGTAATTTACAGACGGATAAAATCCGCCGGAAACTTTCTAAAGCCGCCGGTAATTTACCGGCGGATACAATCCGCCGGAAAGTTCGCGCCGGTATTTGACATAATTCTTGTAGTGTAGCCAATAGAAGCCCCCACGAAATCCCTATTGGGAAATATTTAGCTTTGAAGACACGTGATATAATAGCATTTGTGTTGGTAAGAATTTTCCAACCTTGCTTCTCTAGCATAGCCAAACTAAAGATATGAAAAGGCCGAAAACCCATACCTCCATACTTCTTACTCATAGCAAATTTATCCCAACTTTAAACCAGTTTGATACCCTTCCCATGAGCTCTATTTGATCCCACCAAAAAGAATTGATCACATGCTCCATTTCTTCCCCTAGGGATGTGGGAATAAGAAATGTGTTCATACAATAGATTGGTATAGCTTGCACCACAGACTTGACTAGGACCTTTCTACCTGCCTTTGAAAGATTCTTGCCCGACCAACTATGAATTTTATTCCAAACTCTATCTCTGAGATAGTAGAAGATGGACTTTTTCTTCCTCCCCACCATGGATGGAAGACCCAAATACTTCCCGGTACTAAGACGTTCAGCTGTGACACTTAGAAGGTTGGACACAAGATCAAACATGTCAGCTGAAGTGTTGTTGTTGAAAAATAGCTCGAACTTTTGAAGGTTAATTGTTTGACCTGATGCCAACTCATATGTTGCAAGAATATCATTCATCACCTTACATTATTTTTCAGTATCGCTGAAAAACAAAAAAAATAATCGTCAGCAAATAACAAGTGTGTGATGATAGGAGCACCTCGACACACTTTAATGTCATGAGAGTCAGACTCCCTTCAGCTTTCCTTATAAGTCTTGTAAGGCCCTTAGCTCGAAGAATAAATAAATAAGGTGAAAGAGGGTCTCCTTGTCTAAGACCTCTACCAGATTTCTCATGCCCAACACTATCATCATCCACAAGAATTTGGTAGTCAATAGTTTCTAAACACATCATCATCTAGTTAACCCATTTTTCATGAAAACCCATCTTAACGAGAACAGACCTCAGATACTCGCAGTTGACTCTATCATATACTTTGCTTATGTCAATTTTAAATGCAACCTCTCCTTCCTTACCCCTACTTTACAGTTCATATGATGAATAGTCACATTAGCAACCATAACTTTATCTAAAATGGAGCGATTTTGAACAAAAGCGGATTGCTAAGGAGAAATACATTTAGACAACAAAGGTTTCAATATCTATTTGCTAACACCTTAGAAAGAATTTTTTAAAGAACGTTGCAAAGGCAAGTCAGAGATCTCTCATAGAAGGTGGGTTTTGCTTTTTAGAAATAAGAACGACACTAGTATCATTTAAATGAAGAGGAAAAAACTCTTGTTGAAGCCATAGCTAACATGCACAAAAAACTTCTTCACCACAAAGATGCCAAAAACGCTTGTAAAAAACTGAATTCAAACTGTCTAGCCCGACGCTTTGTCACTATGCATATCACGAAGAGCCTCCCCAAACTCTTCCTTTGTGGATTCTTGTAGAAGGATATTGTTATCCTCAGTACATAGTAATCAGACTCAGTATTGCATCAATAACTGGTCGGGTGACTTGCTCCTTGTATTGGAAGAGATTCTCAAAATGTTGCTTGGTCGTTGCTGCATTGTCTTCTTGTTAAGAACCTGACTACCATCTTCTCATTCCAATACTTTAGCCTCGTTATGACGCTTTCTAGTTGATGCTACATCATGAAACATCGAGAGTTGGAATCACCATTCTTGAGCCAAAGAACCTTTTTCCGTTGCTTCCAAAATGACTCTCCTTGAGCAAGCAATTTACTAGGTTTTCGTTAGACCTCAAGATAACGCGTGGTAGCCTCTTGAGAGACATCTTCACGCAACACTTCAAGCTATTTTCTACACCTCTCTATATCTCCATGGTATCACACACGAAAATCTCTCCCTCACACATTCATCTCTTTAGTGCATGCTTTTAATCTATTCAACACATCTAGACCTTCTCCTAACCTCCATTTCTCAACAACGGAATCAAGACTATCCTCCTCAAGCCAAGCATTTTCAAATTTGAAATGTATTCCTATTCTCCTACGCCCTTGGCCAAACAAATGAAGAATAATATGAGAGTGGTCAGATTTATCTACCACAGTATTGCACAAGCGATGATTAGGAAATTCATCCATCCACATTTAGTTTCCATGGCTCTATCTAATCTCTCATCCTTGAATACAAAGGTGAATGGTAATTAATGTATTCTCCCTAAATACAAAGGTGATTCAAATCCAAAGGTTGTTATAAACGCGAGCAAGATAAAACACAGTCGGTCCAGGGTGAATGATATAATTCTTACCAAACCCGGCTGCAGTGACCCTGATCCGAAAGCGCCAAGGACCAATAGGGATAAAGATATTAAGAACACGTTGTTCAATCAGAAAAAACATTTTAATGAAATTAAACTCACAAGATTTTGAATTTGAATGCATGTGTGATATGTGATGAATTTTAACACTTTAATTAGTTGTCATATTTTAAATGGCTGTTTCTATATTTGTCATTTTTTGGTTTGAATCACTACTAGCTACTTAGGAGACTCCCAATGTTTTCAATGAGCGGCTAATATCCGCTCATGCTTAGGAGTAAGTTTCGCGTTGGGCAACACCAAATTTGTCGATTATGAGAATCGAACTTGGGAGCACCGAGTAGAGCTGGCAAAACGGGCTACCCGGCCCATATCGGGCTGACCCACATCGGGTTCGGGCTTTTAAGGGCTGGGCTAAAAAGCCCGGGTTGAATTTCGGGCTCATCTTTTATGGCCCAAGCCCAGCCCTATGCGGGCCAAGGGCTTTTCGGGCTAGCCCGCATTACGCGCGATTTTAGCCACAATTGCATTGTTTAAACGAATCCTTAGTGGTAGATTCACTGTTCAAAAATTAACTCTTTATTAATGTCAAAATAAAATGAATCTACCAATCCAATACACACACCGTCATAGTATCATTTGTTAGAATTAATATTAGACTGAAACTAGTATGGAGCAAGAAATTCATGTTTCTTTACAATAAACCAATACCAGCTGTGTGAGTGAAAAGTACTAGCCATATACCACATCATGAGTGGAAATAAAAATAGTTAAGCGATGAGTGCATAGGAGTATATAATTTCGAGTTAAAAGAATTAATTTCAAGATGATGGGAGTGTCCAACGATAACGAAGGCAAGAAGACTGATGAATTGGAATTGGAGGATAGGAATTAATTAATTTGGGGAATTGGAATTGGTTGTTTTTTTGGTGACTATGAATTAATCAATTTGGGAAACGAGGAGACGGTGAGGTGACAATCATGAGTGACTTTGGCTTACCATTTTTTGTTTTAATCACACGGGCCTGCGGGCTACCCATGGCCCGGGCGGACTAGCCCGACACGGGCTCGGACTTTTTAGGATCGGGCTAAAAAGCCCGGGTGTAAAAATGGGCTCAACTTCTTCGGCCCAAGCCCTATGTTTTTACGGGCTAGCCCGGCCCGGCCCGGCAAGCCCGGCCCATTTTGCCAGCTCTAGCACCGAGTCAACCCCTGTATCCCATGGTAGCTTATGCCATTAGGCCAACAGTGTTGGTTTCTTTATTCATCATTTTGATATTTAGGGTTATGTTATTAATTATTTTGTTTTTTAATTATATTTTCATTTATTTATTTTAGAGATTACAATACATATAATGTGTAATAAACAATTAAGTATCGTAGAAAAATACTAATAATTTCATGAGAAAAAAATAAAATTTATTAATTTTCTTATTTAATATTGTATTGGTCAACCTTATTTTGTTTTTGACATCAACCTTATTTTGTTGGTCAACCTTTTATTGTTTTATTAAATTAAAATAATTACATTAAAATTAAAATACAAATATAACAAGAAAGGAGGTAGTGCATTTATTCCCATGACACTAGGCATGGCAACGGGGAGGGGCGGGGTCCCCGTCCCCGACCACCACTACAAGAAAATCGTTGATTTGCCACGGACATTTCCGTGGCAAATGTACAAATTTCCGTGGCAAAACACCATTTGCCACGGATTTGCCACGGACAAAAAATGGTGGCAAAAACGCTCGTCGCAAATCGTTTGCCACGGACTTTTCCGTGGCAAATATTTCCGTCGCTAATCCGTCGCAAAGTTCCGTGGCAAAGTAAGATAAGAAATCAACGCGAAATCGAAGCACACAAAGTAAGATAAGAAATGAAGTTGAAATTGATAAAGTAAGATAAGAAATGAAATTGATAAAGTAAGATAAAAAACTGAATTATAAAATACAGCAACCCCCAGTGAAATTGATAAATCCCCAAATTGATCAAACAAGAAATCAACGCGAAATCGAAGCACACAAAGTAAGATAAGAAATGAAGTTGAAATTGAAGTTAGGGTTTCAATTAGGTTACCTTCACACAAGATGATGAAGCCAAGATCGCACGAACGGAGAAGAGGAGCACGATCGGAGAAGACGAAATGTAAATTATCGCAACAAGAGAAGTAGCATGAGAGGTTCGATTGTTGATTTACGGAAGTTCGGTTTGTTCGATGTCCGGAGAACCGCGTTTCTATTTCAAGAAGAGTGAGGGAGCAGAGGGAGAGGAGGTTGTAGGGCGGAGAATGGCGGATGAGGGTGGAAGAAGGCGGAGGTTGAGGTTGAGGAGAAGAGAGTGGATGCGGTGAGGTTTGAGAGAAGTGAGGTTTGTTTGTGAGAAGTGAGTGGGCGAAGGAGAGAATAGATCCGATATCGTGGGAGTTTTTTTATCATTCGGTTGCCACGGACTTGCCACGGCATCTCCGTGCAAATTTCTGTCCTTTTACAAGTCCGTGGCAAACCCGTGGCAAATACCAAATGGAAAATTTCGCGCTCTTACTTTTTACACATGCCGCCGCAAACTGCGTGGCAAATTCGCGACGGAATAAGCTCCGTGGCAATTGCTGGTGGCTAAAACAAGCTTTTCTTGTAGTGCACGCATCACTACCCGATCTCCGACCCCGACACCAAAACCCGCCGAACATGAAATATGCATTCCCGTCCCTGCCCCCGCCCCCGATGGGGTCGGGTTTCCCCGCCCCGTCCCTGTCCCCGCTCCACTATTGAGTAAAAAGCCAAAATTTCATCCCACGGGGAAAAACCCGACCCCAAACCCGATTTCATTGGGGAAAAGTATTTGTTTCCAAACCTAATTATAAGTACCTATTTCCAAATCATTGAAACATAATCATTAAAGGTGTTCAAAGTAAGATTAAGACTTTTTGGGTACAAAATAGGTTCATACTAATTTGTCACCATACAACCAAACCAAGTTCTAAATTTTTTTAAAACAACCAACATTACAAAATACGGACTAACAAGTAAACAAGTGTTACAAATTAACATCTTCAAAAAGAAAATCATCACTTAACAAGACATCTGTCGATCATCTTCATTCTTCAAAATGGGTTATAAAAGAGCTTGCAAGTTCACCTGTATTATGATTAAGACAAAACAAATGTTAAAATATAAAAATTAAACCTTATAAATTTTAAAGCAAATAAAGTAGAGAATACTTCATCATCAGAACCAACTTCTGGCGCACATAACCTATTTGCTTCTCTCCACAATCTTTTTTGAACACATATATATATATATATATATATATATATATATATATATATATATATATATATATATATATATTCATGTGTGTATGCAAGTGTTTCGTTCCATTTCTTGAACTTCCACCAAGCAGATTCTTGCAATAATTACATTGAGCTTTGTCTTGTTCGTTAACTTTTATCAATGTGAAATGTTTCCATACAATACTTTCGCGCAGTGCGGAATTACCAGCAGCATCGATCCTTTTTATATCATATGGCATGAACAAACAAGAAGAATCAATCAATCTAACTCTCTAATATACTAGGCATTCCTTAATTGATAAAAATCCATCAAGTACTCCAAAACTTATAAATTATAATCAGAGTATTCTATCAAGTTCATCAAGGATAGGCTTTAAAAACAAAGAATATATATCAAAAAATGAGTAATTGGTGAGTACTATCAAATCCGCAAAATAGTAAACAAATAGTTAGCACAATCACTTGCATCAGTTATCATGCAAGCTGAGTAATCATGGAACACACCATCAAAACAAAAGTGTATAATGCAAAGGCATCATCAAAACAAAAGTGTATAAAGCAAGGGCATCTAAAGCAAAGCCCCATTCAATTCATCTCATTGAGCAAACTAATTGAATAAAATTTAACAGAGAGACAGTTATGATTTTTTTATAGCACGTTTGTTTTTCTTGATTGTTGCACATTTGGTTTGTTAGGAATTCAATGAACCATTGATTATGTAAACTCACTGCAATGAAAAAGGTCTTGTCTCCAAGTTTAGAGAAAAATATCACCAATATTAATTCTTAACTAAGCCTATACATAGCACCAGAATTTTTTTCACTTCAAACTTTGTTGGCCTCAAACAATAACTCTCCCTAACCCTAACCAAATTAATCCAACTTAATCAATTTTCAAAGAAACGGAACCCAGAAAAAACTACAAGACGTAGAGGTTAGAGGTTTGAATGTTTGATACATCTTAAACAAAACAAAACACAACTGCATTAGAAATTAGAAAATCCTCAAAGATTGGTCATCTACTATGCTTCCCATTACACTTTGAACTTGAAAGTTGAAACAAACAGACAAAGCAATTGAAATTTGTAAATTGATAGACAATAAAACCTACCAAATCCCCAGATTCAAGTATTATTTAAATCAGAAAATATGGAAATCAAAGAAATCGCATAGAAGAAGAACATAAACGAAGGATTTAGGTGCGTATTCTTGAGGATGTGAAGGTAATGACACTCCCCATCCCCGTTCCCAACTTAGTAAATCGGGAAAAACCTATCCCCGTCTCCGAACCCGTTCACACTGAGTTTTCCCCACAAATTCGGTGTGAATGGGTTCGGACGGTTACCCACGGGTTCGGGTTTGATTGCCATGTCAAAATGACACCTTTTATCTTTCTCCGTGACTTAAGCCTTGATATGAAAGGGACAACAAAACACGGAGAAAAACCAAAAAGTATGATATTAAAATAAAATTAAAAAGGAGATTTGACCAAAAAAATAAAAATAAATAAATAAAAAGGAGATTGGCCCAACAAAAATAAATGAGAAATGAGGGATATAAATAATGCTATGCCTTTTGAAAAGACCCAATTAAATAACTCATCAAAAAAACATTACCCTATTAAATAAGGAGAGAGATTGAATCGAGGGTATAATAGCAAGTGAGTGGATCCACCCCAAATACAACAAATCCAGCAAAACCCGCATTATTATATTTTTAGAGTTTGGAACATCACCACCCACCATTACCAAACTTTGTGTGCTTTTCTTTTTAGCTATTACAGTTAAACTCTGCCATACCATAGAATTAATATCAGAGATCTGGGTGGGGGAGGGAGGTGTGTGGAAGTAAAAATGGTTGGTGTGAATGTGGGGACTGTTTATGCTGCTGTGTTTCTTCTCTTGTTGGCTATTGAAGCAATGGGAGTTCCTGGAAGTGCACCAATTGAGGAAATTTCAGGTACTTTTCTTTCTCTGCAAATGTTACTTTGTCTTTTTGTTTTATGTTTTTAGATTTGTTTAATTTAATGCTTCTTTGAAGATTGCCGTTTTTCTTGAGTTCATCGAAAGAGATAAGAAAACGGGGAAAAAGGTTTATGCCTTTTATCTGATGAATAGATTCTTGCTGAATAAATTAAATATTCATTTTAATAACCATGGGTGTTACGACGTAAATGTGTTTTATTGTGTATTAATTTAACTACTGTTTCTACCTCAGTTACTCATAGAATATGTGAAATGATGTCAAGGCAGTAAACTAGTTCTAACACTTTTCTGTTCTTTAAATTATTTAAGTTTTTTTTTATATCACTTAGGTCATTTAAGTTATTTAGTTGTAATAATAGTTTTTTAAGTTTTTTTGTACCACTTAACTCCTTTAAGTTACAAAACGTTTATACCGTTAGCTTTTTTTAATATCAAACTTAGGTTTGAGGTGTAAACGTTTTGTAAATTAAATGACTTAAGTGGTACCAAAAAAAATTTAAAAGATCAATTTGTTCTTGTCATATCGGTCTTAAGCTTCAGGAATTGATCGACCTTCAATCCTTTTGTGAGAATATCCGCAATTTGCGGTGGGTGTTCTGATAGCTCACTTCAATTGTGCCACTTTTCTACCTCTCACGTAGAAAATGGAACTTGGTATCGATATGCTTCTTTGCGTCCATGCGGCCACAGGTTCTTTGCCAAGTTGATTCTTTGATTTATTGTCTATCGAAGAATGTAACAGGCTTCTTCATGTTGATCTGCGCATTCGTTCATCGGTGTGCTTAGCCATATTGCTTGGCATGCGATGAAAAGCACACGCATATACTGATTCACATCGAAGATAATGCAACCACAGGTTGCTTCTTAGAACACCATGAAATAGGAGAGCTATTCCATAGAAAAATAAAACGATTGTGGATCTTCTATCCACCTTGTCTTCACACCAATCTGCATCACGAATAGCCAACCAAAACATCACGATTCTTTGTTGTATTTGTTGGAAGCAGAATGCCGATTACGAGTACCAACTTATATACTTGATATCTTCATTGCGGCATGGAAGTGAGTCATCTTAGGATTGCTCATGAATTTACTTACTACTCCAACGAGTAGCAAATATCTGGCTTTGGTATTACATAGATACCTCGGGCACCTACCCGATTGTTTAAACAAAGTAGGATCAACACTCTCTCACCTCTCCATATGCGCATCGAAGCTTCAAGTTTACCTCTGCAGGTATTACAGCAGGCTTACACTTCACCATCTCAAATCTTTTCAGTATCTCACTTGCATACTTAGTCTGATGCAAGATAATCCCTCTGTCTTTGTACAGAAATTCCATTCCAAGGAAGTAATTCACTTTCCCAGTCCTCCATTATTTCAAAAGCATCCATTAATAGTTTCTTGAACTTGCTTATCTCGGTTACACGCTTCTGTGATAAGCATGTCGTCCACATAAAGACAAATCAAAGTCTTTTCACCACTTTCTATCCACTTTCACATATATCCCATGCTCTACCAGACACTTCTTGAAACCAAGTTTCACAAAATAGGAATCAATCTTCCTATTCCAAGCTCTTGGAGCTTGCTTGAGGCCCATACAAGGCCTTATACAATCTGTACACCATATATTCCTTCCCTTTACTTCATACCACAGTGGTTGATTTACATACACCTCTTCCTCTAATGGACCATTGAGGAATCTTGACTTTACATCTAGGTGATGCAGATTCCATCCACTATACTTGCTAGCCAATGCAATTACCCGGCCTAATTGTCTCGTGTCCGCAACCGGAGCAAAAACTTCAAAGTAGTCAAGGCACTGGTTTTGAAGAAAACCTCTTGCTACCAATCTTGCTTTATGTTTTGCTACACTTCCATCCGGTTTCAATTTCACTTTGAATACCCACTTCACTTATTGCTTCTCTCTTAGTTTACGGAAGCTTAGTAAGTTTCGGTGTCCGATTTCTTTCAATTGAATCCAATTCCTCTTTCATAGCATCTCTCCATACTTTCTCCTTGATGCATCTGTAGTAGTGATTGGTTCAACATCGACTAACAAAGCTAATTGCGATAACTCACCCTCACCTCTTCGCATCATCGATAATTACATCATAATCGATCGATCTAGCGGAGAAGTACCTGTGTCTCCATGGTCTATTTGTTCCCACAAGTTCATCATCGGACTAAATCACTTGAAGTTTCACCATTATCGGTGTGGCAATTGCTCTTCTTGCTCACCTATTTCTCGTCAATTTCATGTCTTGGTGCATCTATATCATCATTTATATCATCAAATATCACATCTGTACTTTCTGTGAGAATCAATTTCACCTCTATCCCGGTTCCACATTTCATTTTCCTTCACTATTACATCTCTGCTAAACTCTGTCTTTCTTGTTTCTCGGATTATACGACTTGTATGCTCCAAAGAGAGTGGTAACCTATCAACACCATAGGACTACTTACGTCATCTAACTTCTTTCTCTGCGAGCCTCGGGCACATGTTTGTAACCTGATGAGCCAAACACCTTCAAGTGCCCTACACTTGGCTTCTTTTGTCCAAACCTCAAGAGGAACAACATTCTTCAACCTCCTTGTTGGACACCTATTCGAGAATATAGCAATTTGTTGCCACAAAACCTCACCCCACAGATAATTAGGCAAGTTCATTCCTTTAGCATACACTAGCCATCTCCATGATAGACCTATTTCTCCTCTCCAGCCAACACCATTGTGTTGAGGGTGTAAGGTGCGATCACTTCATGTTCAATGCCACTTTCATCACAAAATTTCTTGAACTCAAGCCGAGTTGTATTCTCCACCACCATCGGTTCTAAGGATCTTCAAGTTGCGACCACTTTGCTTCTCAACATAGACCTTGAACTTTACGAGCTGATCAAACACATCACTCTTTGCTTTGATCATATACACCCACATCATCCTTGTGTACTCATCTATAAAAGACACAAAGTATTTGTTCCCACCCAAAGTAGGAACCTCAATAGGTCCTGAACATCCAGAATACACAACTCCTAGAGCACATGTTGCTCTGAAAGTAATTCGATGTAAATGGAAATCTGGTTTGCTTACTCCTCATACACACACTGCAGGCCTTTTCACTGCTAGTAATAGCAGGAACACCAACCACTAAATTCTTGGACTTGAGGTGACCTAAACTCCTATAGTTTAGGTGTCCATATCGTTTGTGCCACAAAGCACCATCCATGTCACTCTCAAATTACTAAGGCGGTGTGTTTTTCTCTTTGCCTTAATATCCACCTTGAATGTCCTGTTTTTCTCCAAGGTTGACTTCATGATCAATCTCTTCTCTTGATCAAACAATTTCAACAAATCACCATCCATTGTAACTGAGTAGCCTTTCTCTAATAACTGTCCCACACTCATCAGATTGTTCTTCATTCCTGGAACATACCATACATCTTCAATCAAGACAGTCTTTCCATTATTCAACTTCACCAGAATGTTTCCCATTCCTTCTGCCACGAGATATCTATCATCTGCACACCTTATTCTAGTTCTTTTGCTTGAATCAAAATCAACTAGCCACTGTTTGTTTCTGTCATATAGTTACCTTCTGACCCGGTATCCATATACCATAACTCTATCACTACTCCTTCTTCATTAGTGGTCACCATTAACGACGCAGCTCTTCATCACTATCTCTTTGAGCTATATTGGCTTCCTCCTTCTTATTCTCTTTGTTTGACCAACACTCATCGACAAATGGCCAAACTTATCACAATTGAAACAACGTATTTTCCTTTTATCAAATTTTCCCTTGCCTTTAGATTAAATAAATCTTAATAAGTACCTTTTCAACAATTTTCTCCTCGGTGATAGAAAAAATACTTTTTTTTTATTATTTTTTTCTCATAGGCGGTGGATATAAAGCATATTTTTAATAGCGTAATGTTATAAGAATATTCATAATTCATTTTTTATTTGTGTTTTTTTTTTCATTTGTAATATTTATTTAGTTTGGTCAACATTTGTAATATTTTGGTAAAGAGTATAAATCGGAGTTAATTGTGGCGGGAATGTCTTGCTAAATTCATTCAATTTGTTACAAATGGAAATACAAATGAAATGCATATCAAATTCAAATTCAAATGGATGGACAATTCAATAGATGACCCAATGTTTTGATTGGGTTCAACTCAAAATATAGGGTTTTTACTTTCCCCACTCCCCTTTCTACTCAAACACACCCCTTAACAAATTTTATTCTAAAAATAACCTTGCATGGAACGCTTGTGAGAATGTATTTAATGACGATTCGAATGACCTTGTTCGAACACGTTCGAACACATGCATACGAACGCAATAAAATTGGTGAATGTGGTGTGAGGGTCCATTATTGTTGTCTCGGTTAATAACATACGTAAAAAATAAAATAGGGTGTTCGAATACGTCTATGTGAACCTGTTCGATTGGTGCCATTCGAACATGTTAAATTTTACACAAGAGGGTGTGTGTGCCAATGTTTAGCACACTCGAATGGGACTGTTCGAACGTGTTCGAATGCCCGTGTTCGAACAGGTGAAATTTGTTGAAAAAAGACGCTTTGGCGATTTCATTAATGGTCTTTTGGCTTTTTCACACCCTTATGTGGTGTGTTTTGAGTAGGAGGGGGAGTGGGAAAAGAAAAACCCAAATATAGAGGTGTTTTGAGTTGGGTTCGACTCAAAATAGAGAGGCTCAAAGTAACTGGCCCATTTTGGCCCAACCCAGTTCACCTTTTTTTTAGATAAGCACCCAGGCCTACTTTTTGTTGAACAATTTTCATGCTTTCCTTTGTTAAAATGTGAAGTGGATCGAGTCACCCCGTTAGGCCTAGTCTTTTGGATTGAACTACAAAAAAACACAATTTAATAGATAATTGGGCTAATTTAGCCCAACCCGTTTTTATACTTTGGCCTATTGAGCTGGGAAAGACATTGTCGGGTCGGGTCAGACAATAGGTCAAAAAGAAAACTTTTATGTTACAATAATGACAATTTTTTTTTAGATTAGAAAGTTTAGGTGAGTTGGGCTCCGGGGGCTTACCAGGGTCAAGGCAGGCCTCAAGGCTCTTTGAGAGCTTACAGAGGTACTTACAGATCACCAACCAAAGAGGTCCTCACATCGGCAGCGAGAGGTGAACCCACGACCTTGTGAGCCAACTCCTTACCAACTGAGCCGACATTCCTTGGCACAATAATGACAATTATATTTCAAATACAATTCTGTTGGAACCGATCACTCTCTCACACACTCAACTTGAAAGGTAGTTGGAAAATAACCGAATTGTATTATTTCATTGTTGACTTTACAAGTGAGTTTATATATGAGACTCAACCTGTAACCTCCTATACCAGTCACTTCAGGGTGACGTGCTAGTAAACAAAACAGAAAATTACAAATGGAAGTTCAACTTATTACAATCAAGGACTAGAATGAATTACAACTAACACACCTCCTAATTCATACTAGTTAAACTTTTCATTCCAATATTGTTCCTCAATTCTTCAAATCTTTTGATCTTGAGAGCCTTGGTGAGCAAATCTGCAGAATTCATCTCAGAGGTGCAATATTCCAGCTTTAATTTCACCTTTGATACTTGATCTCTTAGAAAATGAAACTTTGTTTCAATGTGTTTGCTCCTACCATGAGCAATAGGATATTTAGCTAAGTCAATAGCAGACTTACTGTCAATCATCAGTCTTACTGTTTGACTAGGCCTGATCTGCAGTTCATCTAGTAACATATCGAGCCATTGTGCTTGGCAAGCTGCCATTGCAGCAGCTATGTACTCAGATTCACAGGAAGACAAAGCCACAACACTCTCCTTCTTGGAGCATCACCATACATGAAGATATAAGCAGCAGTACTCTTTCTATCACCTTTGTCACCACACCAATCTGCATCTGTAAAACCATACATTTCCAGATCAGAGCACACCTCCTTTCTTGGATACCACACGCCCAGATCGACTGTTCCTCTTATATATCTAAGTATACGCTTAGCTGCAAGTAGATGAGAAAGCATGGGTTTCTCCATATACCTGCTTACAATTCCCACACTGTGAGTGATATTAGGCCGAGTGTGACACAAGTATCTAAGAGATCCTATCAACTATTTATACAGTGTTGGATTCACATGTTTACCATCATCTCCAGGTACAAGCTTCACTGAAACATCAGAGGGAGTAGCAGTTGGGTTACAATTCCACATGTCATACCTTTTCAACACATCACTGGCATATTTCTTCTGGTGTAACAGAACTCCATCATTTCTGCATGCGAATTCAATTCCCAGAAAATATGACAGGACCCCCAGATCAGACATTTCAAACTCAGTCAACATATTCCTCTTAAACTCCTCCATTTCAGCTTCATTTGTTCATGTTAGCAACATATCGTCTACATACAAACACACAATCAAATAACTGTTTGTTGTAGATCCCTTTGAGTAGATTCCATGTTCATTAATGCATTTCACAAATTTATGTTCCAACAAGAATTTGTCAATTCTCCTATTACACGCTCTAGGGGCCTGTTTTAAGCCGTATAGAGCTTTCTTTAGCTTGTACACTTTAGCTTCCTTTCCTGTTATCTCAAACCCAGGAGGCTGAACAACATAGACTTCTTCTTCCAAATGTCCATTTAAGAAGGCAGCTTTCACATCTAACTGGTACATCGGCCACCCTCTTGAACTAGCAACTGCTACAATTGTTCTAATTGTCTCTATTCTTGCAACTGGGGCAAATACATCTGTATAATCATACCCTGGTCTCTGCAGGAACCCCCTAGCTACCAGCCTGGCTTTATATCTCCCAACTTCACCATTTGGTTTGATTTTTGTTTTAAACACCCATTTCACATCTATCTTCCTTCTCCCTTCAGGTAGATCAACCAGTTGCCATGTATCATTTCTTTCTATTGAAGTCAATTCTTCAATCATAGCATCCTTCCAATGAGATTTCTCAAGTGCCTCTTCAATGGTTACAGGTTCTGATTTTGCCATAAAGGCACTATGCAGAATGTCTCCTGTCTCTGATATAGCAGAATCAGGTAGAACAACAAAGTCATTAAGCCTCTGTGGTGGTTGCCTATCTCTCCTAGGCCTCTCTGAATTGTTTTCACCACTCTTGGTCACTGGTTCTGACTCTTCTTCTTCTGTTTCTGGCTCAAGAATCACTGAGACAGGTTCATTATATACACTAGAACTATCCCAATTCCACCCTTTTGACTCATCAAACTTCACATCCTTACTAATGACAACTTTTGATCTTATAGGGTCATACAATTTGTATGATCCAGTTGAATGGTATCCTAGCATCACCATGGCTTGTGCCTTATCATCAAGTTTTCTTCTCAACTGATCCGGGACATGCCTATAGCACAATGCTCCAAACACTCTTAAATGTTTGACACTTGGTCTCTCACCAGACCATGCTTCCTCAGGTGTTATACCTTCAAGTCTTCTAGTAGGACTTCTGTTAAGTATATATGCAGCAGTTGATACAGCTTCCCCCCAAAAATGATTTGGCATTTTCCTACTTCTTAACATGCTTCTCACCATGTTAAGAATGGTTCTATTCTTCCTCTCTGCAGTGCCATTATGTTGGGGTGTATAAGGAGCAGTGATCTCATGCCTTATTCCCTCCCTTTCACAAAAATCTTTGAATTCATTTGAATTATATTCCCCACCTCCATCAGTTCTCATTCTACTGATCTTGCAGTCACACTCCTTCTCAGTCTTCATCTTGAATGCCTTGAACACATTGAACACTTCACTCTTCTTTTCTATCACATACACCCAAATTTTTCTAGTGAATTCATCAATGAATGAGACAAAATAACTATTGCCTCCTAAGGTCTTCACTTCAAACGGTCCACACACATCTGAGTGGATAGCTTCAAGTTTCCTTGTTGTTTTGATCTTTACTTCAGAATTATAAGAGTTTCTGGCCTGCTTTGATTCACAACACTGTTCACACACTTCACCAGTTACTTTAATTCTAGGCAAACCATACACCATTCCTTGAGTTTCAAGATTCCTCAAATCTCTGAAATTCAAGTGACCATATCTCTCATGCCATGTCCAATTCTCACTATCGGTCACAGCATTCAAGCAGTCATCACTCACAACACTCATTTCCACCTTAAATGTTCTGTTTTTGTTTAGCAGCCTCTAACACCTCATTACCTTTAGGATCAAACAACCTGAGTTCCATGTTCTCCATTAGCACTGAGTATTCCTTCTCTAACAACTGACCAATGCTAATAAGATTGCTCTTCATTGATGGCACATACAATACTTCAGTTATGATACATACCTTTCCATCACTCTTATGGATTCTAACACTTCCAATTCCTTCACTCTTCACTACTCTGTCATCACCGAATCGGATGGACTTCTTTACAGATTCATCTAGGTCAACAAACCAGTTTCTTTTTCCACTCATGTGGTTTGAGCAGCCTGTATCTAGATACCACATTTCCTCTTTATCTTTCTCATCAAATTCACCTGTCATTAATACAACTTCAGCATCCTCTCTCTCATTAATATCATCTGTTATTTCTGCCATAAGAACCACTTCATCAGTATCAGAGTTATTATCATCCAACTGTGCTTCTTCATGTGTGCCTCTAGCCTTACATTCATCTGCGAAGTGTCCAAACTTTTCGCAGTTATAGCACTGTATCTCTTTTCTATTTACTCACTTCTTTTGACCTCTGTTTTTCCAAGCCTCCTTTCTCCTTTCAAAATCACTCACACCAGAATCACTCTTCTTATTCGAATTATCACCATTATTCTTATTCGATTTCCCTTTCTGAAACCTGACCTGTAACACTTGTTCAGTAGGTTTTTCAATTATCTTTTCCTTCTCCTTAATTCCAGTTCTAACCCTAATCCTTGCCTCATTTGCTTCTAACGAGCCTAGAAGTTCCTCTACTTTCATTGTTTCTAGGTTCTTAGATTGTTCAATTGTCGTAACTACGTAATCAAATTTAGGAGTTAGGGTTCTGAGTACCTTTTCGATTTTCTGTTGATCCGTCAGTGTTTCACCGTTCGTTCTCATCTGATTCGTGACGATCGTCATTCTGTTGAAGTACTCTGAGATCGATTCCTTCTCTTCCATCTGAAGAAGCTCGAACTCCCTTCGCAGTGTCTGAAGTTTCACTTTCTTCAACGATGCATCACCGGAATATGCATTGGCTAACGCATCCCAAGCTTCCTTCGCTGTTTCATACTGAGAAATCTTCTCGAATGCTTCCGCGTCAACACACTGATGGATCAGGAATAGCGCTTTGCTATCCTTCTTCTGCTGCTCTCGAATCAACGCATCTGTACCGGTTGTTGCTACTCCATTTCGTACAATCTCGAGCACATCTTGATATCTGAACACTACTTTCATTTGAATTATCCAACGATCGTAGTTCTTGCCATCTAAGATCGGCAACTTTGCGGGAAATTGTCCACTGTTATTAGTGTTATTTGCCATCGCCACCGTGAGCCGCCGTGGATCGCCTTGCTCTGATACCAATTCTGTTGGAACCGATCACTCTCTCACACACTCAACTTGAAAGGTAGTTGGAAAATAACAGAATTGTATTATTTCATTGTTGACTTTACAAGTGAGTTTATATATGAGACTCAACCTGTAACCTCCTATACCAGTCACTTCAGGGTGACGTGCCAGTAAACAAAACAGAAAATTACAAATGGAAGTTCAACTTATTACAATCAGGGACTAGAATGAATTACAACTAACAAGTGTCACATGGTTAATTATATTCTAATTTTGTGTTACAACAATGACAATTTTATGTCTTGGGTATGATGTTCAATATCTAATGCATTTTAGATTTGGTTTATTATTAGGAATTATTTTAGCAAAAATTCTATTCATCTTTTTGACAAAAAAAAAACTATATTCATGAAAATTTATTATTGGGTATTTTAAACATAAATATAAAATGATTAAAACACACCTAATATCATATCAATTACATGTGTCAAAGAAACAGTCAATCAATTATTTTGGAGTTTGGACTGACAAAAGCTGAAGTATTTTTATTTTTTTTACAACAACAAAAGAGGAAGGCTAGTGACATCCACTTGAGAAATTTTTTTTTTTTTTGAAAAACTATGAGTGAAACTGTGAAAGTTTTATGTGGAATTTATCAGTCTATTTTCATGACCAAAGGTGGCAACCAATTTCCTAAAAAAATGGTGGTAACTACTTTTGCCTCATTTGAGCAAATTACTTATAAGTGTTAGCGTATAAGTACACGACCATTCAAAAGCTACGGTTTACCACACGTTTAAAAATTCTCACCGTGTTTCTAAAGGGATTAAAAATATCATGACTACTCATGATAAGATCGGCCAACAATGGTTGGTCCGAACGGTAATTAGATTAACTAAATATACTTTTTTTTTATGACCAACTTTGAATATAGTTCTTTATGGATTAAAAATATAGCCTTTTTTGGCATAAAATAGCCTTTTATTTATTGAAAATCATTTTCTAGTATAAATAGTGCTTATGTTTACGTGCAAAGATTTTATGAATGTATGAGCTAAATATTGCTTTCGATAAGTTTTTATTATTACAAAAAAGATATTTAAAATGTTTCTGGTTATGTCTACTACTCTATTTAGATGAATTTTTAACATAGAAAACTGAAAACTTGTAAAAAAAAATTGCCAATTTTATAAAGCTATATCTTTATGCTTTTGGTAAAAAAAAAATTATTAAAATGTAAATAAATTCTTTTTAAGCATATTTTTATGCTTAGATACTTTTTAAACTTTTCACTGATTTGATGTTTTATAAACCTTTTTTAATTTAGATATTTTGTAAACAGCAATAAAAAACTCTCAAAAATATCCACACAATTAATTATATTTTTTAAGGTTGTTTTCAACCAAAACATTAGTTTATTGCTTTAAATACCCTACAAAATTAAAAGTATTTATATAGGACTAATAATAAATAATATTTCATATGTCAAAAAAATAAATAATATTTCAAACATTAGTTAAGATATTTATATGCATTTGGTAACATATAATTTTTAGTGTCTCGACCTTTATCATTTTCTCAAAAAAAATTGTTCGGTCAATTTTTGAAAAAAAATCAAATTTTGTTTACTATATTGTCATGTATTATTGATTGTTGGTGTTGAACTAATTTGTGTGCGTGTTCTTGTTTCTAGTTATATTTTTTGGTTATCCTGTTATTGATGTGTATTATTCTTCGACGAAGACTAATCTATGCCGAAAAATTTAGCCAACCACCTAATGCATACTTGACTTTCCGGTTCCGTGTTGTTTTTTCCACCCAATATAATTTCTAATTAGCATTTAATGCATACTATTGGAGTATTTTTTAAATAACACATTATTTAACACTCTTTCCAACACAAAAACAAAAATGTTCTTTGATTTGTGTCATGTAATGCATATAACTATGCCCTTCATCATGCACAACAGAAACAGAGTACCCTGTTTTGCACAAGTTATTCTCCAATTCCTAAAAAGTGCAGCAAAAATAAAAATAATGATGATGATAATTTCACAACCACAAGATTATATGTAGATAAATCTGAAATCTTGTCTTCCACATAAGCGCCAAAAGTTTAATTTTTTTCTATCTCACTTCATGAGGGAAATTTATTGGTCACAAATGTTAAATTCATAGGACTATAGTATACTTGTTAGCTTTGTGTATAAGTGCAATTTCAACACTGTTTTAGAAGCTTACTATGTAGCAAAAATAAGAGTGTTGGAAACAAAGTATATTGCTAATACTCCTAAAATGTATTCTTGTGCAGAAAAAAGCAAGAAACAGCAATCTCGCTCTCTCCCCATTGACGAAATATTCGAGTTCCCTGTTAAAAATACTGCTTGGCCACCAGGTATATCCATCATGCGATTCTCATTTTCTGTTCTCTTCTGATATATTGACGAAAATGCAAGTTGGTTATAGCCTCTGTAGCACCGACACTTCTAGTTGAAGACGTTTCCGGTGTTCGACATGATATGTCCGACACGTATCGTGTGAGACACCGACACTTAAAGTACTTGTATTTTTCAATACTTTTCAAATTAAAACCGGTGTTTGCGTATCAATGTTTGTATCGTGTCGAGTGTTTGTGTCTGTATCGGTGTTTCATAGGTTATAGTAGTGTTGATTGTTGATTTGCAACCAAATGCAGGCAATGGTTTTGCAAGTGGAATAATTGATCTAGGTGGACTACAAGTGTCTCAAGTATCAACATTCAACAAAATTTGGGGTGTCTATAATGGTGGACTAGATGATCAAGGTGCATCAGTGTATGAACCAAAAGGAATACCTCAAGGATTCTCTATGTTAGGTACTTACACCCAACCCAATAACAAACCTCTATTTGGATGGGTTCTTGTGGCAAAAGATGTGTCTTCAAAAACAACCAATCCCACTCTAAAGCCACCAATTGATTACACACTTGTATGGACCACTTCATCTTTGAATATTAAACAAGATTCCCCTTTATATGTTTGGCTACCAACACCTCCTAATGGCTACAATGCCTTAGGTCATGTTGTCACCACCACACAAGATAAACCTCCTCTTGACAAAATCATGTGTGTCAGGTCAGACCTCACTGACCAATGCGAGTCTTCGTCGTGGATTTGGGGATCTAATGGTTTGAACATCTATGATTTAAGGCCAAGCAATAGGGGATCTAAAGCTCCCGGTGTTCGTGTCGGAACCTTTGTTGCACAAAAGGGTGGGCCTATCAACCCTCCATCTATTTCCTGTTTGAAAAACCTCAACACTATTTCAAAAATCATGCCTAATCTAAAGCAAATTGAAGCAATACTACAAGCTTACTCTCCACATCTATACTTCCATCCTGATGAACAATACCTACCTTCTTCAGTTAATTGGTTTTTCTCTAATGGGGCACTACTATACAAAAAAGGACAAGAGTCAAATCCTGTTCCAATAGCACAAAATGGTACTAACCTTCCTCAAGATCCTAGCAATGATGGTACATATTGGCTAGACTTGCCTAGAGATGATGCTAACAAAGAGAGGGTCAAACATGGAAATATACAAAGTGCAGAATCTTATGTACATGTGAAGCCAATGTTTGGAGGAACATTCACTGATTTTTCCATGTGGATCTTCTACCCTTTTAATGGTCCTGGTAGAGCAAAAGTAAAGTTCTTTAATATTGGTTTAGGGAAGATAGGTGAACATGTTGGTGATTGGGAACATGTGACATTAAGGGTTAGTAACTTAGATGGTCAACTATGGAATATCTATTTTGCACAACATAATGGTGGTATATGGCTTGATTCATCTCAACTTGAGTTCCACTTAGGTAGTAATTTAGACATTTCAACTGAAAAACCAGTGGTTTATTCTTCATTACGTGGTCATGCATCGTATCCACATGCTGGTCTTGTTCTACTAGGAAAAGATGGTATAGGTATAAGAGATGATACTGGTAAGGGTAACAATGTTTTGGATTTGGGAAATAAATTTGTATTGGTTTCTGCTGAGTATTTAGGGTCTGGAGTTATAGCACCACCATGGTTGAATTACTTTAGGGAGTGGGGTCCACATATTGACTATAATTTAGATGAAGAATTGAGAAATGTGGGTAAGATATTGCCTGGGAAGCTGAGAAGAGATTTTGAAAATATTATAAAGGGTTTGCCACCACAAGTATTGGGAGAGGATGGACCCACAGGTCCAAAGGTTAAGAATAGTTGGAATGGAGATGAAGCTTGAATTTTGTAGACATTAATTAGTCACATTGATTTTAATAAATTTTAAAATTTATTTAGAATAATGTTGTTTTGAGGTTACAATTTGACTTCAATTAGCAAAACATCAAATAAAAGAAACCAACAATATATAGCTTCAAAACCTGTACAGAACCTTAGCATTTTCTGTTCCACCAAAAGTTATTATTAAGGAAAATTCCAAGTCCCATATTGACTAGTGATAAGGTCTAGAGGATTTATAATGAAGAGGCAACCCTCACCTTACAAGTCGATTTTGTGGGGTTGAGTTAGGCCTAAAACCACATTCTAAGATGGTATCAAAGCCTATCCTAGATCTATTGGGTCACCTACCAATAAAAAAAAACGCTACAAGCCCAAAAAAATAAAAATAAAAAGGTGTTGCGCGTGAGGGGGTGTATTAGGCCTCTAGAGGATTTATAATGAAGAGACAACTCTCACCTTACAAGTCGATTTTGTGGGGTTGAGTTAGGCCTAAAACACATTCTAAGAGTTATAACTATCTTTTTTATTTGGTAGAGCACAAAAAAAGAAGAAGATACTAATCATCAAATATTATTTTCATGGATAGTTTTAGGGCCCGTTTGGATAAACAGCTTAATTAAGTGCTTATGACATAAGTATTTATCATATAAGTGTTTATGCATAAGCTGTTTATATTATAAATGATAAAATAATGTTGAACTATTTTTTTATAAGGCATAAGCTGATTTCATGCTATTTTTTAGAGCTTATGGAAACAAGTTGAAAACAGCTTATGAACATGTTATAAGTTGTTTCCATAATCTCTCCCAAACAGTTTTACAAGTACTTATACGAGTAGATAAACCAAAATAAGCCGATCCAAACGGGTCATTGTTTAGAGTCCCCCATATTCTTTTATGGTGGTGATATATAATTTAAATTAAAATGAAAGTTCCTCGATTTAAAAATTATTTCTCACCACTAATAATATTCAAGAAATGTTTTAAGAGCTAATAATGATAAGTACTCCCCTCATTTTCGGTCAAAAAAAAAAGTATTCCTATCATAAATAGTCCTCTCTTGGTATTCTTGGACAACATTATTCTCATAGTCCTCTAACTAAATTTGAAATTCCATATTCGTCCATTATCATCTTTTTGTTGTCCAGATTTCAGCAGCAACATTTGACGCCCACTATGACGTCCTGATAAAACGTTCCAGGGCCACCATATATTCGAGCCTTGACCGATCACAAAGTCACCACCAGAAACAGCGCTAGGAGACATCCTACTCCTCCTCAGCCGAATTATCAAGGTAACCACCTATGAAGGATTTACTTTATCCTTCCCAACAACTAATTGTACGATTGAAAACAAGGATTGTACTACTCCAACGACTATAATTCCTTTTGTGTTTAAAGGAGTTCATTTTTTTTTGGTGAAGAAAGGAGTTCATTTGAATTGAAGGAGTCGACAAGGATCACAATGATGTCGATCAATCTATTGAGCGAAAAATGATGGCTAATACTTTTCCCACACCCCCTCCTACTCTTTCACACCCCTTCAATCTTAAAAATCCCAAAATACTCCCAATTTCAAAATTTCAAAAAACAAAAACCTCACCCCACTCACCCTTACACCCCCTTCACTTTTCCTCACTCCTCTCACTCTCCCTACCCTTCGAACCCTATCTCTCCTCCCCCTCTCATTCAACTCCTCCAAACTCACTCAATCTCCCCAAATCTCTCACTCAATCTTCTCCACCAACTAAATCAAGAGTTGTTGGGTTTTGTTTGCGGCCAATCACTCTCTCTATTCGTTCCATTTTCGTCTAGGTAAGCCTCTCCCTGTTCCTCACATTTGGGTTTTTTTTCTGGGCAACTGCATTGTTCGAACGACCTCATTCGAACAACTGAAAACGAAGGTGTTCGAATGAGGTCATGCGAACACCGTACGAACGACCTCATTCGAACCGTTGTGAGTTGGAATGTGAAACTGACTTGTTCGAACGGGGTTGTGCGAACATGTTCGCATGGGGGCGTTCGAACAGTTGTTTGACAGTACAGTTTCTCTTAATTTGGTTTAATTGGTTCTCTTGATTGTTGTTTCAGATATGGTGAGGAGTAGAGGTGGTAATTCCCAACAACCATCCGAGCGAGCCGGTAGGCCACCTCCTACGGTTTCAAACCGCAAAAGGAGGGAAGAAGCTGGTGAACCTTCCCGAGGTAGGGTAGGGCTAGGGGTAGGGGCAGGGTTGACGTCCCTCCTCCCCCGCTTCCGGTTGAGGATATTGGCCAGGATATTGAGCGTGATGCTCAATTTCCGTCATATGAGCTGGCTGGCCCTTCTACTGATGTTGCTTCATCATCTAGACATCAGGAGGAGCAGGCTGCTGAGCCTCATGAGGAGGAGGCTGCTGCTCCTAGGGCGACATTCCCATTTCCTAGTGGACCGGAAGATGGTTCTGTCTTGCCCACATACGGGGCGCATATTCTGACTGATTTCTATGCTGGTCGGGTAAGTTATTCTTTTATGGTTGACTGTTGTGAATTGGTTTCCTATGTTGTTGAATGTTTTGGCTTATTGTGCCATTTGTGAATACAGGTTCGGCCTGATTTAAATTTGATTCCACATGGACCTGTTACCACAGTGTTTCATGCTAGGATCAGGGATACTCTGACAGCTTCGGGGTTGGTTCCTCTGGTCGGGCTTGGTTTCCCCATTCTCCACAAGGGACTGCTGAACGCATTCATAGAGTGTTGGCAGCCGGATACATCATCATCCACCTTCCTGTGGGTGAGATGAGCATCACCCTTGATGATGTATCCCAGCTGCTGCAAATCCCCATCACTGGTCGGTTCTATGACATGCCTGACTGGACTTTGTGGCAGGGAGAGGAGTTGCTGATTGATTTATTGGGGGCCACCCCCGAAGATGCAGCTGCCCAGACTTCGGGCCGGGGGTTGTATGTTGGTCTAGTATGGTTGAGGGATAGGGTCTACCACCCAACCATAGCTGAGGGGCAGTGGGCTCATGCTGCTAGGGCCTACATTCTCTATCTTTTGGGTTGCACCTTGTTCGCTGGCAAGTCAGACAACAAGGTTAAGCTTGGCTACCTTGGTATGCTTACTGATTTGGATGTTGTTGGAGACTTTTGCTGGGGGGGCGATGGCCCTTGCACATCTATACGATCAGCTGAAGGATGCTACAAGAAAGAGGACCAAGAAGATTGCTGGTCATCTTCCTCTACTTCAGGTATAAAACATATTCTTTACTTTTAAGTTTGTTTTAGGGTTACTTTCAGATTAATAATCAACCAATGATATGTTCATTACAGGCTTGGATTTTAGCACTTCTAGAGTGCGAACTTTCCCACTTGGGTGGTGCACCTAGAGTATGATGAGAGTATGCCACGGGTGAATAAATGGTTGTGCAATGATGGCCCTGGGGCCATCAAGTCACATGCCATCAGATTATGCCTTGACCGGCTACACCGTGAGGAGGTCACATGGGACCCCTACACAGCCCATAGGCAGGAGAGACCCTTTGAGGAGCTGGCCAGGTTCAGAGGGTTCATTCGGAGTGGTGGCTGCATGATGCGCCACTTGCCAGATCGAGTGCTCAAACAGTTTGGGTAGGTCCAGCACATTCCGGAGGATCCCAGACCTGCTACTAGGGTCGTCTGTACCCTAACCGAGTGTGATGAGAGGTGGACACAGTTCGAGGACCATTTGGTGGCGCGGGGGCCTCCCTGTGTGCCGTACTCCTCAAACACGGTGTCGGGCTACTTCCCATGGTTTTCAAGGGTCTCACATCCCTTTCTCTTCCCTCAGCATTATGTACAGCTTGTGGATGAGCCTGATGTCAGTGTGGTACGTGTCTTTTATGTTAATTGCAGTGATAAGTTTCTTAATCTTCTATTTATTTAAATAATAATGTTATGTTATTTGGTTGACAAATGCTACCAGAGCTGCTGGATTTGGTTGATGAGATGGATGGGACCATCAATGATAATGTCCCAGAGCCAATCAGGAGCGTCTTTTTCAACAAGATCAAGAGGCTGCTCAACCCTTTCCGTAGGTTTAGGAGGAGTTTTCGCAACGTGTATGAGAGAAGGAGGGGGCGCAACACCAAGTAGGATCATGTCTTAGGGGGGATATATGTTTGGAAGTTTTGTATAATTTAAGTACTTTATTTCATTTGGTTTTTTAAATTGAAATTCCCTTTACGTTGGCGCAAAGTTATTGTCATTACAAAATACGAAAGCCATGAAATACGAAAGACATCCAATACGAAATACATCAAATACGAAAGACATAACACCAACATAAGCAAACAACTAACTAATAAACTAGTGTTTCGGTAGCCCCAGTTCCAGAAGATAAATGACCTCTTCTAGAGTTCGTATTGTGTCCACGTACAACTCTAAGATTTGTCGCCCCATCGGAACGTTAGCGATTTTCCATCATTGCGCGGACGTCGCCGTCGCTTTGGATCTCCATGACTGAATAATGGACAGTCCCATCATCTCTACAATTGTACTTTTTGAAACGTATACGCTCCACGTCTTTACGCCACGCTCCCTTTGGACGAATCTTCCTCTCAGCCTTTCCTTCAGTTGGGCGAAGGTGATGTCCTTACTCATCCTGCAGAAGACATGGTTAGGACAAAGAAACACAACACAATGTTCGTCGGTGGTGACAGTCCCATGGTGATGAAGGGCCGTTAGGAATTTGTCGTTTGAGTACTGGGTTGGGCATAATTGTCATTCCATTTCAGCTTGGTTGTATCTGTCAAGAGGGAGAGTAGATTTTGGTGAAGAAGCAGATTAGGGTTTGGTGAAG
Source organism: Oxytropis ochrocephala (assembly GCA_020916435.1). Lineage (NCBI taxonomy): Eukaryota > Viridiplantae > Streptophyta > Magnoliopsida > Fabales > Fabaceae > Oxytropis > Oxytropis ochrocephala. The sequence continues at coordinate 87,321,652 of CM037093.1, read as the reverse complement.
AAGGTCTGAGGATGTGAACCCCCTTTTATAATAGGCATGGTGAAATGTCAGCCGTTGATTTCATTTTTAGATCACAAATCTGAGTCGTTTAAATTCTATCCGTTCAGGCACATTTTCCAAAGGGAATGACATCAACTCCTTTATCTGACACATTTGACTGATTGTAAGCCGTTGATTAAAACTGTCGGTGGAATCTGAGACGTCCAATATCTGTCATTCTGCAGCACTGGTTCGAACACCCTCATTCGAACATGTTCGCATGACCCCATTCGAACGTGTTCGCATGACCCCATTCGAACAGGTGAAAAACGCCCAAGAGGGTGTCTGTCCATATTTAACACACTCGAACGGCCTCGTTCGAAGCGGTTGAAAATTCGTGAAAAAATAGGTTTTGCCTGGTCTTTTGGTTTTTACACCCTTATGGGATGTGTTTCGAGTAGGAGTGGGTGTGGGAAAAGCAAACGCCAAAATGATTACGTCTAATTCATATATCATCATAAGACTTAAATCACCACAAGGTTGTTCGTTTGAACATCCATAGAAGAAATATAAGAAAAAGGAAAAAAAAAAATGTTCAAGATAAAAAGTTATATTCAGAAAAAGACTGTCCCATTAGCTTGCTTTCATTTTTGGGTGTTTGGCTTGCATGCCATATCAAGTGTAGTTCAAATTTACTATCGGGTTAGTAACTCTATTTTTTGGTGTGTTTCTTTTTATGGCCCTCTAAAATCCTTCATAAAATTTGGGTAGAATTTATACACAATAACGCTCAATTAGATCATATCATTTATCGAAAAAATAAGAGAATGTATACTGATTTTCAATTTAGTTTTTTGTATCTTCTTTCTTAGGAAAAAGAAAATTCTTCATGAAAAGTATCTCTCTAAGAACAAGCAAGGAAGGTGTCCGATCACCTACTATGTGCAAAGTAGGCGACACTATATGGTCTACCACTTTTTCAATAATTGTAACCTTTAGGAATTTATCTACACTGTCAAGTTAATACGTTGCTACTATATTCATTTTTTTTGGGGGGTATTGAGATACTATATTCCGTTTTTGGTATTATACTATACTATACTATATCATATTCATTTTAACAAACATATTTTTGCAGCAAAGTTTCAAGAAAAGAATATGCTTCTTCTTGCAAAATGCATCGATTTTTATATATTTATATACAATAGACATATTGGTTAACATTCAATCTTCCTTCAAAAACCCAGCAATGGCAAGTTCTCTTAGTAACTCCAAGAAAAAGAAAGTTCCACTCATAAAAACCACATTTAAGCTTCCTGCTGATTTACCAGTTTGGCCACCAGGTATGAAGAGTTACATAATATATACATCTCTTCCCCTTTTTTTAGATATTCATTTTAAATTGCGGTTATATATAGTTGCGGTCACCAAGACCCCAAAAACGGTTATGTTACGGTCAATTGCAGACAAATACGACCGATGCAGCCGCAACTCTATTTACAATACGGTATCGATTGTCTCAAAAACGGTATGTTGTGGGCTCAATTGCGGTTGCGGACAGAAATTTAAAACCAAGGTTGTTCACTACAAGAAAACTGCTCTTTAACAAAGGACCATGACCCCATCGCTAATTAAACCCAAGTTTACCGACGGACATGATCGTCGGTAATTACTAATTAGCAAGAGGAATGTCTAATTTGATGAGAGAATTATAGACTAACCTGCCCGTCAGTAATTTAAGAATGGTTTTTTTAATCCATATTGAGTGGGTATGATCATTTCTAAGAAAACACTCAATGACACCTTTTTTTTTTCTATTTAAATATTTTAAAATAAAATTAAATATTGAATCAATTTTGTCTATTTTGCCTAGGAGGTATCATACCCACCCAACTCTGAATGGGTATGGGAGTAATCACCTTTAAGAATATATAAGGTTTTGGGTTACCGATAGCCTTGCCTGTTGGTATAAAAGCAAATATGACGGTTTAAAGTTTCTGACGGCCATACCCGTCGGTATAAAAGCAAATATGACCATTTAAATGCATATATAATTTGTTTGGAAGGTAGTAATAATTTTTTGATGATTTTTTTATTTGTTTTGCCTCTAATATTATCTGTAGGTGATGGATTTGCAACTGGCATAATAGACCTTGGTGGTGGCTTACTAGTATCACAAATTTCATCTTTCAACAAAGTTTATACCACCTATGAAGGTGGACCAGATAATCTAGGAGCTACTTTCTTTGAACCAACAAATCTACCTGAAGGGTTCTATATGCTAGGATGCTATTGTCAACCTAACAACAAACCTCTTCATGGTTTTGTTCTAGTTGGAAAAGATAAACTTTCAACCACAAATGAAGCTCTAAAGAAACCAATTGATTACCAATTAATATGTAACATAAACTCTACAAAAACCAAGATTCTAAAGGATATATTTGGTTACCAATAGCCCCTGATGGTTATAAAGTTCTTGGACATGTTGTCACCACTTCACCAAAGATGCCTTCTTTTGACAAAATCAGGTGTGTTCGGAGGCGTTTGTTTCAAGTTACGTAAATTTATTTCTCGAAATAACATTCCTGGGAATAAAATGGTAGGAATATTAGTCCTGGGTATTTTTAAAGAAAAAGTGTTTGATAAACTTTTAAACATTTTCGAGGAATAAGGTAGTTATAGAAATTAAAATAATTTTTTATTTAAATTTCATCTCATCTCATCTTCAGGTGTGTTAGATCAGATCTCACTGATGAATGTGTTAAATACAAGTCAATGCAACTTTGGAGTACAAAAAACAAGAGTTTCAATGTTTATGATGTTATACCAATGAAAAGAGGCATTGAAGCTAAAGGTGTTTATGTTGGAACCTTCTTAGCTCAAAGTGGTGTAACCAATTCCAAAACCTTACCAATTGTTTGTTTGAAAAATACCAATGCTATTGCTAGCTTATCCTCAATGCCAAATTTACACCAAATTGAGACATTAATCAATTCTTATTCTCCATATATGTACCTTCATCCTAGGGAAAAATACTTACCTTGTTCAGTAAATTGGTTTTTCATCAATGGGGCATTACTATATGAGAAAAGAAAAGGTATCATCAAAGAAATTTCAATAGAACCAACAGGATCTAACCTTCCACAAGGAGAATCCAATGATGTTGATGTTACATATTGGATAGACTTGCCTTTAGATGATGATACCAAGAGAGAAATAATAAAGAAAGGAGATTTACAAAGTTCTAAAGCTTATATTCATGTGAAACCAATGCTAGGAGGAACTTTCACTGATATTGTTATGTGGATTTTCTACCCTTTTAATGGAGGTGCAAAAGCAAAAGTGGCATGCACTAATATTCCATTAAGGAGTAAAGGAGAACATGTAGGTGATTGGGAACATGTGACATTAAGAGTAAGTAACTTTAGTGGAGAATTATGGAAGGTTTATTTTTCACAACATAGTAAAGGTCAATGGGTTGATGCAAGTGAAATTGAGTTTGAACAAGGTAATAGGGTTGTGGCTTATTCTTCTTTGAATGGTCATGCTTTGTTTCCTAGGAGTGGACTTGTTATGCAAGGTATGAGAGGATTTGGTATAAGGAATGATGCACAAAAGGGTGAGATTGTTATGGATTTGGCTAAAGGGTTTGAAATAGTTTCTGCTGGATATTTGGGTTCAGAGATTATAGAGCCACCTTGGTTGAATTATAAGATGAATTGGGGTCCAAAGGAAGGGCCTAAGGGTCCAAAACAAAAGGATTTTTGGAAAGGTGATGAACGGTAATTGGTGTGCTTCTTTTTAATATTCAAAGATTTAATTGTATTTTGTTCTATTAATGATGTTATATTATATGTATTGTCAGAAAAAAAAATAGTTATTTGAACACCCTCTCTGCATTCCTTATACTTTGTTGTCTTCATTATTTTTATGAAGGAAAAAAAATGAGAATACATGTAATAAATATTACAATTTTGTCTTTGTCATTCTCTACGTACTTGTTGTGTCAAGTAGGAGAGGGAGATTGGTTGTAAAAAAATATTGGGCTCAAGTTTTTCTCTCTAATCTACTCTTCTCTTCTTGTTCTTCTACTTCTTCTTTATATACCTGAGAGGGGTGGTTTTCGGTCATATTTTTTTTTCATGGAATCACCCCTCTCCATCGTTTTCCCTCTCTTTTGATCATTACAACTCAATCAATGATTGGAACGTCAAAGTTACAGATCCAGAGGCATGGATATTTCGGTGACTTTGACTTTGTCAAAATTGTAAGCATTTGACTGTTTTATACTATTAACCTAGGTGATGTGAGTAAGTTCGCAGATTTATCCTTTACAGTTTTAGACATTTTGAATTTTTGCTATTATCGATGTGTCCTATCAATTTGAATGACTGAATATCTTTCTTACTCAAAAAAAAGTAGGGGAGGGAGTGGGACATACAATATAAAGTACCATATGTAATAAATACGTGTTATTCTCTGTCTCTTACTTGGTACAACAAATACTTGAGAATAATTGATCTTCTTTTATCAACTTTACCCTCTAATTAATAGTGTGTGCATGGTTTCAAGATGTGTGATTTTTTCATTTGGCTTGATGAGGAGTTGGGTGACCGAGGAAAGTATGAAGATGCAGAAAAGGAAATCATGGAACTCAATAGTAACTTGGATGAATTGAAGAAGAAGAATGGAGATTTGAAGAGGAAAAATAAAGACAAAAAAACATCAATGGTGGAATTGAAGAGGAGCTCCAATGAAATGAAGATGAAGCTCCAAATTTATTTTGGTTTATGGTTATGGGATGAGTTATTGTAATGTTGTTAGTGATTGCCTTAATGGCAACACAACTAGTGAAGTAGATATTAGGGTTTAGGAATTTTGTTTTTTTGTTGTTTATGTCTAGTTTGGATTAGGCATGTAATTTGTAATGTGGTTAGGAGTTATAATGTGTTTTTATGGTTATGAAATGTGAAGTCAATTTGTAAGTTGTAATGTTGTTAGAAGTTGCAATGTGCTTATGTAATGTAGAATCAATTTGTCTTAAGTTATGTTTAATCTAATATGTATTTTGCTTATACAATGTTGTTGATTTTGGATATATTTGTGCTTATTCAGTTTAGGAGTTGGTTTAATGCAGTAGATGAAAATTGTTTCTGCATCCTTTTTAAAATGGTTTCTGCACAATTTTCAAAACTTTGACTGCACAGTTTGTAAAACGGTGACTGCACAATTTGTAATACTATGATGACAAAAATCTACACACAAAAACTGTCATAGCAGTATTAAATCTGCTATATTAAAACTGCACAATTCCAAAATCTATAAAATAACAAAAATGCTATTTTGACAAAAAAAAAATTTGACAAATCGACAAGTTCTGCAACCTCTGTGCACATTAATTAACCAAATTTTTAGGCTTGTTAGCCAACCAACTCTTTTTTTCACGCTTTAGTCGTGGATTAAAAACTTGGTTAATTGGTCGCTTGGCTAATAATCTAAAAAACTTGGTTAATTGGTGTTGTAGGTTGGTAACTTGTCGATTTGTCAAATTTTTTTTTGTCAAAATAGCATTGTTGATAAAATAATTCTTTTAGTTGGTAAATCAGGTAACTATTTTAGTAGGGTTTTGTGCTTTTCTTTGGGAAGGATTCCACAAACTTTGACAGTTAAGAGTCTTTGATTTGATAAACTTTCACTTTGATGATCACTAAAATATCATTATCTCTTGTATGGATTTTGAGTGTGCAAGCCTTTTGAGTTTTTTTCATCTTTTTAAATCTCTTTTTTTTTGTAATAATAATTTTTTTGAGCAAATAAATTATTCTTATTATTTTGTCCAAGAATTAAAATTTTGAGAAAGATGGAAGCAAACAGTCATTGATCAGAATGGACCTTAGGATTGTAATGTGCATAATGGTTAATGATTTGTGAAGAAAGCATAATCAGACCTGAAGAAGTGTGAGTGCGGGTGGGCCTGGAGAAAGGATCTATTATGGTGCGATGTATCAGCTCCAACTTTACACTATTTTTTTAAGACTGTTTATTTCTGCTTCTCTTTTTGTCTTGGAGTTTTACTTCTTTTTTTTTTTTATTTTTAATTTCTATTCACTTTCTCTTTTATTGGAGCTGAGTAAACTGGTGAACATGACAACACATTCTTAAAATGTGGAATTGATCAATGTCTATGGTGATTGAAAATAATTTTTTATTTTTCGGCTCAAAGTAGGTAGCAAAGGATTTTTTTGGGATATAGGAAGATGGCCAACCATCATTTCAAATCATGATTGCTTATTTTCTCAAAATTTTAACTATAGGACAAATTTTATTGTTTAATATATTTGCTCTTTTTCTTTATTTATTTTATATGCTCTAATTTTGCTTAAGCTGCTCTTACGAGTTTTCAACCTAGCAGACCATTTTTTTTGTTTTTTATGCCCTAATTTTTGCTTAGGTTGCTCTTGCGAGTTTTAAACCTAATGGGCTTTTCTTTTTTGGATTCCTTTTTTTTCTCAAAAGACTTGCACGAGTGTTTAAAATGTCAACATGATATCTTAGTGATCACAATCTGCCCCAGTATGGAGCGTCCAAATTGTTATTTGTGAAATTTCATCATTGGGGAATAATGAATCAAGTACTCTTGTGAAGATTAGACACTTTATGGACAGTTGGGGTTGTTATTTTTTTGGAAATGGATGAAGGATAATGATAAGTGTCAATGATGAGGATAGCATAACTGACTCAAACAGAAGTAAATACACATGTCATGTCAAATTATTTTGCAAATGCTTCATAGAGAGTTAATATCAATTGATAGAACGATTTTATTGTACAAACCACACAAGTTAACAAAACAGACATTTAGGCATCTTACCATGAGATGATCGAGACATATATCTTAGCTAACCTATAATGGACAAGCAAACTGGAGTTGGATGATGCCTTTGGTGAGACACACCTCTGAGGCTAAGGGTCGAGCCTACAGGAGGGAGGGTTGAAGTGATCGAGTCAACATAGAATGACCATATGGTGAATGGGTTATTGGCGAATTCCAATATTGAAGGTAATTGCATGGTGGTTAAGTAGGTATAGATAGGATGTATATGGGGGGAGAGTGAAGAACTTGATGTTGGTGAATCAAGGTGTGCATTTACTCAAAGGATATGACAACTTCTTCCAAGGGAGAAGAATCAATTCGAATATATTTTACAAGAATTCATTGTTTCTCATCAAACAATGTGTCACGAGAGTTTTTTTTTTAATTATAAGATATAATGCATGAACATATGGGTGTTGATGTACATGGACAACAACATAGATGAATGAAATGCGTAATGATACCTTAAACAGGTGTATGAATTTTTTTTCGTTTCAACTAGAATAAGATGCTAACATCAAACTATTGGATGATGAATGATACAAGAATAGAAGAAGATGAAGCAATTCCTAATTTTTGTTTTGATGCATGCTGGAGGACTAATGCATTTGAGATTGATAGGAATGAAGGACGTTTTTGTTTTTGTTTATGATGTATGAATAGGAGTAATGAATATACTTTTTTATAATATCATGGTGATACGTTTTTTGGTGTATGGATATGCAAGATGATGCAATTTAAATAAAAATGGAAAAATAAAAAGTGTGATATTTTTGTTATTTTCTAGATGATGAGATGCATGGTAGTGCAATATATAATGAGATGCAAATGAAAAGAATGATTTTGTTTTATTACGAATGCATGATGGTTTTTGTTTTTTTGTACGATGAATGAAAGGAATGACTTTGTCTCATGTGCATAAAAAAGAGAAACATGAAAGATTTTTTTTATTTTCTTATTTTGAGAAAACATTAATTATGCTGATTCAAGAAGTAAATATAATGCCCTTGTGTCCTAGGCAGGTCATGTTTAAACTAGAGATATCTTGGTCTAGGGTCACTTTTGTGATCATTCTTCCAGATTACTCTAATCACTTTCTCACAAAAGTCTCCAGAGCTAAAGTCCCATTTACAATATTATCCATAACGATAGATGACTACCAGGTGTGGGATATCATAAAGAGGCGCACTCTGGTTGAGACTTTCATAATAGACAGACAGATAAATCCAGAATGACTATCACTAATTCTCTCCACTTATCCCAAGTTTCACACAGGCCCGGGTATAGGGCCTCACTCAGAAGTGTTTGCAATTGTGTAAGCGATGTGTATGATAAGGGCAAAATACCTAAACTACCCAAGCTGTAAAAAAGATACAAATACAACAACAAAATAAAGTCGCCTACCCTAAGGTTCAACAAAATAAAGGCAATGCTCGTAAATCAAATAAACAATAAACATTAGGATAAAAAATATTAAATCAACAAATAAATTACACACTCAATTGAATTAGGTTTGACTCTTTTAATTGTCTCTAGTGAAGTCGACAGCTGCAGCGATCGAAAAAACTGGTGTTATACCCCAATTTTGTCCGAGTTCTTATATCATTGTAATATTTTTTATTTATTAAGTAGTGTATGTGCAACAAACGTTTCTATGTACTCAAGTAAAAGATAAGTAGCTTGTGCATATCAACCACAATTAATATAAAGATGCATGATTTGATTCTTGGTCAATCATCCCACATGTTATTTTCTTTTGACCCTCTTTGAGTAATTGAAAAAGCAAGTGAAGCAAAGCATAAGAGCTTACAAAATAAGAACAAAAAGATGAAATACCCAAATCTGCAGCTCTATTGCGAAGGCAATTTCTCTCTCCTCGGACCTCTTTTTGACGATCCGAAAGGTGAAAGTGGAGAAATATGTCTCACGAACCTACTGTCAAAAAATGAAGACGATCCGACGGTTAACGAATCCGGAATCGCACTTTTACGATGAGAGGTTTGAGAAAAACGGACCAAAAACTGCAGCTATTGCGAAGGCAATTTCTCTCTCATAAGACCTCGTTTCAACGATCCGAACGGTGAAAGCGTAGATATATGTCTCACGAACCTACTGTCAAAAAAGAAAGACGATCCAACGGTTAACGAATCCAGAATCGCAATTTTACGGTGACAAGTTTGAGAAAAACGGGAATTGTGTTTTAAAGGGGAATTGCTTTCTCTACCTTGTTTTAGTCCCACATTGCTCACAAGAAACAAGAGCTCCCTAGCAATTGGATATAAAAGGGGTTGAGAGGTGAAGATTAGAGGAGGGGATCATTGGCGGGTTAAGTGATCTTTTTTTTTTTTCAAAGCGTTCGCGGCTCATTTCACTAAAAACCCGTCTTTGATCATTTGGGCGTTTTGAGTCGGCTTTTCGATTCTCAAAGCGGTTCCTGCGATCTTGGGGTCAAAATGGACCGAGATAGGAGTCCGGTTAAGTGATTGACCCGGTCAGATTGCTCAGTCCGGTTCGGCACTCGTCGAGTCCAGGTTAGTTTTGTATTTATTTTGTTTATTTTTATGTACATATTTATTTATCATTTATTTATAATATAATCTATTTATTTATTTATTTATTTGTTGTTTATTTATATATCTATTCATATTTATTTATGTATATAGTTATTTATTTATTTTTTTAGCCTAGTCTTTATTAATTATTGTTTTTGTCTTTTTTTTTTTTGCACACAAATTAGTTTATTTCTTCAAAAATCAAATAAAAGACTAAGTCGGTTGTCTGTACCAAAAGTTAGTCATCATCATAGGACCAATGAAATGCATGCTGATTCAAGTAATCCTAAAATCTTATAAGTAAATAAATAAATCACTTTTCCTAAAAATAGGGGACTAAGTCGGTTGTACAACCCAAGTTAGTTAGTCGGCGTTCTAGAACTAATGAGTGCAGATTCGGGAGTTCTAGAATACCTATTCTAAAACCAACTCACCTCACATCAAACAAACTTCTTTCAAAAAACCTCAAAAATACTTTCAAAAAGTAGGGGACTAAATCGGTTGTACAATCGGGTTAGTCAGCGTCCTAGGAATCGATGGTATACAGTTCAAGGAGTCCTAGGACCCCTACACTAAAAAACACCAACCAACAAACCTTTTTCAAGAAGAACTACGTAGCTTTGATTCCTCCATTGCATTCGGAGGTACGTAGGAGCAAGAGTCCACTCTTATCAAGCACTAAAAATTAAAAATTTAATTAAGTCTTTTTCACTATAAATAAAAAGGGTAAATATTAATAAACCATAAATAATTAGACGAAGGATGTCGTGGGGTGCTAATACCTTCCCCACGCATAACGACTCCCGAACCTTTAAACTTGCCTTATCCTAAAACTAAAAGGGATTTTCTGAATTTGCCCTTAAACTAAAATTTGGTGGCGGCTTCCTTTCGAACTTCGAAGAATCCATTCCCGGATTTTTCGGTCGCTACAGCTGGCGACTTCACTGGGGACTTAACGTTTTAGAGAGTCAAAACCTAGTCTAATTAGTTGTAGGATTTAATTTTTACCCTTCCCTTATTTATTTATTTATTTATTTATTTTTGCATGTTTTATTTTTATGTGATATATAAACCATAGGATAAAAGACGATATTTGTATGAATGTTTGTTTTGTTTGCTGCTTTGGGTTTATTTTAAACTGCTCCTACACACACTACACCTCTACACATCACACACCTGTGAGAAAAGGTCCTCTACCCGGACTTGAGTGCAAACCTAAGTTAAAACGAGATTGTGTAGTGATGGCCTGCGGGACGTACGTCTCGTTGGGTGGTCACGAAAATCTCACCTAGAGTTTGATTCCTTTTGAGGATGCTATCCCTTCTAATAGCTTGCCTATTGTTGGGGTCGGTATTCTTGACTGTGGTCCTTGGCTCTAGGAACCTTGTGTAGGATTCTTTAGAACTACCCTTGTGAGGCACTATAAAATAAACCTTAGACCCACTCCGTAAGATACCTTTTTAGGGTCACAAAGGAGCTTCATACTCTTGCATTCAAACAAATATTTATGCATACCGTCTTTTATCAAAAAAAAATCAAAAAACCAAAAACCATTATTTACTACATTTTTAGAAAATATACCACATGCATTTTTCTTTTTCTTTGCACTACAAAAAATAAATAAAATAAACATCTTATGTTGCATGCATTTTATGACCGCCAGGGAGTTAAAAACTTTATTTTGGAGAGAAGCCATGCATGCTAAAGTCAAAATCAAACTTTGTACTTTACTCTCCAAATAAAAAGCTTATAATTCCCTGACGCGATAGATAAACCACACTTTCATATTCATTCACTCTCATTCTCATATCATGCGCATTTCATTCATTCGCATTCTCATTTCATGTACATTCATTCACATACTTACATCATGCATCAAAAAGTGAGCATAATTCTTATTCCAAAAAAACATTGATGAGAGATGAGGCGTTTGTGAGAAATAAATCATTCTTCTTTGGGAAATTTAGCCATACTTAGTTGTGAGCTCAAGGTGTTTCAAGGCACTCAATTTTTTTCAAATTAACAGCTCGTTCACACATTTTTTCAACAAAGCGTTGCATTTCATCCATCCCATGATGAATGAACGAAATGGTCCACCAAAAATTTCTTTCATGTTAAAACTGATGTTAACTCTCTATGAAGCATTCGTGTAGTGATTTGTGTGTCACATGTGTCTTCATTCTTGTTTGAGTCAGTTAATGTCCCTACATTGTCATCATCCCCCGTCCAAGTCTTATCCCACCACGACCACCATAAAGTACATACTCCCCTAACTAGTCGACTTTTTGGTTTGTTCTCACTATTGAAATAACACTTGAGACCCTCACACTGGAGCAAATTTGTGATCTCCAAAATACCTTGTCAACATTGTATTCCCTTGGTGCAAGTCCTTTACAAAAAAATCAAAAAGGCCCGTTAGGTTGAAAACTGGTAAGAGCGGCCTAAGCAAAAATTAGGGCACACAAAAAAGGAGAAATAAAGAAAAAAGAGCAAGTATATAAAATAAGTAAATTATTGTCTTTAAATTTTTTTTTTGAGAAAACAAGCAATCATGATTTGAAATGAAGTTGAACCATCTTTCCATATCCTCAAAAATCCCTTACCACCCACCTTAAGCCAAAAATCCTAAAAATCTCTCAATCACCCTAGACAAGGATCGATTCCGCATCAAAAAATGGTGCATCACTTTTATCAGCCAAAAAGAAACAAAAAGCACAAAAGAGTGAAGTCAAAAAAGTGGATTAAAAAATCCCAAAAAAAAAAACAAATTAGAAAAAACAAAGACAAAAGTAGTACAAGTCGTGAGCTGTTGTTTCACACTATTAAAGCATAAAGAGATCCTTGTCTAAAATAAACCTCAAACATTTCTTTTGGCCTCAATATCCTACCCTCCATAAACCCTTAGCCACATTACAATCCTAAACAAGTCCATCCTACCATGAGACACATCAATTACTGTCTCAATAAATTAAACCTCAAACACTCCTTTGAGCCTAACAACCATTTCCTTCATAAATCATCACTCATTAGCCAAGTTACATCACCAAATCATTTGTCCCATCAATCATCAAACACTTCATTGAGCCTAATAACCCCTTCTTTCACAAACCATTAACCATTAGCCAAATCATACTTTGCTTTCAATAAAAATCATCCGTCCCATCAATCCCCAAACACTACTTTGAGCCCAATTATCATTTCCCTCATAAATCACTAAACCATCGGCCACGTTACAACCCTCTAGAGTTCATTCCGATCAATGACCGATTGCTTTTGTTTTCTCAAAGTTTTAATCTTAGGACAAATAAGTTTATTTATTTACAATATGTTTGCTCAAAAAAAATGTATCTAAAAAAAAAACTCAAAATAAAGAAATCAAAAAGGGCTTGCACTCCAAAGGTTCATTCATGTTCCATTGATATAAAGGCAAGGGTTAGCGATCACCAAGTGCGCTTTTCATCATAGAAAACTCAAGACTATCATAGTCGAGAGTCATTCTAAAGATAACCAAAAGGTTTATGCTAGGATCATCACCTAGATCCCAAAGTGGGGAAATCCTTTCACCATTTGTTCCACTTAAGCTTGGGGAAATGTGTCCAACGTCCATCCCACACCACACCCAGTCTAAACATACATACCAGACCAACTCAAAAAACCCATAGCCCTAACTCACACACCTTTCACAACCTCACTAAAACAACCATTTGAAATCCCATTACCAAGTGGGGCAATCCTTCACCCTTTACTTGGAGAAATCCGCCTACTACTCTCACCTCATCCCTTGTCATATTCATATCCACAAAAACAATACCGGGCAATTTCTCAACTCATTACCCTAAAACGCCGCTACTCTCTGCTGTGGCAATCTTGTCCTTACCATAAATGGAGCAACGCCAAACTCTATGGGTTGAGACAAAGTCTCTTGCTTTCCGCCTTTCATTCCAAAGCCAATGCATTCCCGGTTCATCATCTTCTACACCCCTAGCTTGTCACCACTAAACAAACAGGGGCAAGTTATTCACTCACCGTCATCAAATCTAAATTGGGGCGATCCTGCATTTCTTGGCTTGAGAAAACCTACCTTTGATGACCTTGACAAAGACCAGATCACCATTCACCCCTTCATGTGCCACAAATATCCTCACCCTAGGCCTTTAAAACCCCAAGTTAAATGACTCATTCATACTTGCACTAACATATGTCTTTACTAAACAAAGCTTGAGAGAGAGAGAACACGATTGATCATGTGATGCTAAAAATTCACTTAGGTAACTTTGTGGACATAAATTTCGATCATCAAGGGCATCATAATGGAAGGAAAAATAAGCGAGCTTGCAAATACGGTCCAAGTACTTTTGCATATCGATGTCTCAGTAGATAATGACCTTGAGAATGCCAAGTTTGAATCAAAACTAATTTTTCCAAAGAATGATCAATATTCACTCATGCTTCTCGCATCCAAAGTCTCGCATCTTATCATTACAAAAAAAATGTTTTGCACCCAATCACTCATATCATATCATATCATCGCATCATGCATGCACCATGGCATTAGCATTCAATCATTTCATTTGCATCATATTCACATTTTCATTTCATGCATTTATTACGTAACAAGCAAAAAGCAAAAAAAAAAAAAAACAAAAGAGAAAAATCATTCCACCGGATACCAATCATTGCGTGTCGTGTGCACCATTAATTGCTTTGCCAAAGGAAGAAAGCTTTTCCTCCTCGGGAAGATGCATTTGTTAGGTGTGCCCGATAAACACGATAAGTGTCGTTCCTATGTTTTGTTCCTCAAGTATCGCTTTTTAAGCGTTAATCTCATATCATATCACGGATCACCAAGTTTATCCTCTCGGACTCGAGTGGTCCTTCAGAGCACTACGCTCCTTCGATGCCCTAAGTGGCCCAGTCGCAACGCGTCGAGTCGAGCCCGATGGACCTTCGCGGACCCGCGTGGTCGCTTCGACTAGTTGTGTCAGCCTAAGACACAGTGGACGTCCCTTCATGGTCAACATATCAGTTCTAGACCTGATCTTGACCCATCATGGCCGCTCGAATATAAAGGCCCCCTCAGACCGTTTAACTAGTACCGTAGCTAGTTGCGCTCCTTCAGACCACGATGGTCCTTCAAATAAGGCCTAGGCGGCCTTCCGGACCCGGAGTGGTCCTTCGAGCCTTAGTGCTCCTTCAGACCCTTAGTGGTCCTTCAGAGCCTTAGTGCTCCTTCGACTCCCGAGTGGGCTTTCAGAGCCTTAGTGCTCCTTCAGATCCCGAGTGATCCTTCATTTTGTTCGCGGTTAATACGCCAAGTGTTAACCGCTCCCTGTTTATTCTCAAACCCTCTATTTCCCCTCTAAACGGACAAAATTGACGTCTATTCTATCTTTATTTCTATTTCTACTAATAAAAATTTGTAAAATATAAATAAAGAGGGGCAGCTGTTATACCCCAATTTTGTCCGAGTTCTTATATCATTGTAATATTTTTTATTTATTAAGTAGTGTATGTGCAACAAACGTTTCTATGTACTCAAGTAAAATAAGTAGCTTGTGCATATCAACCACAATTAATATAAAGATGCATGATTTGATTCTTGGTCAATCATCCCACATGTTATTTTCTTTTGACCCTCTTTGAGTAATTGAAAAAGCAAGTGAAGCAAAGCATAAGAGCTTACAAAATAAGAACAAAAAGATGAAATACCCAAATCTGCAGCTCTATTGCGAAGGCAATTTCTCTCTCTTCGGACCTCTTTTTGATGATCTGAATGGTGAAAGTGGAGATATATGTCTCACGAACCTACTGTCAAAAAATGAAGACGATCCGACGGTTAACGAATCCGGAATCGCACTTTTACGATGAGAGGTTTGAGAAAAACGGACCAAAAACTGCAGCTATTGCGAAGGCAATTTCTCTCTCATAAGACCTCGTTTCAACGATCCGAACGGTGAAAGCGTAGATATATGTCTCACGAACCTACTGTCAAAAAAGAAAGACGATCCAACGGTTAACGAATCCAGAATCGCAATTTTACGGTGACAAGTTTGAGAAAAACGAGAATTGTGTTTTAAAGGGGAATTGCTTTCTCTACCTTGTTTTAGTCCCACATTGCTCACAAGAAACAAGAGCTCCCTAGCAATTGGATATAAAAGGGGTTGAGAGGTGAAGATTAGAGGAGGGGATCATTGGCGGGTTAAGTGATCTTTTTTTTTTTTTTCAAAGCGTTCGCGGCTCATTTCACTAAAAACCCGTCTTTGATCATTTGGACGTTTTGAGTCGGCTTTTCGATTCTCAAAGCGGTTCCTGCGGTCTTGGGGTCAAAATGGACCAGATAGGAGTCCGGTTCGTGATTGACCCGGTCAGATTGCTCAGTCCGGTTCGGCACTCGTCGAGTCCAGGTTAGTTTTGTATTTATTTTGTTTATTTTTATGTACATATTTATTTATCATTTATTTATAATATAATCTATTTATTTATTTATTTATTTGTTGTTTATTTATATATCTATTCATATTTATTTATGTATATAGTTATTTATTTATTTTTTTAGCCTAGTCTTTATTAATTATTAGTTTTTGTCTTTTTTTTTATGCACAAATTAGTTTATTTCTTCAAAAATCAAATAAAAGACTAAGTCGGTTGTACAACCAGGTTAGTCATCATCATAGGACCAATGAGCTGTACAGTTCAGTAATCCTAAAATCTTATAAGTAAATAAATAAATCACTTTTCCTAAAAATAGGGGACTAAGTCGGTTGTACAACCGGGTTAGTCAGCGTTCTAGAACTAATGAGTAGATGCAGATTCGGAGTTCTAGAATACCTATTCTAAAACCAACTCACCTCACATCAAACAAACTTCTTTCAAAAAACCTCAAAAATACTTTCAAAAAGTAGGGGACTAAATCGGTTGTACAATCGGGTTAGTCGTCCTAGGAAATCGATGAGTATGCAGTTCAAGGAGTCCTAGGACCCTACACTAAAAAAACACCAACCAACAAACCTTTTTCAAGAAGAACTACGTAGCTTTTGATTCCTCCATTGCATTCGAGGTGCGTAGGAGCAAGAGTCCACTCTTGTCAAGCACTAAAAATTAAAAATTTAATTAAGTCTTTTTCACTATAAATAAAAAGGGTAAATATTAATAAACCATAAATAATTAGATTTAAGGATGTCGTGGGTGCTAATACCTTCCCACGCATAACGACTCCCTACCTTTAAACTTGTCTTATCCTAAAACTAAAAGGGATTTTCTGAATTTGCCCTTAAACTAAAATTTGGTGGCGGCTTCCTTTCGAACTTCGAAGAATCCATTCCCGGATTTTTCGGTCGCTACAACTGGGAAAGGATCTTTTGAAGTTCTAGATGAAGTCGCCATAAAAATTTAGGTTAAAGGGGCAAACTTTGAGAAATCCCCTAAAAAGGTCTTGACGAACGAAATACGGGCGCGATAGTCGGTTATGAGCCGAAAAGGTATTAGCACCCCGCGACATCCTTCCTAACGAATGTTACCTTTTACCCTTTTTTACAAATTAAAAATATAATCAAAGACTAGATAAATAGTTAGTTATTTTTGTTCTTTTTGAGAAATAGGAAAGAAATAATTAAAAAAAACTTAAAAAAAGAAAAAGGTTTTATTAGTGCAATTGAAAGAGGTGACCTACGTATCTCCTGGTAGAGAATCAAATGTTATGTATCTCCTGGTAGAGAATCAAATGCTACGTAGTTCTTGAGTAGAAAATATTTGTGTGTTGGTGTTTTTAATTTATTTTTGAAACCTTTTCGAAGGTATTTGAAAGTCGAAGTCGTTGCAATGTTCAAATAGGTCATAGTGACCATCGCTAACAATTTATTTTTTAGAACATTGAATTTTGGTTTTTTGAAATGGTGGATTGAAACATAAATTTGACGATTGATCTAAATCGAGTGAAGATAAGTTTGACTCATTAATTAGTAAGATACGGGAAAAAAAATGGGTACGTGATTCAAGTACGGCTAAGAATTTGAAGGAAAAAAGTGCAAATATTATAATGCTAATATGTTATTTCAAATAAAGGAAAAATAGTTAAATAAAAAAAGTTAGATGGGAGAGAGGGGGATACAGATAGTAGGGGGGTATACAGCTCCTAATGATGATAATAATAATAATAACGGTTATGTTATATAGACATATATTTTTAGACAAAAATCAACTTACAACACCAATTAATCAAGTTTTTTAGACTATTAGTCAAGTGATCAATTAACCAAGTTTTTTAACAACGCCTCGAAAATTGTGAAAAAACAGGTTGGCTAATAGTCTAAAAAACTTGGTTAATTGGTGTTGTAAGTTGGTTTATGTCGATTTTTGTCTAAAAACCTATGTCTAAATAACATTTTTGTAATAATAATAATAATAATAATAATAATAATAATAATAATAATAATGATAATAAATAGGCATGAATGAATAAGTAGATAATAAATAAACAAATAAATATACACATAAATAAATTAGCAAACATATAAATATATAAATAAATACATTAATAAATACAAAACTAACCTTAAGTTGATAAACATGATGAATGCCACATCAGAAAAAACCAAGGTTGTCAAAACTGGACCAGGTAGCCCGACTGGGTCATTTTGACCCCAAAATCGCCTTGCGCAAAAACCGCTTTGAGAACCGGAAAGCTGACTCAAAAACGTACAAAATAATCAAAGACATGCTTTAGGTGTATTGGACCCGCAAAGGATGACCCAAAAGATCACTTCACCTGCCAATGACCTATGCATAGTCTTCACCTCTCAACCTCTTTTATAGCCAGTTGTTAGATATCTCTTGTTTCTCCCAAGCGATGTGGGACAAAAACAAGATAGAGAAGAAAAATCCCGTTTAGAGAAAGAAATTCTCGTTTTTCTCATACATGTCACCGTAAAAGTGCGATTTTGGATTCCTCGTTGGATCGTCTTTTTTTTTACATAAAGTTCGTGAGACATATATCTTCACTCTTCAAACCCGAACAAAGTACCCCAAAACAGAGCTACCACCCTAGAATCTCTTGTCAACTGAAAAGAGCTTAAAAATGGTCCTTGGAACTCTTCCCCAACTCAGAATTTATGGAATGCTGAAGATTGAAGCAAGAACCCCCTCCTCTCAACACAAACTCGAATTCAATGGAGAAGGGAGAGACGTGGATGATTGAGCTTGGTTCAGTTCATGTGTTTGGTATCATTGGAACGAGGATGAGAAATTATGAAGAATGATGGTGGAAGGAAGAACATGCATTAACAAATGAGAAAAACCCTCATCTTCTTCTTCCTCTCACTCTCGCGCCTCTCCTCTCTTTCTCCTCTCTCTAGTTTTCTGTTTTCTTTCTAGTGTTTTGTGAAAAGATTAAGTGTGTGTGTTTTAGTGGGGTTGGGTCAACTGAGGGTGGGGTTGGTGTTGTGTGAGTAGTTGGCAAGTGGAACCCCAAACTACTCCTTAATTCACTATAAACCCAAAACTCTCATTTTACTTCATTTTTACCCCACACATAATTCACACAAATATTAAACTCAACCAAATAACCAATAAACAAGAAATCATATTTAATGAAATCGCTCAATCAACTAAACACTCAAAATAATTATTTTGGGATGTTACAAAGAGATTCGATTTAGGGTTTGAAGGATTTTAGAATTCTTCCGAGTTCTAGGTTCAACTTAGGGTTCTAAATTTAGGATTTTGACTTCTGTTTTAGTTTTACTTATTTTTGTGTTTTAATATAGTATTAATAACTTTAATTATTTAAATTATATAATTAATTTAATATTACGTGGCATGTACATGTTGATCATTAAATGATGTGGCACAAATGTGTGCAAGCTGCATCAGCTGCCACGTCATTTAACGAGGACCACGTCAGCTTTTTTTGACAGGCCTCCAAATTAGCAAAAGAAATGAAAAAACCCCCCTTTGAACTAAATGTCTGAGTTTTCAAATAGGGGAACCAAATGTCTGAGGTTTTTAAAATACGGGGACCAAAATAATATTTTAGCCAAAAAAAATATAGGGGCACTAAAATCGTGGATGCGTGATTATAGGAGGACCAAAAGTGCATTTTAGGCATATATAGTATTATAGATATTTTTGATTAAATTGTTTTGAATAATAGTTCAGTTCAATACCACTCTGTTGGTCAATTATTTAGTCAATTATTTTATCTAAATATGGAAGAACCAAAAAAGCATACTTTTAAAAAAATAAAATAATAAAATAAAATAAATCATTCAATATAAACAATATAAAAAATGTGAGAGATCAAATGGTAGTGCATGTTATTCCAAAAAAAAAGGTAATGCATGTAAGTAATCATCCTGCAAAATCGATGCATATATTATATCCACATAGAATATTTTATTACATTCATTGCAAAATAATTTTTTTTGTGAAACAATGTTAGCATTTCATAGTTTGATGACATATATCGAAGTTAAAATTTAAAATAGAAAAATTTACCAAAAAAAATTAAAATAGAATAAATGCCCACTTTAGTGATTTCAGTTAAAAATGAAAACAAAAAGAAAGTTTTTTTTTCAAAAAAAAAAGGTTATTATTTGGAATCTACCCATTATTTTTAACTAAATGGCTAGCATCTTCCCAATGTCGTAATTAGTTTTTTAGATATTTTCTACTCAATTATGAGACATTTAATTCCGTTTCCATTTTTCAAATTGTGTGTACCCACCCTCCCTTTAGAACAAACTTGCTTCGCCTCCCTATTTTTCTGAAACTCTATCATCTCTCAAGGCTCTTGTTCTCAAGTTGTGTCATCTTTCCCTTTTGCAGCCCCACCATAAAGTGTGACAGCAGTGCGACCGTTTCTCACGTAGATGACAACAACAACTGCAAAGTGTCATGCAGTAGATCCAACAATTCAACAGGCAACTCTACAGAACAATGGAAAAACCGCATCAATTTGTCACCAAGCAAGATATCCACTCTAAATCTGAACATGCAAGCTCTCAATCGCCGACTACCTTACCCTCCAGCTCGAAACCTGTGACTCTTCACCCCCTCCTTTTATGTATGATGCTTTAGATTTTTAATGTCAATTTTTTAGTTGGTTAATTTCTTTATTTTCTGATATGAAATTTTAAATGCTTAACATTTTAGATTTTTGTAATGCCGTTTTTTAATCTTTAGTTTTCATCTTCTTCATATTTTCGTTTGCAAAATCGAACTCTCCCCTCTTGTTTTAGCTACTTTCATTTGTTAATTTGTGATGGTCTTCTGAAACACGTGTGGGTTTGCTTAAGAAGAAGGGGTTTGTGATAGGTGGCGAAACTATTTTTTTTAAACCTTGAAGTACCTCCAAAACACACTGATCAGCATCGCGTTTTACATATTTTGTCATGAAATATTTTTTGCGTAAATCAATTATTGAGAAACAAATTTGCTTACTTGAACAATTAAAATTGTTTCCAAACCCTAAAGTACTCTAAAAAATACAGTTTTCACCGCACTTTACATTTTTGTCACGAAATTATTTTTTTACTGTATTTGATAACTTCAAATTATTTCGCACCCTAAAGTACCCCAAACACATATTTCTTTGTGTCGCATTACGTAATTTGTTCCAAAATTAATTTTTTTCACCACACCAGTTATTGAGGAATTAACTTCGCGTATTTTAACAGTTAAAATGTTTTTTGAAGCCTAAAGTACCCCAAAACATACTTCTTAGCATCACATTTACGTACTCTATCACGAAATTATTTTTCTCACCAAAATAATTATTGAGAAACAAACTCGCGTATTTGAATAGTTTAAAGTTTTTCGAACCCTATACTCTTCAGAAATTTTCACACAAGAAATAGGAATTCCAAGCACACTTTGTTCTCTAAAATGGTCCTAATATAGGTTATTCATGGAATTCTTCACTTGTAATTTGCAATGTTATTAAACTCGACCCGGAGGTCGACCCGAGCAAGTCACTGGGTCACTGGGTCAATGGTCGGACCGAGGGGTCACTAGTTGACCCGCATGACCCGTGACACTACTAAAACCTGTTAAAATTAGGCATGTTGTATATTCACATATCGCAGAGCTATGAATTTTTTTACCATACAATAAAATTGTCCAAAAACTCACTACTTATTCATCATTGAAAACAAATAAAAACCTTAAAGTTAAACTGAACAAGAAATATTGAATTCAAATTTAGCTTTTGTTTTAAAAAAAATAGCAAAACAGCGTCGTTTTACTTAAAAAATAAAAACAAGCACAAATCAGCAACCCGGACCGGGTCAACACCGGGTCGAGCCGACCGGGTCAACACCGGGTCGCACCGGTTCGATGCCTTCCGCTCACGGGTCGCACCGGGTCGCACCGGGTCTGAAACACCCACGATCCAATAGGCAATGTTATTAAACTCGACCCGGAGGTCGACCCGAGCAAGTCACTGGGTCACTGGGTCAATGGTCGGACCGAGGGGTCACTAGTTGACCCGCATGACCCGTGACACTACTAAAACTCGTTAAAATTAGGCATGTTGTATATTCACATATCGCGAGCTATGAATTTTTTTACCATACAATAAAATTGTCCAAAACTCACTACTTATTCATCATTGAAAACAAATAAAAACCTTAAAGTTAAAGCCCAACAAGAAATATTGAATTCAAATTTAGCTTTTGTTTTAAAAAAAATAGCAAAACAGCGTCGTTTTACTTAAAAATAAAAACAAGCACAAATCGCAGAACCGGACCGGGTCAACACCGGTCGAGCCGACCGGTCAACACCGGTCGCACCGGTTCGATGCCTTCCGCTCACGCGTCGCGCACCGGTCGCACCGGTCTGAAACACCCACGATCCAATAGGTGACTCGGACCGATCACATCACCGTTTCCCGGTCCGACCGGTCCGACCGGCCGGGTCGGTCCGGGTTTAATAACATTGCCAATAGGTGACTCGGACCGATCACATCACCGTTTCCCGGTCCGACCGGCCGGGTCGGTCCGGGTTTAATAACATTGGTAATTTGTCCTTAACCCATTAACCATTTTGATCTTTAAGAGCCAAAATTTTATTTTTACACCTTTTATTTAGATTCTTGAGATGATAATATCTAACATTATGATCACCATTACTAAGCCATTTTGAGTCAAAAACATATTGATTCACGGTGTTTTTTTACTAGTAATTGAGAAGGCTATCAAATTGTCAAATCCTACATTTTTTTGACACATGTCAACACTTCTTATTAGTTTTTGTTTTGACAACACACCTCCTTGTCATTAAGCATCCAAAATTTCCATTTTGCTTACCTCATCACGTTTCTTTGTTCCAATTATAGCAGGCTGATGCTACAATAAATATTCAACCACTAGTTTTCTTTCTTTATTATCATTTTTTCTTAGAGAAAGTTTAGCTAAGTTGCGCTCTAGGAATTTATCAGGATTAGGATAGATCTCACGGATCTTTGAGCACCAATAAAGATACTTGTAGATTACCCACCAAAGATGTTCTCACATCGGTAGCAAGAGTTGAACCCACGTCTTAATACATAATGAGGCAACTCCTTACCAACTGAGTCAACCTTATACATCATACAGATTAAACAATGATAAAGAAATTAACTATTCTTGTTTAGTAAGACTAGGTTTACTCTCTCTAGTTCTAAAAAAAAATTGCAATTTTAGATTCATCGAATAACTATTTTATTTTGACTTTGGTCTTTCCACCTAAATTGATTAGCGAAATTTGCATAACACATTTCATTTTCTTAACAAATTTCTTGTAAATTTTAATCAGAAGAGCTAAACATAATTACTTCGAACAAAAACAGAGAAAAATTCCTATGAATTTTGGTCAAAAGAACCACAATTAAAATAATATATTTGTAAAGACTAAAAATAAAAAAATAAAAAAAAATCAAAGGGGCTAAAATGAAAACAGGCAATATATATTAGGATTAGAAGAAGAAGAAGAAGAAGAAAGTGTTATACTTTGATTTCAATTGTTTACCATTTATATGTTGATAGTGAAATAATTCTTCTTTATTTGATAGTGACAATCTCAAATTGATATATTTTGTTTGCATAATTATATATTACTTTAACACTCGCTATAACACTCGCTCTAAGAAGACTTGATCTGATCTTAATAGCGGGTCCTAAATCAACCTTTGGCCAGAGTTTGGTGGGTTATTTGTTATCTAACATTTGTTAGTTTGCTTTTTAATTTAGTTTCTTGATTGATTTGTTTTTGGGGCCTCTGTCCGGGCTTCCTATTACCGTTTTGACTTTAGCTTATATTATGTCAAAGGTATTTGTCTAGTTCCCCCTTTTGTCTTCTCTGTTTTGTTTCTCTTTTATTTAATAAATTCAGATAAGTTGTCTGTTTGTTTTAATAAAAAAATAATACTTTCCATGTGTGTACTTCAACTACTTATTTATAAGCACCTACTGTTGTGTTTTATTGGAAAAACAAAATATTTCAAAAGTGGGAAGTCCCACATTGCTTGTCTTTGGACTCCCCAAAGTCTTTATATACTAAAGCTTAATGAGAGCTTGTAAACAAGCAAGCGAGAGGGACTCCCTCGTGCGCACAAGGAGGGACTAACATGGTTTGGCTCAGTGCAAATCTTCCGATTTCCCCCCTGCGCGCACGATTAGCCTTGCGCTAATTCTTTTTTGGTATTTACTGTTACTGTTAATTTCGTAACTGATTTTTTATGCCATTTTAATTCTCAACAGCTCTTTCATTAAAACGTTTGATAGCAATTGATTTTCTAAAACTGAATTTTCATGGCTCATTATTTTATAACTGATGTTTCATTACAATTGAAATCAGTTTTTTGGCTTCAAATATCTGATGGAGCGTGTGCTTCATGGGAAATATATAGAGCCTATAAAAAGCTAGTCGAGTAGATGTTGGCAACATCCAGAAAATTACTTTCTCTGATAAAACTTATATTCCTGGGTTCATCTCCTGTCGTATATATTTTACATATACTTCTTGCCAGTTCGGATACCTCCATCACTACTGTGATCGAGAGGGACCGGTTGTATCTCGGAGAATTTGCACTGTAGAGGCGGATAAATTCTTCAGGACAGCTACCAGCGCCTCCGGTTATTTTATCTAACGTTTCTGTGTTCGTAAGTACTTGAGTTCTTCCAATCTTGTTGCGTTTTTCCTACAATCTGAAGAATTTAATCTATGGCTGACGCAACTAACAACAACAATGATACCAGTGCTCCCATCAACAACAACAACAACACTGTTATCATTCCTACAACTTTTCCTGTGACTTACGCGAAACCTTTCCCTGACATCTCCAAAATTGAGGTCTTCGCAAGCCAAAATTTTCGCAGATGGCAGGAGCGTGTAAGCTCTCTTCTTGACATGCACGGAGTTGCTGCTGCTCTCACTGAGACCAAGTTGTTGGACTCTGAAACTCCCAAACAAATCGAAGTCTGGACCCATGCTAATAAGGTGTGTCGTCACACAATTCTCAGCACTCTCTCCAATGAATTGTTTGACATCTACTGCACCTACAAGAAGGCTAATCAGATTTGGGAATCAATGATTCTCAAATACACTGCTGAAGATGCTAGCAAGCAAAAATTTGTCATCAGCAACTACTACAATTGGGTGATGAATGAAACTGATGAAATCAAAACTCAGATAAATCAGTATCATAAGTTACTGGAGGAAATGAAGGCTGAAAACATTGTTCTTCCTGACGAGTTCATTGTTGGGATTCTAATTGAGAAGCTGCCGGAATCATGGAAGGAGTACAAGCAACAATTAAAGCACAAACACAAGCAACTGACTCTGAACGAGCTGCTGACTCATATCATCATTGAGGATACAAACCGAAAGGAGAGTAACAAAGGAAAGGTGAAATCAATGACTACACGTGCTAACATGGTGATGAACAATCCTTCAAGGTATGAAAAAGGCAAACCTTCTTCTTCAAACAAAAGGTATGACTCCAAGAAATTTAATAATCAAAAGAATCGCAAAAAGAACAATGATCATAATCCTGGTGTTCATAACTCTGACTTCAAGAAAAAAGGTTTTTGTTTTGTTTGTGGAAAGCCAGGACACTATGCGCCTAAATGCAAACATAGGGCGAGAAACGAGAATCCTCATAAGGAAAACGCCAACTTGGTTGATGCTGGTGGAGATGATAATGAGGATGACGATGATGTCATTGCTGCTGTCGTTTCTCTGGTCAATATGGCAACTGATGTGAACAAGTGGGTGGTAGATTCTGGAGCCACCAAGAACATATGTGCTAATAGAGAGGCTTTTACCTCCTACACTGCTGTCGGGGAAGGTGAAGAACATATATATACGGGTTACTCACATCCTGCCCCGGTTGTGGGGAAAGGAAAAGTTCTTCTGAAGCTCACATCAGGAAAGACCTTGGCTCTCACA
The DNA here is from genome assembly GCA_020916435.1 of Oxytropis ochrocephala. Classification (NCBI taxonomy): domain Eukaryota; kingdom Viridiplantae; phylum Streptophyta; class Magnoliopsida; order Fabales; family Fabaceae; genus Oxytropis; species Oxytropis ochrocephala. The sequence continues at coordinate 87,295,825 of CM037093.1, read as the reverse complement.
AATGTGCTCCATGTGCCTAACATAAGGGCAAACCTGATTTCGGTTGGTGTTGTAACACCCCAATTCTACCCCTTCGTTTATTTAATTATCAGAGTGCGGAATTTAAATTCATCAAGCATTGGAGCGTTACACATCGACATTTCAAAAACTCAAGCAACGTGCGTTCAATTAGAACTTTCAAAAAAACAACAACATCGTTTCCAATTACCGAAAATACGATACGTAGCATGTCATATCATCTCGGCATCATACAATTCATAAAAATCCGACAACATACTAAAAGCAACAGTTTATGAAAGTAAAACAGCTATTCGACTAGTGTTCGTTTTCCCCCAGGTGCTACGTATTAGAGCAAACGACACTGACTCGAAAGAAAAGGAGTCCTTCACTAGCGTGTACCTGCACGTTACCACGAAGGTAACATTCAACAGTAAAGGGTGAGTCTCAAACAGCATAAAAAGTATATGATAGGTAATATACTAGAGACTAGCAGCTATAATAACCATAGCATAACAACATTGTATTTTCAACTATCACGCAGCAACACCAACAATCAACAACATAAACAACAGTAACATGAGCATGACATATGTGAATGAAATGCAACCCACATCGGGTATATGCATGTGGTACCATCGTCGCAAGAATAGCCTCTCGGGCACAAACGTCGCTTTGAGCATAGCTCCAAGACCGCAACCTTCATCGTCGCAATAATGCATATGGCATGCATGAGACACCATGTACAGCACCTTGGAAAACAATCAACAACACAAATGTCATACATCATGACACGACAACATCATTGGCATCATTATTCGTCGCAACATCATCATCAATTAGGTGGTCTTACTCGACCCATCAAGATTATTCGTCGCAACATCATCATTTTTAGTTCGTCACATTCGACACACCTACACTGCACTTCGACACACATACACTGCACTTCATCACACATATACTCTGCACTTCGACACGCATACACTGCACTTCGGCACACATACGCTACACTTCGTCACACATATACTCTACACTTCGACACACATACGCTACACTCTGTCACGCATATACTCTGCACTTCGACACACATACACTGCACTTCGGCACACCTACACTGCACTTTGACACACATACCCTGCATTTCGACACAGGCGCACTGGGCAGCGCACAATGGCGCCCAGATTTCGACACGCCTCAGAATTCGACTGGCGCCCAGAACTCGACTCACAGTCTCCTTTCTCTCTTTCTCTTGGTTTTTCCCATGATCTAATAGAAGAATGGTAAAATTACCTCGGTTACACTACCTCGGTTACACTAACCCACCTCGGTTACACTACCTCACTTCATTCACTCATCTCACTCGTCGCTTTCCCTTTCACCTCGGTTACACTAGCTCACCTAGGTTACACTACCTCGGTTACACTACCTCACTTCATTCACTCATCTCACTCGTCACTTTCCCTTTTACCTCGGTTACACTAACTCACTCGGTTACACTACCTCGGTTACACTACCTCACTTCATTCGCTCATCTCACTCGCCACTTTCCCTTTCACCTCGGTTACACTAACTCACCTCGGTTACACTACCTCACTTCATTCGCTCATCTCACTCGTCACTTTCCCCTTCACCTTTTATCTCAATCTATATTCATAGATCGTCAAACACATCATCAAACATAACAACAACACTACCTATCACCAACATCATCAAAGACAATAATATATATATATATATATATATATATATATATATATATATATATATATATATATATTCAGAGATTGTCAAACACATCGTCAAACATAACAACAACACTACCTATCATCAACATCATCAAAGACAATGAATATATATATTCAGAGATCGTCAAACACATCGTCAAACATAACAACAACACTACCTAGGCATTATAGAAACTACTCTCCCATATACAACCCAACATAACCCTTTATACTATGAGACTACCCTTACCTTAAAAATTGATGAAGAAGGGAACCTTTCAATCACCACACCAGAAAACGCAGCAACAATCCGAGCTCCTTCCTTCTCCTTCAACTCGCGAAATCCTCTTCTTCTCTTCCTCTCTCCCACGGCGCCGATTTCTTTCTTTCTTCTCCTCTCCTTCTCTTTTTCCTTCTAAATGCAATAAGACTACTAAACCTAGCCTTATATATATATATATATATATATATATATATATATATATATATATATATTGGGCTCAAGTGGCTTGGGCCCTTTTTATCACCTACTTAGTTACTAACACCACCCCCTAATTTAATAAAACACCATATTATTATTTTAATATAATTATAAGTGATAAAATACCTAAATGATTTAATTACATAATAATTAAATTATTTGGGGCGTTATAGGTGTTCTGCTGAAACATGGAATCAAAGTGACCTTTGAATCTAATAAGATTGTTCTACCAAGAACAACACTTTTGTTGGAAAAGGATATTATGATCATGGACTTTTTGTATTGAACACTTTTGATTTTAATAACAATGCTTCCACTTCTGCTTACTTGATTGACTCTTATAATATGTGGCATGCTAGACTAGGACATATTAATTTTCCTTATGTTATTAAATTGCAAAGTCTTGGCATCATTTCAATTAGCGATAAACAACATAGTAAATGTGATGTGTGTGTAGAATCCAAGTTAACAAAGAAATCTTGTCCCTCCGTACATCGCGAAACTGAGTTGCTTAGTTTAATTCATACGGACTTAGGAGATTTAAAACAAACTCCAACTAGGGGCGGTAAACACTATTATGTGACGTTTATAGATGATTTTTCGCGATACACTAAGGTTTATTTATTAAGGCAAAATGATGAAGCATTTGAAGCTTTTCTTTCTTTTAAAGCCGAAGTAGAAAATCAGTTAGATAGAAAGATTAAACGAGTTAGATCCGATCGTGGAGGAGAGTATATAGCTTTTAATGATTTTTGTGAAAAGGAAGGTATTATACATGAAACAACTCCCCCCCCATATTCACCTGAATCTAATGGTGTAGCCGAAAGGAAAAATAGGACTTTGAAAGAGATGATGAATGTCATGCTTATTAGTTCTAGTGCGCCTAATAACTAATGGGATGAGGCTATCCTAACTGCATGTTTTATACAAAATAGAACTCCTCATAGGAAAACCGGTAAGACCCCCTATGAACTATGGAAAGGTTATCAACCTAACTTGAAATATTTAAAAGTGTGGGGGTGTTTAGCAAAAGTTATGTTGCCCGATCCTAAGAAAAGGAAAATTAGTTGCAAAACCTCTGATTGTGTTTTTATTGGATATGCTGAACATAGTGCTGCTTATAGATTCTTTGTTGTGAAAAGTGATGTTCTAGATAAAAATACTATTGTGGAAACAAAAAATGCTGATTTTTTTGAAAATGTATTTCCTTTGAAGCATGATAGTATTTCTAGACAACCATTAGTATCTACTAATGATGAAACTCTTGACGAACCATATGAAGAATTAAGGAGAAGTAAAAGACAAAGAAAAGAAACATCCTTCGAAGATGATTTTTATACTTATCTTGTTGAAAAAGATCCTGAAACTTTTTCTGAAACAATTTCTTCTTCTGAATCGAAATTTTGGAAAGAAGCTATTAAACCTGAAATAGATTCAATTTCCAAATGTAAAACTTGGACTTTAGTTGATTTACCTCCTGGAGCAAAACCTATTGGATGCAAGTGGATTTTCAAAAGAAAATATAACCTTAATGGGTCTATTGATAAATACAAAGCTAGATTAGTAGCAAAAGATTTTTCTATCAATAGACCCATCAGGGTTATATTTTCTTTTGAAAATCCACTTGCATTAGTTCAGCAAACAAATTAGCATGATGACCCAAATGGCCCGAGAAGCCCCAAAGTCAATCTCCTTTAGTTTTTCTGAGGACACCACCCATACCTAAAGGGATGGGTTACCAGTATTGCTACCATCCAAATTGAGGATAGTGCAGTCCTCTCTAGTAGAGTGCCAAGAGATCCATCTAGTTACTCTAATATTTTGCAAATTCAGTGCAATTGATCAAGACATGAACATGTACTAATTCATACTCTTTATCTGATAACCAGTGGATCGACTCCTTTCCCGAGAGGCGGCTAGGTTTGCTAAGCACGGATAAAGTGAGCGGGTGTCTTTCTTCTTCAACCTCCATTTCGTTTCTATTATTTTTTGACAACAGAATAAATTGTTTCATGGTGTAAGCAAGCTGCGCAGATCGATTGTTCGACTCTAGATTTATTCTTCATTGATCGTTTATAATCACCCATTAATCTATATATGAAGGAAGAAAAATTGATTAAACAAATAGTCATACAAAAGATACACTTTAATTAAAATGTTAAAATAGATAATTACCTATCAAATGGATACATCCACCTATAATGAACTGGTCCACCAAGTCTTGCTTCATATGCAAGGTTAACCGGGAGATGCTCTGTAGAATCAAAGAAACCGGGAGGAAGTATTCTCTCCAACTTATAGATAATGAATGGAATATTCTGATCCATCTTAATAAGATCATCCTTTCTCAATGTTGAAGAGCACATATTCTTAAAAAAGTGACTCACTTCAGTAAGTGGCTCCAAAACACACTTTGGTATTGAACTAAAGCAAATTGGAAGCAAACACTCCATTAATACATGACAATCATGACTTTTCATCCCATACATCTTCCAGGTGTTCGCATCCGCACATCTTGGAATGTTAGAAGAATATCCATCTGGCATCCTCGATAGTTTCAACCATCGACAAACGTCTTTTGCTTCATCGGTTGTTAGACAGTATTTCGCTTTGGGTTTTAACATCTTGCCATTAGACATTGGCACCAAATTCAAATTGGACCGACTTTAATTTGCTACATTAAAGAGAAAATTCCAATCTAGTCTTACTATTGTCTTTGGTTCTATCTTTCTCATTCATCACAATGTAAAATATGTTATCAATTAAATTTTTCTCAATGTGCATAACATCGAGATTGTGACTCAATAGATTACCTTTCCAATATGGGAGATTCCAAAAGATGTTTTTTTTTTGTCCAATTATACACCCGTCCATAACCATCAAATCGGGAAGTGTACCTACCTCGGTCACTTGTTGAAATTCTATAACTCTGCTCCAGATTTCACATGATGTCAACAAAGGTGGTGGTCCATCTGTTTCAACTACCCCTTTCCTAAAGGCCTTCTTGTTCATTCTTAATTCATGACATGGTGGTAAGAATCTACGATGCGATTCAAACCGAGAAATCTTTCCTCCACATTTCACCATAAACGCCTTTGTGTGTTCCATACAATGGGGACATGTCAATTTACTGTGAGTCTCCCAACCCCCCCCCCCCCCCCACAATCTCTTGAGATCATCAATCAGAGGTTCCAAATTGATATCAATGTTAGCTTTTGGATTAGATGGACCAAGTATCAGACAAGTCAAAAACATATACGGTTCAGTCATGCACATCTCAGGAGGAAGATTATTAGGGGTAACAATAACTGGCCAACAGGAACAAGGCATCGTTGATGCTTGGATATATGGAGTAAATCCATTAGAGCATAAGCCAAGTCGAATGTTTCGTGGGTCTTAGGCAAAATCTGAATTCACTCGATCAAACTATTTTCACGCTTCACCGTCAGATGGGTGGCGTAAAATGTTTGAGGTACGCGTATTCTCATAATACCACGTCATTTTTTGCGCAATTTGATTCGATGCAAACATTGTCTGCAACCTTGGAACTATTTGCTAATAGAACATTGACTTTACATGGATAGGTTTATAATAACGTTTTCCCGCTTTACGAACATGATACCTTGGCTTTCCACAGAATCTGCATTCCTGTAGCGCACCATCATTTTTACCAAATTCTTTGTCGTAAAACATATGTGTCCATCCACATAACAATCAATATTCTTATATTTCAATCCCAGTTTCGAAACTAACATCTTAGTCTCATAATAATTTTATGGCAAATTATCCTTTATAGTTGTCGCTTCCAACATTATTTCAGTCACATAATCTAAACCCAACTCATAAATATTACTCATGGACTCGAGAGCTAAAAGTTTCGTACACATGGACAATTCTGACTGGGGCGAGCCTTCAAACAACGGTTTGTTTGACTCTCTTAACAGATTATAAAATATGTTTGCTTCTTCATTTGGAAGTTTATCATGATTTTCATACTGAAACTCATCAAATGGCGCATTCACCCTGAGAGCATCACAAATCAAGCTTACCTACCTTTGTTTCAGGTTCCCTCCCTTAAATAGCGACAAACAGATCCGTCACTAATGCTCTTTTCACCTACATACTCCTATCCGTCGCTAATATTGGGTTTTTGTAGTGGTTGCTATTATCACCATACTGTTGAAGAAGCCAAGCATAACCAGATTTAGTAGTATATATCTAGGGGTGTTCGCGGTTTGGTTTGGTTCGGTTTTGAGACAAAAAGTGAACCGAACCGCAAGGTAAAATTACATGCGGTTTAGTTTGGTTCGGTTGGCTTCCTAAAGTAATATTGAACCAAACCAAACCAAACCAATGCGGTTTGGATTGGTTCGGTTGGTTCGGTTTTTTCCAAGACAAAAATTATTTAAACCGGAGTTAAAATTAACTAACATAAAAAAGGCTAACATAAATCTTTAAAAGAAAAATCTACTCAAATATATGTAGTATATAAATCACTCTCTTTTAATTTTTTTCAAATAGCTAAGACAATGTTTAAAAGAATTTGAATTAAATATTTTGTTGTAATTTTTAAATATAGCATAACAATATGGATTGTTTGTAAGTGAGTCAAAGAATTAATTGGATTTGGGCTAGTAAGTGAGTGAGAGTTGAGTTGTAGTTGTATTTGGGTTAGTAAGTTAGTAAGGAAGGTTGTAATTCAACAAGCCTTAGTGTTACTTGCGGTTTGGTTTGGTTTGGTTCAGTTTCGGAAATCAAAACCGCGAATCGAACCGAATCGCGCGGTGCATTGAAAAAAAAGAACCGAACAAAACCGATCAAAAGCGGTTTTTTGCGGTTTTCGGTTTGGTTTGGTTCGGTTCGGTTTGCGGTCTCCCTATTGGTTTGGTTCGGTTTTGAACACCCCTATATATGCCATCTACTTGAGAGTTCCAAGTGAAGCAATCTGTGGCAGCATCTATATAAATCTCTAAAAGAAGCTTTTTTCCAAGCTCTAGGATGCTCCACATCATCTTGATTTATTTTTAACTATATTCATATTTAATTATAATTAACACATAAAGGAGACTTAAATTCATGATTACATATTAAGACTAAATTATTAACACCATTTATATTCCAATACATAAATTGTCATTATGCCTATATTAGAGAGTCTTTCCATATTACATACCCACTTAAGCCTACACAATCAGTTTCTCCCTATTTACTTTAAAAAATCAAAAACCCACTACTCACATTATTAGCACACATTATTAGTACAGTAGATGTCCCATAGCTTTCAAATTCCATCGGTTATTTCTTCCAATATATAACCTTCGACTTTCTTCCAATCATTACTATATTTATTTATATTTTCCAATATTATTAATGCATTATATATTATCTAACTAATGCCAATAAGTGGTAAAAGGAAAAAATGTTATCAATATCTATATAAATATCTAAAGGAAGCTTTTTTCCAAGCCTCTAAGATGCTCCACATCATCCTCATTAATTTTTCAATTAGATTTTCAATTATATTAATATCTTTTTATAATTTACACATATAAGGAGACTTATATTAATGATTACATATTAAGGCTAAATTATTAAGACCCTTTATATTTTTTCAGTTATTATATAATTAAAGACAATAAGCGTATTGATATGAGTTGAATAAAAATAAAAATACATAAAGTTTGATGACTAGGAGAATTGAGCATTATTTTATTATTTATAAAAATAAAAACCACATGAAACATAAAAAAAACGTAGAATTTAGCTTCATATCTTTTTAAGAAAAATTGTGTTCACTTCTATATTTATATTTATTATTCATTTATTTTAAACTTAAAGAAGACCTCATTTTTAGTAAAAACTTTAAGTGTCAATTATAAACTTTAAAGTAAATTATTATTGAAAATAAATAGTCATTACTTAATTTAATATTTGAATGACTTTTCATATTTCCATGCATGAATAGTACAATTTAAAAATATAATATTTTATTATTTTATATACTGAAGGAAACCTATAATATGATATATTGAAGAAAGTTTGATATCATATTATATTTATAAGATAAATATAATTAAAATCATGCAATAATATAATACTATTTATCTTAAAAATTAACTAAATGAAATTGAATATTATTTACCTGAAATAATATAATATTAAATATTTTTTAAAATCTTATTTATATTATTATAAAAAAACATAAATAATGTATTTTTTATATAATTTTTTTAAGTTAAATTTTAAATTAAATATCAATAACTTCAATTTAATTTTTTATTTCATTTTTACTTTTAATTCAATTCATGAATTATTAAATGGTGATGAAATAATAAATAGTACTAAGTTTTTGTTTTGTAATATTTGTGTTTGAATTCACCGTACATACTCAGATGTCCCTATTATTTTATGTCCTCCCCCTAAATTCATCATGTTAAATGAGGTTATTCTCAATATAATGAAAAATAGTGTACTACTCTAAAAACTAACATGAAAAAATATTTACAAATTTTTTAACCATAAAGTATTGAATGAAGGTTCTATTTTCATTTCACTTTTATAAAAGTATATTTTGAATCAATAAATCTCATAAAGGTTATTTAATTAACAATTATTTATATTAAAAAAAACATACACTATATAAAAATATCAGCTAAAAATATAAGTTTTATATAAAAATTAAATTCATAATCATACTATAACATAGTCTTTTTTTATTACAATCTAATATTATACTATATACCATGCTCTAAATATACATGATTTATACTAATAATTTAAATATTATATATTCCAATGAAGCCTCCACAATATTCCTTGAGTTTTTGTTTTTATATTTGTATTAAATATGAAATGAAATTCTTCTATTATTCATTTTGTGTCCAATACACTACTAACTATTAAGTATAAACCAATTAATTATTATTCATTCTAATTTAATGTCATAATTTTTAATTTACTTATCTTAAAATCATGTAAAATTATTTAAATTATATATATATATATATACATATATATATATATATATATATATATATATATATATATATTAGAATATACATTTGAAAACATAGTTCATTGGTCCAAAAAAAGTAAAGGATGCTTTAATCTAGATCGATTCTCTCTTATTTTTATAAAGTAAATTTCTATATATAATTTTTTTTTGCAACTAAAAAGTGTTATTTGGAATTTGAAAGTTCTCATAATCACCTGTTACTTTTATTTTATATTCAATCGACATTCCATTATAAAGATTGCAATTTTTTTATTCATATTGTAACTACCAATGGAACAAGTTGAAAATATTGTCTGAATACTTATTATCTTTTTTTTATTTTGTCAAAAGAAATTACTTTTCCAATGAAATTAATTAATGTGTAAAGTTAAGGTTTGAAACGTATATGTTAGCATAAACGTTACAATTTAGAGAAATGGAAAATGCTAGGGAAAAAAATGGATATGAATTTAGTAAAAAACTGAATTGGAATATTAAACGGAAAATAATAGTGGTGCATGAAGTTAGAGAAATTGAGAAAGCAATATTCAGTAAATATCCAGTAAATCAAAAGTATAATAATCGCTCATCATTATATAACATTTTTTCAATTGAAACAAGATAATATTTTTACTTGATTTATAATTATAAAATTGCAACTGAATTGGATGACTTAGTAAAATTTATAAGTTGACCTTTAAAATTCTTTTTTATGTAACAATTATGCATTGAATAGAGGGGTTTCACATTCACATGAATTATTGCTTTAATTTACAATAAACTCAGAGTTAGTGGAATATGAGTGGAAGAGGTAGAGTTTAAGCTAATTATAACAAAAAATGACTATTTAAAGGAGAGATCTTTGGATGGTGAGGATAGAGGTTTTGACAAAAAGAATCATATAAAAAACAAGAAGTAGAAGAAAGGAGCAAGTTTCACAAGAATATGTAGAATGCACAAAAAGGGTAAAGAATTTTATGTTTGTTGATGATTTGAAGTTGACAAATAGACAACAATTTTTTGTAAAGTTATAGACATCGAGAAGTTATGTATATTTTAATATTGTTCTTTAGAAAAATCTTTAATTTTTGTAGAATTGTATGATGTGCTAGATCTAAATGAGTTACATATGTTCCTTGAGACTTCATATAACATTTGGTGTCACTTCTAAGAAAGAAATTACATTAGGTGAAAGAATCATATAACAAACAAGAAGTAGAAGAAAGGAGCAAGTTTCACAAGAGGATGTAGAATTCACAAAAAGGGTAAAGAATTTTATGTTCTTGACAGTTTTGAAGTTGGCAAATGGGCGACGATTTTTGTAAAGTTATTGGCGTTGAGAAATGATGTGTATTTTAATATTGTTCTTTAGAAAAATGTTTACTTTTATAGTTTAGTAAAATAGTATGATGTGCTAGATCTAAATAAGTTGCATATGTTCCTTGAGCCTTCATAACCTTTGGTGTCAATTCTAAGAAGGAAATTACATTAGATATCTCTTCTCTATATCTCAAAGGAAAAAAAAATAGAAAAACATCATTTTATTCAACAATAATTTTACTTTTAGTTTCAATTTATGAATTATTTAATTTAATTTTTTTTATGGTATGTGTTTCGCCATACACATTGTTTTGTCTTTATTATTAAAAATCATTCCCAAAAGCTAAACAAATTATATAGTCTTACATTTCTTATTAATAAATATAATAAAAAATATTGTAGTGTTACAAATTATTAGTAAAACAATATTTTCAACTCATAAAAAATGTTGACAATTAAAAAGCGCATACACTATATAAGAATATTTTTTAAAATAAGTAATTTTTAATTATACAAATGAATCAACATATTTATATAATGTATACTCTTCAATATCCATAACTTATATTGTTTTATTGACAAACTCGATATACTTTATATTAGAAACTTATATATTTTTATGTAAATAAAAGCTCCATAAATTGTGAGAAATTTTTTTAATAGTTTTTTAATAGAAAATGAATCAAAATTAGTTAATAAAATATTTTTAATATACATGATTTATATATTAACAACTAATATATTTTTATATAAGATTATTTCAAAAATTTAAATAAAAATAGTGTATTTTCCTATTTATTCTTAGAAAGCAAAAAAGAATACTAGGAAATGGTTAATCTTTGGTTTGCTTTTGGTCCAAAAACAACTTTTGGGTTACTTTGGGTCTATTAATTTAAATTTAATTTTAATAGTTTTCTTATACTTTTTTTAATTTTTTTATATTATGTTTCTAATCAGGAATGTGAATGGTTTTTTTTTTAAAAAAAAAGTTTCAAAACATCGCCTATTCTAAGAATTGGTTACCGGTGAAATAGTTTGTGGAATATTTAGTTCAATTTTATTTTAATAATTTTCATTTTAATAGTTCTCTTTTAATCTATTTGAATATTATTATTATTATTATTATTATTATTATTATTATTATTGTTCTTTTAAAAAGAATGTAAACGGTCTTTTTTATATATACAATTTACTATTAAAAAACTGTTTTTCCCATTTATTAATTTTTATCCATTGTTCTTGCCTTTTGAACTTCTAGGAATAGGTTACTACTTAAAAAAAAAAACGGATGCCTTAAAATTTGTCCATATATATACATCTTAATTCCTACCCTTCCATGTGATCTCTTCATTGTTTTTTTATTCCATCACTTATTTTTTAAAAACAAAACACAATTTTACCCACCAATGCATACATAAAAGCCAAAAACTATGATATTTTTTATCAATTTTACATTTTGTTGGTTCCATCATTCTTGCATTTATTCATCACTTATGTTCTATATGATCTTTGTGTTTTTATAAATAAATAAAAAGATTTTTTTTCAATTTTTTTGGTGATTCATAATTTATATATATACTAACATTTTAGAATTTGTCTACTTTGTCTTGACTATCAGAAATCACTTTTGCTCTGGTACCTTCAAGAGATAGGGTGTGGTACTATATATGCGAAAACGCATGGATTTTGGATGAAAAAAAAAACTCACAACAAGAGGCTGTGATCTTGATAAAGGATGGGGCTAAAAGTGAAATGTTTGAGATGGAGATCTATTAGTTTGGCCACATTGTCATACCCCAATTTTGTCCGGCTTAGGTCAAAACCCTAATTTTCCCCAAAATAAATAACCAGAGGAGAAGAGAGCATCATGCATTGCATTTAGGGTTCCAAAAGTCATTTCAAAGCTTCTAAAATCATTTTTGAAGTTGGAATGCACTTCTTAAACAAATTAGGGTTTTTCAGTGCAAAAGGGCATTTTGGTCATTTTGCAAATAAAAGACAATTCCTCAAAACAAGTCATCCAACATGCATTTCAAGGTACTAGAGGTCACTCCTAGGGTGGAAAATCATTTTTGAGGTGGAAATGTGTTTCAGGTAAAAAAAACTAGGGTTTTTAGAGTGAAAGGGCATTTTGGTCATTTCACAATAAAAGCGGTCTTTTGTCCCAAATCCTTGGATAATCATCAATGATTTATTTGAGGATATTTGTGCCCCATTGTGATTATTTTTATAGCATAAACATTAAACCTTTTGGCCTAAAAACCTAGTTTTTGGATAGAAGGGTAAAATGGTCTTTTCCTTTGAGGTGGGGTAAATAAATCAATTTTGGGATTGGTGAGATCATAAAATTCAGAGCCCAATCATTGAATCATGGATATAGCCCAAAATGGCATGAATTAGGAAGAATGATCTAGAAGGGAATATTCTACACTCTTTTTGAATTAAGGATAAGAACAAAAGTACAATTTGCAATTCCACTCACTCTCCCACTCCCTTAGCTGCGAAATAACAGCCATGATTACCCCATTTTCATTTATTTTTATTGTTTGCAAATTGTATTAAATCATGGCCATTCATTCAAATGTGAAAATCAATCCTCACCTTTCATTTGAATCAAAATGGCACTTGTGTAATAAGCTTTGTAGAAAAATACATTTTTGTCAATGAGCTTATCCTTCACCACCCTCCTTATGCTGCACACCCAGCCCTCTCTCTCTTCATTTTATTGCCCTTAATCCATGTGATAATGCATCTTGACCATTGATTCAATTCCTTTCTCAAATCCTAGTGGTTTACAAGAGATGCATTGTCACAAATACCCTTAAATTTTCACTTCATATAAAACCCAAAAATAGGAGACCTCACACACACACACTCTCATTTTTACCTAGCTAACACTCTTCCTCCTCTCCTCCCTCTCTTGGCCGAAATCACTCCCTCCTCCTCTTCCACTTTCTTTTCAACTTTCCTTCACCAAATCACCTCAAACACATTCTACATTCATATATCTTCTTCCTTTTATCCTTGATTCCATTTTTACATTATCAAAGGGGTTGTTTCTTCAAGGTGTTGGAGCTGTTCTTGCTAGTTCTTGAGCATTGTTGGTGTTTTATTGCTCTTAATCTTCATTCCTACTCTTATTTAGCTTGAAACCAAGGTATACATCAAATCCTTTGCATCTTCATTCACTTTCTTGCATTAAAACCATTTTTCAACTTATATTTGCATCTCATAATATCATATAATGTAGATTAGGGGCTGTTGTGGGTGAGAGCTGGTCCATCACCCACTAAATAAATTGTTCTTGTGATTATGTGTTGATTAGGTTTTATTCTTTTGATTTGCTATTTTGGTCATGCGATTTTTACCCAAATGAAAACATGTTTCCCTTTTCTTTTTGCTTCAACTTTGAGCCTAATCCATGATCCTTTGAATATTCTTGTTCATTAAATGATTTGAAGTTGATTAATGCTTGATTAATTGTGCTAATTTTGTGAACCATGCTTGTTGTTGAATCTTGATGTTTTAGACTTGGATTTTTGTGAATATGGTTTCGGTTTGGGCTCCAATTTTGGGGGTTTTAATTTGTTTTATTGTTTATCATGTATGCATGTTTATTTATGTGATTAAGTAAATTTTCATGAAAGAATTTGATGATGTTTTTTGGGCAAATAGGCCCTCGGTTTCATGCTAGCTTTTAGGGATTGGTTGTTTTGTTCATTCTTTGTATTCTTGCATGAAATAAATGGGGGTTTGAGCTACAACAGGCTTCGGCCTTGTAGTCCATTTCATGCCTCTTTAATATACTTGAACCACAAAAATAATTGTTACCAAGTCTTGTGAAAATAAAGATTGTTTCAAGGTTGTTTTGCTTTGCATATTAGAAGAAAATTAGGGTTCATGTGACTTTTATGCATCTCTTTGCTTGATCATGTGAATCCTTACCAAAAGTTTAACCTATGTTGTTTGCTTGCATTTCATGAATAAATGGTGATTTGAAGTTCATGTTCATTTCTAAATTGCATATTCACATACTCATGCATCCCTTAACACCATGTCTTGCATTCAAACATGCATATTCATTCCTTGTATATTCATGCATTCACATGTTTGCCTAATCATGCATCCAATAATGCCATGCCTTGCATTCTATAATGCGCATTCATCCATTGTATACTCATGCATTCACATGCTTGCTCATTCATGCATCTTTGCTTACATGTTCAATCATTCAATTAGGAATATCCCATGCCTATCATTTAATTGTATCACTTGTCCATCATGCCATTCAAATGTCTTGATTTAATTGTGTGCAATCCCTTCCCTCATGCATGTGCTCTTATATGAAGACGTAAGTCTACTACTTGTGTAGCATAGAATCATTAAGACAATTGCACCTCTCTTACACACACTTGCACAATTACTTTTAGAACTTTGTCTTGCATCGTTGACAATTGATTCCCTTAATTGTATGGGCATGCTTAATCTTAATTGATGATCAATGTGTTCTTGTTTGCTTGATTAATTGAACATGTTTGAACTTCATTCATTCATCTTTCATTTGGTTATGGGATTAGAGTTGATTGAAATGTTCTACTTGTTTTCAAGAAATCTTTTCCAAATCAAACTTCTTTTCTAAACTAGTTTTCAAACCAAAAATCAAATGCTTGTTCAATAAAAATCCTAAAGGCATTTTCTTAAATAAATCATTAGCCATCACTCAAAGCCTTTGCTTGTTTGATCGCTAATGAGGAGTTATTAGTGGTAGTCACTCAAGCCTTTGCTTGTTTGGCTATCATGAAAGCTCCACACCTTAATCAAACATCAACTAATCCAAATTTCAAAATAACACGAGTTGTTAGTGATAATCATCACCGATGCTCGCCTTTTTCAAAACAATTTCAAAATAATACAACGTTGTCGCTTGTAATCACTCGGCCGTTGCTTGTTTGATTACCGGCTCCAACCCTCTTTTTCGAGTTAATACCGAATGCCACTCGAAGCCTTTGCTTGTTTGGTGTTCGCGAACACTCGAGTCTTATTTCAAAAACTTCAAAACTCAATCTCAAAAGCCGTTTTCACACGCAAAAACTGAGAACTACGTTGCTTTGATCCTCGGCCGGTGAGAGGTGCGTAGGGACCGGGTTCATGTCCCGTCAAGCATACCTTTAAAAACACGAGAACTACGTTGCTTTGATCCTCAACGGCGGTGAGGTAACGTGGGACCGGGTTCCTGTCCCGTCAAGCATACCTTTTAAAAAAACCATAAAACTAAGAACTACGTTGCTTTGATCCCTCAGCCAGTGAGGGTACGTAGGACCGGGTTCCTGTCCCGTCAAGCACGCTTTTCAAAAATCTTTGTTTTGTTCCGCTTTTCAAAGATACCAAAACATCCCTTTTTCCCGTTCTTCAATAAAGTGATTTCGCAAAAAGAAAAGAAAAATAAATAGAACAATGTATTTCAAATCAAACATTTCAAAACCACATCAAATTAATGGTTCCCTTTCGGTAGAAAGAAGCGCGTGAAAGTGCTAATACCTTCCCCATGCGCAAAACCGAACCCCGAACCTACATCTCTAAGTTTTCGAAAGACCACCCGCTTTCAAAAGGTTTTTTCAATGTTTTCCTAAAATAAAATATTGGTGGCGCTCTCTCGATTTTCAACGTTGTCAAACCGAAAAGTCCCAAACCGGATTTTTCTGGGCGCAACAGTGGCGACTCTGTGGGACTTTCTTTCTTTATTTAAAGAGAGATGAGGGTCAAGCTTAATTAATTTGATGTGGTTTAAATTGGTTGATTTGAAAAAACTATGTTCTATCTCTCTTCCTTTTCCTTTCCTTTTCTCTTCTTTTGTATGTCTCGTGGTTGTGTTTATGCATGCATTCCTCAATTCCCATGATCCTCTTCTTCGCTCCCTTTCTTGAGGTAAAACATGCATTCCCCCATTCTATTATGTCCCCTTCTTCTTAGCTCCCTTTCTTGAGGTAAGCAATGCGTGTAATTTCTGTGGACTTATTAGAATGGTTTGTATATTAAACTAGTGTATGTATGTTGAACCCTAGGGTAGACAAATGCTTATCCGGATCTGCTCGGTTTCCTTGCGGTGGGGGGGTGGGTAGATTTTAGGAAGTATGTCCTCGATCACACACTTTCACACCTTATGATTTATGTTCTTTGAGTGGGCTCCTATACCCGGATCCAACAAAACACTTAGGAGAGTGGAGGCGATTAGTGATCGTCATTCAAGACCTTTGTCTGCATCGATACTCACGAAAGTCTCAACCGAGTACGCTTTCTCATGACGCCTCACTTGGTAGCATTCTACATTTGTGGGTGTCGGCATGAGAGGATTCTATAGCTCTGTAGCCATTGTGAGGGTGTGAATTAGAGCTACATGGGAGGAACCTTTGAAGTTGCCCTAGAACTTAAGATTCCCACCTTTGTAGGACACGAGGGCATACGAATTGTGTGCTGCATGGTAATTTAGGGCATGTCTTCCTCAAAAGGGAGCTTTTTTCAAAAAAAAAAACTTTCCAAGAAAATACAAAAATATTTTCATTCTTTCAAATAAACCGCTCCTGAATTTTTGAACCTCCGTCCATATGCATCGCTTTCATCATCTCTACATGCATCATTCATATCATAATCACATCATGCCGCATTAATTAAAACTACATGTTGTAAACATTTGCATTCACACTGCATCTCATTTGCATTTGCTTGCCGGGGACCACCGAATAATGTACCGTCTTGTCATAGGTGCATCAGAATGGAATCGAATAGCAAGGCTTCGCTTACTTCTCGCTTCCCAGCTATGAAGTATGTCGATTTGCTGTTTCGATTCCTCGTTTACTTCACTTCCTAAATCAAAGAAAAAGTTTTTGCGCTTATGACAAGACGAGGCATCCCGTGGTTCCCGGCATCAAGCAAACATTGTACATGCATTCATATAATCATTCATGCATTCATCTTGATTCTCATGCAATAAATGTCTAAACAAACAGAAAAGGCACGCTGGTTCTCCGTCACCGATACTTCACCCTACTACAAGCCCAGCTGATGGCTAATCCGCAAGAGCATCCGAGATTGAAACCAAAGTAATCCGAACATGAAGATTTAAGCGTGCAAATTTTGAACCATGAGCGGTGGCTCGGGAGAACCAAGTGCTTAAGGATAAGGTTGGGGCAATGGAGGCCCGATGCATGAGATGATGGTCATGCTACAAAGTCTAAAGAATGGGCCAGCTGTTGAAGCCGTCGCCGTAGTGGGTCCAGTTGGTGTCACCTCTTTTGTTCCTCCTTCGATGACGCGAAACGCTTCTGATTGCGCTTCCACCGGATCCGGTCGATCACCAAATGAATGTGTCAAATCGCGACACTCCACAAAGATGTCCTTGGGGTATGCTGCTCGCTGGTCCACGCCGCGAATGGCTTGGATCTATTCTGCGCCGGTGTGGATGCGCCTAATCAAGTCATTGCCGCCGCGGTACTGCAGGAGTCGCTTGGAGGACCGCAGATCCAGATTTCTAGTTCTCCTGCTACGCTCAGTCCTACTCCGGGGCTGGTGGCACCACTTCACAATGCTCCTCAGCCTGGGTGGTATTACTACGGTATGGGGAGTCACCCCCAAGGACACATGTTTGAGGGGTCGCAGCCAAATGACTCAATTCGTGCACTCGAAGAAAGAGTAAGGGCGATGGAGGGTGCCGGTGTCAGAACCAAGGAGGCTCGTGAGTGTGTTTTTGTCCCAGATTTGGTTTTGCCACCAAAATTCAAAGCTCCCGAGGTGGACAAATACAGAGGAACTGGATGTCCGGTGAGTCGCATTACGATGTTTGATCACAAGGCTCAGGGTTATCAGCACAAGAAACGAGCTAATTTTGATCCAATACCAATGACATATACTGAGTTGTTTGATTACTTAATTTTCAAGAATTTAGTCGGACTTTCGTTCAATGAAGCCCGCTCACCGCCATTTCCCGGAGGTTACAATGCTAATGCTACTGCGCTTTCCATGAAAACGGGGTTGGTCATACTGTGGAGGAGTGTAAAGCCTTCAAGTGCGGTGCAAGACCTAATCGATGCCAATTGGATTTCATTCAAGCATAATGGTCCAAGCATAATCGCAAACCCATTGCTTGGGGACACGAGTGGCCAACTACTAATGCCGTAGAAGATTTTACTGGGCAAGTAATAAGAAAGATTGCTAAAATCATGATGGATCAAGGGTACAAGGTTGGGTCCGGCTTGGGAAAATCTGGACAAGGAATTCTTGCGCCCGTCCAGCTAAAAAGGAACAAGGACCGTTGCGGGTTGGGATACAATCCAAGTCTAGCCAAAAGAAGGAAAGTGGCAGAGGAAAGAAGTGGCGGATGGTTGGCTGAGTCAAAAGGCCAAGATCCCTGGCCCCAGAGCATTCCTGTCTGTGACATCCGCCAGAGCTTCGTGAGTGCCGGTTTGCTTAATCACAACCAAGTTGTTGCCATCTGTGGTGGATCTGAAACCGGAAGAAGGTGGGTCTGGTGCTGTTCGTCATTTGTCTTCTTAGGAAAAGAGGTGAAGAATTGAGAAGCTGCTGATTTCCGTGACCTTTTAACTCAAAGTAATTAGTTGTAATGCAACCTCGTGCTCTCGCCAAGGCCATAGGACAAGTTGTTAGAACACGCATGTTTTTATTTTCGAATCATCATCATCAATAAAAACATTGTTTTTGAATTTCCATCAATAAAAATCATTTCTCTTCATTTCATGTGTCCTTTTTCTGCTTTCGTTATTGTTTGCTTGTTTGTTTAGCTTTTCATTCTCGCTTTTTCGCCCGGCAAAAGCGCGAATCACAAAGAATTGTCTCTCAAAATAACGATGCTAGCGATCCATATTTTGATTTTGATCACCCCATCATCAGGTGAGGGGATGTTGAGGAAGATTGGGAAACTCCTCCGAACTCATGAGGTTAATGAAACAAGAAGAAAGGGTTATTCGGCCTCACGGGAATCCATTGAAGTGATCAACTTGGGTACACCGAGAACAACAAGAAAGAGGTCAAAGTGGGTACCGCCATGAATGACGAAGGTCGCATGAAGTTGGTTCACCGTGTTGCGATTATGCGGATGTGTTTGCATGGTCCTATCAAGATGTGCCTGGTTGGACACCGACATTGTGGTACACAAGTTGACGGTCAAGTCCGAATGCCCTTTGTCAAACGGAAGTTGAGAAGGATGAAGCCGAGATGCCCTCAAAATCGAGATGAGGTGAGAATGAAGCCGAGATGTCCTCAAAATCGAGATGCAAGGTTCCCGTGGTGGCCAAGTACCCGCAGTGGGTTGCCAATATTGTTCCGGTCCCGAAGAAGGATGGGCGGTCGAACGTGCGTTGACTACGAGAGGTCCAATCGTGCTAGTCCCAAAGATGATTTTCCCTTCAAACAAAAAAAAAAAAAAGAAAAAACAAATGACCGTAAAAAGAAAGTCGGGTCGAAAAATAAAAAAAGGGCAAATGTATAGGAGTGAATAAATTATTGTCCTTGAGTTAATTTTTGAGAAAACAAGCAATCATGATTTGAAATAATGTTTGACCATTTTCCCATATTCTCGATAAAAACTGTATACCCATCTGTAAGCCAAAAATCCAAAAATCACCCTAGACAAGGATCACCTCAAATATCAAAAAAAGGTGCATCACTTTTCATCACTCACCCAGTCAAAATCAAAAAAAAAAATCGAAAAAATCAATCAATCAAAAAAGAAAAAGAAAAAAGGGATTTAGAAATGAAAATCCCAAAAATACAAAAGAAATGTAAGTGGTGGTGATACACGTTACCACAAAACACAAGAGATCCTTGTCTCAATAAATCGCAAATACTTCCCTTTGACCTCGGCATCCCGCCTCCACCAACCCTTAGCACCTCGGCATCCCGCCTCCACCAACCCTTAGCCAGAATAAAACTTCCAAACACCTCATCAAGCCAAATAACCATCATAAATCATCACACATCGCCCAACGCTCGAATAAAAATCATCCTACCATTAGCTTCAAGTACTTCATTAAACCCAATCATCCTCTCTCCACAAAACCCACAATCTCCAAAAAAATCCATTCCTATCAATGATCGATTGCTTTTGTTTTCTCAGAGTTTTAGCTTTAGGACAAATAAGTTTATTTATTTAAATATGTTTGTCCAGAAAAAAAAAAATCTCTCAAACAAAAAAGGGGAAAGAAAATCAAAAGGCTTGCACTCCAAGATTCATTCAAGTTACAATTATATCAAGGCAAAGTTTTATAGATCACCAATTGGGTTGAAGTTCGCCTCATACTCCGTATAACTTGAGCTCGATGCTTGCCAAATTTGTGAAGAAAGATCTGATTTGTCGTTATGGACTTCCAAACAAGATCATCACAGATAATGGCAGCAACCTGAACAGCAAAATGATGAAGGACCCATGTGCAAAGAATTCAAAATTCAACATCATAATTCTTCTCCTTACCGCTTAGAAGATGAATGGGGCAACCAAAGCAACCAACAAGAACATGAAGAATATTGTGCAAAAGATGGTGGTAACCTACAAGGATTGGCATGAAATGCTTCCTTTGCTTTGCATGGCTACCGAACTTCAAGACGCATTTCAACCGGGCAAACCCTTCTCTCGTATATGGGTTGGAAGCAGTCCTCCTATTGAGGTTGAGATACCCTCCTGCGGGTCTTGATGGAAACAAAGTTAGAAGAAGCGAGAATGGGTTCAAGCCCGTCTAGATCAGCTAAACCTCATTGAAAAAAAGGATTGCGACTTTGTGTCATGGGCGATATACTAAAAGAGAATGAGAACGGCTTTACGACAAGAAAGTCCGACCCCATGAATTCAAGCAAGGTGATCTCGGTGCTTAAGAAGATCTTGCCTATCGGTCGATCCCCGAGGAAGTGGACACATACTTATGACGGCCGTATGTAGTCAAGAAAGCCTTTTCTCGAGGAGCATTGATACTCACCAACATGGACGGTGAAGATCTCAAGAACCCAGTCAATTCAGACACTGTGAAGAAGTACTATGCCTGAAAGAAATAGACAAAAAAAGAGAAAGACAAGCCAAGTAAGAACTAGCTCGCTAGGTTGAAAACCCGCAAAGGGCGGCCTAGGCAAAATCAGAGCGGCCCGGTGGATTGAAAACCCGCAAAGGCGATCCAGCAAAAATTAGGTCGAAAAACTTGAGCATGAAAAGTAAAGAAAGGCATACAACTCCCCTGAAGACTCGGATGAGGGAGTTATCAAGGTCAAGGACACAAATGTTGGCACTGCTCCACAGAGACGGACAGTCAGAATTCAGCTTCTCTCTTCTTTTTCGTGTCTTTTTGTAGTTTAAAACTTTCAAATGTATTGAACAGTCGTCGTAACATTCTGTACGATCGGCTTCTACGTCAAAAAAAAAAACTCAAACTTTTTCATGTCTGTTTGCGGATTATTTTTGCTTCTTCTGCTCAAAATAAATGTTTTATGATGATGGTGATCCTGAACTGTAAAACATGTGCATACATCATATAGCATTGCAAATCATTATGAATTTCTTAAAGGTCACGGAAAGAGGCAATTCCCCCAAAACCAGTTAGTCATGCAAGAGAAAGTGATTGAGCCCATGATTGCTTCGAACGACAAAGCTAAAGCCCACTTGCACCTGGCCCAGGAGCCCCGCAAGTTCAATATATTCCTCAGTCTTGTGCCATTGAGTGTCGCGGATTGGCTGAACCAGCAAGAAGATAAGCCAACAGGGGCAAAAGATCAAGGAGAGAACAAAGAAAAACAAACAGTCAGAAAAAGAAAGCTGACCAAAGGAAATTAATCTTACAAAGAAGGTTGCACTCACAAACCATTCCAGATGGCAAACCATAAAGCAAACTTGCATACGATCCATGATCCTTGCAATTTCCATCGGCCACTCAGTCTCGTGCCAGGAGTATCGGGAGTCGGTTGAACCAGTAAAAGAATAAGCCTTTGTCAAAAAGCGAAAAAAAAAACAGTCGAGAAAAAGAAAGGTGACGAAAGAACATCAAAATAGCATCTCATTGCATTCATCATCACACCAGAATCATAGTATTGCATGCACTCGCATAACATGTTCCTGCATAACATGCCCTTGCATAACATGCATCCTCATCCCATGCACCATGCATTTGCATCTGCTAACATGTGCAGGTACACATTATCAGAGAAAAGTTTAAGAAAGGTCCGCTAGCCTGAGCAGACACCCTGGATCAGTGCAACGACATTGATCACCCATCAGAGAAGAAAAGTCCGCTAGCCGTAGCAGACACCACGGATCGCCATCGACGACATCGATCACCAATTAGAGGAAGCGGAAGAAAGGTCCGCTAACTCGAGAAGGCACCACGGATCGGTGCGCGTAGCGCGCGCATCAAGCTAAAGAAGATCAACAGGATTCGTGAATCCCCTTCAGGACTTGAGTGTTCCTTCAAGAGCAGACTTCACCTCATATTCGAGCCGTGGGTACATCAATTCGATCGCGCCCAACAATAGCAATCTCAACGACCAATCAACGAGATTTGCAAATCCCTTCAGACTGTGCATCCCTTCAGACCAAGGCGTCCGCCGGATCCCGTCGTTATCGAGCACCGCGACGAATCATCGACTCCCGAGTCCTTCGGTTTAGTTCAAATCAACAGTCAAACAATGACTTTGAACTCGACCTTCATCTCGCCAAGTCATCACGAGCATGACGGATCGGCCCTCGAGACCTCGCGTCCTTCATTTCGCCAAGTCATCACGGAGCGTGACGGATCGGCCCCTGCAACTTCGCGTCCCTGCCGACTAGCCGCGTGTCGTATAAAGCATAGCGTAAGTCCATCAAGGTAAAATGTATCAGTCCCCACAACCGGATATTGAACCTCGGTCGCTCGAATAGGCCACTTTCGTGAGCCCAAGTGTTCCTTCAGAGCCCAAGTACTCCTTCAGAGCCGCAAGCACTCCTTCAGAGTCCAAGTACTCCTTCAGAGCGCAAGCACTCCTTGAGCCCAAGAACTCCTTCCCGAGCTGCAAGCACTCCTTCAGAGCCCAAGAACTCCTTCAGAGCGCGCAAGTGCTCCTTCAGAGCCCAAGTGTTCCTTCAGAGCCGCAAATGCTCCTTCGAACCCAGGCGTTCCTTGAGCGACGAGCTCCTTCTTCACCGCACTCTTTATTACCTTCTTCCCCGCGATGTCGGCTTATCGGAGGGCGGTACCTTCTTTCTTCGCTTTATTTATTTGCTTTATTTCTTGTCGTTTATGCCACCCGAGGGTTGGCACCAATTTACTTCTTGTTTTTGCCGCCGAGGTTGGCACTTCATTCATTACTGATCGTTTTTGGTGGCATTCATTCACCCAAAAGAAAAATCAAAAAAAAAAAAAAAAAAAAAGAAGAAAATTCGGGTTTTTCCTAAGTAGACAAAATAGGTATAATTTCTGAATTCTTTATCTCTATTTTGCCTCGGAATATGTTTCGCCAATTCATATTCCTTGTTAAAATCTAGATAAAGAGGGCAATGTCATACCCCAATTTTGTCCTAAACAAGGTCAAAACCCTAATTTTCCCCAAAATAAATAACTTGGAGGAGAAGAGAGCATCATGCATTGCATTTAGGGTTCCAAAAGTCATTTCAAAGCTTCTAAAATCATTTTTGAAGTTGGAATGCACTTCTTAAACAAATTAGGGTTTTTCAAAGGCAAAAGGGCATTTTGGTCATTTTGCAAATAAAAGACAATTCCTCAAAACAAGTCATCCAACATGCATTTCAAGGTACTAGAGGTCACTCCTAGGGTGGAAAATCATTTTTGAGGTGGAAATGTGTTTCGTAAAAAAACTAGGGTTTTTAGAGTGAAAGGGCATTTTGGTCATTTCACAATAAAAACGGTCTTTTGTCCCAAATCCTTGGATAATCATCAATGATTTATTTGAGGGATATTTGTGCCCCATTGTGATTATTTTTGCGCATAAACATTAAACCTTTTGGCCTAAAAACCTAGTTTTTGGATAGAAGGGTAAAATGGTCTTTTCCTTTGAGGTGGGGTAAATAAATCAATTTTGGGATTGGTGAGATCATAAAATTCAGAGCCCAATCATTGAATCATGGATATAGCCCAAAATGGCATGAATTAGGAAGAATGATCTAGAAGGGAATATTCTACACTCTTTTGAATTAAGGATAAGAACAAAAGTACAATTTGCAATTCCACTCACTCTCCCACTCCCTTAGCTGCGAAATAACAGCCATGATTACCCCATTTTCATTTATTTTTATTGTTTGCAAATTGTATTAAATCATGGCCATTCATTCAAATGTGAAAATCAATCCTCACCTTTCATTTGAATCAAAATGGCACTTGTGTAATAAGCTTTGTAGAAAAATACATTTTTGTCAATGAGCTTATCCTTCACCACCCTCCTTATGCTGCACACCCAGCCCTCTCTCTCTTCATTTTATTGCCCTTAATCCATGTGATAATGCATCTTGACCATTGATTCAATTCCTTTCTCAAATCCTAGTGGTTTACAAGAGATGCATTGTCACAAATACCCTTAAATTTTCACTTCATATAAAACCCAAAAATAGGAGACCTCACACACACACACTCTCATTTTTTTACCCTAGCTAACACTCTTCCTCCTCTCCTCCCTCTCTTGGCCGAAATCACTCCCTCCTCCTCTTCCACTTTCTTTTCAACTTTCCTTCACCAAATCACCTCAAACACATTCTACATTCATATATCTTCTTCCTTTTATCCTTGATTCCATTTTTACATTATCAAAGGGGTTGTTTCTTCAAGGTGTTGGAGCTGTTCTTGCTAGTTCTTGAGCATTGTTGGTGTTTTATTGCTCTTAATCTTCATTCCTACTCTTATTTAGCTTGAAACCAAGGTATACATCAAATCCTTTGCATCTTCATTCACTTTCTTGCATTAAAACCATTTTTCAACTTATATTTGCATCTCATAATATCATATAATGTAGATTAGGGGCTGTTGTGGGTGAGAGCTGGTCCATCACCCACTAAATAAATTGTTCTTGTGATTATGTGTTGATTAGGTTTTATTCTTTTGATTTGCTATTTTGGTCATGCGATTTTTACCCAAATGAAAACATGTTTCCCTTTTCTTTTTGCTTCAACTTTGAGCCTAATCCATGATCCTTTGAATATTCTTGTTCATTAAATGATTTGAAGTTGATTAATGCTTGATTAATTGTGCTAATTTTGTGAACCATGCTTGTTGTTGAATCTTGATGTTTTAGACTTGGATTTTTGTGAATATGGTTTCGGTTTGGGCTCCAATTTTGGGGTTTTAATTTGTTTTATTGTTTATCATGTATGCATGTTTATTTATGTGATTAAGTAAATTTTCATGAAAGAATTTGATGATGTTTTTGGGCAAATAGGCCCTCGGTTTCATGCTAGCTTTTAGGGATTGGTTGTTTTGTTCATTCTTTGTATTCTTGCATGAAATAAATGGGGGTTTGAGCTACAACAGGCTTCGGCCTTGTAGTCCATTTCATGCCTCTTTAATATACTTGAACCACAAAAATAATTGTTACCAAGTCTTGTGAAAATAAAGATTGTTTCAAGGTTGTTTTGCTTTGCATATTAGAAGAAAATTAGGGTTCATGTGACTTTTATGCATCTCTTTGCTTGATCATGTGAATCCTTACCAAAAGTTTAACCTATGTTGTTTGCTTGCATTTCATGAATAAATGGTGATTTGAAGTTCATGTTCATTTCTAAATTGCATATTCACATACTCATGCATCCCTTAACACCATGTCTTGCATTCAAACATGCATATTCATTCCTTGTATATTCATGCATTCACATGTTTGCCTAATCATGCATCCAATAATGCCATGCCTTGCATTCTATAATGCGCATTCATCCATTGTATACTCATGCATTCACATGCTTGCTCATTCATGCATCTTTGCTTACATGTTCAATCATTCAATTAGGAATATCCCATGCCTATCATTTAATTGTATCACTTGTCCATCATGCCATTCAAATGTCTTGATTTAATTGTGTGCAATCCCTTCCCTCATGCATGTGCTCTTATATGAAGACGTAAGTCTACTACTTGTGTAGCATAGAATCATTAAGACAATTGCACCTCTCTTACACACACTTGCACAATTACTTTTAGAACTTTGTCTTGCATCGTTGACAATTGATTCCCTTAATTGTATGGGCATGCTTAATCTTAATTGATGATCAATGTGTTCTTGTTTGCTTGATTAATTGAACATGTTTGAACTTCATTCATTCATCTTTCATTTGGTTATGGGATTAGAGTTGATTGAAATGTTCTACTTGTTTTCAAGAAATCTTTTCCAAATCAAACTTCTTTTCTAAACTAGTTTTCAAACCAAAAATCAAATGCTTGTTCAATAAAAATCCTAAAGGCATTTTCTTAAATAAATCATTAGCCATCACTCAAGCCTTTGCTTGTTTGATCGCTAATGAGGAGTTATTAGTGGTAGTCACTCAAGCCTTTGCTTGTTTGGCTATCATGAAAGCTCCCACACCTTAATCAAACATCAACTAATCCAAATTTCAAAATAACACGAGTTGTTAGTGATAATCATCACCGATGCTCGCCTTTTTCAAAACAATTTCAAAAATAATACAACGTTGTCGCTTGTAATCACTCGGCCGTTGCTTGTTTGATTACCGCTCCAACCCTCTTTTTCGAGTTAATACCGAATGCCACTCGAAGCCTTTGCTTGTTTGGTGTTCGCGAACACTCGAGTCTTATTTCAAAACTTCAAAACTCAATCTCAAAAGCCGTTTTCACGCAAAAACCGAGAACTACGTTGCTTTGATCCTCACCAATGTGAGGGTGCGTAGGACCGGGTTCATGTCCCGTCAAGCATACCTTTAAAAACCACGAGAACTACGTTGCTTTGATCCTCACGGCCGGTGAAGTGCGTGGGGCCAGGGTTCTGTCCCGTCAAGCATACCTTTTAAAAAACCATAAAACTAAGAACTACGTTGCTTTGATCCCTCAGCCAGTGAGGGTACGTAGGACCGGGTTCCTGTCCCGTCAAGCACGCTTTTCAAAAATCTTTGTTTTGTTCCGCTTTTCAAAGATACCAAAAACATCCCTTTTTCCCGTTCTTCAATAAAGTGATTTCGCAAAAAGAAAAGAAAAATAAATAGAACAATGTATTTCAAATCAAACATTTCAAAACCACATCAAATTAATGGTTCCTTTCGGTAGAAAGGGCGCGCGTGAAGTGCTAATACCTTCCCATGCGCAACCGACCCCCGAACCTACATCTCTAAGTTTTCGAAAGACCACCCGCTTTCAAAAAGGTTTTTTTCAATGTTTTCCTAAAATAAAATATTGGTGGCGGCTCTACTGATTTTCAACGTTGTCAAACTGAAAAGTCCCAAACCGGATTTTTCGGGGCGCAACACACATCATCTGAATTTATTCATATCGAGCTATAGGTGAAACCATGAAAGTCTATACAAAAAGAATGTGAAGCTCATGTTGCAAAAGAGGCAATTAATTGTGAACCTTAAGGCAAAGAGGCAATTACATTGAATAATAGTAAGGCAAAGAGGCAATTACATTGAGAAATAAAATGAGTGTTATATTTTCTAATGATAAAAATTAAGGTTACATTGATCATTTTCTACTATTTTTCATTCTACTTTTTTTTTAATTTTTTTAGAATCCTTTATTTAAATGAATGTGTGCTCCTTTAAAAATATAAAAAAAAAATATTGTTTTTAAATGTATAGTTGTACTAATTTTAAAGTTGGGTAAAACTTTTGAATAATTATAAATAAACGACGAATTAGATAACTATGCCAAGATTATAAGTATTGCCTAATTTGGACAATTGCAAGAGAGAAGTGATTAATAATCCATCCTAATTCTAAAACATTAATATAAAAATTAAGGTTACATTGATCATTTTCTACTATTTTTCATTCTACTTTTTTTTAATTTTTTTATTTCCTTCTACTAATATCACTACAATATTTATAGTCCTTATAATATTTATTAACATTATATACTACTAAACTACATTATATTAAATTGGATTTTCATTTTATCTATATATGTTTAAAATTTATTATTTTAATGAAGTATATAATTTTTTTTATTCATTTATTTTAAAGTATACATATTTAAATTATATCATTAAAAAAAATTAAAAGCATTTTTTTATAAACCCGTGCATCACACGGGGTTATCCCCTCGTTGTTGAGTAAGGGAAGCTTACTGGTCCTTGCAAATTGCAGTGGTCGTAGTTTATAAAGTATTAAGGTTCCACTCATTATTGACAATGAGGTCTTTAATTCTAAGCTATATATATATATATATATCATGAATATCTACAAAATGAACAAGTGAGCTGATCTTACCATGAGGACTCCAAGGTGAATACCAAATTGTAGACCCATCCCCAAGTCTAAAATTGTAGCCATCCTCCAACGCCAACCTTGCTTTGGATATAGCATTCTCAATAGGGAAGCAAAAACTAACTACTTTAAACCTACTTATAAGGCAAAAATGCATTTTTAAGTTCATTAAAAAATATGATGTATCTAGCCTATAATATAAACCAGATACATCAATTATTCAATGAATCTAAAACAGCATTATTTACTTACCTATAAATATGTCTCAGAGAGTAGTGTATATAGGGGACGATTGAGTAGAGAACACTTGGTTATTAATTATGAGAAATGAGAATATTTAATTATAATGGTTTGGTTAAAAATAATAGCTCAGATTCTGTCATTAATTACAGAATCATTTGTTATCTTTAATTAAAAAAGAAATAATTATACGAAATATTGTAATTAATGACTGAATATTGGTCATTAATTTTAATCCAACAATTATAATTAAATGTTCTCATTTCTCATAATTTGAAACTTTATAGCATAACCTAAATCTAAGACCGGCTAGGCCGAATGCCATGTTGAACAACGTGTCATATTTTCATATACTATAATTGAAAAAATAATCATTTATCTTGAATTATAGATTAAAAAACTGCTTATAAATAATTTGTACTTCTACGTCTTACTATTAGTTAATTAATTAACCAAGGAAAATATATTTAGATCATAACCGAGTGAAAATGGCAAGTTTGCTGGAGTCACTGACACATATTTCATAATTATAATCATTGATTGATTATATTTAATTAGGACGTTTCAGTATTAATCCTGAAATTGATTTACTCTGATGCGGAAGGACAAAAATAATGAAATAGCCCGAAAATTACTCTCATTTGAAAAGGAAAAGTCTGCCAACTAATGAAGAGTTTTGAGATTTGCATGCATTTTGTTTGCAGTTTAAGGTTTTGGCACGCCTTTTAAGAAAAATGATTAAGAGTCTATATTTTTTAAAAAGTGTTGTCTAATTTACCATTTAACTTTTTATCTCTCTAGCTAAATAAATGTGAATCATTTATTAGATATAAAAAGCTGTCATAATTAATAGGGGTATAAGTGGAAAAGAATATTAAAAGTTTCATTGAAAATCTAAAACAACAATCAATTTAGGACAAATTGATTTTACTAAACAACAAACAATTTGGGACGGAGGGAGTACTACTTTTTTTACTACTACTTTTTTTTTTATATATTGGTATCTTCTGCGCATAACTATAGAGACTAACTCTTCAAGCCGAGTAGGATCACAATGGGCAACAAAGCTCTCCTTAGAGATTTAACACTATTGCATGCTCAAAATTGGATTCAATCTTAAGACCTTGGTTAAACTGAAAGAGACATCTACCATCTCATCCAAGTGCACTCAACCTTTTTAGTGGTTTATTTTTTTTAGTAAAATTTATTTATCGTTCTCATATTATTTATGGTAGAATGAAAAATGTGTACAATAGAATAGATAAAATAAATGGTATAAAAGGAAAACAAATAAATAATTAATAGTTTTATACAAAATAATATAAATTAATGATATTTATTCATTGTAAAACAATCTTAAACCACGTATAAAAAAAGAACCGAGGCAGAGTACTTATTATTAAAATAAAATTTTATAAGACATAAGACACTCAATACATTTTTGAAAAAAAAATTATAATAGAAGACCTGAGCAATTATTGCCAGTCAAAAAAAAAGAGCAATTATTACATATTCCCACAAAAATATTATTTTTTTGGTTATCATGTTTTTGGTGCGTAGTTTTCACCGACTTTGTCAATAATTAATCTACGTTTAACCCAAATAAAATAGCAATAATAATCGGAAGTAAAAAATATGAAAAATACTAAAGATGTATGGGTAAAAGCATTATACATATTCGTTAAATAAAAAAGAGGAAAACAAAAAAGAAGAAACAGAAATGAACTTTTTGAGGGAAAGGGAAAATGATGTTGAGTCAAAAGGTGACTATTATACATTTATTATTAATTATTAATTATATTCTCTAAACCGCGAGAAATCAGATGATCCCTGAAGCTGCTTCTACTCTCTAACCACATCTTTTATATATATACACCTGCAAACCAGGTCAATTATCACACACATTTTCATTCTCTCTCTCTTCATTCTTTGCTAGAAAGAAGGAGAAAAAAGGTAACTGCATTCTATTCTATTCTATAGTACACAAACCAATCACTTTCTTCCCACAATCTCTTGTCTCGATGTTTCTGATCATTTTTTTAATTTTATGTTTGCAATAAAGTTCTTGTTTTTTTCTTGTTAAACCCAAAAGAAAGTGCCATTTCTTGTAGTAACTTTATCTATCAAGCCTGCATTTTGTTCACCTTATACTATATGGTAAAAACATTAATATAATCGTTTTTTTATATGTTTTTTTATATAGTGTATTAGCATGCCGGCAGAGAGACAAAGATCTGTTTTTGTGTGTTTTTCCAATGTTATCTGCTTTTTACTACATATTATATATAATAGTTTGAATCATAGTAACATAACTAATAAAAAGTGATTCTTTCACTTGTTTGTGTTCTGTTATGCTTCAAAAGAAGAGTAAATTGTTTGGTCCATGTGTTGATGAGAAGGTGTTTGTGTTTATTACAGCAAAGAAAACAAGATCAAACCTAGAAAAACAAACATGGAAGCCAAAGGTGGAGAAGTTAGAAGGCTTCATATCATCTATTTTCTTAGTCATATGGACGGTCGTGCCGAACATCCCCATCTCATTCGTGTTCTTCATCTCGCTCGTAACGGGGTTTATCTTCGAGGTTAGTCACCTATGTTCCACACTCTCATTAGACTTCTTTGAATCGGAAATGGATTCTCTGCGGTCAAGAATTGACACAACTGTAACCGATTTTAAAACCAATTTGTTGTAGTCTAAGTCTGAATATCATCTGATTTGCGTGACTGCAGAGAATCCGGATCCTGACTAGAGTACATATTGTTCTGTCTTTCTGCTAACCATGATGTTATTCATAAATGTGACATAATTATTAGTAAATTTAACAATTAACAGTACCTATTATTTGTTGAAAAGATATTAAGAGATGGCTTGGGGAATGGAGAGGAAAAGACTTGCCAGAAACATTTGCTTGGTCCTACAAGAGGTTGTTGAATCATACTACCCTCCTTATCCTACTTCACTGCTTTAGTCCATTTCTTATCCACCTCATATTTTTAACTTTTAACTATATGTGTGATTCCATAATCAATTTTGTAACTGACAATTATTGAATTGTAGGAGGTACAAGAGTGGATATGTGTGGCAGGACTTAATGGATGATGACCTAATAACCCCTATTTCTGACAATGAATACGTCCTCAAAGGATCACAAATCCACCCTACCCCTTTTGGTATGTACTTGAAGATACTCACAACTTTCACTTTTGTTATTCACATTAATATTTGAGTATGGCCATCCATATTTTCCATCCATGCACATTTCCATATTATCTATATTTTGCTAAAAATGTCATGAACTCTGTAGCACTGACACCTCAGGCTGAAGATGTGTCTGTTGTTTGACACGTGTCGTGTCACACATCGACATCCATAGTGACAGTTCAATTACTTCCATTTTTTTAAATTAAAATCAGTGTCTACATGTTTGTGTTAGTGTCGTGTTCAATGTCTATATATGTGTCAGTATTTCATAGGTTATGAATGAATCACTAATTTGTACTAAACTTTTTTTGGCTAATGCAGAAACTAGTTCACCAACTGAAAAGAAAACTGATACTGATGTACTGGTAGATAAGAAATCTTCTCAAGTACAAGTTGAAGAAGAGGACAAAAAAGAGCAACAGCAACCTTTGTCAGAAGTAGAACCTCAAAGTCAGCAAGATAATGATTCATTGGTTTTCAGCTCAGAGATGTCAACTGTGACAGATGATGATTCTTCTTCTAAGGTTGAAGAAGAGAAGCTTTTAGAGACAGACAAAGAGGGATTGCATTTGAATGAAAAGAATAATGTGAAGTTTGAGACATTTTCATTGCCTTCTTTGTATCATAATTTGATGAGTAAGAAGGGTAATAAAAAAGAGCATAGCAAAAATGGTACACCTAATTCAACCATTTCTACTCCATCACCAATATCTTCATCATCATCTCAGTCCCCTTTTAGTAAGATCAGAAGCAATTCTACTAGAGTTTCTAATGTGTTTCGCAATTGGATTAGTTGTGGGACTGTTGAAACAAATGATGCAGCTATGGTACTGATGAAATCAGCTAACAAAATTGTGACTAAGGAGCCTAACAACATGCCTGAAAAAAAGGCTGGGATTTGTAAAGGAGATAAATTGGGTGGATCAGCTAGGTGTTTTGGAACTCCTTGGAATTATGATGGCCAAAATGAACATTATGGTGCCAGGTTAGGAGTCTATTATTCTATTATCTATTTAAGAATATATTTTTTGTATCTAGACAAAGTTTAAGTGCTATTCGAAACTCACATAACTGTGAGGTTCTAGTTTCAAACTCGGGGCATGATATCTAGTCTAACAACTTCCACATTTTCGAGCTAAGCTAGGCTTTTTAGACTCTATTTAAGAAAGTTAACTTCAATAATGACACGTGTTAAAAGTTCATTACCACTCAAAACTATTTTTTCTGCTTTTTTTTCTTCTCGGATGTGTTGAACATTCATTAATCACATGTGTCTTGACTACTTATATCATAAATTCAGAGCTTAGAATACTCTTTTAAGTGAAAAGATTGCTATTGTTTTCCCTTTTTTCTTCAATTTGCTCTTTCTTTTTACAGAAAAAGCTGTGATGGAGGGGAAACAAACAAGGGCAGGAAAAACTTAAGCGAGTTAATGTATGAAGCTCCTTATAAACCATTTTGCTCGTAAGTGACTGAACAGAACACATCACCTGAGTATAGTTTGAATTGTTAAGCATTTCAACAATGTAATCAGAGGACAATATGTGCATGAAAAAGTATAGTCATTTAAAGTATAGTCATTTTAGGACTTGTTATCAGTGCCTGTTTGATGCTCAGATCATTGGAAGTGCATGGAAAGATATGACATATGTAATTAAACGACAAGACGAAAAAGATTCCAACAGAAAGACCAATAGGGTCAAGATTCTGGTGGTTGGATTATTATATTGTCAAAAATTATGTTTTTCTTGTAACAAAAAAATACATTATGTTATAAAATGTTGACATTGATTGCTGGATTGTGATGTTTACCAACTATTATGTGCAGTCCAGGGGCTGGCTACTTGCATTTTAATTCAATGTGTCAAATTTAGAAGACTAGCTATATGCATTTTATGCCCATATGTTTCAACACACTTTAAATTTAATGCATTTAATTGTGACCATGAAAGATAAGACCATAAACAAAACTTTATGATGCAGGCAGTGTGGGAAGTCATTCAAGCCTGAGCAAATGCATAAACACATGAAGTCATGTAAAGGAATGAAAGCAATGGGAACATCAGCTACAACTACTGCTAAGGAAACACAGCTTCAGAGATCAACTTCATCCTATAAAGATTACCTTCTGAAAAATTCAATATGAATTTCTTTAGGTGAATGCACAAACAATGTGAATTACCCTCAAACTAGAAGCATTGGTTTTTTTAGTTTTGATGTAGCTTCTGACTTTGTTTCTTGACCTTATAAATAGTCACTTTATCAGTTTCTTTTACTTTTTCTATCTTTTCATACCCTTTCGCATGATTTCTCATTCTTTGTTCTTAAACACCTCTGAGTCACAATTCTCTGAATTGAGAAGACCTGTTTTGGGTCACCAACTAATCAACAATTTGCGCCCAATCAATGCCGAGAAAAACTGTTCTGAGGTTAACTAAACATTGTTAGGAAGAAAATAACCAAAAGGCTAACCCAGAATCAATTTTGACATAAAAATTAGAGTAAATAACGACATAATTGTCGACAGAATACATCTTTTAATTGTTTAATCTTGGACATAATTTTGTTCATTAGAAAGTTAGATTAGAGTATACAAAGTGTGAGATCTTAACTCCTAAGTAGTTATACCAAAACATACATGAGATGCTTAAATATTGATTGTAGTAGTTAAACCAAAACCTACATGAGATGCTTAAATATTGATTGTAATACCACTGTCAGTGTAAGCTGTCCAAAGTAGAGTCATTTGAGAATAGTATGCTAAATTTTGTCCAAGTCTGTTAGTTCTCTTAGTACTGTGTTTACTAACTTCAAGCAACAGCAGAATTGACATGATCGAGTAGAAACCGGTATAAGCTTTTCCTCAGGTTCTCCACCCTATGATCAACCTTATCTCCACCAGCAAAATTATCTAACCAGTGATTCACCTTCTTGAGCTGTCCAAGGAGACATGTAACTTCAGTGCTCCCTTCATTTTTCAACCCAAATTCGTTGCTGAGAGATTCTTCCAAGTACTTCAAGAACCATTCACGAGAAGCCACGAGCAGTTTTTCTGTCAAACTTGCAGCCACTTTCAATTCACTTTCTTTTGATTGATTCTGCTTCTCAGTATCCTTGTTCTTAGCCACCAAGAGATTTCTCTTTGATGAAGAAATTCTTTTACCGGTTGAATTTTGTAAGAGGTTTGGTTGAGTTACGCGACTTTGCTTGTTTTGAGTAGGGGATACCTCAGTATTCATTTCGTCGTGAGAACTCTCAATAACAACATAATGACATTTCTCACTCTTCAAACCTCGCCATTTTCTTGTTTTCTGAATAGATTGAATTTAGAAAGATTGGTACCTAGAGCAGCTTGTACCCAAAATATAGCATTCTTTCGAGTGGGAACTTCACATGCATCTTCCACCAGACACTGTAGGGAAGCGTGGCTGATTGGCTTTGTTTCGGGAGGTGTGGCAAGTAAGGACTCAAATACCACTGTTACTCTTTGCAAACTTAGATGAAGCTCCAGAAACTGATTCACAAGTAATCCAGCAGAAAGTGTCTGAGAAGACTGGCAGAGTTTGTCAAACAAACTGCATGAGAATACTTGTTAGTTATCTTAGTCAAAGTAATTATGGGCTTTAGAAAGGACTTCACATTGACACGAGAAAAAAAATGGTAGTAAAATTAGTCATTTCATTCCAATTCCAGTTCCAAATATCTACAAATGACAATGATGTACCCGAATTATTAAACTCAATTATAATGAGATCGTAGCAAGAAAATTTACAGTTGACATAACACTAATACATACAGGGCCATAGAAGCAAATAATCCAAAATTTCAACCTCTACCCTGTAACTTAAAGAGGGCGATACCAGGGGAAATAGGTTACTAGATGAACAAACTAATGACACTACAAACCAAACAAATATTTTCGAAAATCGGGGGTTGAGAGACGGACCACTAGATACTTTTAGAATCATGTAGTTAGTTAGGACAGAACTTACAGAAGCTGAGAGTATAAATCAAATGTGCCTGATTGTAAGGATTCATTGTAGTCGTACTATATTTAAGGCGGATATCATATAATCCTGATAACACAATATTGGTCTATGCAAGATAGGAATATCATGTAAATGTTTTCTTGATATCATGTAAACGAAGCAAAACAATGTATATACATAATAAATACACACCACATGCACTGGAGCACAGTATCAGCAGCAGAAGCTTCTTCAAGAGACCGCACAGCTGCCGAAATTGCGGCATTCCTATGAGTTACAACTTGCTGTAAAAAGATTTCAAAATCAAAAATTAGCATGAGAAAATGGTATAGAAGTTCAGAAGCTAGCCAGAAAGAAGATGAATCTAGAGTCACATACCTTTCCAAGATTACACAATGGAGGTGGAAGATCATCCCAAGATGCAGACTTATCATCATACCATGATTTGAAATTTAGGGGCACCTTAAAAAGTTGGCTGGGAACAATGCCATTGCCAGCAGAGGGTGACTTAGTAACGCTTTTCTTCGGAGGCGTGCCTGTCGTTTTTGGACACGAGTTCTCGTTTTTGTCCATCACCTGCATCAACCACCACCTATCCATAATAAGCTTCACATTAAAGAAACACCGCGTTTTTGGGCATAGGCTTTTGGAGGGGAGACCTTAAATTTTATTATCTTCTAAATTAATTAAAAAAAAATATAACAAAAATTTAATAAATAAAGAAATTGAAATGTATATATCATCTATTCTTTCAATTGTTTTAAATCTCAAATCTCATATAAAATAACATATAAACTAAGCCATCCCAAACAGACCCTAAGAAATCAGCCTTTTTGACTTCAATAACCAAAATCTTTACAATATGAAACTTCAGAGAGACACTCACTAAAACATTCATGGAAATCAATTAGACACTTTCAACCAAAATAATTACCATTGCAGAACGTTTTAAAAGCTATAAAAAATAAAGAAAAAAATGAAAAAAGTACTGCTGGCTTGGTCCAACAGACAGAAAATCAATTTAAAAAGGAACAAAAAAGTGAATTTTGAGGGCCCTCATTATAATTAGCAATAGCAATATAGCATTATCCACGCAAAAAAAAAAAAATAAAAAAATTTAAAAAATAAAAAATAAGCTTTCATTTTCAACTACAGAAAAAACAAAGGGTAACAAAAAAGGGAAACATACATACATTAGGTGAAGTAGAAGTAGATTTCAAGTTGAATCTAGAACTTGAACTTGCAGAAGAAGCTTTAGTTTGAGTTTTACTTTGAGCAACAGAACTATTATCCCAAACCCTTCTAGAAGAATCCAAGCTCAACCTTCTCATCTCAACAACCACACCATTGTTCTTATTCATGTTCCCTTTCGACGGTGAACCTGACACTGAACCTTTCTTCTTCATCTTCTTCACATTGTTGTTTGTTTTGGAGTTTTGATTTTTGGTTGAAGGAAGAAGAATGTGCAAAGAATCACTAGAAACCAAATCAACAGGATTTCCAACACAAGCTCTTCTTTTAGGAAGAGGATTCAAGCCACGAACGAGTGGAACAGGAGAAGTTGAGACCGAGTCAAAGTGAGTCACGTAAACGAACTGACCGAGTCGGAGTTTATCGGAGCGGATCAACTCGGAGTCGGCGTCGGAAACTGACACGTAAGCGGAGTGAAGTGAGTCGGAGAGCTTTAGGAAGTAGCCTCTGGTAGGTTGCCACGTGTCCTCCGAAAGACGCGGAACGATCTCGGTTACTTGTAGAAGTGCTTGACGGTGCTCGCTTGTTACTCTGTTACCTGCGTTTTCTAGAAGCTTTGATAGCACGCCAGGAGTTAGAGACGCCATGGCTGGCTGTGCCTTCTTTTTTGCAATGCTCTGTTTTTAGCTTTCAAAAAATGGACTTTCTTGTTCCTTGTAGACTGTGTGGAATTTCATTTCCCATCAAAATTTTCAAATAATATTTCTTTTTGTATATTGAATAGGCTTAAATATTTGTCACCCTTGGAAATATACCAGAGTTACCCCTTGCAAAAAAAAATTACAAAACAAATCCTGCAAAATTTAATAGTATCCCGTTATCCCCTTTTCAAAAATCATCATCTTCTTCGTTCAGATCTAAACCCGTGACCCTATTTCCTCCATTTTCGTATCAGATTTGAAACTTCTATTTCCTCCATTTTCGTTAAATCATATATATATATATATATATATATATATATATATATATATATATATATATATATATATATATATATTCTATAATAAAAGTTTGAGATATTGTTGTGGTTCAGACTCTTAACCAGAATCAGAACTAGATGAGTCAGTTGAACTTATGAATAAACTATACTCCCAACATCTTATTTGTCATCTTTGCAAACAGTAAAATTGTTTAACTATCAACCCCAATGGATAGAAGGATTTCTCTTAAATCAAAGATGTCAAATGTTTTTAGCAAAAATTTTCTTTTTAAAATCCTCCTAAAACTTCCTTCCACTGGAAAAAGATGATAATTTTAAGAAAACACTAAAAATATTCTTAGATTTAATAAACCACAAATAAGATGTCTCTGATATTGTATCTCAAAAGGTACTATTCTTTTATTAATTTCTTAATATGTCAAGCTAAGTTATATTGTTGTGGTGAAGACCCTTAAATGGTATCAGAGCTATTCGATGGGTGAGTTATTATTATGAATTTATTATGAACTATTATCCCAAACCCTTCTAGAAGAAGACCCTTGGTTTTTTGACCTTTCTTGCCTTCTTTCGGCTCTTTGCCCAAATCAAAAGCAAATTGTTCACAGAATTCACCTAATTGGTGTTTTTCTGTCAACTTTTGCTTTTTCAATTGATTTCTTAACTTTATGTCATTACATAAAGCTAATCATTCATTAATACAGCAACTAATAATTTGGCCGTATATGTTAAGTCAGCATAATTAATGTTTATGCCATCATTCTTATTCCTTAAAGATTGTCTAACCTTTTCAGAAAAGAGGTAAGGAAGACCATCAACAAATTTTGTCTTCCAATGGATAGAATTAGAATTAGAAAACCCTGGATAAAAAAGTATCCTTATACCATCTAAAATGAGTTAAAGATGGACATCTCAGGGTTTGTAAAAGAGAAGATAATTTTTCTCCTATAGGAACATTTATTCCTACAAAATGTTTTAGTATGGATAAACAGAGGGTATAAACCGCATCCTCTTCGCCCGTACTAACAATAGTAGTACTAGAACTAGTTTCTAGCTTAACCTCTTTCTT
The DNA here is from genome assembly GCA_020916435.1 of Oxytropis ochrocephala. Lineage (NCBI taxonomy): Eukaryota > Viridiplantae > Streptophyta > Magnoliopsida > Fabales > Fabaceae > Oxytropis > Oxytropis ochrocephala. Next base: position 87,256,224 of record CM037093.1, on the reverse strand, counting down.
ATGGTCAAGAATTTCTTTTTTCTGAGCATCAGTAAGATAATGATCCCACCAACCTCTTAATTGACTAACAAATCCAGTAGCTATAAAAGAAGCTATTGAGCTGTCAGAATTTCCATGTTGTTTACAAACAGTAGAATACATAATCATTCTATGTACCATATCTATAATTTGCTTATCATTTAAGCCATCGATATTCCATTCATAAATGGCTTTACCAGAATAGGAATTCTGATATGGTTCATGCTCCTCAAAAAGTAAGTCTTGAGGTGAAGGCCTCTTATAATAATATTTTTCTATGGCCTTAGAAGTGTAAATAGGATTAATATTAATATCCTGGTTAGCAAACATATTTATTAGATCATCAATATTATTTATATCTTTATTTAAATCAGAAGAACTCTCAGAATTGTCAGAAATATTTTCCTGAGATAAAACATTTAAATTTAAATTCTTTAATTGTTCTTGCAAAATATGAATAAATTCAGAAGTATTATCTTCCATTTTGAAACCTTTTATTGGCAAAGGAGGTTGTACCATAGGAGTTTCTGTAATAATAGGTGCTTTTGACTCGTTCATTTGTTCAAAAATCAATTTTTGTTGGAAAATTTGTTTTTCAACTAATTCCTTTAAAGATAATAAATCTTTTTCAAGAGAAACAAATTGCTCTCCTAGACAAATAAGGAAAATATTTGTATAATTCTAAGCTTTTAACAAAGAGTTTAATTCTCTAATAGTAATTTGGTTACTCTCAACCTTTTGTAAACTGGCAAAAGCATTGGCTTCTACATTTTGTCCTAAATTTATAGGTTGTCTTGGAGGAAAAATGCTATTAATTTTTTCTCCTTTTATAGTTTCCCAATTCTTTGAATTAAGAACTAAAATTTCGTTATCAACCTCATTTTTGATTTTATTAGTAAAATACTTAACAAACCATTTCACAAAAGGAATATAATCCTGTGTTATTGTCATATCCTCATAATAATCATCCTTAAACTTATTAAGTTCAAGAAGAGAGAATTTCTTAAAATATCATTCCCTAAATTGGGCATATCTATCCTGTTGGAACTCATCATTAATGAGTTCTCTCATTCCACTACCAGGAGAGAAATCTAATATGTAACCCATTTATAAATGAAAACTCATTTCTGATTGAGTAGGAGATTCCCTACTCTAGGAGGTTTTCTGATATATACCATGTGGAATTTTATTCTCACTAATTCTAATATTTTCTACTGTCTCTATTTCTTCTATTGGATGAGAAGTAGAAGGTCTATGTAATTCACTAGGAGTTGTATAAAACTCACTAACAGAATGCCTTGCTGAAAGACTTCTTGGTATTCTAATAACCCTTTGGAGATTAAAATTTATTTCTATATCCCCTTCATTTGTCTGGGTAATTTGATCTATCTCCTTATTTAAGATAGGTTCAGGTTCCACCGCCTGGGGTAGTGACCATGTCTCAGAAAAGTTGATTTCCTTCCATTTAATCAACCTATTGGTCACTATATTTGAAGTTAATAAATTAGTCTGGACAAGACTGGTTGTCCCTGGGAAAGATATTTGCTTAACATTTGGATTAAGTGTATTTAGAACTTTATAGTAAACTCTATAGCATATTGCTATAATATATATATATATATATATATATATATATATATATATATATCATGTTAAATATCGTTATTTTTATGTTAAATATCGTTACTTTTTTTAGGGTTTTTTTTCGCACCCCCTCCTTCTTTATCTCACCCCCATAATTCCATAAATCCAGTTTTTACTGGTTTTAAAAAAAAATTAAAAATTTCGGAATTTAATTCCGGTTCAAAAAATAAAAGATTTTCGAAATTACCTCAGAAATGAGGTAATTCCGGTTCACAAATGTGAACCTAAGTACCTCATTTAGAGAATAATTCGAAAATCTTTCTAATTACAGGTAAATCCAAATTCCTTTATTTTTTGAACCGAAATTACCTTTTTTAGAGGTAATTCCGAAATTTTTAATTTTTTTTTTAACAAACCAGGGGCAAAAACGGGAGAGGGAGAAATTATGGGGGTGAGATAGAGAAGGAGGGGGTGCGAAAAAAAACACCCCTTTTTTTATCGTTACTTGAGTTTAGCCGTTTAGGACAAAAATATTTATGCATTGTTGTTTGGCTAAATTTTACTAAAAGTTATTTTTATTTAAATTATTTAATTGTAACAAGATGATTCTTTAAAAAAAAAATTACTACTTAGGTCTTTTAAATTATTTAATTATAATAAGTTGCTCCTTTAAGTTTTTTCTTATACCATTTAGGTTGTTTAAGTAACAAAATGTTTACACTACAAACCCAAGTTTGATATTAAAAAAATGCTAGAAGTGTAAACGTTTTGTAAACTTAAAGGAACTAAGTGGTACGGAAAAAATTTAAAGGATCAATTTGTTACAACTAAATAACTTAAAGGACCTATGTGGTAGGAAAAAAACTTAAATGATCAACTTGTTACAAATAAATAACTTAAATGACCTCTAGTGTAATTTCGTCATTGTTGTTTCTTATATACTCCCTCTGGTCTATTTTATAAGCAAAAATTGGTAAATGCACATGGTCCATATTAGGGAGTAGTGTTTAAAAAACACAATAAGATAATATTATATCGGACAAAACTTGGGTGTGATTTATTTCGATAATTGGGTGTGATTTCATAGGTGTGGTTGGTGTTGTTTTCCAAATGGAGCAAGACATGTGAATTAGCTTTTAAAAAATATCTAAAATAATATTAAGGCTCTGTTTGGCGCATCACATTCGCTAGCGGATAACTGATGAGACTAACGTTTTGCATTTTTTGAGAAGCGTTTAACATTTTTTGAAACACTACTTCAACGCTAGCGGATAGCGTATAGCGTTTCACTTTTTTTTTGACATTTTTACCTTTATTATTTTTCTTAAATTAATTCTCTTTCCTCATTAAATATTTTATCATCCTTAAATAATTTAATCATTAATTAAATATCATTTTATGTCATTTACATTTATCAGCTATTTTAATCGCTAATTTTACAAACACATAATTTGCTATCCGTTAACCCAACAACTACCCAATAGCGCGTTGCAAATGGCAGCTTGGGGATCTAGGCGTCGTGGCCGATTAACAGTCGAGATTGCACCGGCAGGTCAAGGCACCACACCTGGCGTCTATAAATACCAACTCAATTGTTGGGATACGTATGCATTCTTCAGTTGGACTTCATACTGACTTCTGCTTGCTGACTTTAGCGTCAGAGTGTCTTTAAGTACCAACCCTCCATCGACCTGGGACTGGAGTGGACGACCTAACAAATACTACCCCCATCCCATTTTATTTTAGCAAAATCAATTTATCTCAAATTGATTGTTATTTTACATTTTCAAGGAAGGTACATATCAATAAATATTCTTAGCCATTGACCAACAAAAAATGTATCTTGGGATGAAAGAGGGAAGAGAGAGTAAGAAAAGAAAGAGTGATTTTGGCATGTTTGGTTAAGGAGAGAAATAGGAAAGAGAGAGAGGAATGATTAATTTAGGGGTTTTTTTTGTACCACAACCCTTTACCCTCCTACCCCCCACATACCACTAAAAACCCCAAAATACCCTTAAAAAAACGTTTTTTCTTTAAAACAAAATTTCAATCGTATATACATCTATATACGATGGCTTTTCTCTCCAATTGTATATACATGTATATACTATGGGTTTTGATGACCAATCGTATATACGTACTCAAAACGTATATGCGATGACTTTTTTATTTTTTTAATGATTTGTTTTAATTTTTTAAAAAAATGTTATAAAAAGACTACTAAAAATCCGTTAAAGAGTCAAAACTAATAATAAAAATTATAAAAACACCACTAAAAATCTAACAAAACCAAAATAAGGCTATGAAATTTTTTTAGATTTTTTGGAGGCCGTAGTCCGATAAGAAGTCCCTTTTAGAGGAGTCATGCTCGTTTATTTTTTTCGGATTTAATGGCTGTGGTTTCATTACGATCGGAATAGGTTGCTGATAACTCTATTTTTTATAGAGTTATTCATCTATTTTTACTTAGATTATTGTTTATTTTCAAGTACATTAATATATAAATATAGCTTATTTATTAAGAAACAACATTTTAGAGATCCAAATGATTAGGACAAGTAACTAGGCATAAATACACATATCTTGTTAGGTTTGATGTTTTTGTTCAGTGCAGCAACTGCAGGGTGGAAACACTGCCAACACCAGGAGTGGAAACACTGCCAACACTAGGAGTGGAAACACTGCCTACACATGCAAAATCTAGCAGTTTGCACCAAAACATCCAAGGACCATTTTGATGCTTCCACACTTGAATTGTGACGTCATGCCTAGTCACCTGGAGCAGAGCCACTTGCAGAAGTCGGCGATAAACATAAAAATCAAGTTGCAAGGCTCATCTATCTAAAGAAACATGTGGCACTTCTCCAATGGACCACACCTTATGATATGCATGCAAGCGACCACGACTGAGCTATTTGCTTCATTGGTTGTCTGATTTTATCCAAAGTTGGTCCCCCCAGTTGAATCTTACGCGCCTAAGGAAACCCCTCAAGGGAGGAAAGCTTCCAAGCCTATAAATAGAAGCCATATCTTCACCTACAAACTATCCTTCATCCTTCAATTGTATTTCTTCATTTGTTTCTGAAAGGATCACTTAGTTTTAGTTTAGTTTAGTTTAGTTCTAGTTTTTCTTGACGTTTCTGAAGAGAAGGAAGGTAAGGAGGTGCTTGACAACCACTCCCTTCACTTCTACTTGAAGGAAACTTGTGTAAGGAACTCATATTATACTTCAACTTGGGAAACTCATGCAAAAGATCTTCTATTCGAGTAATCTCTCTCCTTCGTTGCTTTCGCTCTCTCGCTTTTGGCTCTGTCGCCCTCCTGGTGGTGTTCGTGATTCTCCGCATTTCTCTTTTCAGGTATCCCTTAGTAGTTTTACTGTTTTCCGCTCGCCTCCTGGGTTCACATTTGTTGCATTTGCTTTTCCTGCAAAAATAGAAATGGTTTCCATAGTTGAGATAAATAGTGATAGTGAGGGGGAGGTGACCTCTGAGTATCGGTGTCCCAACCCCATTTGTGCCACAACCGTCAAGTGCGGCTATTGTTTGCTGCATAACTGTCGTCGTGTGATGAGAGAACTAGGTGAGCTTTATAACAGTGGTTCCCCTTCTGATTCAACATGATCGACTAGTCTATCTATTATGGCTGAGGAAGGGGGTTCTGCCGGCGGACAACCTGGGAACGATGAGTTTTCCTGGGTGGACCAAGAGGTGCTCGACTCGTATTCAGAGCTTCGGACCGAGGCTTCCCTTGTTGGTGTTCGGCGGATGCTATGTCATCCGTCAAACGAGGGCTCAGCCGCTGCCAGTCTGATTTCTTTGGAGGAAGCTGTTTCGGATGAGTGTGTGTAGCGACCGAAAAATCCGGGAAAGGATTCTTCGAAGTTCGAAAGGAAGCCGCCACCAAATTTTAGTTTAAGGGAAAATTCGGAAAATCCCTTTATGTTTTGGACAAGGCAGGTTTAGGGTTCGGGAGTCGTTATGCGTGGGGAAGGTATTAACACCCCACGACATCCTTTGTCTAATTAATTATATTTTAATATTTACCCTTTTATTTACAGAGAAAAAGACTTAATTAAGTTTTTTATTTTTAGTGCTTGACAAGAGTGGACTCTTGCTCCTACGTACCTCCGGATGCAATGGAGGAATCAAAGCTACGTAGTTCTTCCTGAAAAAGGTTTGTTAGTTGGTGTTTTTTTAGTGTAGGGGTCCTAAGATTCCTTGAACTGCATGCAGACCATCGATTCTAGGACGACTAACCCGATTGTACAACCGACTTAGTCCCCTACTTTTGAAAGTATTTTTGAGGTTTTTTGAAAGAAGTTTGTTTGATGTGAGGTGAGTTGGTTTTAGAATAGGTATTCTAGAACTCCTGAACTGTACAGCTCATTCGTTCTAGAACGCTGACTAATTAACCCGGTTGTACAACCGACTTAGTCCCCTATTTTTAGGAAAAGTGATTTATTTATTTACTTATAAGTTTTTAGGATTACTTGAATCATGCTGACTCATTGGTCCTCGGATGATGACTAACCCGGTTGTACAATCGACTAGTCTTTTATTTGATTTTTGAAGAAATAAACTAATTTGTGCATAAAAATAAAATAAAAGACAAAAACTGATAATTAATAAAGACTAGGCTAAAATAAATAAATAAATAAATAAATAAATAACTATATACATAATAAATATGAATAGATATATACATAAACAATAAATAAATAAATAGATTATATTATAAATAAATGATAAATAAATATGTACATAAAAATAAACAAAATAAATACAAAACTAATCTGGACTCGACGAGTGCCGAACCGAACCGAGCAGAACCGCTTTATTTTGACCCCAAGACCGCCAGAACCGCTTTGAGAATCGGAAAGCCGACTCAAAACGTCCAAATGATCAAAGACAGACTTTTAGTGAAATGGACCGCTCTCGCTTTGACCCAAAAGATCACTTAACCCGCCAATGATCCCCCCTCTTTGACTTGGACAAATACTCCTTTTATAATCTAAACTCCACGCTTTTCTCTCTAAAACATTCGATGTGGGACTAATAATATAACTCCATTTCTGCCTAAGCAAGAAATTCATGTACACTACTGAGCCTTTAACCCACACGGTGATAATATATTGCCGTTGTTGATTTCCCACCTACTACTTCTCACAAGGATAGACCTGGAATGGAAAGTCGTGCAACACACAAAGCTGAGAAATATCTGACATCAACATGTTCATCTAGCCCACGAACGTGACAGCACCATATAACTAGCGTATCTTACTCACCGAAGTCTATTTCATTACGGACCTTAGACCTACTAAATTTGTTAATCGCAAATCCTTGCCTCATAACGTGAATTCTATGCGGACATTTTGAAGCCAAGATCGTTGACTATGAATAAGGAGATAGTAATATAGAATTTTGATTGGTGGCTTGCTTTCATATTTACGTGACCGGTTGAGCAAAATAATGAGCAGGAAATGAAATCGAGGTGGGAAAAATAAATGGTGGTGAAATAATTTATTGTAGTGAAGAGAAGGACTATAGGCTTGGAATTTCAAGTGTGTTAGACATGAATAGAGAAGGGAACTCAACTCCATCTCTGGAAGAGGAAAAGAACGGCAATAGAAGAAAAAATAAGGGTCCGGCATTGCTCTCGCTCCCTCACGCATGGAATGAAGGGTAGGTGCTTCTCAATGTCTTTTAATCCTTTGAATATTTCCATGTATACAAAGTATGGCACTCATCAGTTTTGTTTTGCCTTGTCTTCGTTGACCACTTGGGCATTTGGTCCTTGTTATTTATGTATCCTATTCTAATTGTCCACAAGGTTTAACCCTCAATTCATGAAAAGTTAATTGTCTTTTTCTCACGATCACTTTAGTCAAGGTTTGCAGATGGACACGCTTTCATCTCACCTCCTATTGTATTACTTACATATCGCTAGAAAAAAAACTTTTATTTTTTATTTTCAAACTTTGTAGTTTTTTTTTTTGTACTTGAAAAAGAATTAAGAAAGAAAGAAAGCTCAGACAAAATTGGGGTATAACAGTGTGTCCCCGGCGATGATGTATATACTTACGCCTACCAGACTTGGTTCGAGCACCTGGGAGTTTGGGTGTCTTTCCCTGCCTTTTACTGTCAAGTATTGAAGATGCTCAATGTAGCTCCAACACAACTCCACCCCAATGGGTGGGCCCATATGAGAGCGTTTGAGGTCCTTTGTGAATGCCTTGAGGAAGAGGTCTCGGCCTATAAGTTTTTGTATTTCTTCCGCTCGTCGTTAAAGGATCCGATGCGGTGGGTGTCCCTGTGCAATCACCAGTGTCACCCTTTTATGGCTTTGTACAAGAGTATTTATAAGTTCTGTTTTAAGCATTATTGGTTTCGGTTGTTTCTGGGACCGAAGTGTCCTTTGTTGCTGGTTGACGAGGCGGGTGATGAGCGATCCCCTTTGAGTTCCTTATAATTACTCAATCTCTCCAATCCTGCAACCCAAAAAGTTTACTAAAGGGGCCCCACTATAATCCTATGTCATGGTGAAGAAACAGAAAAAAAAATAATAGATTGTGTCATGTGGGACTCGGGGGAGAGAGGAAATAATAGATAAAATTGGTTTTTAATAGTGGGGTCTGTGGAGAGAGAAAGTCCTAATAGAAGGACTCCTCCTTATTAAAGATTGTTTTTATTTTCTCCACAATGATATTCCTTATAGAAAACTCTCTTTAATAAGGAAAAATAACCACTATAAAAAAACACCATTAGATGCTCTAAGGTGCATATCAGTAAATATAAATGAAAATTAGAAAGTATTTTTCTCAGTGGAATAGTAATTTTTTAATTTTTTTTTGGTTTAAATAAGTGGAGTAGTAATTACATGAACAAAAATGATGTGATTTATCGGATGGGTTTTATTATTGTAAAAAAAAAAATAGCATTGGGGTTAGAAAGAGAGAGTGGGGCAAGGAAAGGAAGTGTGTGTGGAGTCGAATCTCAAAGTGACATAGGGGAAGGTGCAGGTATGGCAGGGATAATACAGATATGTCATTTTTTAATTGTTGGGAATGGTCCGATTCGAAGAGGAGAGAGAAAAGGGAATTGTAGGGTAGCTATGGACCAACCAGCATAGGCTAGAGGTGCAGGTTCCTAGGTTAATCCTAACAAAGCTAATAGAGACAACATGTACTGCTGCTGCTGCTTCTGCTTCTGCTTCTGCGACAAAATATGTTGTACAAAAGCCATTTTGAATCAACAAAAACTATGGGTTTTTTTTTTCACCCCCTCATTCTCTCCTAGACTCCATAATTACCGTAACAGACAAAAATACCTTTGAAAATTTACAAAAATTAGATTTCACAAATCACAATTCATATTTCCGGAAAAAAGTGAGTGTTTAAGGGAGAGATTTCCGAATTTATCAGTAAATCCGGAAAGAATTTTGGAATTACCTCACACGTGAGGTAAATTCGGTTCACAATTGTGAATCGGAATTACCAAACGCATGAGGTAATTCCGAAATTCTTTCCAGATTTACTGATAAATACGGAAATCTCAGTTTTTTTTTCTTTTTCAATTATTAATTTTTTTATTTACATTTTCCTTTTTTTATAGTGGCGAGTAGACGACCAGACAATGTAGCGCGAGCAGAGTCTTCGGGAGCAGCACCCCGCATCCGACGACGACCACCGCATGATGGGGAGTCCAGCAGTAGCAGTATGTCCGGTAGGAGTGCTACTCCTTCTCCGGACACTCTACAGAGGCTCAGAGCTGCTGGACATGCTTTTGAGCGTGAAAGCGCCGAGAGAGCTGCGCGCCGGACTCATAGAGATGGTCGCAGATCGCCAGAGCAGATTTTGAGAGGCGATAGCCTCATCCCCAGATGAGCAAAATGCGCATCAGTAACCACCCAGATTATGAGTACTATACACGGCACTACGAAGAGCACCCAGAGCTGTATCAGGACCCTCTTGCAGCTGGAGGATGTCATTCTCACCCCTTATGCAGACCACAGGCAGTATGTTCCTTTATCGAACATATTTGTTTATAGAGGCTGGTTGACTTGGGCCGGTGAGCCGGTCCCCTACATGCCGCATGCAGTGCGTTGGCGATTCGAACACGCCCGCACGATCCTTCTCCACCCATTTTGGGTAAAGCTCCATCTGCGGACAGGATCATACGGGGGGTTGGTGATGTATCAGATTCGGGCACAGACTTTTTGGCGGGGTGGTAGAGAGACAACCTACCACGACGAGTGCGATCCTGATTACCTACCTTGGTACAGTCAGGTAACCAGGGTGTGTCTTACTCCGGTGCCAGAGCCACAGCTAGAGCCAGCTACAGATGAGGAGCCTGTTGTCCCAGAGACTTTAGAGGAGAGGTGAAGAGAGAGCAACATTTGGCACGAGATGCGCTAGATGCCGACCGTTCACCTGCTACTTCACGTCGTTATTTTCAGTCATTTTTAGACATTTTGGACCCATAGTTGTATTTGACTTATTTGTATTTGTACTCGTATTTCATATTTGGGTTTTTTTTTTATATATTTTGACGTATTTTAGATCATATAGGACGTCTCTTTACTCGTATATCGTAACACTTTCGTTTTGTTATTTAAATCGTAAAGCGTTTTATCGTATTTTAATACACATTTTTTTAATAAAAAAATTAAAAAAATTCTGGATTTACCTCAAACGCAAATGAACCGGATTTACCTGAGTATGAAGTAAATCCGGAAATCCCAAACGTAAAATCAAAACCCCATTTTTTGAATCGAATTTACCATAAATTGAGGTAAATTCGGGAATCATAATTTTTTTATTTTTATTTTTTAAAATTTCAGGGATATTTCTGGATTTTATGGGTTTATGGGGGGTTTGGGAGAGAAGTAGGGGGGTGAAAAAACCCAAAACTATGGAGTAGTTAATGTTGTTACATGCCTGTGTGAAAGAATTGAATTGAATACGCACAAGGCCACAAGGGTCTTGCTTTCTTTCATGGGTCCCCACACAAATCAGCTGTACTCAACCAGTGCTACTGTTATGCGTGACTTTACAATTTTTTTTGTGCTGTTTTTTTTGGACCCCCACCCATTCTAAGGATGGCAATGGGGCGGGGTAGGTGCGGGGGTACTCATCCGCTCCCCGTCTCTGCCTCTCTCAAATTGTCCCCCGTCCCCATCCCCGTTTTCCGCCTCGGAGACACTTCCTCCCCCATCCCCATCTCCACGGATCTCCATGGGGACCCCAATAGCTAACAAAAATATAAATTAAAATATAATAAAATTAGAAAAATATATAAAAAGTAAGACTAAAATTCAAAAGTTTAACATTTTTATTAAAAATTATAAATGTTAGTCTTAGTTTTATATTTTAATATTTGGAAAGTATAAAAGTTAGAACAATTTAATATTTTGTTAATATTTTAAATTCAAAACACGTATAAAAAGACTAAAAAATTAATTACTTATATATATATATATATATATATATATATATATATATATATATATATATATATATATATATATATATATATATATATATATTTATATATATATCTATAATAAGTATATTTATGTAATCTATTCATGTGGGTCCACAGAGTGCAGTATGATCCCCATCCCCACTTTGATTGCGAGATTTTCTCCCCGTCCCCATCCCCACTGGGAAAAAACCTCCGCTCACGGGGCCCCATTCAGGCGATAGCCTCCCGTGGGATCCCCACTTGCGGGTAGAAATTGCCACCCCTAACCCATTCCCTTAAAACCTCCACCCACCATATGAAAAGACCAAAATACCCCTGTCTTTTTACAAAATCACCATTTCTTCACATAATTGGTCATACCTACGATTGACCACCACCCAGTCGCATATACGCCAGAGAGAGGTATATACGATTGCCCAGAAAATCACCACTCGCATATACCCCACCAGCACCCTATATACGACGAGCAAGTTTTACTCACCGTATATACCCCTTTTCAGGCGTATATACGATTAGCCAGAAAATCATCCACTCGCATATACACCAGCAGACCCTATATACGACGAGCAAAAAAGTAAGGATCGTATATACACCCTTTTTGATGTAAATACGATGAGCAATTTAATTATTTTTTTTTTACTAATTTTTTTTCTTTTGCTTGCAGTGTCCGGTAAGTTTTGCATTTTTTGCTTAAATAATTTATTTAACTCACATAGTCTGCACTTTTTGCTTACATAAATTATTTATTTTTAATTCAGGAGTATCAACGTGTTGTCAAAGTATGGGCTCATGGAAACAAAGTCCATACTAGACTCCATCTTCATTACCCGGACCTACTTCAAAATAAGACCACCGTGGTCGTGGACTCCAGTTGGCCCCACTTCTCCGTGATCGCCACGCGCACGATGAGACCATGAGTTCTTTGTCGGCTTTTATCGAGAGATGACACTCAGACACTTCGTCATTTCACTTGCCATTTGGTGAAATGACGATCACTCTGGATGACATCTCCAGTCTGCTGCACCTTCCCATCCAGGGGAATTATGCCACACATCCCGCCATCACTGTGAGCTTGGAGTATGCCACACACTTCTTGAGACATATCCGGGTGTGTCACGGGTTGAGGTCGCTAACAACACCCGTGAAGTCCGTGACACGACTTCAAATGGTGGGAGCGGGTTTATGAGCGTAACTTGGAGGAGGGTGACATCACGATTCTTTGTGAGGGCTTATATCGCCGGCCGACCTACAAAGATATCTTCACTACGAAGACTGGAGACAGGGCTGAGGCTAAGTGGCTGATCTACCTGGATGATCTGAGTGCAGATGTTCTTGGAGGCTATGCATGGGGTGCAGGTGCACTAGCTGCCATGTATGAGTCCTTGAACACTGCGTCTTTGAGGACTACGCAGCAGTGTGGAGGGTATGCCAGCCTATTTCAGGTACACATTTTAACTTCTTGTATTTTTGTTAAATCACACTGACGTTTGGTAAATTTTTGTGAATTAAATATGTTGTTTATTTTTGCATTTCAGGCTTGGATTATGTGGTATTTCCCTCGGATGGCGGAGAGGTTGGCTGGTCATATCCCGGGTGCGGAGCCACTGGCTGGGCGCTACAGGAAGAAGAAGTCAGACCACCTGAAGCTCAGCCACTACAGGAGGATGCTTGATGAGCTGAGGCCAGAGGATGTCTGCTGGCGACCATTTGAGGAGGACAGGGCTGGTAGACCCTTTGAGCAGATCTCCCTCTACAGAGGCTTCATCAGCTGGGCTGACTTCAGAGTTCCATACATGCCTGATAGGTGCCTGCGACAGTTTGGGTACACTCAGATCATCCCGCGTGACCCTCTCAGAGGTCGTCCGAGTCATACTGACTGCGTCTTTCAGATCGTCCACTTCATGGCATCTGTGGAGGACATCATGCGCACTACTCGGGTTGCTCAGCGGCCGGATCAGACTGTACGTAGGTACTTAGAGTGGTACGTCCGGGCTTCTATCCCCAGACTATTACCGGCTCCACCATCACCAAGAGCTCAGGCCTGGACACCCTCCCCTGAGCTACGCTACGACGATCCTGACTGGATGAGGGAGGTTGTGGACCGCCAGGTAGAGGGGGATTCGTGATGGCGAGATCACGCATGGCAGTCGGGCGTATCGGACACTCCATAGGCTGGTGGGGATGGCAGCACCGGATGACATTGCTGGGGAGCTTAGACGACGGGGACGAGGACGAGGGCCACAACGTTAGGGATTTTTTATTTGTTTTTTGATGTATTTGATATTGACACTTTATTATTAACTTTTTTCGGATGTTTTATTTTACGAGTTTCCATGAATTTTTAATTTCATTGATTCGATAAAACAAAGTTACACAAGCGATACAACATAAACAACTAGAATAAAAATAGACAGATAAAATGAAAATACAATAGAAACTACTGAGCTGGTGGAGTTAATCGACGAAGGATCTCAGCGACGGTCCTTCTGGTTTCGACGCATGCATGAATGAATGTAACTCTTCCATTTAAACATAATATGATTGGACATCATCCGCATCGAGGTCATCCTCGGTGTTGACATCCACGGCGAGAAAAGTGAAGACCTCCATCACCCATTCCGGTTTCCGATAAATGATACGAATTATCTCATGCTCGCTGTTCTCTGGTTGAACCATCCGCGAGTTTTCGCTTAAGAGCGAAGAAATGATATATTGTGTTTTAACCTACACGATACAACATCTCTCCCATCGAAACTTATACCATCATCTTTCAAGATGATGCCCTGATGATCAGCAAACCCCATATTAGAATGAACGAGAGTGAGGGAAGAAGGTTCGTAGTATGACATTAGCGAAGCCTGCATCATCTTCACTTGTGATGTGTGAGAGAATGAGGAAGTTGAATTTTTGGTGTGAAAATAGTGATGGTGGGAGTGAGTATTTATAGATGAGGTAAACGATTATCAACCGTTGATTTTGTCGTGCAATCTACACCGTTGATGAACTTTGAAAGTGAAATCATGACCGTTAAATTTTTTTTTACAAAATTAAAAAAAAATTTAAGGTTCATCGTATATATATATATATCATTTGGGACATATATACGATGAGCCTTTTTAAAAAAAAAAAATAGATAACAAAGGGCATTTTGGGGATTTCAGTGTGGGTGGGGGTTTAAGGGGAGAGGGTGGGGGTCCAAAAAAAAAAACCCTTTTTTTTGTTTTGGTACTATTCACGTTTGGCGCGAGGTTGCTAAAAGCCCCTGGGTAAGTTTTCTTGGGTTGGGTTCATTGTTGGATACTCCCTCCATTTTTAAATTTTTGTATTTTTAGTTTGTTACACATAAATTAATATACAATAAATTTGTGTTAGTTAAATACAAATACCTTCTTTTAGCTGTTTTGAAATAATTGATTAAAATAAATGAGTTAATAGTTGTATTGGATCTCTAAAGGAATCAGTAAATATAAACGTATTACAAAATACACTTTACATTTAATCTTTTTGGTACAAGTTAACACTAGTTAGTTACTCTAGTTAAGAGGCTAGTTACTTCTAGGGTTTTTTTCCGATAAGTAGTTACCTCTAAGTTAGTTAGATTTGAGTTACTTTACTCTTTTCCAGTTTTCCTCTTTTCCAGTTTTCTCTTCAAACTCAGAAATGTATATAGGGCTTTTTTCATCTATGTAATTCAGTTAATGAAGCATAACAGAATGAGATTCAGTTTTTCAGTTCCGTTTCTCTCCACCTTCAATAAGGTATCAAAAGATTTCTAGAGTCTTCCGCTTCCTCTAGCTTCAAGATCGACAGTGATTCATCTATTGTTGCTTCTCGCGATTCTCATCGTTGCTCCAACGGCCATGGCGCTTATCGTTGACCAGTTGAATTCCAACTTTCTCCATCATTCTGACAATCTAGGTTAGGTACTTGCTACACATCCTCTTGCTGCTAATGGTGAAAACTAGCATTCTTGGAAACACGCCATGATTTGGGCGCTTAGCTACAAAAACAAATACGGTTTCACCCACGGTTCAATCGTCCTTCCCGTTCAAACCGATCCCCAATTTCCTCTGCGGTTGCGATTGGTGCATGGAAAACACATACACTTGTGTGCAAGTATACACTGTCCAAAAACAAGTAGTAAAAAGATCGAACCCACAGAGATTGAAAAACTCACTTTTAAAATCAATATAAAGTAATAAAGTTTAAAGTAACAAAGTAACAAAATAATTTTGGATTTTTGTTTGATGATCACAACTAAGTTAGAAAGAAATCAAAGTAAAGATGTTGATAGTGTAAAAGAGAAAAGCTAGTTGGAATGTCTTCATCAAGTAATTTACTTATAAGTGTTTGATGCGAAGATGTGATGCAAATTTGACCGAATGTTTGTTGCATTAGCTATGTGCCTTTCGGTCACTTTCTTGAGTATCATTACCAAATTTCTTATGATCCTTGTTCTATGCAGTAAAGAAAGGGGTGTCAATGCCAATCTTGCCTCCTAACAATTATCCAATTTGCTTAAAAAAAATTCACTCTTGTATTTTAAGTACCCACAATTATCCTATGGACTATACTATCCTATCTCTAGGGTTTAGCATGGTTTTCACAAAGTTTTCTTTATGTAAAACACTCACCCATATTAGTTCTTGAGTTCTTAATTGTAAGCCATTTCTGGTCATTTACAAATCTTACTTATTCTAAGTGATTAAGTTTAAAATAAGTTTGGAAATATTATCAAGCAAGAACTAAAGTACAAACATACATACATGCAACATACTTACTTAAAAGCTCATTAAATGATTAGAACATTCCAACTAAGAAAGGTTTAGCTAACAAGAGACATTGCAAGATATATATAAACTGAATAGACCATGTTTATATATATAGAAATCACAAAAGAGAACAACAAGAGCAAAGTTACAAATGTTGAAACACTTTGTATGAAATCTTCTAGCAATGCACTAGCATTACTCCTTAGCACTATACAAACACTATGAAAACGGGTTAAGGAGGATTTATCAATTCCTTCCTCTTCCTCTAAAAATATAAAAACTAACTATGTATATTGAAATTTTGATCTAACTTATGGATTGTGATATATTTCCAAATGAAGATGTGAGGTCCTTTTATAGCCTTCAAGTGAGGTGCTTCCTTTCTTCATGTTGAAGTAATCTTGAGTGGATCATAGTTGTAGTTGCTTTTCAGAGGTTTATCCCAAGTTGAAATCTTTGACTAATCACATAGGGCGGTTCCATGATGATAGAACATGTGTCCCTATGTTGGTGACTCTTCAAAGCTATGCCTATAGCTATGTGTGAATGGTAGGCACCTACTATACAAGGTTGGATGGCATCAGAGAACCAGACAGGAGGTCATCAATTGCAAGTGGATGCATATGAAACATGCTGCTCATTCACCAAGTAGTGCAGATTTGATGCGAGATCGGTCACGAGAGCATTTGATGCACGATTAGCATTGAGACCGCACCAACAAAACATCAAACATACCACAATATATCCAAAATGGCCTATAAATAACTATAACCATTCAAATCACTTAAGATATCATATATCACACTAAATACTATATAAACTCTTTATTATTACTTGAAAGAGAGCAAATACTAAGTTTAAACATATGAAATACTCTATATAAAATAGAGTTATCACACCCCCAACAACATTGTTGCATCGTGGATCTTGAATTCGTTGTGCAAGGAACTCGCAATGAGCATCGTGTACTCTCCTACTACTCGCGAAATTTGGACCGATGTCGAGACTCGCTTTCAACAGCAAAACGGGCAACACACCTTCCAGCTTCGTCGTGACTTTGTGAGTTGTAGTCAAGGTTCTGCTTTGGTTAATGCGTACTACAACAAGATCAAGGCGCTATGGGAATAACTCATACAGTGTATCCTCGATCATTGCTGCCATTACGGAGGAGTTCAACCTCTGGTCAGTTACTTTCACTCAGAATATGTGTACAACCTCTGATCATCGCTTGCCATAGTTCGCATTTTATTGGCCATTGCTGCTCAGAATCATTGGTCCTTACTTCAAATAGATATTAATAACTTCCTCTTGGCTATCCCACTAAGGGGGAGAATTTTGTTTGCAAGCTTAACAAATCCTTATATGGTCTATGGCAGACTTCTAGGCAATGGTATACCAAGTTTTCAACCATCATTATGAAACATGTCTTCCAATAGAACTTAACAGACAACTCACTTTTCACTAAAGGTAATGGGGCTGACCTTATTGTATTATTGATCTATGTAGATATATTGATTGTTGGACCAAATAGCTCTCTAATTGGTGCCACCAAATGCATGCTTGAAGACAGTTTCAAGTTGAGAGTCATTGGAGATCTCCATTACTTTCTAGGTCTTGAAATTGCCCACTCAAGCCAAGGGATCTCGCTCTGCTAGCGCAAATATACTCTCCAACTCTTAGATGATACTGGTTCTTTTGGCTCTAAACTGCACCATTCATCCATTGATGCCAATATAGTTCTCAATGAGATTGATGGAGACCCCCTTGCAGATGCTTCAGAATATAAAAGGTTGTTAGGCCGACTTATCTATCTCACTATGTCTAGACCAGATATTGCCTATGCAGTCAATATATTGAGTCAATTCATGAATAAACTAAGGACACCACATCTTCAACCAGTTCACCACCTCCTGCAGTATTTGAAGAAAGCGCCTAGTAAATAGTTACTCTTCCCTGATACCTCCTCCCTTTGTGTAAGTGCATGTTGTGATGCGGATTGGGGAAGTTGTACTACTCAGAGGAGGTCAACAACTAGTTTATGTGTTTTCCTAGGGTCTTCACTTATGACATGGAAATCTATGAAGCAAAATACCGTAGCACGGTCCTCAGCTGAAGCTGAATACTCTCTCGCTACTCTCACTCCGGAGCTACTTTGGATCGCCAACTTCTCTGTTCTTTTGGCATTAACATTACCTCTACTATGACAGTATCTCAGCAATTCAATTGGCTACAAATCCTACTTGCAATGAACATTTTAAACACACTGACTGCCACTTTATACGAGAGCACATCTCCTCCAACTTCATCAAGTTGATCCATGTTTCCTCTCAAGAGAAGCTGGCTAATCCACTCACCAAAGCTCTCCCAATACCTCTTTTTCAGTCACTTATCTCCAAGTTGAGGTTACACACCATGTATCTCCCAACTTGAGGGGGAGTATTACAAAATACACTTTATACTTAACCTTTTTGGTACTAGTTAACACTAGTTAGTTACTATAGTTAAGAGTTTAGTTACCTCTAAGTTATTTAGTTAGTTAGGGGTGGGTGAGTTTGGTTCAAAAGAAGAGACACTTTGTTTTGTTCAACCAGTCCGATTGAGGGGTTTGAGGAAAAGTTCTTTCATGTTGTAGTTGCTAGTATACTGGCATATCAACAACTACCACGTGTAAACAATGATGGTCTTAAGGGTTGTACATTTCCTCTTTTGTGGGTGTCATACTGCATTGTCTGACCTTTCAGCAGAGGAAAAAGATTTTTATCGGTGGGTAAATGAGTGTGTTTCTCTCCTTGGCGAGGACGATGAAGGGAAGAAAGGTTATGTAGACACTCGGGTTTTGGCTGAATGTCACAACAGCGAGGAAGTGAGGGTAATCATTGGTATGGCTTGTACTTTCCTTGTTCTTTGGGTTGTTTTTTCTTATGGTTTGCTTTTCTTGCGAGCTGTCGATAAAATATGCCTTGCAGAATCCATGAGATGGCTTGGGCGGTTCCAAGCGGTGACAACACAACTTCCTTGGGATTACATGGATACCCTTAGAAAGGAGTGTATGTCTCACAGGCCCAATGTGGATGTCTTATTTTTGCTAAAATATGAGCAGGGTCTCACCATTAGGGAAAGCATTGTGCCTATGGTGGAGGGTTGTGCTCCAAGGAAGGATTTTGATGATGGTGACCCTGTCGTGCCCATGGTGGAAGATTTTGGATTGCAGCACCACAACTAGCTTGATGTTGGTAACGTTGAGCCTGATGTTGACGATATTGATCATGTGTTGGGCACTATTGTTGGCATGCCTTTGTAGCAGGTCAAAGAATGAGGGAAAGGTATTGAGCAGTCATGGGGATAGCTTTCTTCTGAAGAATGCGTCGTTGGTGGTCGTGTTGCGGGTACCCCCTAGGAGCTTCTGAAGGTTGTTGCTCGCTATGGAAAGGAAGTAGATCAGGGGGTAGAGGTTTGGGGGGAGAAGATGGCCGCTACATGCAGCACTGGCAGAGATGTTGGTTTATAAGTTGGAATTCAATCTGGAAGATAGAGATGAGAAGTTGCAGGTTGCTGAGGATTTTAAGGTGTTGGATGGTGTCGCTAAATGGGTTAGGATTTCGGCGATTAAGAAAGTCGATGAACAGGAGGCTCTGTATCTCTTGGCCGTATGGGAAGAAACAGCTTGAAGGAAGGCTTGGGCGAGCATGAGAGAGGTCGAGGAAATAAAGACGAGGTTGGAGTTTGTAATGTATGATTAGTGTAGTCTTGAGGGTGAGTTACAAAGAATTTCTGAGGGAGTTATTGAGTTATTGAGTACAAATATGAGGAATTCCAAGCTGAGGGAGGATATAGGTAAAGTTAGCTGCAATTGAAGGGACCACCAAGAAGAAATAGAGAGGTTGGTCGAACTTGAGGTTGCAAGATTCAAGAACTGCTATATGCAAACTATTGCTCTCAATCCTGGGGTGGCGCTGAGATTGGAAGGGGAGGACCCTGACCGAGAAATCGACGCAAATGGGAATCCAATAGACTGAGAAACTAATGAGGTCATTGCATAGTTGAAGTATGCTTCCTCATCTTTTGTTGTTTTGCTAGCTATTATGCCCTTTTGATGTTATCCTATAAATTGTTCTTTAGTTTTTTCTCGAGGTTGTTATGTTGGTCTTCGTTCTATTCTGTTGACATTATGTAATGGTTATGGCTTCTCCAGTATTTATGTAAATGACATTAAGCTTAATTTTGATTAGCTGTTATCATGAGAACCGAATTGAGGCTCGACTATGGTCAAGCTCTAGGCTTTATACCACCTTTCCCGAATTAGATCAGGGGAAACCCTACGTTTTGCATGAGAGCGCAGAGGGAAAATTGAGTTGAGGCTCAAAGTTTGGTAAAGATTTAAGCTTTAGAACACCTTCCTAAATTAGATCAAGGAACCCAACGTATCGTAGGGGGAGGAGAGGGAAAACAGAGTCAAGGCTCGGGGTTTGGTAAAGCTCTAGCATTTAGACCACCCTCCTGTATTACATTAGGGGAACCCAACGTACCACACGAGGAAGGAGAAGAAAACTGAGTCGAGGCTTGGGGTTTAGTGAAGCTCTAGGCTTTAGACCACCCTCTTGAATTAGATCAAGGGAAACCCAATGTACTGATTGAGGGCAGTGAGGGAAAACCGAGTCAAGGCTCAGGGTTTGGCAAACCTCTAGGATTTAGATCACCCTCCTGAATTAGATTAGGGGACAACCAACGTATGGCACAAGGGCGGGGAGGGAAAACCGAGTCGAGACTCAAGTTTGGTAAAGCTCTAGGCTTTAGACCACCCTTATGAGTTAGGTCAGGCGAAACCAACGTACTGAACGAGGGCGGAGAGGAGAAACCAAGTCGAAGCTTGGGGTTTGGTAGAGCTCTAGCCTTTAGACCACGCTCTTGAATCAGATCAGGGAAAACCCAATGATCGCACGAGGACGAAGAGGGAAAACCAAGTCGCTGCTTGTGACTCTGGATGTCAAGGACACTCGCATCCGCTTACCCAGAGTTAGATGGATCCAGATGTATTGACGAATTAGTTGATGGGTTGAGTATGACATTGGATGTTGATGAGTTAGTAGTGAGTCGAGGTTGACGAGAGTGATATAGTCATCCTGTGTCGTTGAATTGAGTTTGACGAGGATTGCGTAATCAACCCTAATTTAGGATTGCATCGTGTCCGTATGGATTGAATTGAATTGCCTGCATGAGTATTGCCTTTTGCATGACTGTTTGTTAGATGTCTGGTGCGTGTGTGTCGGGAACACTCATTGAGATTTTTATCGCATTCCTTCAATTTCATTTTTTACAGTTAACCGACGAGGAGTATTGAAGATGGATTATTAGTAATTTCTAATAGACTAGTTGATGTAATTTGTAAATAATGTTTTAATTATGTGGAGTAAATTTGTATAAGAGGACATTTATATTACTGTATTTTCAATTAAGTAGAAAGTGACTCACACTATTAGTTTATACAATACAGTGTTTTTAAGTCCACGTTAATTATTAAAATGGACCACCTTTTAGAAAAGTTGTGTGTACGTATTTTAGAAAGGATCAAATGTGATTTCTTTTCAAAAATAAATAAATAAATAAAGTGTGAGCGTTAGCATTTAAATGGATAAATAGCTTTTAATTTTAATTTTGAAAGATCTATTCTATGAAAGAAAGTATAGTTTATTTTAACCAAAATTCTATGCAACTACATTTTTGTTATAAAATAAGCTACAAGTAAATAGGGTGTTACGGTGTCCAAGACCCAAAAGAAGAAATTTCTGTAGAAAAAGAAATTGGTTTAGGTAGGCTATAACACCCGTTCTAAGATAAATTCTATCTCCATATCTTTTTGATTTGGCTAATGTAAGTTAGTCCTTTAATTGTTTGTCTATATGTTGGATTGTCTTAGGGATCTTTCACCGTAACAAGTACGGAAAACCCTAATACCGCTTTGCTTTTATTTTCTTCTCTTGCCAAGAGTTTTGGTCTAATCCCCCTTTAGCTCTTTTATGTCCTCTTTTCTTTTATCTTCTTATAATAAAATCAGGGGAAATACTGATATTTTTCCTTCTTGATATTTTTGCATCAGAATATTTTATTGAGGTTTCCTTTCTTTCGCTAGCGTAAAAACAAGTTATGACCAACAATTTTGTACTTTTGTGCTTTCAATAGGTACTTCAAATTTTATTACGTACAGAAGTTTCACATAATTAGTTTATTATTGGAAACTTCTTGTTTTCAGTTTGCACATGTCAATATAATTATCATTTTGGGAATGAACAAAATCATAACACTATTTAAAATTTATGTCGCTTAATAAGTTGCTTACATTATTTATTTGTAACATCAAGTATATAAAGTTTAATGTCTTTTGAGAAAATTTGTAAACCATTTCGCCGATAACTTTTTGTATCGCTTTAAACCATTTTTGTAATCGACATAGGTGATTCCAAACCGTACTGTATAACCTGAAGACCATTCAAAATTGTCCAGCAATGACCATGCGAAATATCCCTTTACATTTACGCCACGCCTTGAAACAATCAACAAAATAAAAATATTAAGTTAGCTATAAAAAATGGTCACTTCTTTGGTGAGCTTGATAGGTGGTTCATGATAGACCGCTACTTAAATATTGTTTGTCATCTTTATCTTCACGACCGAGACACTAATCTGATCGGTGATAATTCAACAAAAATAAGGAAACACAAATTTGAGCGCTTTAAAACACAATTCATATGCATCTTCCTTCTTTTGTCAAACTGGCATCAAGCAAGTCAACTGTGAGGACGAAAAGGACGGTAAACATTTGAATTTGCTCGTTTCGCCGATCATTGTTATGGGTTTAGGTGATATTCAAATAAAGGACCACCATAGACCACCTATCAAGCTATCCCACCAAAGAATTTGCCAAAAAAATAACTATTTTTAAATATGTAAAAGTAACAATTGCTTACCTAATTGCAGATCGAACATAAAAGAGATGGCGATAATAATAGTCAACTCTATAAGTGTCTACAAGAGCTTCCTCTAATGATAGTGTTGGATCATTGAACTCATCAATACCTACAAAGTAAATGCAATATCCAAAATGTAACCTCTCATATATTATTGTGTGTAAGTGTGTGCGCTATATAAAATTTTGACAAAAATTATACATAAACTTACAATTAATTATTAAGAAAACAAAATGGTATGTATTTTATCTTCCATTTTCTTTACATATAATAACATATTTAGTGATGATGAATATAGAGTTGAGTTTTTTTTTTTTTTTTTTTTTTTTTTTTTTTTACCATTTTCAGTTATGTAAATCAAAGGGTTGTTGTACATTTTCTTCGTATAGACCAACAACTCTTGAATTCCTCTTGGATAAACATATAACCAATTTGAAGCAGCCTGCAAATATAATAACAAACAAAATTTGTATATAATAATCAAATAATCATTTAGATACAATCAACGAGATAACATACATACTCTTGGACCTATGGGAACCCCATTGCGCTTACCTGCCGTCCCAACACAAAAGACATTATTAATATTATTATTATGAAATTAAAGATATTTGTCAATTTAGAGAATTAGCAAGTAAAGACAGGCTTACTTGTAAGATTGACATGAGAGTCTGTGCGGTAATTTGGTCTAGCATTACGCGGATGAGGCACATTGGCGGCATAGTTAGTGGTGTAATAGTTTAGTCCAAGAAAATCGAATGAGCCATTGAGTAGTCTAGCTTGGTTTCTAGAAAACTTTGGCAATCGACTTCCAACACGGGAACGCATGCTCTGTGGATATTTTCCTGTTGTAAGTGGTCCCATGAACCTTGTGACAAATGAAAAATATTCAATTTGAAAATATTTATGCTCGCTCTTTTTAACCTATGAATGTGTTGTTTTACAATTACAACCACAATCGGGTTATTCTTATTAGGGGATAAAGAACTGAAAACATCGAATATTCATATAGATTTAGGTTAACGGTTAAGAGATGAGCATATGACCGACAAAAGTATGAGGTAAGCAATCACTCTAAAGGTCTTTGTACTTGGATTGGTCATATCTACAAGCCCAAACATGAGGACTACTACAAGTCCATGCAGTGACCAGATAAGGACACTCACTCACAAACACAAATCAATTTCAATTTCTCAATTACTCTAATATATTTCAAAAAAGCAGCCTGTAGTGACTCTTTCCACTACAGAAGCGGAGTTTATCTCTGCTGTAACTTGTGCTTCACAGGCTGTATGGCTAAGACAGATACTTGACAAACTTGGCAATACTCAGAATTCCAGCACCAAGATCAAGTGTGATAACAACTCCTCCATCAAGTTGTCCAAGAATCCAGTTCTCCATGGGAGAAGCAAGCACATAAATGTGCGTTTCCACTACCTTAGAGACCTTGTGAAGGAAGAAACTATTGAGCTAATTCATTGTAATACTGAAAAACAGATAGCGGACATCATGAACAAACCTTTATCTATAATCGGCATAACCACCATCCCAAACATACAATAAACCACCAAAGACAATAGCATCACCATTTTTAACATTCAAATCTACAATGTATATCTATGTCAATCAAATACATGCCTTTATGTAGGAAAAAAACCTTAGTTAATTACACACAAATGATTTTCTAGAAGAGCGGATAAATAAAAGACAAAATAAGGTATGCTTGAAATAATCAAACTATTTTTATTGGTTTCCACCTCTATTTCTATAATAAAATATATATATATATTTAGTGACAAAAAAAGTTAACAACTAAAACATAGAGAGTCAATTTAAAAGGAAGGGAATTTTTTTAATGGGATGTTAACTTTTATTACCAGAATAAGAAAGTGTACATAACTAGGCATCTTCTCAAGAGAAATTATTGGAAAATAGGGAAGGGTTAAAATCCAAGAAAGGTGCAAAAAAAAATGAAGTCGTAAAGATGATGTTATAGGCTAGATAATTTCTGTGATTACCCTTGTTTAAATTTGGGATCTTCACTTTATGTGTGTGAGTTTACGAGTGATACTTGTCACTTTGTTTGCAGACCATAAAAAAAGATGAAGTGTGAAGTAGGGAGAAAACCTTTGGTAAATGGTGCTTCTCAATAAGAATAATATTGCTTTGTATTCTCAACCCAATCAATGAATAAAAAAATATAAATGCTTTAGGAAACAAGTTTTCTTTTATAAAAATTATAATTGTGTGGTGTTTATGCTAATTAATATTTATAATTACATTAGTTTTCATCCTTCTATGTCATAGTTAAATTGGAGGTCTTTTGTATATAAACTAAAAGGATTCAATAGTAGTATAGTGTTGACTAATTCTTTCATCTCTTATTAAAGTACAAAGTACAGAAGAAAAATGTATTTAATTAATACTAGCTATAGCCACTTTATATTTTTATAGACAACAATTTAATATTCCAATATAGAGTTAAGCACTTACCATCCAAACATAAAGTCAAGTGCTCTTTCAGTGGCTTTTTGATCGGATTTCTTATTGTTAGAAAATGGCACGAACCAACCAGACACCAAAGTTATGCCTATTATACCCTTCTGAGTTGCCTGCAAAGAGTGTCTTAGTTGTTAGATAATAATAACATCTAAAGTTTCTAGAGAATCCATAAAAATTGAAATTTGGATTATAAGCTTGAAAATTCTCAGAAAAGTTATAATGAACCTGATACTTCTCCTTGTACACGTGGACAACTGCTGCATGAGCAAGAAGTTGGTGATGTGAAACCAAATAAGGCTCTCTCCCTGAATCACCACCAGTGCAATTTGGATTCAACCATTTAGAGCATCGACCAGGTGCAAAGATTCCAATTGCATAACCAGCTACGCTATAAGAATATGGTTCATTCAAAGTAATCCAATGCTTCACTCTATCTCCAAACTCCTTGAAACAAAGCTCTGCATAGTCTTGAAAATCCTCTCTGAAAAATTAATCATAGACTATGACAATTTCTTGGTATTGCTGACAGATTGATACACGATTTGCTATAATACAATAATTAATCAAATTATTAGAATCTTATATATATATATATATATATATATATATATATATATATATATATATATATATATATATATATAGTCTCACGTCTCATTAGCACCGATAGAAAAAATACAGTCTCATTAGCACATCAATGTTTAAAGTGCAGAAAGCTCCTACGGCGGTAATGGAACAAAACATGCTATACTCCATTTTAATTGGTAAAGTTGTGGCATCTTTAACATTCATTTAAACATTTTTCTTAATCTTTATGAAACAACCCAAAACAACACTTACAAAAAAATGCTTTATAATTTTTACCTTAGGAAAAATACTCAGATTGATATTTGTGGAAAACCTATATAAGAAAGAGTTTGAGAAATTGAGCAAAACTAATTTCAACTACCTAATACTATTTAAAAGGATCTCTTCCAGCTTAATCAAGGTCCTGAGTTCGAATCCAACCTTAGTGTCAACTTGAGGGATTAGTCTTATCATCGGCGTGTAGAGGATTAAACATTACTTTGTTTTTTGACAAAAAATTAAACATATCTTCTATGCCCTAAATTTCCTCCCAATGTTGCCCCCAATTTCTGAATTGGCCGATTTTCTCTCTGTTCTCTTTCTCGCTCATCAGAACCTTATCTTCCATTGGTGTGCAAAACCTGCAAGCTTAGGGTTTCATTTTCAAATTCACCAATCTTCTCATCTCATTTTGAATTTTCCAGAATTCATCAAGCATAGGGTTTCATTTTCGGATTCATCAATCTTCTCTTCAGGAGAATCTGTTCCTCAGCTTGAGGTCGCGGTGGACGACATCGTGGAAGTGGTAGCGCTTCACGACGAATATTAGTTATGGCTTCTCCTACTGGTTCCTCATGGTAGTGCTCCAACGACATTTTCCATAACAAAGTAAACCCTAGTCTTCATCAAAAAGGACCTCAAAGGGGTGGCAACATGATTACAGAACAGACAAATCCATCCTCATTTCTTCTGCTCCATGGTAAGTACCAAAACATCTCTGAAATAGTTTAATATTTCATCATTATTCAAGTACGTTTTCTTTTTTGTAGGTCTTAACTGAAACCCTAAGTTGCGTATGTAGAAGTTGCTAGCCTTGTGGAAACCGAAGATCTCGCTCCAATACTTCAGGAAGAGGTAATATCCAGTGAATCTTACTTTGTTAGTTGTGTAACCTTCATGATTACTGGCCTAATATAAAAGGGAATTGCTCCTTAAATTTACAGAAATTGGCCACCAATAAGGAAGTCTGTTTGCCTCTATTTTGCAATAGGTACGTGATTTTATATTTGAACGAATTGGTAATACTTTTTCCTTTGTTTGTTTATTTCTTATTTTTATGTTTACCAATATTGTAGCCAACATTGGCAACTGGTTGTCAAACTACCGAAGAAAAATATCGTGGTCTAGATATGTTTCTTTGGTTGAGAACCATCCAAACCAATCAAAGACAAGTTTAGCAGACAAGTTTTTAATTGTTTATCATGGCTTAGATTGTAGTCTTTGAACTTCGGGTTGAAATTTTATAACTAATTTATATTATGTTGTTATTAGAGCTGTTGTCAAAGGGGATTCTACATCGGCGACCAATTTGTTGTACCCTATAGTAAGTAGTTTAAAGTATCGTTTTGATTTAATTTAGATTGAATTCATATATGATATATATAATATTATTTTTTGATTAACTTTGTTAATTCATTTGTGTATATGTCAATACAACCGAATATGTGATGAAGTTTATGCCGACCATTTTGAGTGCCGGTGTTGTTGATAATTGGGAGAAGGTATAAACTTTTGCCAAAGCAAATAGTTTTTATTAGTATAATGTTCCAAATTTTTGTCAGTTTCACATCTTATCTTCACTTTTAAATCTAATTTGCTGAAGTTGAAATCGAATTTATTTGAGTCAATTTTAAACTTGTAGGTATTTGATGATCCAAGGTCATACACTAATGAGAACTTATGGAGGTTTATCAACTTTGGGCGGAATTCTATTTCAAAATTCATGCAGAGCAAATTAATATACTATTTTAGATTTACTAGTTTAATTTGTGTTTTAGAAACATTTCGTTGCACTCGGTGGGAAATTGTTTGGTTGATGCTAACTAAATTGGTAAAGTAGGAAAGGGATCCCCTAAAGTGTGTTTATGGTGGATACCACATTAATTTCGAACATTATTGTTTTTTTGTTTTCTAAATGTAAGATATTAATTTTAATGGAATTTGAAGTATTTTAATAAATTTATTATGCGTTGCTGTCTGGAATAATCTATATAACATGTTCTTATAAATTAGTCGACTGGCATGGATTAAAATAAAACAAAATATTAAAAAACAAGATATTTAGCATCAGTTATTTGAAACATCGGATGCTAAATGTCCCAAAAAAAGCTCATTTAGCATCGGTTATTTAAATAACTGATGATAAATGTCATTATAAGGGACATTTAGTGTCAGCTATTTAAACAATCGATGTTAAATGTCATTTTTTGGGACATTTAACATCAGTTGTTTAAATAACAGATGTTAAAAGTTTATTTCTAGACAACAAAACACCATTTATCATCGAATTTTTTGAAAACCGATGCAAAATGTGTCATTTAGCATCAGTTAAATAACTGATGCTAAATGTAACAAATAACTTATACTAAATGTCTTTTTTGCACTAATGTAGCTCAGTTGGCGAACTAAATCATATATCTAATTAGAATATATATATATATATATATATATATATATATATATATAAACTAGGAAAAATTTAGATTGTGCATCACTCACACAATGTGATGGCTTAAAAAGCCACCATACTTGTCTTCTAGCGCTTGAGGAAGATCCCAATGAAAAAGAGTCACAAATGGCTGTATATCTGCAACATTAATATTTATTTAATTAATTTTATCATTAATTGCTATAAGAGATTTTAAAATGCTATGTTTTTTGTCTACTTAAGTGAAAAGACACATAAACACCACACATAATATCACAACCGAGAGTTGGTGTCTCCTCATCATTGAAATTGTCAATACAACTACCAGTACAAGACTTAAAATACAGAACTGAATACAAATTCAAATTCACAGCTTGAATTTACCATTAGCTAGTAGCTCATTGATGAGGTTGTTGTAATATTTGACTCCTTCTTGGTTTATACCTCCGCTAACCTTTCCATCTATTGAGAGTAATTAAAAAATTAGAAATTAATGTAAAATATAGCTACTTTTTATAATTATATTAATTGACTCGTATAATATATAATTAAATGCATGCTATGGAAAATGGTAGTAGATTAATTTATATTTTGTAAATCAATGTTTCTTTTTTTTACAATAAAATATCATTAAGTCAATTTTAGTAATATACGATGTTTGTACTGTATTACTTATTACTTATATAATGGATAGTATTTTCACCTGAATAATAAAATTTAATTTATTAAAATGTTATACCACTATCATTCTATCTTCTTACACTACCTAGCTTCTAAGAAGACACTGTGACACACTTCAACTAAATCATTACTATCTTCTTAGAACAAGCGACTTGCATCCATCCAACCAATACCAATATCCTCTCAAAAGATTGCTTTATTCAGAAGGCAATAACAATCTTCTAATACTCTTAACACTCTGATCTTGAGGTAGTTAGTATAAGTATCATCTTTAGCATTTTGATTGGTCTAAGTCAAAGTATTTTAAAAGGGTCACAATTCAAACTCCTTTCTTGTGACTCTAATTGACTTATATTTACTTCACATACAAATGCTAATTGGGGAGGAAACTCAGATGACATGACTTCAATTTCAGCATTCATTATTTTTCTAGGTGTAAATTCTATCTCACGGTTGTCAAAAAAGCAAAGAACGGTTACACGATCCTTGACTGAAGTCGAATACTGCGATGTTGCTGCAGCAACTCAAGAAATTATGTGGCTCAAGAACTTGCTCATCGAGCTTCATGTTCCTATATCTGAACCACCACGAATTATGTGTGATAACATTAGTGCCACTTATGCTCAAATCTAGTCCTTCATTCTCAAATGAAACACATTTCAAGGACTATCATTTTGTAAGAGAACAAGTTCAAGCAAAGAAGTTGTCTGTCTCTCATGTCTCCACCAAAGACCAAATTGCAGATATACTTACAAAGCCTGTGACCATATGGCACCTCCATCTTCAGGGGCGTATTAATTCACAAGAGAGCCTTTTGACCAAAACTTCTTAATTACCTCCATCATGTACCTTAATTGTAAAGATACTTATGATTTGTTTTTATTTCCTCATTTTATTGTTTGGAGGTTATGTCTCCTCCATTTATTACTTGGAGGTTACGTTTCTTGTAATTGTAGAGATTGTAATCACATCCTTTGATATCAATAATATACTTTATAACATTTTTTTTTGACCAAATACTTTATAACATTTATATCTCAAAAGAGTCTTATATTTTGGGACGGAGAGAGTATAAATCAAAAGTTCAAAACTCAAAATAAATCCGCGCAAGGCATTTTCAATTCATGAATAAATAGAATAACAAGAAATATGATTGATTAGGTTAACCGAGATACTAATATTTGTTAATTTCCCTTTCTAACTTTTTCACACACACACACATATATAGAGAGAGAGGGAGAGAATGAATGTAATATATAGATATAGATTATTTAAGATGTATTAATTATTAATTGCAAGAGTTTGTCAAGAATGTTTAACTCACTCGGGAGGATTCTAGACCAGGAAATGGAGAATCTATAAGCATCCATATTCATTTGCCTCATGATCGCAACATCTTCCTGCAATATTAACATGATGTCGATCAATTTATTTCACAGAAAAATGAAGAGTTGTCTTGTTGTATGCAATATATGTAATGATTGGTTCCCGCCGGAGCATTTATGGGGTTTAGGTTGTCCCCCGTTTGATTTGGAAACTATTCATGAACTGAACAATAGTGGAGGCAAGAGACTCGACAAAAACTCAAATTATTGTCTCTGATCACAAAACAACAAGACAACGTTCTATCTGTCCAAAAAAAATACTAAAATATTATTTTCATTTCCCACTCAATAATTTCCCTCTCTCTCTCTCTCTCTCTATCTTCTTTCTCCTCTATCTTTTCTCTGTCTCACTCTCTCCTCTATCCTCTCTCTCTCTCTCTCTCTCATTCTTCTTTCTCCTTTCTATTCTCTATCTCCATCTTTCTACATCTCATCTCTCTTCTATATATCTTCTCATATCATGAGCTTTCTCTCCCCCCTCCCCCTCTCTCTCTTTTCTATCTTCTCTCTCATATTTTTCTTTATAATTTTCTAATTTTATTTTAATATGTTATATAAAATAATTATAACCCTCGTAATGAGAATTATAGTAAATTTTGTATTTTTTTGCTTGTGATGTCCAATGTTCACCAAATAGTGTGTTGTCCAACACTATTTTGTCAAGTATTGTTCAGTCTAGTACTTACCTATTTGCAATTCAAATAGATTCAAAAAGTTAAAACCAAACAAGTAATAAAAAATAAAAAAGAATTGAATAACTACTATATGGAACAACCATTATAACAAGTTAATTTCACATAGAGTACTCATATCTCAACCATATCTCACCATGATACCACATTGTAATATTATTTTTAAAATATATATATATATATATACATACAACTATCTACGAGCAAACATCAATTTCTTTTACACTATCAATATACGGTAAAAGAATTTAATCGAAAGAAATATTCTAACTTTGATAATACCTTATAACGTTGATATTGGTTGACTGCGATATCTCCATTGCTTCTGTCTTGTATCTTAACTGCGTGTTGTACATTTGTTATTGGATTACACATTTATAAGATGAAGTTACTATTATGAGTAGAAATCCTTTATATTTAACTGGTGAGATACATTATATATTTATATTCCTAAATACATCATTAATTAATTAATTAATATGCCTCAGCCCTTTGGCTTTGCTCATTTCATAAAATTATAATTGACAACTTTGTCGGTATCTCTTAGACCAAAAAAAAACTTTGTCAATATCTCCAAAATAAATTATTCTTTCACATGTAGACAAATATATGCCGCACATCAATGTACATTTTTCAAAATAACGACAAAACAAGTTGGTTTAAACAAACCAACATAGACATGACAACAAAGCCCACTCACAGGTACCAACCTGACCTCGTCCTGAGTATAATGTGAAAAACTTGCTTTTTTTTATAGGCAATGTTAGTGGGAGATGAGAATGTTAGTTTTTCGGGTTTGAATATGAGACCTATTGGTTGCACTCATCTGATACACTCCTTCTGTATCCCTTAGCTCACCAACTGATCTATCTACTTGAGAAAAATCCGCTTTGATTGGGGACGGGCGGATTTCAGGATGTTGATATGTACCCGCCTCGAGCCCGCTCGACAAAACATTAAATAATGATTTTGTTTTATTTTATTTTATACAAATATACTCATTCATTTTATTTCATAAATTTTGTGAATTTTTAATTTTTATCTATTTTTCTAAGAAAAGACTATTTTAATACTTTTAACTTTATTTTATCTTTGTATAATAATCATGATTTTATTCTATTAATTATCATATTTTTTTTTATTTTTCCTATAAATTTGTGGCGAAAACAGGTACTCGCAGGGAACCTGCGACCTTCGTTTGGGACCGGAAGATGGTGCATGCAAAACCCGACCCCGATAGAGATAGGGGCGGGGATGCCACAAAATTATCATTTTTCCACTTTTTAGTAAAATCAAAATTATGAGATAAAATCAATTTTAAATCAAAATAATCAAACATTAGGTTTTTATTAGAAATGAGTGTGACATTAGATAAAATTAATTCAAAGGGAGAGAGAAATAGAGATACCTGAATATTTATGAGTGAAGGTATCCCATATACTTGCTCCTCTTCCACCTTCTTTTGCCGCACCTTCGTACTGTTTTTATCGAGGGAAAATCGTTTAAGAGGAAATTAGGTGCATGCCATCACTTTCTTTCGATATTAACTTTATTTATTTACAGAAGATAGCAAATTTTTAATGATCCGATGTTAATATATATACCTGGTATGATGCAGATGCTGGTTCTTTTGGCTCTGCTAGCCAAGGGATCTCGCTCTGCTAGCGCAAATATACTCTCCAACTCTTAGATGATACTGGTTCTTTTGGCTCTAAACTGCACCATTCATCCATTGATGCCAATATAGTTCTCAATGAGATTGATGGAGACCCCCTTGCAGATGCTTCATAATATAAAAGGTTGTTAGGCCGACTTATCTATCTCACTATGTCTAGACCAGATATTGCCTATGCAGTCAATAGATTGAGTTAATTCATGAATAAACTAAGGACACCACATCTTCAACCAGTTCACCACCTCCTGCAGTATTTGAAGAAAGCGCCTAGTAAATAGTTACTCTTCCCTGATACCTCCTCCCTTTGTGTAAGTGCATGTTGTGATGCGGATTAGGGAAGTTGTACTACTCAGAGGAGGTCAACAACTAGTTTATGTGTTTTCCTAGGGTCTTCACTTATGACATGGAAATCTATGAAGCAAAATACCGTAGCACGGTCCTCAGTTGAAGCTGAATACTCTCTCGCTACTCTCACTCCGGAGCTACTTTGGATCGCCAACTTCTCTGTTCTTTTGGCATTAACATTACCTCTACTATGACAGTATCTCAACAATTCAATTGGCTACAAATCGTACTTGCAATGAACATTTTAAACACACTGACTGCCACTTTATACGAGAGCACATCTCCTCCAACTTCATCAAGTTGATCCATGTTTCCTCTCAAGAGAAGCTGGCTAATCCACTCACCAAAGCTCTCCCAATACCTCTTTTTCAGTCACTTATCTCCAAGTTGAGGTTACACACCATGTATCTCCCAACTTGAGGGGGAGTATTACAAAATACACTTTATACTTAACCTTTTTGGTACTAGTTAACACTAGTTAGTTACTATAGTTAAAAGTTTAGTTACCTCTAAGTTATTTAGTTAGTTAGGGGTGGGTGAGTTTGGTTCAAAAGAAGAGACACTTTGTTTTGTTCAACCGGTCCGATTGAGGGGTTTGAGGAAAAGTTCTTTCATGTTGTAGTTGCTAGTCTACTGGCATATCAGCAACTACCACGTGTAAACAATGATGGTCTTAAGGGTTGTACATTTCCTCTTTCGTGGGTGTCATACTGCATTGTCTGAACTTTCAAAGAGAGGAAAAGATTTTTATCGGTGGGTAAATGAGTGTGTTTTCTCCTCAAGGCGAGGACGATGAAGGGAAGAAAGGTTATGTAGACACTCGTGTTTTGGCTGAATGTCACAACAGCGAGGAAGTGAGGGTAATCATTGGTATGGCTTGTACTTTCCTTGTTCTTTGGGTTGTTTTTTCTTATGGTTTGCTTTTCTTGCGAGTAGTGTCGATAAAATATGCCTTGCAGAATCCATGAGATGGCTTGGGCGGTTCAAAGCTGACAAACACAACTTCCTCGGGATTACATGGATACCCTTAGAAAGAGTGTGTATGTCTCACAGCCCAATGTGGTCAGTCTTTATTTTTGCTAAAATATGAGCGGTGGTCTCACCAAAGGGGAAAGCATTGTGCCTATGGTGGAGGTTGTGCTCCAAGGAAGGATTTTGATGATGGTGACCTGCTGCGCCCCATGGTAGAAGATTTTGGATTGCAGCACCCACAACTAGCTTGATGTTGGTAACGCTGAGCCCGATGTTGACGATATTGATCCCGTGTTGGGCACTATTGTTGGCATGCCTTTGTAGCGTGTCAAAGAATGAGGAAAGGTATTGAGTAGTCATGGGGTAGCTTTCTTACGAAGAATGCGTCGTTGGTGGTCGTGTTGCGGGTACCCCCAGGAGCTTCGAAGGTTGTTGCTCGCTATGGAAAGGAAGTAGATCGGGGGTAGAGGTTTGGGGAGAAGATGGCCGCTACATGCAAAGACCGGCGAGAGATGTTGGTTTATAAGTTGGAATTCAATCTGGAAGATAGAGATGAGAAGTTGCGGTTTCTTTGAGGATTTTAAGGTGTTGGATGGTGTCGCTAAATGGGTTAGGATTTCAAATGATTAAGAAAGTCGATGAACAGGAGGCTCAGTATCTCTTGGCCGTATGGGAAAAAAAACGACTTGAAGGAAGGCTTGGGCGAGCATGAGAGAGTCGAGGAAATAAAGACGAGGTTGGAGTTTGTAATGTATGATTAGTGTAGTCTTGAGGGTGAGTTACAAAGAATTTCGAGGGAGTTATTGAGTTATTGAGTACAAATATGAGGAATTCCAAGTTTGAGGAGGATATAGGTAAAGTTAGTCAGCAATTGAAGGGACCACCAAGAAGAAAAAGCAGAGGTTGGGTCGAACTTGAGGTTGCAAGATTCAAGAACCGCTATATGCAAACTATTGCTCTCAATCTCGGGTGGCGCTGAGATTGGAAGGAGGACCACGACCGAGAAATCGACGCAAATGGGAATCCAATAGACTGAGAAACTAATGAGGTCATTGCATAGTTGAAGTATGCTTCCTCATCTTTTGTTGTTTTGCTAGCTATTATGCCCTTTTGATGTTATCCTATAAATTGTTCTTTAGTTTTTCTCGAGGTTGTTATGTTGGTCTTCGTTCTATTCTGCTGACATTATGTAATGGTTATGGCTTCTCCAAAGATTTATGTAAATGACATTAAGCTTAATTTTTATTAGCTGTTATCATGAGAACCGAATTGAGGCTCGACTATGGTCAAGCTCTAGGCTTTATACCACCTTTCCTGAATTAGATCGGGAAACCCTACGTTTTGCATGAGAGCGCAGAGGAAAATTGAGTTGAGGCTCAAAGTTTGGTAATGATTTAAGCTTTAGAACACCTTCCTAAATTAGATCAAGGAACCCAACGATCGTAGGGGGAGGAGAGGGAAAACAGAGTCAAGGCTCGTGGTTTGGTAAAGCTCTAGCATTTAGACCACCCTCTCAGACATTACATTAGGGAAACCCAACGTGCATGCACGAGGAAGGAGAAGAAAACCGAGTCGAGGCTTGGGGTTTAGTGAAGCTCTGTGCTTTTAGACCACCCTCTTGAATTAGATCAGGAAACCCAATGTACCGATTGAGGCGGTGAGGAAAAACCGAGTCAAGGCTCGTGGTTTGGCAAACCTCTAGGATTTAGATCACCCTCCCGAATTAGATTGGGGACAACCAAACAGATGGCACAAGGGGCGGGAGGGAAAACGAAGTCGAGACTCAAGTTTGGTAAAGCTCTGAGGCTTTAGACCACCCTTATGAGTTAGGTCGGCGAAACCAACGTCATCGAACGAGGCGAGAGGAGAAACCAAGTCGAAGCTTGGGGTTTGGTAGAGCTCAGCCTTTAGACCACCCTCTTGAATCGGATCGTGAAAACCCAATGATCGCACGAGGACGAAGAGGAAAACCAAGTCGCCGCCAGGACTCGGATGTCAAGGACACTCGCATCCGCTACCCGAGTTAGATGGATCCGGATGTATTGACGAATTAGTTGTGGGTTGAGTATGACATTGGATGTTGATGAGTTAGTAGTGAGTCGAGGTTGACGAGAGTGATATAGTCATCCTGTGTCGTTGAATTGAGTTTGACGAGGATTGCGTAATCAACCCTAATTTAGGATTGCATCGTGTCCGTATGGATTGAATTGAATTGCCTGCATGAGTATTGCCTTTTGCATGACTGTTTGTTAGATGTCAGGTGCGTGTGTGTCGGGAACACTCATTGAGATTTTTATCGCATTCCTTCAATTTCATTTTTTACAGTTAACCGACGAGGAGTATTGAAGATGGATTATTAGTAATTTCTAATAGACTAGTTGATGTAATTTGTAAATAATGTTTTAATTATGTGGAGTAAATTTGTATAAGAGGACATTTATATTATCAGATTTTCAATTAAGTAGAAAGTGACTCACACTATTAGTTTATACAATACAGTGTTTTTAAGTCCACGTTAATTATTAAAATGGACCACCTTTTAGAAAAGTTGTGTGTACGTATTTTAGAAAGGATCAAATGTGATTTCTTTTCAAAAATAAATAAATAAATAAAGTGTGAGCGTTAGCATTTTAAATGGATAAATAGCTTTTAATTTTAATTTTGAAAGATCTATTCTATGAAAGAAAGTATAGTTTATTTTAACCAAAATTCTATGCAACTACATTTTTGTTATAAAATAAGCTACAAGTAAATAGGGTGTTACGATTGTCCAAGACCCAAAAGAAGAAATTTCAGTAGAAAAGAAATTGGTTTAGGTAGGCTATAACACCCGTTCTAAGATAAATTCTATCTCCATATCTTTTTGATTTGGCTAATGTAAGTTAGTCCTTTAATTGTTTGTCTATATGTTGGATTGTCTTAAGGATCTTTCACCGTAACAAGTACGGAAAACCCTAATACCGCTTTGCTTTTATTTTCTTCTCTTGCAAGAGTTTTGGTCTAATCCCCTTTAGCTCTTTTTTTATGTCCTCTTTTCTTTTATCTTCTTATAATAAAATCAGGGGAAATACTGATATTTTTCCTTCTTGATATTTTTGCATCAGAATATTTTATTGAGGTTTCCTTTCTTTCGCTAGCGTAAAAACAAGTTATGACCAACAATTTTGTACTTTTGTGCTTTCAATAGGTACTTCAAATTTTATTACGTACAGAAGTTTCACATAATTAGTTTATTATTGGAAACTTCTTGTTTTCAGTTTGCACATGTCAATATAATTATCATTTTGGGAATGAACAAAATCATTACACTATTTAAAATTTATCTCGCTTAATAAGTTGCTTACATTATTTATTTGTAACATCAAGTATATAAAGTTTAATGTCTTTTGAGAAAATTTGTAAACCATTTCGCCGATAACTTTTTGTATCGCTTTAAACCATTTTTGTAATCGACATAGGTGATTCCAAACCGTACTGTATAACCTGAAGACCATTCAAAATTGTCCAGCAATGACCATGCGAAATATCCCTTTACATTTACGCCACGCCTTGAAACAATCAACAAAATAAAAATATTAAGTTAGCTATAAAAAATGGTCACTTCTTTGGTGAGCTTGATAGGTGGTTCATGATAGACCGCTACTTAAATATTGTTTGTCATCTTTATCTTCACGACCGAGATACTAATCTGATCGGTGATAATTCAACAAAAATAAGGAAACACAAATTTGAGCGCTTTAAAACACAATTCATATGCATCTTCCTTCTTTTGTCAAACTGGCATCAAGCATGTCAACTGTGAGGACGAAAAGGACGGTAAACATTTGAATTTGCTGGTTTCGCTAATCATTGTTATGGGTTTAGGTGATATTCAAATAAAGGACCGCCATAGACCGCCTATCAAGCTATCCCACCAAAGAATTTGCCTAAAAAAAATAACTATTTTTAAATATGTAAAAGTAACTTGCTTACCTAATTGCAGATCGAACATAAAAGAGATGGCGATAATAATAGTCAACTCTATAAGTGTCTACAAGAGCTTCCTCTAATGATAGTGTTGGATCATTGAACTCATCAATACCTACAAAGTAAATGCAATATCCAAAATGTAACCTCTCATATATTATTGTGTGTAAGTGTGTGCGCTATATAAAATATTGACAAAAATTATACATAAACTTACAATTAATTATTAAGAAAACAAAATGGTATGTATTTTATCTTCCATTTCCTTTACATATAATAACAAATTTAGTGATGATGAATATAGAGTTGAGTTTTTGTTTTTTTTTTTTTACCATTTTCAGTTATGTAAATCAAAGGGTTGTTGTACATTTTCTTCGTATAGACCAACAACTCTTGAATTCCTCTTGGATAAACATATAACCAATTTGAAGCAGCCTGCAAATATAATAACAAACAAAATTTGTATATAATAATCAAATAATCATTTAGATACAATCAACGAGATAACATACATACTCTTGGACCTATGGGAACCCCATTGCGCTTACCTGCCGTCCCAACACAAAAGACATTATTAATATTATTATTATTATTATTATTATTATTATTATTATTATTATTATTATGAAATTGAAGATATTTGTCAATTTAGAGAATTAGCAGATAAGCTTACTTGTAAGATTGACATGAGAGTCTGTGCGGTAATTTGGTCTAGCATTACGCGGATGAGGCACATTGGCGGCATAGTTAGTGGTGTAATAGTTTAGTCCAAGAAAATCGAATGAGCCATTGAGTAGCCTAGCTTGGTTTCTAGAAAACTTTGGCAATCGACTTCCAACACGGGAACGCATGCTCTGTGGATATTTTCCTGTTGTAAGTGGTCCCATGAACCTATAATCATTGTGACAAATGAAAAATATTCAATTTGAAAATATTTATGCTCGCTCTTTTTAACCTATGAATGTGTTGTTTTACAATTACAACCACAATCGGGTTATTCTTATTAGGGGATAAAGAACTGAAAACATGAATATTCATATAGATTTAGGTTAACGGTTAAGAGATGAGCATATGACCGACAAAACTAGGCGTTTACTTTTCCCACACCCCCTCCTACTCTTTCACACTCCTTAACTCCAAATATTCCAAAAATACCCTTAAGTGGAGTGCGTGTTTTCACCTATTCGGGGATGGTCAACCGAATCTATTCGGTTGAGGTCAACCGAACAGGTAAAAAAGGTGAATGTGGTGTGAGAGTCCATTTTTTGTAATAAAATAGGGGTGTTCGAACACCCTCATGCGAACCTGTTCGTATGACCTCGTTCGAACAGGTGAAATTATGCACAAGAGGGTGTGAAGTCAAGATTTAACACACACGAACGATGTCATTCGAATCTGTTCGAAGACCCGTGTTCGAACAGGTGAAATTTCGTGAAAAAAAAATAGGTTTTGACTGGCCTTTTGGTCTTTTCACACCCTTATGGGGTGTGTTTTGAGTAGGAAGGGGTGTGGGAAAAGCAAACACCCAAAACTATGAGGTAAGCAATCACTCTAAAGGTCTTTGTACTTGGATTGGTCATATCTACAAGCCCAAATATGAGGATTACTACAAGTCCATGCAGTGACCAGATAAGGACACTAATCAATTTCAATTTCTCAATTACTCTGATATATTGAATGAGATCTAACTGTGGCATTGAAAGTATCTATATTGATGATACCACTACGACAAACTAATCTATAATCGGCATAACCACCATCCCAAGCATACAATAAACCACCAAAGACAATATATAGCATCACCATTTTTAACATTCAAATCTACAATGTATATCTATGTCAATCAAATACATGCCTTTATGTAGGAAAAAAACCTTAGTTAATTACACACAAATGATTTTCTAGAAGAGCGGATAAATAAAAGACAAAATAAGGTATTCTCTACGTGCTTGAAATAATCAAACTATTTTTATTGGTTTCCACCTCTATTTCTATAATAAAAAATATATATTTAGTGAAAAAAAAGTTAACAACTAAAACATAGAGAGTCAATTTAAAAGGAAGGGGAATTTTTTAATGGGATGTTAACTTTTATTACCAGAATAAGAAAGTGTACATAACTTAGAGGCATGGTTTTGGTCATACACAGAATAAGAAAGTGTACATAGAGGCATGGTTTTGGTTATAGAGATAACTTCTCAAGAGAAATTATTGAAAATAGGGAAGGGTTAAAATCCAAGAAAGGTGCAAAAAAAAATGAAGTCGTAAAGATGATGTTGATAATTTCTGTGATTATCCTTGTTTAAATTTGAGATCTTCACTTTACGTGTATGAGTTTACGAGTGATACTTGTCACTTCGTTTGCAGACCATAAAAAAAGATGAAGTGTGAAGTAGGGAGAAAACCTTTGGTAAATGGTGCTTCTCAATAAGAATAATATTGCTTTGTATTCTCAACCCAATCAATGAATAAAAAAATATAAATGCTTTAGGAAACAAGTTTTCTTTTATAAAAATTATAATTGTGTGGTGTTTATGCTAATTAATATTTATAATTACATTAGTTTTCATCCTTCTATGTCATAGTTAAATTGGAGGTCTTTTGTATATAAACTAAAAGGATTCAATAGTAGTATAGTGTTGACTAATTCTTTCATCTCTTATTAAAGTACAAAGTACAAAAGAAAAATGTATTTAATTAATACTAGCTATAGCTACTTTATATTTTTATAGACAACAATTTAATATTCCAATGTAGAGTTAAGCACTTACCATCCAAACATAAAGTCAAGTCTTTCTTTCTGTGGGCTTTTGATCGGATTTCTTATTGTTAGAAAATGGCGAACCAACCGTATACCAAAGTTATGCCTATTATACCCTTCCTCGAGTTGCTCAAAAAGAGTGTCTTAGTTGTTAGATAATAATAACATCTAAAGTTTCTAGAGAATCCATAAAAATTGAAATTTGGATTATAAGCTTGAAAATTCTCAGAAAAGTTATAATGAACCTGATACTTCTCCTTGTACACGTGGACAACTGCTGCATGAGCAAGAAGTTGGTGATGTGAAACCAAATAAGGCTCTCTCCCTGAATCACCACCAGTGCAATTTGGATTCAACCATTTAGAGCATCGACCAGGTGCAAAGATTCCAATTGCATAACCAGCTACGCTATAAGAATATGGCTCATTCAAAGTAATCCAATGCTTCACTCTATCTCCAAACTCCTTGAAACAAAGCTCTGCATAGTCTTGAAAATCCTCTCTGAAAAATTAATCATAGACTATGACAATTTCTTGGTATTGTTGACAGATTGATACACGATTTGCTATAATACAATAATTAATCAAATTATTAGAGTCTTTTATATATATATATATATATATATATATATATATATATATATATATATATATATATAGTCTCACGTCTCATTAGCACCGATAGAAAAAATACAGTCTCATTAGCACATCAATGTTTAAGTGCAGAAAGCTCCTACGGTAATGGAACAAAACATGCTATACTCCATTTTAAATTAATTGGTAAAGTTGTGGCATCTTTAACATTCATTTAAACATTTTTCTTAACCTTTATGAAACAACCCAAAACAACACTTACAAAAAAATGCTTTATAATTTTTGCCTTTGGAAAAATACTCACAAATAGATTGATATTTGTGGAAAACCTATATAAGAAAGAGTTTGAGAAATTGAGCAAAACTAATTTCAACTACCTAATACTATTTAAAAGGATCTCTTCCAGCTTAATCAAAGTCCTGAGTTCGAATCTAACCTTAGACATGCAACGGTGTCAACTTGAGAGATTAATCTTAGCAACGGCGTGTAGAGGATTAAACATTACTTTGTTTTTTGACAAAAAATTAAACATATCTTCTATGCCCTAAATTTCCTCCCAATGTTGCCCCCAATTTCTGAATTGGCCGATTTTCTCTCTGTTCTCTTTCTCGCTCATCAGAACCTTATCTTCCATTGGTGTGCAAAACCTGCAAGCTTAGGGTTTCATTTTCAAATTCACCAATCTTCTCATCTCATTTTGAATTTTCCAGAATTCATCAAGCATAGGGTTTCATTTTCGGATTCATCAATCTTCTCTTCAGGAGAATCTGTTCCTCAGCTTGAGGTCGCGGTGGACGACATCGTGGAAGTGGTAGCGCTTCACGACGAATATTAGTTTTGGCTTCTCCTACTGGTTCCTCATGGTAGTGCTCCAACGACATTTTCCATAACAAAGTAAACCCACCCTAGTCTTCATCAAAAAGGACCTCAAAGGGGTGGCAGAGGATTTTGGCAGAGAAGCAAATCAAGATTTTCATCTACTATAGGTAACTTGGGCTCAAAACCTTGTTTGGTGTTGATTGTCATATAGGTAAATTGGGCTTGTAGAGAAGGTTATTCTAAGTTAGTTTTCTTATTTTTATTTCTCCATCAGGGCACAGTAATCCTTGAAAGTTCAACAAGATATCATCAGTGAGCACCTCTACTTGGTGGCAATTTTAGACATGTGATGTGACTGACAATGGCATCATCCAAAATTTCTATTAACCAACTTGGTAACTTTCTTTCAAAGATTGTTAGAATTCTATGAGATTACACTAAGCATAGAGAGAGAGATTGGTAACTTAGTTTCAAAGATTGTTAGACTTCTCTAATAAAGCTGAACCTTAATTGAAATGTTTTCTTTTCCTGCAACTGCATCTCATTGTTAAGTTATGGAATTTCATCTTCTTGACTTGTAGGTGTGGACAATGATGCATCTGATTATGTTAAGTTGCTAAATGATAAACTGCTCGGTGGTCTTTTAGCTGATGGATTTGATGACAAAACTTGTCTTAGCAGGTACCACTCGCCCATGTATCGCCAAGGACTGTCAGGAAAACCTTCTGCTTAGTTTATGTTAAATCAAGAAAATAATTATTGCTTGAAAATATATGATGTTGCTTCTTGAATATGATGTCATTGCTATTTTGTTTCTGGACAGATCCTATTAACACCATTCTGCGGATACCTTTTAGAGTATTGCTTGCAAGACTAACCTTGATGT
Source organism: Oxytropis ochrocephala (assembly GCA_020916435.1). Lineage (NCBI taxonomy): Eukaryota > Viridiplantae > Streptophyta > Magnoliopsida > Fabales > Fabaceae > Oxytropis > Oxytropis ochrocephala. The sequence continues at coordinate 87,212,852 of CM037093.1, read as the reverse complement.
AAGGTTGCTACAAATTAAGTTACAATCAGGGTGTCAATTTCAGCATAGGAAATGAGTTATTGTTCATTCCAAGGAAAGGTATATATATATGATCTCCTTTTTCCATCACCTTTTGGTATGTATATCAAAATTATTTGGTATATATTAGCTAGAGTGTATTGAAAGACCAAGATACTCATTTTTTCCTTCAAAACATATTGTATAAATTTCACATCAAAATGGAGACTATATTCCTTTGTATCATAGGTAGGTAACTTTGTCTGTCTCAACTTGCATGATATAGGCCTATGCACATCTCTTTACAACAAGTAGAGCATATAATCACCGCCCTGAACTGGCGCAACATGATTACAGAACAGACAAATCCATCCTCATTTCTTCTGCTCCATGGTAAGTACCAAAACATCTCTGAAATAGTTTAATATTTTTCATCATTATTCAAGTACGTTTTCTTTTGTGTAGGTCTTAACTGAAACCCTAAGTTGCGCATGTAGAAGTTGCTAGCCTTGTGGAAACCGAAGATCTCGCTCCAATACTTCAGGAAGAGGTAATATCCAGTGAATCTTACTTTGTTAGTTGTGTAACCTTCATGATTACTGGCCTAATATAAAAGGGAATTGCTCCTTTACAGAAATTGGCCACCAATAAGGAAGTCTGTTTGCCTCTATTTTGCAATAGGTACGTGATTTCATATTTGAACGAATTGGTAATACTTTTTTCCTTTGTTTGTTTATTTCTTATTTTTATGTTTACCAATGTTGTAGCCAGCATTGGCAACTGGAAGAAAAATATTGTGGTCTAAATATGTTTCTTTGGTTGAGAACCATCCAAACCAATCAACGACAAGTTTAGCAGACAAGTTTTTAATTGTTTATCATGGCTTAGATTGTAGTCTTTGAACTTCGGGTTGAAATTTTATAACTAATTTATATTATGTTGTTATTAGAGCTGTCAAAGGGGATTCTACATCGGCGACCAATTTGTTGTACCCTATAGTAAGTAGTTAAAAGTATCATGTTGATTTAATTTAGATTGAATTCATATATGATATATATAATATTCTTTTTTGATTAACTTTGTTAATTCATTTGTGTATATGTCAATACAACCGAATACGTTTCGTTGTGGGTATTATGTGATGAAGTTTATGCAGACCATTTTGAGTGCCGGTGTTGTTGTAATTGGGAGAAGGTATAAAATTTTGCCAAAGCAAATAGTTTTTATTAGTATAATGTTCCAAATTTTTGTCAGTTTCACATCTTATCTTCACTTTTAAATCTAATTTGCTGAAGTTGAAATAGAATTTATTTGAGTCAATTTTAAACTTGTAGGTATTTGATGACCCAATGTCATACACTAATGAGGAACTTATGGAGGTTCATCAGCTTTGGGCGGAATTCTATTTCAAGATTCATGCAGAGCAAATTAATATACTATTTTAGATTTACTAGTTTAATTTGTGTTTTAGAAATATTTCGTTGCACTCAGTGGGAAATTGTTTGGTTGATGCTAAATTGGTAAAGTAGGAAAGGGATCCTAAAGTGTGTTTATGGTGGATACCACATTTCGAACATTGTTGTTTTTTTTTCTTCTAAATGTAAGATATTAATTTTAATGGAATTTGAAGTATTTTAATAAATTTATTATGCGTTGCTGTCTGGAATAATCTATATAACATGTTCTTATAAATTAGTCGACTGGCATGGATTAAAATAAAACAAAATATTAAAAAACAAGACATTTAGCATCAGTTATTTGAAACATCCGATGCTAAATGTCCCAAAAAAGCTCATTTAGCATCGGTTATTTTAAATAACCGATGACAAATGTCCCAAAAAAGGTCATTAATGTCATTATAAGGGACATTTAAATAACCGATGATAAATGTCATTATAAGGGACATTTAGTATCAGCTATTTAAACAATCGATGTTAAATATCATTTTTTGAGACATTTAACATAAGTTGTTTAAATAACAGATGCTAAAAGTTTATTTCTAGACAACAAAACACCATTTATCATCGAATTTTTTGAAACCCGATACAAAATGTGTCATTTAGCATCAGTTAAATAACTGATGCTAAATGTACCAAATAACTTATACTAAATGTCTTTTTGCACTAATGTAATGTAGTTAGTTAACTAAATCATATATCTAATTAAATCATATATCTAATTAGAATATATATATATATATATATATAAACTAGGAAAAATTTAGATTGTGCATCACTCACACAATGTGATGGCTTAAAAAGCCACCATACTTGTCTTCTAGCACTTGAGGAAGATCCCAATGAAAAAGAGTCACAAATGGCTGTATACCTGCAACATTAATATTTATTTAATTAATTTTATCATTAATTGCTATAAGATATTTTAAAATGCAATGTTTTTTGTCTACTTAAAGTTGGTGTCTCCTCATCATTGAAATTGTCAATACAATTACCAATACAAGACTTAAAATACAGAACTGAATACAAATTCAAATTCACATAGTTTGAATTTACCATTAGCTAGTAGCTCATTGATGAGGTTGTTGTAATATTTGACTCCTTCTTGGTTTATACCTCCGCTAACCTTTCCATCTATTGATAGTAATTAAAAATTAGAAATTAATGCAAAATATATCTATTTTTTATAATTATATTAATTGACTCGTACAATATATAATTAAATGCATGCTATGGAAAATGGTAGTAGATTAATTTATATTTTGTAAATCAATGTTTCTTTTTTTACAATAAAATATCATTAAGTCAATTTTAGTAATATACGATGTTCGTACTGTATTACTTATTACTTATATGATGGATAGTATTTTCACCTGAATAATAAAATTTAATTTATTAAAATGTTATACCACTATCATTCTATCTTCTTACACTACCTAGCTTCTAAGAAGACACTGTGACACACTTCAACTAAATCATTATTATCTTCTTAGAACAAGCGACTTGCATCCATCCATCCAACCAATACCAATATCCTCTCAAAAGATTGCTTTATTCAGAAGGCAATAACAATCTTCTGATACTCTTAACACTCTGATCTTGAGGTAGTTAGTATAACTATCATCTTTAACATTTTGATTGGTCTAAGTCAAAGTATTTTAAAAGGGTCACAATTCAAACTCCTTTCTTGTGACTCTAGTTGACTTATATTTACTTCACATACAAATGCTAATTGGGGAGGAAACTCAGATGACATGACTTCAATTTCAGCATTCATTATTTTTCTAGGTGTGAATTCTATCTCACGGTTGTCAAAAAAGCAAAGAACAATTGCACGATCCTTGACTGAAGTCGAATACCGCGCTGTTGCTGCAGCAACTCAAGAACTTGCTCATCGAGCTTCATGTTCCTATATCTAAACCACCACGAATTATGTGTGATAACATTAGTGCCACTTACTTATGCTTAAATCTAGTCCTTCATTCTCAAATGAAACACATTTCAAGGACTATCATTTTGTAAGAGAACAAGTTCAAGCAAAGAAGTTGCCTGTCTTTCATGTCTCCACCAAAGACCAAATTGCAGATATACTTACAAAGCCTGTGGCCACAACATCATTCCAACAGCTTACAGACAAGATACTGGTTTCTAATGGCACCTCCATCTTCAAGGGCGTATTAAGTCACAAGAGAGCCTTTTGACCAAAACTTCTTAATTACCTCCATCATGTACCTTAATTGTAAAGATGTTATGATTTGTTTTTATTTCCTCATTTTATTGTTTGGAGGTTATGTCTCCTCCATTTATTACTTGGAGGTTACGTTTCTTGTAATTGTAGAGATTGTAATCACATCCTTTGATATCAATAATATACTTTATAACATTTTTTTTGACCAATTACTTTATAACATTTATATCTCAAAAGAGTCTTATATTTTGGGACGGAGAGAGTATAAATCAAAAGTTCAAAACTCAAAATAAATCCGCACAAGGCATTAACAATTCATGAATAAATAGAATAACAAGAAATAATAGGATTGATTAAGTTATCCGAGATATTAATATATATATATATATAGAGAGAGAATGAATGTAATATATAGATATAGATTATTTAAGATGTATTAATTATTAATTGCAAGAGTTTGTCATGAATGTTTAACTCACTCGGGAGGATTCTAGACCAAGAAATGGAGAATCTATAAGCATCCATATTCATTTGCCTCATGATCGCAACATCTTCCTGCAATATTAACATGATGTCGATCAATTTCTTTCACAGATAAATGAAGAGTTGTCTTGTTGTATGCAATGTAATGATTGGTTCCCGCTGGAGCATTTATGGGGTTTAGGTTGTCCCCTGTTTGATTTGGAAACTATTCATGAACTGAACAACAGTGGAGGCAAGAGACTGGACAAAAACTCAAATTATTGTCCCTCACAAAACCACAAGACAACATTCTGTCTGTCCAAAAAAATATCAAAATATTATTTTCATTTCCCACTCAATAATTTCCCTCTCTCTCTCTCTCTCCCCCTCCTATCTCTCTTCTCTATCTTCTTTCTCCTCTCTCTCTTTTCTCTCTCTCTCTCTCTCATCTCATTTTTCTTTCTCCTTTCTATTCTCTATCTCCATCTTTCTACATCTCATCTCTCTTCTATATATCTTCTCATATCATGACCTCTCTCTCCCTCCCTCCCCCTCTCCCTCTCTTCTATCTTCTCTCTCATATTTTTCTTTATAATTTTCTAATTTTATTTTAATATGTTATATAAAATCATTATAACCCTCGTAATGATAATTATAGTAAATTTTGTATTTTTTTTGCTTGTGATGTCCAATGTTCACCAAATAGTGTGTTGTCCAGCACTATTTTGTCAAGTATTGTTCAGTCTAGTACTTACCTGTTTGCAATTCAAATAGATTCTAAAAGTTAAAACCAAACAAGTAATAAAAAATAAAAAAGAATTGAATAACTACTATATGGAACAACCATTATAATAAGTTAATTTCACATAGAGTACTCATATCTCAACCATATCTCACCATGATACTACATTGTAATATTATTTTTTAAAAATATATACATACAACTATCTACGAGCAAACATCAATTTCTTTTACACTATCAATATACGGTAAAAGAATTTAATCGAAAGAAATATTCTAACTTTGATAATACCTTATAACGGTGATATTGGTTGACTGCGATATCTCCATTGCTTCTGTCTTGTATCTTAACTGCGTGTTGTACATTTGTTATTCGATTACACATTTATAAGATGAAGTTACTATTATGAGTAGAAATCCTTTATATTTAACTGGTGAGATACATTATATATTTATATTCCTAAATACATCATTAATTAATTATAATTGACAACTTTGTCGGTATCTCTTAGACCAAAAAAAAAACTTTGTCAATATCTCCAAAATAAATTATTCTTTCACATGTAGACAAATATATGCCGCACATCAATGTACATTTTTCAAAATAACGACAAAACAAGTTGGTTTAAACAAACCAACATAGACATGACAACAAAGCCCAAACTCATGGGTACCAACCCGACCTCGTCCTGAGTATAATGTGAAAAACTCGCATTTTTTTTTTTAGGCAATGTTAGTGGGAGATGAGAATGTTAGTTTTTCGGGTTTGAATATGATACGGCACTCAGTTCTTGCACTCATCCTGCACACTCTCTTTATGTATCCCTTACCACCAACCGAGCCTATCTACTTGAAAAAATCCGCTTTGATCGGGGACGGGCAGATTTCAGGATGTTGATATGTACTCGTCCGGCCCCCGCCCCGAGCCCGCTCGACAAAACATTAAATAATTATTTTGTTTTATTTTATTTTATACAAATATACTCATTCATTTAGTTTCATAAATTTTGTGAATTTTTAATTTTTATCTATTTTTCTAAGAAAAGACTATGTTAATACTTTTAACTTTATTTTATCTTTGTATAATAATCATGATTTTATTCTATTAATTATCATATTTTTTTATTTTTCCTATAAATTTGTTACGAAAATAGGTACTCGCAGGGAATCTGCGACCTTCGTTTGGGACCGGGAGATGGTGCATGCAAAACCCGACCCCGATAGAGATAGGGGCGGGGATGCCACAAAATTATCATTTTTTCACTTTTTAGTAAAATCAAAATTTGGAGATAAAATCAATTTTAAATCAAAATAATCAAACATTAGGTTTTTATTAGAATTGAGTGTGGCATTAGATAAAATGAATTCAAAGGGGGGAGAAATAGAGATACCTGAATATTTATGAGTGAAGGTATCCCATATACTTGCTCCTCTTCCACCTTCTTTTGCCGAACCTTCGTACTGTTTTTTTTAGGGAAAATCGTTCAAGGGGAAATTAGGTGCATGCCATCACTTTCTTTCGATATTAACTTTATTTATTTACAGAAGATAGCAAATTTTTAATGATCCGATGTTAATATATATACCTGGTATGATGCAGATGCTGTCCCAAAAATGAAACCTGTCGGAAAACTGCTTCGATTGAGTGAGGAAACATCAAGAATGGGTGCAACAGCGTCTGCAGAAGTAACTGATGATGATGATAATGGTAGAATGCTAACAAGGTTGAAGAGAGATAGAACTAGAAGCAGGTTGAGTGCCATATGATATTTTGATGAATATGGACTATTCTGATTTCTGCATAACATTTGTGTGAATTGAAGTGAAGATGTGGTGGGGCTTTTTATAAATGAAAGTTGCTATGCTAAGCTAAAGCCTAAAGATCCGCATGGGCAGGTGTTACTGGTGAAGACATATATCGACAAATACAGAGCCAAGATTTTCATAACCATTTGATAGTAAAGAGACAAAATATAATAAATACATGCATTTAATTTAGGCTAAAAAGTACTTTTGTTCATTTATCTTTTAACTAAAGTTTAATTTTTGTCATTTTTTTTCGTTTTGGTCATTTATCTTTCATTTATGTTTTAAATTGGTCTCTTTTAGAGTTTTTCGTCCATTGATTTTAATGAGCGTCACACTTGCAGTTAACGATTGACGTGACATCTTAAGTGGTAAGTCTGAGGTGTATTTCATTAAATGAGGTGGAAATTTTTTTCCTTTAAATCAAAAACAAATTGCACATAATCATTTAAGTTTTTACATTAAAAAAACGCAACAAAGAGAGGAAACAAATTATGGAAATCAGGAAATTACACATAATCTTCAACCCACAATAAACATCTTCAATACAAACAAATCTGGAAATCTGAATAAATGAAACAAAAGAGAGGAAATCTGGAAATCTTCAACCCACACATCTTCATCTCCAAAGTGAGTTTCGCAAATCTGGAAAAATGAAATGAAACACACAAATCACAAATCTGAAAAATAAAATGAAACCCACAAATCGAAAACGAAGAAAAATGGATTAAGGGTTATGAAACCCATTACGCCTAACACATCCGATCACACGGGATCTCTGGCTACATTGGTGAACAATGTATGTCTGATGCCAACCCCTTTTGTATTTTTTAAACTTATTTCAATTCAATACAATTTCTTTTCGACAATCGAGTGCTCAACTCGTCCCTTATTTTTCTTTTAATGGAATTTACTTTACCCTTTTTTATTCCCTGCATTTGAGGAACACGTGATGTTCTTTCCCTCTTTGGATTGATTTTCGTGTCTTGTTCAACCGCTTGGCGCCTCGAGTTCGATCAGACAATCACCTAGAATCTCGAATTCGTTGGGTTATGCGATTCAATTCACCCCCTTCGCCATTATCTATTTCTAAAAGCAAACAATTGGGGCTTGCAGTGTAAACACGTCAACTGTTGAATTCAATATCTAATTCAAGTCCTTTTCTCTCACGCATTTCAAATTTACTTATTTGACAGAGACCCTTAACGAATAATGGAAAACAAATTAGCACGCCTAGTGGGACTCAGTTTAGAGATTGTTGTGCCAAGTTTTTGTTGTATGCTAACTTGAAAAGGTGCCATGGTAAACACCATAAATCATAATCGAGTTAATTCAAGTTCTCCTAATGAAAATAACGGTTCTGACCAAGAAGTTCAACAAGAACTTAACTCGTCAGAGCAACAACACCATATTGACATTATTCCCCAAGGAGAACCAAGATCAAACGCTGTGGTGAGTCAAATTATTCCTGACACGCCAATAGGTCCTAAGAGAAGAATTCTAAATGTGGTTCAACCACCATATGTATTGCCTTATGGTTTTGTCCCAAGGGTTAAATAATGAGGGAGTTGGAACTTCGAGATTTAATCTCGTGAGCTCCAAAGACATGGCCCCGTAAAATGCAATTAATTCTCCAATAACTAATACGGCCATGTATTCTCTCCGACGACAAATGGATGAGAGCAACCATGTATTCTCCAATAACTAATTGCTTTAGGGACAGATTTTACAAAGGATCTTACATGGTTTAATAAGACTACAAAGCTACAATTAGGAAGGGGTGATAAACTGAGGTTTTGGCGCGATGCTTGGTGTGGGCAGACACCGTTCTATGATTTATTTGCGTTTTGTGTAGGGAAATTCGCTGCTATTCAGCAGTTTGGATCATGGGAAGGTGAGTGTTGGCAGTGGAAATGGGACTGGGCTGATGATGTGTGTGGACTGTGGAGATCGATGCAACAGATCAATTTTTGGCTTTAAAGGAGATTCTATCAGACCCCAGGATGTGCAATAGGGAGGAAGATAGATGGATATGGATGATTGTCTCTAAGAAAAGCTTCTCGATCGGTGAAATCTGTTGAAATTCTAATCCTTTCAAACCCTAAATTGCTACCCTTAAGTAAATAGGCTAAGCAAGAAAAAAATATAGCCGTTATAACAAAACAACCAAATGCCAAAAGTTAGTTACATTCAGTTTTGAATTAGTTGGAGTTTGTTAAGTTGTTAGTAACTAACTTAACAAACTCTCAACTATCTAGTCTACATTGTATATATAGTTCCTATGTACATAATAAACACATAGAATTAATAAAGAGTTTTTCAGTTCAGAGTTTACATTCAAGTGCAAAAATTATATATTCTACAACTCCCTGTTACATATCCTTAGGATCACAACTTCAATTCTTGAGTGCTGGGTTTGAATCAATTAAGGGAATTGAGTACCTCGCAAAGGAAGAAGAAGAAGAGTTAGTGTCAATTCAAGGGTGAATTGTCAATAACAGTGAAAGAAATGAAAACAGAGAGTGAAAGGAAGGTTTTACCTTTCTGCGTTTCTTCTTGTGTTGTTCATAGTGTGAACAGTGCAAGATTCAGTTGTAACAGTGTTTACCCAGAACAAACAGTACAAAGAGGTTAGGGTTTGTATTTCTGGGCAAACCAGTAAAGGGAAACAAAGCAGAGAGTGAAGGAATTCATCACCTTCATTCAAGAGTCTTTGTTGAAGGGTGATTTCACAGGGTGAAATCACAAGGTGTTAATTTCAACTCAGCATCAGTGCATGCAAGTTCAGAATAACAGAGATTATATACGATTCTGAGCAACAAACATAAACAAAACAGAAATCAACCTTGGATCTAAGTGTTTTACCTTTGCGAAGTAGTGCGAAGTGAAACCCTAGCTCCAAACACCTGAAATTGCAGAGAAGAACAAAGTAGGGTTTCTAATTTGGGAAAAAACCTAAACAGAAACCTTGAAGGTGTTAATCACAAGATTCATACCTGTGTGAGTGTGTTTGAAGTGTTTCAAACACACGATAGCAGTTCAAGCAAGCAACGAAAGGAAGAACAGTGAGTTTGGTCTCCGATCGTTGGTTCAGCTTTGCAAACAGGTGGTTTGCAAGATACATCATCACCAATATCATCATCGGACAGAAACGAAGAGGTTCACCACTTCAATCACTCAGATTGAGTGAGAATAGTGAAACCCTAGGTTTCAGTTGCAGAGGAAAAGAGAGAAGAGAGAAGGTGAAGAGAGAAGGAGTTCAGAAGAAAGAACGAGAAAGCTCAGTCGGTTGAGACATAGAGAGTAAGGCAACAGAGTGGGCCGGGCCAATAGTAAGTGGGATGTGTGTTATTCACACCTCCTGCACTTTATTAATATAACACCTGCACAAAGAGAGCAAATTTTAACATGGTATCAGAGCTGGTAACAATCCAGGGCAAATCTATCTTTCTACTCTGTTTCTTTAAGTTCTTTAAACTTTCTTTAAGTCTTTCTTTATCTGCTTCTACTACACAGTAGCTAACTGTGTAGATTTTGTGTTTACTAATAATTCTTGTGAAGTGTGTGCAGATGGCACAAAAGGAAATGCATCCTAGTTTTGGCACTCAAGTTCCTATTCTAACAGGAAAGAATTGGGATAGGTGGAGCCATCAGATGAAATCTGTGTTTGGCTGCCAAGGAGTGCTGAAAATTGTAAAAGAGGGACTAACAGTTCCTACTGCTACTGCTACGGCAGAAGAAAAGAAACAATATGAAGAGGATGAGATGAAAGACTACAAAGCCCTTCATCTTATCCAAATTGGGCTTGATGATTCTAACTTTGATAGAATCAGGGATGTTGAGAGTGCCAAAAAGGCATGGGACATCCTAGATGCCTACTATAATGGAGCTGCAGAAGCTAAGAAAGAGAAGCTGCAGGCTCTTAGGGCTCAATATGAGGCCCTGAAAATGAAAAATGATGAAGATATCATTACCTATTTTGGAAGGGTTAAGAAAATAACAAATGCAATGAAATTAAATGGTGAAACATTGTCTGATGAAAGTGTATGCACTAAAATACTTAGATCATTGCCTAAGAGATTTTATGTTGCAGTCAATGGCCTAGAGGATACTTGCAAGATTGAAGACCTCAAGGTTGAACAACTCCAAAGCAGATTGGAGGCAAAAGAAATAAGGATAAACCTTATGGAGGAAGACAGTGATGAAGACAACGCCTCTATTCATCGAACCAAGGGGAAGAAAGGTCCTAAAGGCAGCAAAGGTAAGCCAAATCCTCCTAACGGTAAGGGAGGTAAAGGTAAGTCTAAGAGTGAAAAAGGAGAATCATCTAAAAAGGTATATTCAATGCAGATAAAAGCCATATTCAATGCTATAGATGTGATAAATTTGGAGACTATGCTACTGAATGTTGGTCTAAAACTAAGAAAAAGGATTCTGAGGCTGTGGCTAATGTAGCCAAGGAGGACTCAGATTCTGAAACTGATCATGTAGTGTTTAGTACACTTATAGAAGATAATGATGTTACTATTACTAATGATTCTGTTTCTGATCTAAAGTTAGATGTTCATGATAAATATGTTGTGTTAGTTGTAACTACTAAAGATGGCAGGGTAATTTTTGAAGTGTGGTACTTAGACTCAGGTTGTTCTAACCATATGACAAGCCATAAGGAATGGCTGGTCAACTTCAACCCTAACATCAAAACTACAATCAAATGTGCAAGTAATAGCTCAATTACAGCTGAAGGTATGGGGAATATTGAATTCCACAAGGAAGATGGCCAGGTAGTCTCTATCCAAAATGTTTTCTATGTTCCTGGTATAAGCTGTAATTTAATTAGTTTAGGTCAACTAGTGGAAAAAGGGTTTTCAATAGTAATGAAAGATCTAAAACTAAATCTGTATGATACCCTAGAAAGGCTAGTTCTAACTACACCTTTGGCAAAGAATGTAACTTTCGGGGACTAGTATCCGCACTACACCAGTGAGAATGCTTAAGTGCGATAACTAGTTCGAAGGTGTTCTTTAACAAAAAGGTTGGCCATTTGAACTTTAAGAGCCTAACTAACCTAAGTACAAAGGGCTTAGTTAAGGGTCTGCCTAAGTTTGAAATGACCAATGGGACATGTACTACATGCCTAGTAGGCAAACAACCTAGAAAGAAGTTTAAAACTAACCTAGGGATAAAGGCTACGGATCTATTACAGATTGTACATTCTGATATATGTGGCCCTTTTGATGTATTGTCACTTGGTAACAACAAATATTTCATCACCTTTGTAGATGATTACTCAAGGAAACTATGGACCTACTTGATTAAGACCAAAGGAGAAGCTTTGGATCGGTTTAAAAGGTTTCAGGTTATGGCTGAAAGGCAATGTGGGAAGCAGTTAAAGGTTCTAAGGACAGATGGAGGTGGAGAGTACACCTCAACAGAGTTCAAGGAATATTGCACTACAAAGGGAATCCTACATGAGATTACATCACCATACACCCCACAACACAATGGGGTGGCTGAAAGGAAAAATAGAAGTTTGCTTGACATGGCTAGGTCTATGATCAAGCTTAAGAAACTACCTAACAGTTTCTGGGGAGAAGCTATTACTACTGCCACCTATCTATTGAATAGATGTCCAACTAAGAAGATTGAAGGTAAAGTGCCAGAAGAGGTTTGGAGTGGAGAAAAGCCCAGTGTGGGCCATCTCAAGGTTTTTGGGTCACTATCTTACTGTCATGTTCCAGATCAAAGGAGAAAGAAGTTGGAAGACAAGAGCAAACCTATGATCCTAATAGGGTATCACCCTACTGGTGCTTATAGGCTCTATGATCCTACAACTAAGAAAATTACCATATCTAGGGATGTAAACTTCCTAGAAGACAAGTGTTGGGATTGGGAAATTTCTGAGCAACCTGTTGCACCCCGAAAAATTCGGTTTGGGTTTCCCGATGTACAACGTGGAAAGATTTTGAAGCCGCCACCAATATTTTAATTTTAAGACCAAAACATTGAAAAAGGTCTTTTGAACAAGGCAGATGGTCTTTTGAAAACTAGAGATGTAGGTTCGGGGGTCGATTACGTGCGAGGAAGGTACTAGCACCGCACACGTCCTCTCTACCGAGAGGGAACCTTTAATTAAGTGTGTGGTTTTAACGTTTGATTTGAAAAATACCTTTAATTTTATTTTTGGCGCTTGACGAGAGTTGGCCTCTCGCTCCTACGTATCTCCTAGTGCGATGGAGAATTCAAAGCTACGTAGTTCTTGTTTGTCCTGAAAAAGGTTTTTGTTTTTTATCTTGTTTAATTATGAAAATCGAGCTTTCATGATGATCAATTGAGCAAAGGCTCCAAGTGACCACCATTAGCACTCCATTGTTAATAATCATGCAAGCAAAGGCTTCACAAGACTGCTAACAACGTTTGATTTTAGAATAGGTATTCTAGGGTTCTTGAGTATACTCATTCGCCATTAGTCTTAAGTGCGATTAAGCTAGTTGTACAACCGGCCTAATCCCCTATTTATATTTTAGGAGAAAATATTTATTTATAAGTTTCTGTTTAAGAGCAAGTGTTTTTTTGAGCATTAAGTAAAAACGAGAAAATTGGTGAAATAGTAAAAAGGGGTGTAACTAATTACAAAGGGGATAGCATAAATAGATGGTGCACTGGGTAAAGCCCAACTCATTTTTTTGTTGGGGGGCTGGCTTGTAGAAAAAAAAGTGAAAGTGGGCTTGGGGGTATGCTAATTAAATAGAGGGTGTTCAAAGATTAAACTACATTAGGCCCCCCTTTTTTTAAAAAAAAAAGGATTAAACTGGATTAAAGACAAACACACACAGCATATGAAACGAACATGTTTATTTTACTGAACCCTAATCTTGTTTCATTCTCCAGCCTGCGCCGCTCCTATTTTCATGAGAGAGAGAGAGAGAAGCTACGCTGAGAGAGAGGGAAGCCACGCTGAGAGAGAGGGAGCCACCGAGAGAGAGAGAGGCGCTTGGGAGAACGAACAGCGATGATGCACCGGAGATGGTGGTGGTGGTGATGTCATCGTTGTAGCCCTCGCCGGAGGCCACGACGGCGGTGACGGCGGCGAGTTCGCCATGGTGACGGGTAAGCTTCCTCTTCTCTTTTCCTCTGTTCTCTGTTTGTCATACCTCCCATCTTCTTATTCCTTGTTTGATTTGTTTTTGTTGGATCCATGAGTTTAACTTAGAAATTGGAAAATGGGGTTTCGTTTGAGGGTTGAGGTTGGGATCCGCCATTGATGAGTTGGGTTGTGTTGTATGGTTGGGTTTTTGTTTTGTATCTGTTTCTGTGTATTTGTGTTTGTATGTTTGTGTTTGTGTATATTTCTATGTGTCTGTGTTTGCGTGTGTTTGTGTGTGTCTCTGTGTGTTTGTGTTTTTGTTTGTGTGTGTGTGTGTGTTTCTGTTTGTGTTTGTGTGTGTGTGTGTTTCTGCTTCAATCTCCTCCTTTCTTTGTGGTCTCTGTTTGCCTTTTTTTCTATAATATCCGTTCTCCTCCCCCTCAATGTATCTGCTGTGCCTGAATTTATAGTGGGGTTTTTGTGGTGTAGGTGAGTGTGCTGAGCAGGATATCAAAACTCATGGGAGACAATTTCTGAAGAGCAAAACAAAACACCAAGAGGTGGTGGTGGTGCTGCAGCTTTGTTTGTATAAATCAGGAAAAATCCAAAGAGACAAGAAGAAGGGGGTTGAGCTTGGAGCTCAAAATAACAATATGCCATCAGCACAGCAACGTCCTTGCTGCTCTCCCCACTTTTTTTGTTTGACTTCTTTTATTATTTCTTATTTTATGTGTAGTTATTTGATTCTCTTTTTTGTAACAATGGGGACAGACTTAAATAAATATATTGTATTTGATTACTTGGTGATGTCTCCTATTTTGGTAACTACTAATAACAACTAAATACCACTAACATAAATAACGAAACCATTACGCGCAAACGACGAGACGCGAGCGCGCGCACACAAGAATCAAAACACGCGCACGGATAGAAATAATACGCGCAACAACGAGAATAAGTACAAGTACATGATTTGAAATGAATATGCGCGCACGGTGAGAATAAGAAATGCTAGATTGATAACGAACGCAACTTGAACACATTTGTGCAGCTGAGACGTACAAAACGAGGCACATATTTTGGGGTTTTCCGAAAACGAGAAAAATACTTATTAAAATTGGGTATTTACAAAAATACAATTTTATTTGATTTTCAACTAGTCGGACAAAATTGGGGTATGACAGCTGCCCCTCTTTATTTGGATTTTATCAAGAAATATGAATTGGCCGAGACATATTTCGAAGATAAAATAGAAATAAAGAATTCAGAAATTATGCCAATTTTGTCCACTTGGGGAAATTCGAATTTTCTTTTTTCTTTTTCTCTTTCTCCCTTTTAGTGTTTTTTTTTCCGGAAAGATAGACACTTTCGTGTCGATGTGAAAACATTAAATGAACACTGATGTGCAAACAGAAAAGGTAAAATGGACACTTGCGTGCAGACAGAAAAAGTAAAATGGGCACTTGCGTGCAGAAAGCGGTAAAATGCCCAGGCTGCCTAAAACCTGTAATCCTTAAACGAACTCTTGACGAATTCGAGTTTGCGCGTGGCTTTGAGGAGCACGCTTCCTGTTGGCCTTTTCGAGCGACCGGGGGGATCGTTATCAACTCCGGAATTGATATACAGATCAATGCACGGCGTCCACTGTATCTTAGGCTGATACAACTATTCCGTTGAACCTCACATGGGGCTGCGGTCCATCGCACGCTTGCGCATACCGATGTGAGACACAGGCGAGAAGGGAGCGATGATCTCTCCGGCTCCAATCCACAATGCGCGCTGGCGCTCTCTTTTTTTCTCTTTTTTGTTTCTCTCTTTTCTTTTTCTTTTTTTGAACTCCCAGCTTGGGGGAGCATTTTCTGGAATCAAGGCGAGCATTAACAACTGCGGTGTTTATCCTCTCTCTCACTTGTGCAGAATCAAAAAGCGAAACAATGCATGCAATGCAAATGCCATGATTGCCATTTTCTTTTTCTTTTCTTATGATGAATGTAATGCAAATGCCTGAATTTCTCTTTTTTTTACTTTATTATTATTTTCTATGTCTGACGAGTGTATGATTTTATGTAATGCATGACTTTATTTGCTTATTGCTCTTTTGGCTTTCCTCCTCTTCTTCTCTTTTTGCTCTTTTTATGAAGTGCAGGTATGCGAATGCAAAATTTTGGTGTTTGATGATATGTAATGCTCTTATGTTTTGGTGAAATGGCAGATGACATGCAATGGAAAACTTTTTCTCCTTTGCCTTTTTTCTATGAAATGTGAATATTGCTATTATGCGAAATAAAATGATGAATAACATGAAATGATAAATGACATGGGATGTTTTAGCTTTCTTTTCTTCTATGAGATGCAAGTATTAATGTGATGCAACTGTATTGCTTTCATATTTGATGGGATGATGAATTTTTGGTTCTTTTTGCTTTATGGAATGCAAACATTACTATGATGTAGATGACACTGAATGTTTTTTGTTTTTGTTTTTTTTTTTTTGCATAGGGACTTCAGGATTCTTGAGTGATCAATTCAAGTGTCCTATCGTGATGTACATTCGACTTAGTCTCCTATTTATTGAAAATGATTTTGTATTTTGAAAATTGATTTGATGTCTGATGCAATGACGATGAGTGCTTGGTTTGCTAGAAAGAAAGCAGTAAATGAACACTTGGCGTGCTGATGCGAAAATAATAAATGAACACTTGGCGCGCTGATTGGAAAACGGTAAATGAACACTTGGCGTGCTGAGAAAATGGTAAATGAACACTTGGCGTGCTGATTGGAAAACGGTAAATGAACACTTGGCGTGCTGATTGGAAAACGGTAAATGAACACTTGGCGTGCTGAGAAAATGGTAAATGAACACTTGTCGTGCTGAGAAAACGGTAAATGAACACTTGTCGTGCTGAGAAAACTGTAAATGAACACTTGGCGTGCTGAGTAAATGAACACTTGGCGTGTTGAGAAAACGGTAAATGAACACTTGGTGTGCTGATTCTTGGAACTAGGCATGAGGATTAACATCTTGTGTCCGTCCTCATTTTGCTTAGCAATGCAATGAATGACACATGTAATGAAAACATATGCCATGATTGATGTCTTGAATATTATGGAATGCTTTTGTTCTTTTGTATTTGCTTCTTCTTTGTAGTTTATGAAATGCAAATATCAACATGATGCTTTGATGTTTGAATGCAAGTGTATGCGGTGATTGATGCTTTGATGAATGGAATGCTCTTGTTCTAACTTCTGTTTGTTTCTTTTTTGCTTCTTCTATGAAATGCAAACATTAATATGATGCAATGCTCTGATGTTTGATGCAATGATTTCTGTTCTTTTTCTTTTATGGAAATGCTAACATTAATATGATGCCAATGCAATGAAAAGATTTCTGCTTTTTCTTCTTTACTATTTTCCTTTATGAAATGCAAGTATTAATATGGTGCAACTGACGTAGACCGTCTTGTTCTTTTCGCTATGTGATGAATGCATAAAATGTGAAGATGCAAATGTAATGCTTTGATGCATATGCCATAGTGAATAGATTGAAATGCCTAGATGCATGAGGTAAACATTTCTGTGATGATGAGATGCTAGACTTTGAATGCAAGGAATTGAGATGATTATTGACCATTCTATTGAAAAAAAATTGAATTTGATTCAAACTCTGTTGTTCTCAAGGTTTTTATTTACAAACAAACTCACTTGTTTTCTCTTTCCTTCCATGATGACTGAATTTTAGATATCACGTAAACAACTTGTGTTCTCTCTCTTTTTGAAGCATTGTCTAGTAAGCATGCATAGGAGTGCAAATGTGAATGAATAAGTCAGTTAACTTGGAATTGGTTTAGGGCATGGACTTTTATGGCAAGTGAAGGACTGACAGACATGGTTGTTGCCGAAGCTCATGAGGGATCAAGAGATACAAGATTGCCCCAATTCAGGTCTTTGATGAGTGAATAGCTCGCCCCTGTCTAGTGGTGACAACAACTAGGGGTGTAGAAGATGATGAATTGAGAACACTTCGGCTCTTGGGATGAAAGGTGGAATGAAAGAGATTTTGTTTCAACCCATAAAGTTTGATGTTGCCCCAGTCATAACAAGGACAAAGCTGCCCCAATTAGAATGACAAGGCCTTGTTTAGGATAGTGAGTTGAGAGATTGTCCAGGTGAGGTTTTATAGGAATGATTGAGGTGAAGGAATGGGAACACACTTGCCCCACTTTCGAATGACATTTCAAATGGTTTCTTTGAGTGAGGTTGTGAAAGGCGACAGAGTTATGGTGATGGTTATGAACTGAGGGTGATATATGAATGGGGTGGGAAATGAACAAACCTCCCCAAAGTTGAGTGGAGTGAGAGGTGAAGAGAATGCCCCCTAGTACACACTTTTGGTTATCTTTAAGAACAACTCAAATGCAATGAAATTTTTGACCTTTTAGTATGAGGAGAGGCTCCACTTGGTGACCACTAGACCTTATTTTAATGCAACATGAATGCATCTTGGAGTGCAAGTCCTTCTCTTTTTTTACCGACTTTCTTTTTTGATTGTTTGTTTTTTTCTTTTTGAGCAGCTTTCTTTTTTCTGCTTGTTTGTTTTTTCTTTTTGAGCAAACACGTCGTAAATAGATAAACTTATTTGTCCTAAGATTAAAACTTGAGAAAACGAAAGCAATTAGTCATTGATCGGAATGGGCTTTTTAGGGTTGTGATGTGGAGAAGGGGATGATTGAGCTTAATGAAGTGTTTGGGGTTGATGGGGAGGATGGGTCTTATTCGGTGTTGGCCGATGTTCAATGGTTTATGAAGGAAATGATTATTAGGTTTGATGAGGTGTTTGAAGGTTTTATGAAAGAAGAGATGGTTAAACCCAATGAATTGAGGGCTCTTTTTTGAAAGGGGAAATGATTGAACCCATTGAATTTGAGGGCCTTTTTGGAAGGGGAAATGATTTCTGAAGGAGAGCTCTTATGCTTCATGGCAAAATGTATTGACTCTTAATTTAGACTCCCTTTGTCTTCCCTTCTTTGTTTTGGGATTCTCCTTTTTGAAACTTTGTTATTCCCCTCCTTTTATGAATTTTCTTTCCTTTTGACTTGGGTGAAAATGATATACCATCTTTGATGTGGAATTAACCCTTGTCTAGGGTGATGGGGATATCTTGGGATTTTCTTGGCTTAAGATGGGTGACAAAGGGTATTTTTGTGATTTTGAATCTTTGGCTTAAGAGGGGTAGGAAGTGGACTTTCTGGGATTTTAGGTTTTTTGAGGGTATGGAGAGATGACCAAATTTCATTTCAAATACCGATTGCTTATTTCTGTAAGTCTTAAATTTAGGACGATACTTTATCTATCTTCATGTGTTTGCTCTTTTTTTCCCCTTTTTGTGCCCTAACTTTTGCCTGGACCGCTCTTTGCGAGTTTTCAATCCACCGGGCGCTCTTTTTTGCCTAGGCCTCCCTTTGCGGGTTTTCAACCTAGCGAGCTTATTTTATCTTTTTTATTTATTATATATTTTTTTAGAAAGACTTGCACTAAAGGAATATGATACTGACAAGGGACATTAGTGATCACAGAATTGCCCCAGCATGGAGGACTTAAAGTGTTAGCGAGAATGAACCAAAAAGTCAAGTTATGCACTGATGGGAGAGAATATGCGCTTTAGGGGTGGACGGGGCGGGATTAGACTTGGATGGGGAATGATGATAAATGAAGAAAATTGACTGACTCAAACAAGAGAAACTGCACATGGCATGCATACTTACTAGAAGAACGCTTCACAGAGAGTTAACATTGGTTAAAACATGATATAAATTTTTTTGATGAACTGTTTCAGTCTTTTATCATGGAATGGATGAGATGCAATGCTTTTTTTGACGGAAATACAAATGAGCTATTGATGTGAAAAACTGAGGGCCTTGGAACACCTTGAGTTTGCAAATGAGTGAGGGTAAACTTTTCAAAAAAGAAAGATTACTTTGCAAGAACATCTCGTCTCTCATCACAACATTTTTGTTGTATGCAATGCATGGATGAAAACATTATGATGTATACATGATGAAAATGAAATGCATGAAAGCATGTTCACTTGAAAAATGTGATTAT
Organism: Oxytropis ochrocephala; assembly: GCA_020916435.1. Taxonomy (NCBI): domain Eukaryota; kingdom Viridiplantae; phylum Streptophyta; class Magnoliopsida; order Fabales; family Fabaceae; genus Oxytropis; species Oxytropis ochrocephala. Next base: position 87,193,012 of record CM037093.1, on the reverse strand, counting down.
TCTAAAAGTTTTTTTCTTTTTGATGTTTTCTTTTTATGCAAGACGAAATATGAAATGCCAATGCATTTTTGGATGATGAATGATGCAAGAATGATGCTTCTTTTCAAAATGATTTTTATAGAGGCAAGACAAGATATGAAATGTCGATACCCCCTTTTCTTTTGAATGATGAAAGATGCAGAAATGATGCTTTTTTCCTAAATGATGATTTTTTTTAGAGGCAAGGCAAAGTATGAAATGCCAATGCCCCTTTCCTTTTTTGAAAGATGCATGTATGGAGGAATGATGTATTTGAACTAAAGTGATGAGGTTAATGAAATAATGCATGAATGCTACGTTTTGAATAAATTTAATGATGATTTTTGTTCATGATTATGAATGAGATGCTTTCTTGTTTTCATTTTTTTTTTTTGTGCAATGAAATGCATGATGCTCATAATGATTTTTTTTAGGAAAAAAAAATGCATGGAAAGACATGATTTTTTAGTGAATGGAATTGCATGCAAAATGAGAGGTTAATGTATTATTTTTCATGATGTGTGAAAAAGGAAAATAATAATGCATGAGACGCGCCCCTAATGAGACACGATTTTTTGGATCTTTCGAGAAAATTAGAGGACAAAGCCTTAGTGAATGGAAACACACACGTGCGGAGAATGCACTCTTGACAAACCTTAATGAGATAGAGAAAAAGGCATGTATGAATTTTATCGGGTTTTTGTTTTATGCAATGCAAATGATGTCTTTATATGAAAATGACGGCGATAATACAACTTGACATGCATGTGAAAAATAAGATGAAAACCTTTTTTCGAGTTTGGTGACTGAAATTTTGGGAACAGCACCTCATATAGCCCGGTAAAAGAAAAGACTATGATGATTTTTTTGAAAATTTTGCTTTTTGTAATGCAAGGATGTATGCAAATGATGATGATGCTCTATGGGCATGCAAGACAAATGAAAGAGTTTTTATTGGCAATGATTCAAGTTTTTTTTTTTGAAAAATGCGGGCCGTACGTGGCTTCATATGGACCTAGTAAGGGAAAGGCTACAACTGCAGCTCTTTCTCTCTCTTTTTTGAAAAGAGTGAACCACATGCTGCCCCGTACGGACCGACAAAAGAAAGGCTACGACGACAGCTCTTTCTCTATTTTTTTGAAAAATCTCCTTCTCCTTTTTGAAAACATGCCTAGATTACAATGCAACACACAATTTGGTATGCCCCTTGTGTCCTACGAAGGGTGGGAATCCTAGGGTCTAAAGTCGACGAAAAGGGTAATCCTCCCATGTAGGTTCTGCTCACTTCCTCACCAGGTTACCAGAGCTAATTCTCTCTCACAATAGCACCCACAACGATGGAACGCCATCTGGTGTGAGGCATCATGAAAGAGCATACTCTGGCTGAAACTTTCGTGAGAGTCAGAAGGACAACAGTCCAATTGCCAGTCACTACTCGTTTCCACTCTCCTAAGTTTCGTCAGACCTTGGGTTTTAGGCCCCTCTCAAAGCATAGAAAGCATAAGGTGTGAGTGTGTGTATCGAGGGCATACCACTTAAAGCTACCCAACACATATCACCCCACCTGCAAATGGAAACCAAGAACAGTCCAGACAAAAAGCTAGCAATAACATGTTGTCTATCCTAAGGTTTAATATCAAATAAGCTAGCCTAGGGTTTCGAGCACAATCAAGTGTATTGCTTACCTCAAGGAAAGGAGCCGAGAAGAGGGGATCATGATAGAATTGGGGAGAAATGCATGAGGGTACTAAGCACATAAGCAAAGAGGAGGAAAGAAAAACAAACATGGAAGAAGAGAAAACAAATGCACATGCATACAACATGATAAGAAAGAAAAGGAAACCGAAAGAGATAGAAGCAAACAAGGTATCCAAATCAAATCGATAGCACATTAAACCACACATTTAATTAGTTAGGCTTGACCCACTTAAAAAAAGGAAAAGTCCCCAGTGAAGTCGCCAACTGTTGCACCCCGAAAAATCCGGTTTGAGTTTCTCGATGTACAACGTGGAAAGATTTTGAAGCCGCCACCAATATTTTAATTTTAAGACCAAAACATTGAAAAAAGGTCTTTTGAACAAGGCAGATGGTCTTTTGAAAACTAGAGATGTAGGTTCGGGGGTCGATTACGTGCGAGGAAGGTACTAGCACCGCACACGTCCTCTCTACCGAGAGGGAACCTTTAATTAAGTGTGTGGTTTTAACGTTTGATTTGAAAAATACCTTTAATTTTATTTTTGGCGCTTGACGAGAGTTGGCCTCTCGCTCCTACGTATCTCCTAGTGCGATGGATAATTCAAAGCTACGTAGTTCTTGTTTGTCCTGAAAAAGGTTTTTGTTTTTTATCTTGTTTAATTATGAAAATCGAGCTTTCATGATGATCAATTGAGCAAAGGCTCCAAGTGACCACCATTAGCACTCCATTGTTAATAATCATGCAAGCAAAGGCTTCGCAAGACTACTAACAAAGTTTTTGATTTAGTGAAAATCTTTAGGAAAATTAGGCATTCACGGTGATCAATCGAGCAAAGGCTCCAAGTGATCACCACTAGTACCTCATTGTTAATAATCATGCAAGCAAAGGCTTCACAAGACTGCTAACAACGTTTGATTTTAGAATAGGTATTCTAGGGTTCTTGAGTTGTACAACTCATTCGTCTTAGGGCACTGATTAAGCTAGTTGTACAACCGGCCTAATTCCCTATTTATATTTTAGGAGAAAATATTTATTTATAAGTTTCTGTTTAAGAGCAAGTGTTTTTTTGAGCATTAAGTAAAAACGAGAAAATGGGTGAAATAGTAAAAAGGGGTGTAACTAATTACAAAGGGGATAGCATAAATAGATGGTGCACTGGGTAAAGCCCAACTCATTTTTTTGTTGGGGGGCTGGCTTGTAGAAAAAAAAGTGAAAGTGGGCTTGGGGGTATGCTAATTAAATAGAGGGTGTTCAAAGATTAAACTACATTAGGCCCCCTTTTTTTTAAAAAAAAAAAGGATTAAACTGGATTAAAGACAAACACACACATCATATGAAACAAACATGTTTATTTTACTGAACCCTAATCTTGTTTCATTCTCCAGCCTGCGCCGCTCCTATTTTCATGAGAGAGAGATAGAGAGAGAGAAGCTACGCTGAGAGAGAGGGAAGCCACGCTGAGAGAGAGGGAGCCACCGAGAGAGAGAGAGAGGCGCTTGGGAGAACGAGCAGCGATGATGCACCGGAGATGGTGGTGGTGGTGATGTCGTCGTTGTAGCCCTCGCCGGAGGCCACGGCGGCGGTGACGGCGGCGAGTTCGCCATGGTGACGGGTAAGCTTCCTCTTCTCTTTTCCTCTGTTCTCTGTTTGTCATACCTCCCATCTTCTTATTCCTTGTTTGATTTGTTTTTGTTGGATCCATGAGTTTAACTTAGAAATTGGAAAATGGGGTTTCGTTTGAGGGTTGAGGTTGGGATCCGCCATTGATGAGTTGGGTTGTGTTGTATGGTTGGGTTTTTGTTTTGTGTCTGTTTCTGTGTATTTTTGTTTGTATGTTTGTGTTTGTGTATATTTCTATGTGTCTGTGTTTGCGTGTGTTTGTGTGTGTCTCTGTGTGTTTGTGTGTTTGTGTTTTTGTTTGTGTGTGTGTGTGTGTGTTTCTGTTTGTGTTTGTGTGTGTGTGTGTGTGTGTGTTTCTGCTTCAATCTCCTCCTTTTTTTGTGGTCTCTGTTAGCCTTTTTTTCTATAATATCCGTTCTCCTCCCCCTCAATGTATCTGCGGTGCCTGAATTTATAGTGGGGTTTTTGTGGTGTAGGTGAGTGTGCTGAGCAGGATATCAAAACTCATGGGAGACAATTTCTGAAGAGCAAAACAAAACACCAAGAGGTGGTGGTGGTGCTGCAGCTTTGTTTGTATAAATCAGGAAAAATCCAAAGAGACAAGAAGAAGGGGGTTGAGCTTGGAGCTCAAAATAACCATATGCCATCTGCACAGCAACGTCCTTGCTGCTCTCCCCACTTTGTTTGTTTGACTTCTTTTATTATTTCTTATTTTATGTGTAGTTATTTGATTCTCTTTTTTGTAACAATGGGGACAGACTTAAATAAATATATTGTATTTGATTACTTGGTGATGTCTCCTATTTTGGTAACTACTAATAACAACTAAATACCACTAACATAAATAACGAAACCATTACGCCATAAGCGACGACGCAGACGAGCGCCGCGCGCACACAAGAATCAAAACACGCGCACGGATAGAAATAATACGCGCAACAACGAGAATAAGTACAAGTACACGATTTGAAATGAATATGCGCGCACGGTGAGAATAAGAAATGCTAGATTGATAACGAACGCAACTTGAACACATTTGTGCAGCTGAGACCTACAAAACGAGGCACATATTTTGGGGTTTTCCGAAAACGAGAAAAATACTTATTAAAATTGGGTATTTACAAAAATACAATTTTATTTGATTTTCAACTAGTCGGACAAAATTGGGGTATGACACAACCTAACTTAGAAGTTTCTACAAACCTAGAAGAGTCTACCACTACTACACCTGATGCACCTCATCAAGAGGATGGAGGAACACCAGATGCAGAACAAATGGAGCAACAGTTTGAAGGTCAAGTTCCTCAAGATGAGGAACCTGCAGAACAAGTTAATGATCCTACTCAACAAGTCCTACCTAGAGCACAAAGGCAAAGAAGGCTTCCTAGAAACTTAACTGACTATGAGCTAGTCACTGATGGTGAAGTAAATGAGGAAGGTGATCTCATTCACTATGCCATGGTAGCTGGGGCTGAACCTATCAATTACATAGAGGCAGTAAAAGATAAAAATTGGAAGCAAGCTATGATTAAAGAGTTACAGTCTATTGAGAAAAATAATACCTGGTCTCTAGTACAGCTACCTAAAGGTAAGAAACCTATTAGTTTAATTTACAAATTAGAAGCACTTAAGAGTCAAATAAGTCCAAAAATACAAAAATAAATAATACTAAAAATACAAAAAATAACAAATCCGAAAATAAAATAGTAAGCAGCAATTTAGGGTTTCCAGGCAGCATTCCAAGCTGCTGCAGCTGCTGTTGGGCCTGGGTTCCAACCTGAAATAGGGTCAAAGCCTGGTTAAAAATAATAAATGCATTAACCTAGTTTAATACTATAAATAAACAGTCAATCAACAGTCAAAGAAAAAAAAACAAGGCAGGAAACCACTGCTAAAATCACCCAAAAAAAGGATTAGGGTTTCACATCGAAACCCTAATCACAAAAAAAAACAGAGTTTTTTTTCAAGATCTGAGATCTGAGAAAGAGTTGGGGTAGAAGCAGTAGCTGTCAAGGGTTCAAAGAAGCAGATACACAAGTACAAAAATCACAAACAGCAATACTAGGAGCCACAAACAGAAGCTGGAGTGGAGGTTAGTTCTCTTAGTCTTATTTTAATTGTTTTCCTGATGAAATATATGTATAAACACAATCGTAATATAAACAAGATCAAAATCAACATATCAGTTTTGAAATAGGAAAACACCATCGCACGATTAGTATAAAAGCAGATTAGTAAAATGGATTAGAGGCTAGCTGGACCTATTTTTGTGTAAAATAAATCTTGAGGAGCACAAAAACAAACACAAACACAAACACATTAGAACCGAAAAATGCAAGAAAAAATAATCATAACTATAGAAGAGAGAGACAAAATCAGAATAGGTTGAAATAAAAACATTACAATGTCCAGTACCATCACAAGTCAGAACAAATAATAGGATAGAAGGAGAAGAAGAACACTTAAAAAATAGACAAACAGAACCTAAAGAGAAACGAAACAAGGCAAAGAAACTGACCTAGGTGGACTCGTCGGAGCTCCGGTCACCCTCTCCGGTGAGAGCTCTGGCGAAGCTTACCCAAAACGGACCAAACCCAGTAAAAAAAAACACCACGAAACCGATGTCCTTCACCGCGCCGTCGTCTTCAAACCGAGCCCTCACCGAAATCGAACACAACACCACCCTCGCCGTCGTCACCCCTGCCGTCCTTCCCTCTCTCTCATCGCGAACCCACCTCCAAGGAAACCGGCGCAAACCTCGCCGGATTTCCTCTCTCTCTCGCGTGGGAACCGGCGGAATTCTCGCCGGTGGTCTCTCTCTCTCTCTCTGCGCGGCGCCGAGAAAAGGGGAGGAAGGAGAGTTTGTTTTTAGGGTTTCTGTTTTAAGCTTATATAGTGTCTCTGTTTTTTTCATTTTTTTTAAAATGTGCAGAACTCTATTCACGCCCCTTTCAATTCACGCGCGTGCCTCCCCCCACTTAAGCCCAGTTTCGCATACTGGGCCCTCCTATGCGAACTGGGCTTTCCTTTTTGCACCTCCAATTAATTATGCAACCCCATGCGACTAATAAAACCTCAATTTACTATTTTCACCCCCTGTTTCACTTTTTAATTCTTTTCCAACGCAAACATAAATAATTTTTCCTCGCGAAATTAAATAAACGGCTAAGTCGGTTGTACAACCGGGCTAGTCATTATTTTAGGGCCAATGAGCTCTACAGTTCAGTAACCCTACAAACCTAACAAATACGAATAAACTATTTTTCTAAAAAATAAACGGCTAAGTCGGTTGTACAACCGGGTTAGTCATTATTTTAGGGCCAATGAGCTGTACAGTTCAGTAACCCTACAAACTTAATAAATACGAGTAAACCATTTTCCTAAAAAATAGGGGATTAAGTCGGTTGTACAACCGGGTTAGTCAAATGTTCTAGAACTAATGAGTCAGATGCAGTTCGAGAGTTCTAGAATACCTATTCTAAAACAGACCCACCTCACACCAAACCACTTTCTTTCAAAAAACTCTAAAATTATTTTCAAAAAGTAGGGGACTAAGTCGGTTGTGCAATCGGGTTAGTCAGCGTCCTCGGAATCAGTGAGCTGTACAGTTCAAGGAATCTTAGGATCCCTACACTAAAAAACACCAACCCACAAACTTTTTTCGGGAAGAACTACGTAGCTTTGATTCCTCCATTGCATCTGGAGATACGTAGGAGCAAGACTCAACTCTTGTCAAGCACTAAAAATCAAAAACTTAAATAAGTCTTTTCTTTACAAATAAAAGGGTAATAATTAAATAAATCTTAATTAATTAGACAATGGATGTCGTGGGGTGCTACTACCTTCCCCACACATAACGACTCCCGAACCCTAACAATGCCTTACCCCAAACATAAAGGGATTTTCCGAATTTGCCCTTAAACTAAAATTTGGTGGCGGCTTCCTTTCGAACTTTCGAAGAATCCTTTCCCGGATTTTTCGGTCGCTACAGCTGGCGACTCCACTAGGGACTTATTTATTTTTAGAGAGTCAAAACCTAGTCTAATTAATTTAGGATTAATTCAATTTTTACCCTTTATTTATTTATTTGCTTTTGCATAATTACGTTATTTATTTGTGTAAACCCTAGGGTAGAAAACGATATTTGTATATATGTTTGTTTGTCTGTTTGCAGCTTTTGGGTTTTTTTTTTTTTTAATTGCTCCTACACACACTTCACTTCTACACTTCACACACGTGAGAAAAGTCCTCTACCCGGACTCGAGCATAAATCTAAGTTAGAACGAGATTGCGTAGTGATGGCCTGCGGGACGTACGTCTCGTTGGGTGGTCACGAAAATCTCACCTAGAGTTTGATTCCTTTTGAGGATGCTATCCCTTCTAATAGCTTGCCTATTGTTGGGGTCAGTGTTCTTGACTGGGGTCCTTGGCTCTAGGAACCATGTGTAGGATTCTTTAGAACCGCCCTTGTGAGGTTCACTATAAATAAAACTTTAGACCCACTCCATAAGATACCTTCCTAGGTTCACAAAGGAGCTTAACACCCTCGCATTCAAAACAAACATTAGTGCATACCGTCTTTTACAAACACAAAAATCAAAAAAAAATCAAATCAAAAAAACAAGAAAATCAAAATTGTTATTTCCGCAAAGCTTTTTTAGAAAGTATATGACATGCATTTTTCCTTTTTCTTGCATTACAAAAATATTGAAACAAACGTTTTATATTACACGCATTTTTCCTTTTTTTGCATTACAAAAATATTGAAATAAGCGTCAGGGAGTCAAAAGTTTTATTTTGGAGAGAAGCCATGCATGCTAAAGTCAAAATCAAATTTTGTTCTTTACTCTCCAAATGAAAGTTTATAACTCCCCAACGTGATAAAATCAAATCATATGTTATCATCTCATACATCTCATACACATACATTTCATGCGCATACATTACCATTTCATTTACATTCATACTAATTTCATACTAACATCATGCATTGAAAAAAACAGAAAAAAGGCAAGCTGGTTCATCAACATTGTTACTGGATTCGCTCTCAAGCAAGGAACATGGCCGAAAACCAAGACAATCAGGTGTTGAAGGATGAGATTGAGAAGCTGAAGGAACAAATGAAGGACATGCTGGGTTTGAAGGATCAGATGGCTGAGGTTTTGAAGCTTCTCACCGAGAAGAATGCGGGCAAAAACATCTCGATGGGGTGCACCAATGATCGGAGCACGAATGTACCTCGTCCTCACAACTCTCAAGACACACAATGGCCTCGCTGTGGTCTGCCACTGGATTACACACCTCCAACCGAGGGTGCTATTTTTGAAGAGGATACTTCTGGGGTTGTTGCGCAGAATCAAGGTAGAACAGTAGGAAACAATGTTGGTGACGAGATAGAACAAATTCAACACCAAACTCCTGGCATCACCCTAGGGCTTTCCCGGGTTCTCGAACCTGGCTTCGAAAATCATACTCTCCCAGCGCCTCGTCCGTACCATAATATGAACAGGCTTCCTCATGGTTACCAAGTTGAAGATCCTCAGGCTGAAAATAAGCTACAAATACTAGAGGAGCGCCTAAGAGCTGTGGAAGGATCCAATGTAGGAGTGAAGGACGCGTATGACCTATGCCTCGTCCCCAACGTGGTCATCCCTCACAAATTCAAAGTGCCAGATTTTGACAAGTATCAGGGGGCAACATGTCCTCTTAGCCATTTGACCATGTACTGCAGGAAGATGGCTCAATTTGTGCACAACGACCAACTCCTGATTCACTACTTCCAAGATAGCCTAACTGGGGCAGCATCGAGCTGGTATATGCAATTGGAGCGCACTCGTATCCGGTGTTGGAAAGACCTAGCCGAAGCTTTCGTAAAGCAGTATAAGTATAACATTGATATGGCTCCTGACAGAACACAACTTCAAAGTATGACCAAAAAAGACAATGAGTCCTTCAAGGAGTATGCTCATCGCTGGAGAGGGTTAGCCGCACAGGTAGCACCACCTCTATTAGAAAAAGAAATGGTTGCCATGTTCATGGAAACTCTTCCATCGCCCTACTTTGACAAATTGATAGGGAGAGTATCCTCAAACTTCTCAGACATGGTCACCATAGGAGAAAGAATAGAAAGTGCAATAAAGAAGGGGAAGATCACTCATAATTCTGATGGACCTCCTACAACTTTCGATGAAGAAGGGAGAAATCAACGCTCTAGATAAAGGAAAATCACACCATCATCAAGGGTCATCCCAATACGACCCCATCCCCGTGTCATACACGACGACTGCGCGCACCAACTTGTCACCACGATTTGATTTCTCCCGTCCGAATGAGACCGATTCAGCCTCCATTCCCAAGATGGTACGACCCAAAAGCCAAATGTGAATTCCATGTTTGAGGCGATGAGCCACTCGGCCAAAAAGTGTTATCCCTTAAAGCGCCTCGTTCAAGGCCTCATTGATACAAAGCAAATGAACTTCAAAGAAAATGACGATGGATCAATTAGTGGTTGATCAAGGTACCGAAGACAACACCGCCAACTTAGTGTGTCTTTGTCCCGAAGAGTTCAAGAACTAAGAGATTGTTGATTTGTCTTGTGTTTTTTGATTCAAAATTAAGTTTCTGTAATGCAAATCCTATGGCTCTGCCTGGGGCCTTAGGACATCTCAATAAGAGACACGCATGTTTCATTCAAAGATCATTATTAATAAAATAACATTTTGAATTCTCTAGCAAACTTCTTTCTTCCTTTCTCATTCATTCGCTTCGCTTTCTTTTCTATCCCCTCTCACCTTCAACTAATGCAGATAAAAAGATTTTCTTGAAAATAACAACGTCGGCAACTCATATCACAACCTTGATCACTCCATTAATCAAACTGAGGAAATATGGAGTATAACTGGGGGGGTCCCCATAAGAATTCAACAAGAATCAACTGAAACAACTAACTTGGGCACAGAAGAAGACAAAAAAAAAGAGTACAACAATTAAGGACAACAAACAAAGAAAACTCACTCGAATCTTGTCTGATTGAGTTGACATCACGGCATGGATACATCAAGTCGTAAGAGACTATTAAACACTCACCGGTGTAACAAGATCTTTGATTGCTAAAGTTCATAAAAATTTTAGTCAGCCGTTACGATCTTCCAAAAAACATCATGGTGGCAGAGCTGTTTGGAGACCTCAGGTCGTGCTCATAGCCTCTCTCCATACCACCCAAAGATGAATGGGGCAATTGCAGCAACAAACAAAAAATATCAAAGAGATCCCGCAGAATGCGGCAAACATTCTCTTGGACCTCTCAGGGAAGTCAAGCCTCTAGAGGGGCAACCCCACACAATGAGAGTAGTACTTCCATTAAAGCAAAATGTTTGCCCTATGTCATGACCAATTGTATCAGACAAGAACAAAGAAAGATTAGTAGAAGAAGGCCTTTCTTCGACAATTCAAGAAAGGGACCTGGTGCCCAAGAAAATCTCAAAAGGATTCTCGAGCTCGAATTATGAAGAACCTTACGTGGTGAAGAAATCGTTCTCTGGAAGAACCTTAATTCTGACAATGGTGAAGACCTCCCACTCCCAATCAACTCAGATGCGGCAAAAAAAAATACTATGCCTGAAAGAAATGATATAGAAAAAAGAGAAAATGAGCCAAGCAAGAATAAGCTCGCTAGGTCGAAAACCCGAAAGGGCGGCCTAGGCAAAAGTTAGAGCAACCCGGTGGATCGAGAACCCAAAAGGGCGATCCAGGCAAAAATTAGGGTCAAGAAGTTGGACTAAAATATTGAGGCAAGCAACACTTCCGGAAGTCAGATAATGAGCGATCAAGGTTGTAGTATGGGTGACTGACAGCGTTATCTCAAGGACACTAGCTATCAAAGAATCTGCTTAGCATTTCAGCTTTTCTTTTCCTTTCATTACTGATGTAATCTCTAGTCGGTGTGCCTTCCGCATACCCGGCTTCCAATATGAAATATCAAACACTTTCCCTTCTCTTTTATTCTCCCTCGTTTTCGAAATGGTGTTTTATGATAAATGATACTGAATTGTGAAACATGCGGCATATCATAAGCATTACGACCGTTACGAAATTTTCGGAAATCATAGAAAGGACGTAATCTCTCATCACAGGAAATGAACAAATGCACTTAAGGTCACTTCAAATGAATCATCAAATCACCAAAGATGTCGATCCAAAGAATACAAATACACAAGAAGGCTTCATCTCTCACACCTAAGTTCCACGAGTCGATGAAACCAGTCAAAAAAGAATGTCAAAAAAAAAAAAAAAGAATGCCGAAAAGAATCAAAAGGCAAAAGAAAGGAAAAGCAAAAGAGAAGTGTCATCCCGCATTTCATCATCCCACATGTCAATCATTACATGTGCATACATCACATACAAGCATATCAAATTCATTGCATTATTAAATACGCCAAATGGAGATTACCTTTTTTGAATGCACTTATTAAGTGTTCAGATTGACACGCTAAGTGTCGACCCCTATATTTTGTTCCTCTAATATCAGCGCTTTAAGCGTTGATCTCATATCATATCACGATCACACGGTTGATCCTTGGACCCCGAGTGGTCCTTCAGAGCACTACGCTCCTTCAGTGCCCTAAGTGGCCCAGGTCGCAAACGTCGTAGTCGAGCCCGACGGACCTTCCAGACCTCGCGTGGTCCTTCAGACTAGCTGTGTCAGCCTAAGACATGGTGGACGTCCTCTATTGGTCAACACATCAGTTCCGGATCTGATCTTGACCCCTGGCCGCTCGAATCTAAAGGCCCCTCAGATCGTTTTACTAGTACCGCAGCTAGTAGCGCTCCTTCAGACCACGATGGTCCTCTATTAAGGCCTAGGCAGCCTTCCAGACCTTGAGTGGTCCTTCAGAGCCTTAGTGCTCCTTCAGACCCTGAGTGGTCCTTCAGAGCCTTAGTGCTCCTTCAGGTCTTTGACGACCCTTCATTTAATTTCCGGTTAACGCACCGAGTGTTAACCATTCCTTCTTCCTCTTAAAACTTTCTTGCTTCTCCATTAAACGGACAAAATTAGCGTCTATCTTATCTTTATTCCTATTTCTACTACGAAAGTTCTAGAGCTCAGCACTTTCTAGTAAAATATTAATAAAGAGGGGCAGTTGTTATACCCCAATTTTGTCCGTCTTCTTTTTCTGGCTTTATTGTCTATTTTTATTAGGGGTGTGTTTCGGAGTCGCATGATTACGAGAATTGTTAGTGTAGAGTCTCGGTTACCAACCCAAACCAATTCCATCCACTCCGTTCAACTAAATCGAAATGTCGTTTAAATTAGGCACGCGCGCGAATGATCGATCTTTCCGTGCGTTCTTCAGTTTAATATCCGTATTCGAGTTTAGTCGTACGTGAACAGGTCCACATAAAGCCATTTTTCTCAAAATATTGTTTAAATTCAGGCTTAATAATGTGATTCCGAGTTAATTTTGGGGTTTTTTTTTAACGCGCCCATTTCTTTTATTTTTGGTCTCGTTTTAGCGCAGTTGTCTGGTCTGGCCCGTTCTCGTCTTTTTATTTGGCCGGACTCCTTTTCCTTATTGTTATTTTTATTTTGTTTATTTAATTTATTTAAAAGCACTATAACAGTTCAAAAATGTTAAAAAATTTTATTTATTTTAATTTACAGTTTAAAAGTGTTTAAGAGTCCAAAAATATCAAAAATAATTCTACTTAGTTTAATTTACAAATTAGAAGCACTTAAGAGTCAAATAAGTCCAAAAATACAAAAATAAATAATACTAAAAATACAAAAAATAACAAATCCGAAAATAAAATAGTAAAGCGGCAATTTAGGGTTTCAGCAAACATTTCAAGTCACTTTGCAAATCTTTTTTTGGGCACAGGTTCCAACTTTGAAATAGGGTCAAAGCCTGGTTAAAAATAATAAATGCATTAACCTAGATTAATACTATAAATAAACAGTCAATCAGCAGTCAAAGAAAAAAAAAACAAGGCAGGAAACCACTGCTAAAATCACCCAAAAATAGGATTAGGGTTTCACATCGAAACCCTAATCACAAAAAAAAACAGTTTTTTTTCAAGATCTGAGATCTGAGAAAAAGAGTTGGGGTAGAAGCAGTAGCTGTCAAGGGTTCAAAGAAGCAGATACACAAGTACAAAAATCACAAACAGCAATACTAGGAGCCACAAACAGAAGCTGGAGTGGAGGTTAGTTCTCTTAGTCTTATTTTAATTGTTTTCCTGATGAAATATATGTATAAACACAATCGTAATATAAACAAGATCAAAATCAACATATCAGTTTTGAAATAGGAAAACACCATCGCACGATTAGTATAAAAGCAGATTAGTAAAATGGATTAGAGGCTAGCTGGACCTATTTTTGTGTAAAATAAATCTTGAGGAGCACAAAAACAAACACAAACACATTAGAACCGAAAAATGCAAGAAAAAATAATCATAACTATAGAAGAGAGAGACAGAATTAGAATAGGTTGAAATAAGAACATTACAATGTCCAGTACCATCACAAGTCAGAACAAATAATAGGATAGAAGGAGAAGAAGAACACTTAAAAAATAGACAAACAACACCTAAAGAGAAACGAAACAAGGCAAAGAAACTGACCTAGGTGGACTCGTCGGAGCTCCGGTCACCCTCTCCGGTGAGAGCTCTGGCGAAGCTTACCCAAAACGGACCAAACCCAGTAAAAAAAAAACACCACAAAACCGATGTCCTTCACCGCGCCGTCGTCTTCAAACCGAGCCCTCACCTAAATCGAACACAACACCACCCTCGCCGTCGTCACCTCTGTCGTCCTTCCCTCTCTCTCATCGCGAACCCACCTCCATGGAAACCGGCGCAAACCTCGCCGGATTTCCTCTCTCTCGCGCGTGGGAACCGGCAGAATTCTCGCCGGTGGTCTCTCTCTCTCTCTCTCTGCGGCGCGCGAAGAAAAGGGGAGGAAGGAGAGTTTGTTTTTAGGGTTTCTGTTTTAAGCTTATATAGTGTCTCTGTTTTTTTCATTTTTTTTAAAATGTGCAGAACTCTATTCACACCCCTTTCAATTCACGCGCGTGCCTCCCCCAACTTAAGCCCAGTTTCGCATACTGGGCCCTCCTATGCGAACTGGGCTTTCCTTTTTGCACCTCCAATTAATTATGCAACCCCATGCGACTAATAAAACCTCAATTTACTATTTTCACCCCCTGTTTCACTTTTTAATTCTTTTCCAACGCAAACATAAATAATTTTTCCTCGCGAAATTAAATAAACGGCTAAGTCGGTTGTACAACCGGGCTAGTCATTATTTTAGGGCCAATGAGATGTATAGTTGAGTAACCTACAAACCTAACAAATACGAATAAACTATTTTTCTAAAAAATAAACGGCTAAGTCGGTTGTACAACCGGGTTAGTCATTATTTTAGGACAATGAGTCTGCATATGATTCGGAACCCTACAAACTTAATAAATACGAGTAAACCATTTTCCTAAAAAATAGGGGATTAAGTCGGTTGTACAACCGGGTTAGTCAGCGTTCTAGAACTAATGAGCTGTACAGTTCAGGAGTTCTAGAATACCTATTCTAAAACAGACCTACCTCACACCAAACCACTTTCTTTCAAAAAACTCTAAAATTATTTTCAAAAAGTAGGGGACTAAGTCGGTTGTGCAATCGGGTTAGTCAGCGTCCTCGGAATCAGTGAGCTGTACAGTTCAAGGAATCTTAGGATCCCTACACTATAAAACACCAACCCACAAACTTTTTTCGGGAAGAACTACGTAGCTTTGATTCCTCCATTGCATCTGGAGGTACGTAGGAGGAAGACTCAACTCTTGTCAAGCACTAAAAACCAAAAACTTAAATAAGTCTTTTCTTTACAAATAAAAGGGTAATAATTAAATAAATCTTAATTAATTAGACAATGGATGTCGTGGGGTGCTAATACCTTCCCCACACATAACGACTCCCGAACCCTAACAATGCCTTACCCTAAACATAAAGGGATTTTCCGAATTTGCCCTTAGACTAAAATTTGGTGGCGGCTTCCTTTCGAACTTTCGAAGAATCCTTTCCCGGATTTTTCGGTCGCTACAAAAAGCTACTCCTTAGAGGCTTGTTCTAAGGTGTTCTATTAATAGTGGCTATCCCAGAGGCTTGTTCTGGAGGTTTAGTTCTCTCTAACCTAAGCTAACTCTAAGTGGTTTCACTAAACCAACTTAGGGTTTTCTAGATTAAGGGGGGTGTTGAAATTCTAATCCTTTCAAACCCTAAATTGCTACCCTTAAGTAAATAGGCTAAGCAAGAAAAAAAATATAGTCGTTATAACAAAACAGCCAAATGCCAAAAGTTAGTTACATTCAGTTTTGAATTAGTTGGAGTTGTTAGTAACTAACTTAACAAACTCTCAACTATCTAGTCTACATTGTATATATAGTTCCTATGTACATAATAAACACATAGAATTAATAAAGAGTTTTTTAGTTCAGAGTTTACATTCAAGTGCAAAAATTCTATATTCTACAACTCCCTGTTACATATCCTTAGGATCACAACTTCAATTCTTGAGTGCTGGGTTTGAATCAATTAAGGGAATTGAGTACCTCGCAAAGGAAGAAGAAGAAGAGTTAGTGTCAATTCAAGGGTGAATTGTCAATAACAGTGAAAGAAAGGAAAACAGAGAGTGAAAGGAAGGTTTTACCTTTCTGCGTTTCTTCTTGTGTTGTTCATAGTGTGAACAGTGCAAGATTCAGTTGTAACAGTGTTTACCCAGAACAAACAGTACAAAGAGGTTAGGGTTTGTATTTCTGGGCAAACCAGTAAAGGGAAACAAAGCAGAGAGTGAAGGAATTCGTCACCTTCATTCAAGAGTCTTTGTTGAAGGGTGATTTCACAAGGTGAAATCACAAGGTGTTAATTTCAACTCAGCATCAGTGCATGCAAGTTCAGAATAACAGAGATTAGATACGATTCTGAGCATCAAACATAAACAAAACAGAAATCAACCTTGGATCTAAGTGTTTTACCTTTGCGAAGTAGTGCGAAGTGAAACCCTAGCTCCAAACACCTGAAATTGCAGAGAAGAACAAAGTAGGGTTTCTAATTTGGGAAAAAACCTAAACAGAAACCTTGAAGGTGTTAATCACAAGATTCATACCTGTGTGAGTGTGTTTGAAGTGTTTCAAACACACGATAGCAGTTCAAGCAAGCAACGAAAGGAAGAACAGTGAGTTTGGTCTCCGATCGTTGGTTCAGCTTTGCAAACAGGTGGTTTGCAAGATACATCATCACCAATATCATCATCGGACAGAAACGAAGAGGTTCACCACTTCAATCACTCAGATTGAGTGAGAATAGTGAAACCCTAGGTTTCAGTTGCAGAGAAAGAGAGAGAAGAGAGAAGGTGAAGAGAGAAGGAGTTCAGAAGAAAGAACGAGAAATCTCAGCCGGTTGAGACATAGAGAGTAAGGCAACAGAGTGGGCCGGGACAATAGTAAGTGGGCTGTGTGTTATTCACACCTCCCGCACTTTACTAATACAACACCTGCACAAAGAGAGCAAAATTTAACAAAATCTTGCTACGCTTGGCTTGTTGAAAATTTCACAGGTGATGTTAACGAAACAGAGCTGGCTTGTGCAAAGACGTGGAAGTGTGTTGTTCCAACAAAAGCAGTGTCGCTAGTGTGGAGGTTGATGCTGAACCGGTTGCCAACTAGGGATGAGTTAAAGCGGAGAGGCGTGGTGGAATCGGTCCGGGACGTTTGCTACGTGTTATGCTTTTGCGTGGAAGAAAATGTTGAGCACCTATTCTTTTCTTGTAACAAGGCGCAGGATGTATGAGTGGCTGGACATCCACAACAACTGCAGCTTAATCAACAACCAGCTTCACATTTTATTAATTTTGGAAGGATGATGAAAGGAAAGCGAATGAAGGCGTTGAAACATTTGGTGTGGATGGATCGCTACGTTGTGGGGTATTCGGAGTGCCAGAAACAAACTGATTTTTGAGCAAATGTAAAAAGTATTGTAAACTATATAAAGTATATATCTTGGGGGTGGTTCATTGCTAGGAAGGGTAGGAGGAGAACAAAGTTTAAATATGAGGATTGGCTTGGAGTATTTAGTTTTTTGTTTTGCTGAATTAAGGAGGTTAGATGCTGCTGATTATGTGTTCATGGGCTCTCTCACATGGAAATCACCTTGTTTGATTACTGGTTACATGATGATGATGATAGTGTACTCAGATTGTGAATGCTGAAATTCTGAGTAAAGAGTTTTAATGGTGATATATATAATTGGAGATGGAGTTGTGTGTGAAGAGAAGAAGAAGATGCTGCTAAAATGCTGCTGCGGTGGAAGTTTTATCTTTCATTCATGTGTTGATGACTTGATTGATGTGTGCTATTCGACTTTGCCTTGAAAATCTGATTCTAATGTAACACGCCAATAATCCCGAGGAATCAAAGGTTGTCCAAACCCTAGCTAACACACACGGCCAACTCCATTTTAACATGGTTAACAATTACTTGTGTGGATTAAATCAATGATTTTGGGATCCTCAAAAGTGCAATTAATTAAAATATATATTGACAGAAATATGATGACTAAAATCACCAAAAATAAAAAAGATGGTCGACCAAACCAAATTGTTATTTAAAATGTGTTGGTTAAGTTGTGGGTAATATTAATATAATACCAGATGTAGTCAATTGTTCATTAGCTGCTTGATTTATTCATGCATTAGCTTTCTCTAGGCCATAATAAGTAGATGGTAGCTCAAATGGCCATTTAAACGCTTGTGGTGGTTGGAAAGGTTAATCAAAATGATGACTTAGTTTCTAATCCTTTTATTTCCTCTCAATTATTTTTTGTAAAAATATCACTATCATTTGTGTCCCAAATCTTATGAACATTGTCCCACTAATTAAACTATATATTAAACTTAAACATCACTAAATGAAACAAAAATGAACAATTTATATATTTTTTAGAATAGGTCTAAATACTAATTAGGAATATATTAGTTAGTTATTGTCACAAAAAAAAAGTATTAGATTAGTTATACAATAAGCTAATTTCGTTTTGAATTCTTTTAATTAGTAAACACCAAATTTAGTTTTCTGAATTTATACTCTTTCTCCTACTTTTTTTTTGACAAAAAAACACCTCATTTATTGAACTAAATTGAGCAAGTCAGACAAACAAGCTTGAGAAATACAACTAGGGGTTTCTTCAAGCCAAATCAAATTAGACTTGGTCACTAGAGAACATAAAAATAGTAATTAAAGTTTGTGAAATAAGCTTATATTAGTCTCAAAAGTTTTATAGCCATAAAGTTTTGTGGAATTGGACTCTTTATAGTTTCTATATAAAAGAGTTTACTATAAAATTTTAAAGATCATTAATGAGATAAATTTCACAAACCTTAAATACTATCGATTATTTCTATATATTTTAGAGATTAAATAGGAGAATTTGAGAGAAACGGTGTAAGTTTAGGGTTTTAGATAAAATAAAGTAAAAATCTTACACGCCAAAAAACAAGGCAATGACTTGAGGTTCCATGATCCCTTTATTTTTCTAGGGCTGACCCAATGCCCAAACAACTAAAGCAAGGGCTTTGAGCTTCAAAAAATTAAAAAGGGGTCTCAAAATTTTATTTGCGCATAATGTTACTAGTAAATTTTGCTCTCTAATAAGAAATTGCCGCTATCTCAAACAGTAAGTGTGGTAATACTAGCTCTCTTGACAAAGGTTTGATCCTTGTTGGGATATGTTTTGTTTAGATTTTTTTTAATTAATTTGTTACATGACTCTCCAACTCTAAATAAACAAGAAAAGTCCAATAAAAAGGGCCACTTAAGGATTTGGTCCAACTTTGGGATGATTAAAAGCTCTTAAATTATCTATTTATTTTTATCCAACTTAAATAATATTTTTAATGGGATTTAAATTTATAATATGCTTTTTTTGTTGCTATTAAAATGCTCAACAATTTTTTTTATTAAAATACAAGAAAATAGTATTATTTTACTATGCAAGGAAATAGTGTTAAAAGTACATTGAACCAAATATTAAGAGTTCGCATTATCTTTTTAACTCATAGGTCTCACATCATAGGCCTCAGTAAGGATCCTCTATTTTCCTCGTTGGAAACATGAGGCTGTTATCTATTCCTCACCGTTTTCCTATGTTTTTATGAATTATTCTAAATTTTGAGTTCGAATGTTTCGCTTTTCACTTAAGAACTCATCCAAAACAAATTACCCTTATGTATCATTCTAATATCTTTTTAAACGAACAGGTAATCTGCCAAAAAAAAGAGGTATATATCGTTCTAATAGTTACACTTGTTTTGATATTAATCTTAGATTCTAGTTCTATTGACATAGATGGGTTGAGATTACATAAATGCATAAATTAACTATGACAATATTAAATCCATAAAAACAGGGAAATTAAACTGATTATATATCTTGCACCACAAACAAACAAACAAACAAGAGAAAGAAGAGAATAAAATGGTTAATATGAAGATATTAGTATTTGAAGCTAACACATATCAAGAAGATATTAGAGTGATACAATTAAAAATTAAAATTTATAACATAACACCACCAATCCACCATATATGAATATTGAATAAGGATACATGTACAAGAACACAAAGGAGGAAAGTTAAGCCAAAATATATAGAGCTTAGCATAAAATAATAAAATTTGTGCTAGTTATCTAGCTAGGTTGATAACTTGAAAACAGGTTTTTTGGTAGCATCAGTTAAGTGAGGATCACGTTTAGCCTTCATCAAATGTCCCAAAACTTTAGCATAACGACTTACCAACTTCTTAAACTTCAAACCTTCTTTTTGTTGCATCTTTACAAGCTGAAGTTGTTTCTCTTCCTCAGTAAAATGTTCACCAAGTGATGATGAATTCCTTCCTTTCCCTCCTTCATTCATTGATGAAACATCTTTCTCATCTCCTACAATGAGTTGCTTCAAGCTTTTGTGGTCATTCTCATCACTTTCTTTAACAACCTTATTAGTAGGAATAAGGTGGTTTGTTTCATTTGACACATGTTCTTTTTTTGTTGTTGTTGTTGTGTTTGTGTCACACTTTGAGATTATTGGTTTCTCATTGTTGATTTGTTGCATGACTTGAATTGATTGTTGCTTCCTTGTTCTTCTTGACATTGTTATGTCATAGTGGCGTTTCACTGATGGGGATTGAACCTCCATTTTCTATTGGGAATTCAATATTCTGGCTACTATCTCTTTCTCTTTGTTTGAATAATAGCTATATATGGTTACTTACACCTTTAAAATCAGAGCAAAAATGTTGAGTTTCTTAAAGAGCAAAGGAAAGGAGGAGTTAGATTAGAGGGCTTTCAAAGAGGTGAAATGTCTGTTTTCTGATTCTCCATCTGTGACTTGAAAGATTAACTCTTCAATGCCAAAGTAGATGAAGAAAATGAAGTGGAGGGAGGGAAGTGACACCAAACTCTATCCTATTCACCATTATGGGCCTTTCTGTAGCTTCTAAATGTAGCAATAGACTATAGGCCATTGCTTTTCCCACGCCCCCTCCTACTTAAAACACACCTCACAAAGGTGTGAAATGACCAAAAGGCCAGCCAAAACCTCTTTTTTTTCACGAAATTTCACTGTTGAATGAGTTGAACGACGTCGTTCGAGTGTGTTAAATATTGACTTCACACCTCTCATGCGCAATTTCACTGCTCGAATGGGGTCACTCGACCGGTTCGAATGACCTTGTTCGAACACCCTATTTTATTACAAAAATGGACCTCACACCACATTCATCGGTTTTATAAGCGTTCGCGATGATGTTGTTGAACGTGTTGAACAAGGTCATTCGAACCGCCATCACGCGAGGTATCTTTGGAATAAAATTTGTTAAGGGGTGTGAAAGAGTAGGAGGGGGTGTGGAAAAAGCAAACGCCTAGACTATATGCATGGTATTTTGGGCCCTATTAAGTCATATTTCTTAGTTAGAATATACTTCTTTACGTATACTTTCTCCGTAACAAAATATAAGCAAAAAAAGTACATGTATTTTGAGTTACCGTATTATGATGCGTATTATTTACCAAGTTTACCTGCGATTAATCTACGACAAGGAATATGGTTGGCTATGTACGTTTTAATCATACACACTCTTATTTTCTTAAGAAACAATCACGAACCTTATTTTTGGAGACACTTGTCAAAGACAAGAGAGGATCTAAATAAATCCCTGTTGAGTAGGTGGCTTTGCTGCTGTCAGACACAATTGGAGCTATGGACCAATCTATAAATAAGCTCCTTAGCTCAGCACCATCATTTTCTATTCCCTCAAGCATATGGTAAGGTGGATGAGGAATAGGAAAACTTGAATTAGAATAAGGTCCAATCATGCATAGTGCATTAAATGAACATTTCCTAATGTATGACATTGCCTATGGTTTCGAAGGTTTTGTTTCTTTTGGTAGGTGAGTAACAAGTCAACATTTTGCTAGTTTAGTTAGGTCCGTTACCTTTAAGCTAACTATGTATAGGTACCCAAAAAAATAGATAGCACCTCTTTGTATGAATGAAAAAGTCATGTTTCCTTCCTTCCCAATAAGTCATTGAAAGAGGGTACTAGAAGAAAGTATGGTATGAGTGTTCTTCCCAATTTGGAATTCATGATGTTATTTAATCGATACAATGTTTCGTTTAAAAGAAGATACTGATGGAAGAAAAGATGCAATGTGAAAACGTTTGAATCGGCTGTAGATGGAATAAAAGATGCAATCAAGTTTCCAGATTTGTTTCAGGTTGGAATAAGTTGGAAAAATGTTAAAAAAAAAATTGGGTTTCTCAATATCAAGTGGAAGTTAATTCCGAACCAGATTTGTTTCCAGAGAGAGTGAGTGAGAGAGAAGTGTTTACAACTTTATTAATGAGTAAGCAAATAACATTGCCACATAAGCATTAAAAAATGCACATAAGCACCTTAACAGCCACATATACATTTTTGTAACAGAGTCGAACGGAAATTACAAAAAAAGATAAAGATACAACGATTTTAAAAGTTAAGGGACTTATTCGTTACAACGAAAATATAAGGGATCTAAATGAAAACTGAAAATAAGTTAAGGGACTCCGGATGGTATTTTGCCAAAAAAAAGAGGGGGGGTCTTTTTTATAATTTTCAAGAGTCATGGGGCTTGTTGGTAATAACGTGTTTTAAATAACCTAAACCTGCAAACCTGTGAAAACAGGTAAAAAGTGGTTGTGGACCGGTACACAAGTATTGGCACTTGTGGACCTTAAAATCCACCATTCATGATAATATCTCCTCTCTCCAAAGCATTCAATTATTATAGTGTACTGCTTTGTTGTCATGAGAAGAGAGGGCTAGAGTGACTTTACATAAAAATTCATAAATATAAAGATATTTGATTATCATTTGTATGTGTTGGGGCCGGCCAACGGCTAACATGGTCCGACCGACTATGTTGATTAATTGTTTCACCTATATCGATGAGCGCTCTCACCTTCTAGGCCCAACGCTCTAAAGTTTATGAGAGATTGGCGAAGCTACCACCTTCAACCTCTTCCCAAATTTCCCTGATGTTCCATCCGTGATCATTATTGAATGAGATACATAACAACATTTGGGTGAAACGTGAGAAATCGACACTTTTACATGCTAGTCATTAAAAAGTGTGGCATAATAGGTGTCAGCGCGACAAACTGTTAACTAGTTTCGCACCATCTTAATGTTAGGGACCATAAGTGCAAACAAAGATATAAGTGGGGACCGAAATTTGAAAAAAAAAATACTTATAAAGATCTAAAATGAATTTTTTTTTTTTATTCTATAGAGACTAAACATATTTAATCTAGAAAAAATATAACAAAGCCTTGAATTCGTTTATAAATGAGCCTCAACCTTCGTGCATATATAGTTAGCACACGCACTTTACAAATAGGGGGTATGCATGTACATAAGCCATACCATATTATACCTCACCATTTTTAAAAGGATGTTATTTTTCGTACTTTAATCATCTATGACACCCCATAATATACGTTTTGGACAAAAATGCCCTAGGAATATATAAAATTTCAGAATTACTCGAGTGAATTGGTAATTAGGAAGGAGATAAAAGATTTCGAATTACAAAAAATTGAGGTAATTCCTGGTTCAAAATAGAACCGGAATTACCTCAATTTTTGTAATTCCGAAATCTTTTAACTCTACCTAATTACCTAATTTTAAGGTATTTCCGAAAAAAATATTTAATTAAAAACAAATTAAAATTAATTAAAGACGCTTTTCGATCACGAAACGATACAATACATGAAATTGATGAAAAAATAACATAACGCAACAACAAACGAAATAAAAACACTCGTGACAAACTAGTGAGATGGTGGTTGGAGACGTCGAAGGATCTCAAAGAACGGTCCTTCCGTTTTTCGACATACACCGAATAGGACTCCACATCTGAAATATGTCAAAAGTGTCCATCATCACTCGAACGTCATCGTTGTTCTTCACATCCATGGTGGACCACTGAACACGTCTCGTCCAACACAAGTAATGGTTCGCCTGAATCAGTGTCATAAGCTGCTGCATCTCAGTCATATTACCTCTCTTTCCCTTCCGAATATTGGCGCGGGTTCTATACAACTGAGTAATGTTGCTCAAGTTGTTCTTAAATTTGTTCTTTAATGCTTCAAGACTTTTGGATGCTTTCACTCCCAAGGACAGATGCTCCACAACAATTGATCGCTCGTCCTTGCTAAACTTACCAAATATAGCTGCTCCAAACAAAGTCTTATGAGGCTCATGATTGTGAATCCCATCCACCACTCTCACCATCCAATCAGAATTAGGAGGTAACATTGGTTTAGCTTTCAATCGAAACCTACAACCACATCTTTTCGAACTCTTGTGTCTACCAAATTAACACCCAACATCTACTCGATCAGATGTGCCTGTCTCTCACGACCATAAACAACCTTGTTCTTTTTCCTTTCCCATTCTCCGTCGTCTCGATCGAACAATAACCACAATGACTCAGCTCGCTTTCCCAAGATGTCTAACCCAACGTGTCATTGCATCACGAGTGGAAATATCTCGGATGTATTAAAGGCACCTGTTAAATCCGTAATAACCATCTATTTAAAAAAATTTAAAATGTTAAAAAAAAAAATTTGAAATACCTTTTTAAAAGGTATTTCCTGTTCTTTAGTGAACCAAATTACCTCTGAAAAGGTATTTCCAAAATAATTTAATTTAAAAGTACAAAATTTGAATTACCTTTTCGGAGATAATTCCTGGTTCAAAAATCATGACCTGAAATACCAATTTTCTCACATAATTAGGAAATATCACCTCCAAAATTTCTAAATACCTCTTTTTTTGCTAATTCCGAAATTTTTTTTTGTAGGCCTTGTTTTTTTATTTTAAATGCCAGGGGGCATTTTAGGCATTTTGGTACTTATGGGGGTGTCGTAGATGATTAGAAGTACGAAAAATAATGTAACCTTTTAAAATTTGGTTTCAACTTTTTATTTTACGGATTATATATCGGAACCAATTTAAATATGGATTAGAACCACTAAATTACTTGTTTGAGTACAATACACATACAAAGATGATAAGAAAAAGAGGGATTGAGAGAGAGAGAGAGAGAGAGAGAGAGAGAGAGAGAGAGAGAGAGAGAGAGAGAGAGAGAGAGAGAGAGAGAGAGAGAGAGAGAGAGAGAGAGAGAGAGAGAGAGAGAGAGAGAGAGAGAGAGAGAGAGAGAGAGAGAGAGAGAGAGAGAGAGAGAGAGAGAGAGAGAGAGAGAGAGAGAGAGAGAGAGAGAGAGAGAGAGAGAGAGAGAGAGAGAGAGAGAGAGAGAGAGAGAGAGAGAGAGAGAGAGAGAGAGAGATATATATATATATATAGAGAGAGAGATATATAGAGAGAGAGAGAGAGAGAGAGAGAGATAGAGAGAGAGAGAGAGAGATATATATATAGAGAGAGAGAGAGAGAGAGAGAGAGAGAGAGAGAGAGAGAGAGAGAGAGAGAGAGAGAGAGAGAGAGAGAGAGAGAGAGAGAGAGAGACATAACTTAAACATATATGAGAGATGTGGCAATTGCTTTCTTCCTAACAGAAAACTTGGAAGTGGAAGAAACTCAAAATCCCTACCTTCATTTTTTCGGTTCATGATTCTCAAAGACGCTCGTCTCGTTAGAGATCAGAATAGGAAATGTGGGTTCTGACGAGACTCCAGCGATGAGAAGCAGTTGAAGTCCGACCGATGGTAAAATGAGTGAGGCGTGCGATAATTAACTAGAGAGGGCATGAAATAGCCTACCTTCACTTTTGATGGGGGTTAGTGGCAAGGGAAGTGTCGAGGGGGTTGGTCGAGGAGATGTCCTTGCGGAGATGGTTAGCGATGAGAAGGAGAACATGTAGTGAGAGGGTTCACTTGAACCCCTTGAAAAAGAAAATCTATTTATCCCCCTATATAAAATAAATTGTGAACCCACTGAAATTTTAAATTTGCACTAATACCCCTAAGTTTGACTAAATTGCACTCAAAACACAATTTTAAGTTGTTGATCTTGAGTTCTGGATCTGCCACTGATCCCAATATCAGTTCACGCAAAAGACCTTCCTAAAACCAAGGCAACATGAAGCAAACTTTCTTGAAGTTCCCCAAATTACAGCCTTAATTGACAGAAAAGTAATACACAACTAAAAATTAGGTTTTTCTTTATGCACTCCTTCTCACTCTCGGCACACCCCTTACACACTTCGTATCTAGATACCGAGTGTGTAAAGGGAGGAAAGAGCGCATAAAAAATTTCCCCCAAAAAGGTTCGATCAAGACCCAAATACTAATGCTGGGCAACAAGGACCAAATGAGACCAGTAAAACGAAGCCATAATGCACCAAAGAGTCCCACCTAGATGGACGAGGACTACAACTGAAAATTTCAATCACGTTTTACTTTTTGGCATTAGTTAATTTCAGCTAAGGTTTTCGTTATGCCTTTTGTGTGATGCTTCATACATTTGGACATTGATAAGCAATTGTAGGAACAAATTCGGCTATAAATGTGAAACAATAAGGAAACAAGTTAGAAGAAATTCAGCAAATTTTTCCTATTGTCTAATTCATTTGAATCAAATACAGAGCTACTTTATATACATTTTGATTTCGTAGTTGTTATGATTAAAGACAATTCAATAAATAAATAAATATACACGACTTGTGATGATGATGCTACTAAAATGAGAGAAGGGCAGTGGAAGGAATATTTGCAAGTATGTTAGAGAAGATATGAAGATTCTCTTCATCTACACACAGCAGCTATGTCAAGAGTGGTGCAGTCAAAGAATTTGAAGGATTTTGGAAATCAATAGTGCATGTTACTACCAACCCAACTAGTGCACAAAATGCAGGAACAAGACCCAATCCCAACCTTGTAATTGAAAAGGGCAATAGATTTATCTGCAGCTGTGGAGAGGTATCTGTATTTCAACACAATCAGAGACACAATCATTGGAGATGCTCTAAGTAATGCAATGGAAACAAATAAAAGAATTTTAAGAAACTTACTTTGATAGGACTGAAGAACAAATAAAGCAAGCCCGCATAAAATTTTCTCCACAAAGCTCAATGATCCAATAACAAAAGCACACCCATTAAGATTCTCTCCAATCAGAAAATTTTGCATGCTTACTCCAGTTACCTATAATCAAAATCAATTAACACACTTCAAAATAACAGAAAAATAAGAATTTTTTTTTCTTTCCGCAATTTAACCGAGTAACTAAAGATCACATCATACCATCATGAGAGAATTTGCTATGCCGATAAATACGGAAGCTATGTACATCACATAACTCATTTGCCTACTTAAAAGAAGGATCACTGCACCACAAAAAATCCAAAGAATGCATCCACCACAGTAGTAAGCCTTTAGAAGTTGCCCAGTCCATGCAATCTCCTACATATAGAGAGAGTAATCAAATTTAAAAGAAGAAATCGACAAAATGCAAATGAATATAAAAGATACATATCAACGATACTTTCATATCTCTAGTTGATGTCGGACTTTTAAGAATTTAAAAAGGGAACCTGTAATGCAATAGATACGATGAAACTGCATATGTATATGATAGCAGGGACCTTGCATCATAATCAAACAGTGTTATTAGCCTCACCATTGTTTCAAACTTCAAACTATATAACTGAAATGAATCTAAAATAGATAAAATTTGACATCTACCAAAGCTTTGGCTGATTGAGCCATTTGTAGGTCATTGATCACATAGAAAGCAAGGTACGCCTGAAAAATAAGCAGTTTTTGTGTCAAAACTCAAAAGTGTTCATATATCATGATTATGTGTCAGAGTAGTATTAAAATGTTTTTTTAACAAGAGAGCACAGGTAACAAGATCCATACAAACATGAGAGGAAACTACTATCCTCGCCTTTGTTTTACAAGTACAAATCACTAGTTTCTATGTGTCTCTCTGCTTTATCTGTATAGCCTATGTTTCTTTAGGTCTATGTGCCTATGTGTTTTCTATTATTTTGTAAATATTTTATTTTTTATAAACAAATCCTAGACATATCGTGATCCTATGCTTGTCAAGGAACCTCATATCGCCTTATCGGTTTCAGATCGTATCCAATACACATATAAGAAAGAAAGTATAAGTGTGCTAACCTGTGAAACATTTTGAACTAATCTTGTGAGGACGTAAACAACAGCAACTTGGTAATATAAAACTCTCTTGAACCAGTAAACCCATGAAATCCTTCCACGAGCCTTTCCATGTACTCCCACCTTCAATCTACAAAGAAGGCACAACAAAATTTCAGTTTCTACAACAATAGTTGAAAGTGCTGAAGCAACCTATTCTGCTATAATGGACCTGCATGAACAATAATTACTACCGCTTCACTTCGTTAAAGTTATACAATTATACGCTCTAACTCAAACCAGCATTGTATTTGATTTCACAATTTCTTTACACGAGACATCATAAATGTTTATATTTTCCCTTTATCTGGCTGCATGTAGAGTTGTCAAAGGCCCGGCCCATTGGGCCAAAGTGCAAAAGTGGGCTGGGTGGGCCAGCTCGATTATCTACTGGACTGTGTTTTTTACATCCCAGCCCAAATATTTCCATAAAGTAGGCAAATGGGCCGGTCCAGTCCAATTTTTACCAAAGAAAAACGCAAAAAATGTTTTAAAAAAAAGCATAAAAAAATGGCTCAGTCTGGCCCATGAGTCAACTGCGAGCCCAGCCCAAACACTAGGCCATCGGGCTGGGCCAAAATTGACAACTCTAGCTGCATGTGGTTTATGCAAGCATTGCTGTTTCTGATATTTACCACCGACATATACAGAACCTTGATATTGTAAAGAGAAAGCACAAGATCATCTTCCATTGATACAATAGTATGTCTACTATGGTTTATGAACAATAAAAAAGTATTAATTATTGAATAAATATAGCAGTAAGCTAAGCCTACAAGCACACCTGGGCTCTTTGGTTGCAACATGAAATACACCCACAAAGCAACATCCTATAAAAATCGAACCATATGCAATCCAGCGGTACTGTTCATTTGAAAAAGTACCAAAGTGATTATGCTCGACAATGCATACCTTATCATCGACGAATCCAAACAAATACAAATTACAATCATTACATACCTGATTTTCAATATCAGTATATGTTTTTCCGTTGAAGAGGTTGAATACTATCAATGCAACTGCATATAAGCTTAGGTTGGCAACCTTCAAAAGATATAATTATATAAATTAGAAATTTATATAAAAATGTTCTTGATTTTATTTTCAGGCAGATCCTTCCATCGCACTGCAACTCCAAGCCGCCACCGAGTCATGGTCCGAGCCGCAAAGATATCTTCAATCCTCGCCGCACACACCTTCCTGGCCAAAGCAAGCTTAACGGGTCGCAACGACGTGATCCTCGGGAGCTTTTCTTCAATTTGGTCGACATGAATTACGGTGGTGAATTTTGCATTGTTCTCGTAGCCGCAATCTGTATGCCATCGCCTCCTACTCTTTCCACCACCGATATGGTCCATAAAATCTAGGATCGAAGCTTTTCATTTCTTCTAGTCAGTGGTTTTCCACCTATAAGGACAAGCCTTTGTGTACACCCACTCACCGCCTCCAAGGTCAAATCCTCCTTCTTTATCCGCTTGTCTTTTCATGCGCTTGTCGAGCCAGAGTCAAGTTGTCCGTGAGCTGTCCTAGCTCCATCCTCTCCTCATACACCTGGGCTTACTTCCTCAATGTTGCAGTGGAATCAGCAGCCCCTCGATTATCAAGTGTGGTCTCTACCATACAATGCCTTATATGGTGTCATGCCAATCGAAAGCTATTGTGAGTTAGTGTCAAACCACACTCGCCTAAACTCAACCATTTAGGCCAAGACTTCTGACAATCCCCACAAAACACCTCAAATATACTTCCAAACATCTATCGGTGACTTCTCATTCCATCCGTCATGGATGGAAAGTCAGGTTGCATTTCAATCTTGTTCCACTTTTTCAACAATTCTTTCCAAAATTGACTCGTAAATATCTTGTCACGACTGGACACACAATAGCTTCAGTGAATCCATGCAGCTTTAATTATCTTCGCTTATGAACACCCTCACCACATCACTAGCATTGTGCGGTGTCCTAATGTATGAAATGAGCATACTTAAGGAGCCTATCCACCACCACTAGTACGGCATCTCGCTTGCCCACTTTCTGTGTAATCCTCCAATGAAATCCATCGATATTTCACCATACCTCGAGGAATCGCAGAGGTCAGAATAGCTCGCAAAAGCAATGTCTCTGCTTTTTACTCACCGTATCACCGCATCGTAATGAACTGCCTTATATCTTTTCATTCCTCGCTAATAGAAAATTCCCGCTATCCGCTTATAAGTCCTCAAGAACCCTTGAGTTGTCCTCCTCAGAATGAGGTATGAAACTCAACCTAGAATTGTAGGGGATCTTCGTTTTTCGCAATACCAAACTGCTCGCTTTGTACAAAGATTCCTCGTTTCACAGTTGGAATCGAAGCCGCCGCAGCCTTCCTCGAGTACTACCCGGTCCGTCATGATACACTGTGTACTCGGGCAGCCACGAATTTCTTCCTCCCAAGCTTCCCATTCTGCAAAGTGTCACCGAGATGGACGCAAGGATCATTTGTCTCGATAACGCATCCGCCACCTCGCTTGCACTCCCGCTTAACTAATCATGGACCTTCAAGAAAACAATCAAAGAAGACTTTAATGAGACCACACCACCGCCCCAACTCAA
Organism: Oxytropis ochrocephala; assembly: GCA_020916435.1. Classification (NCBI taxonomy): domain Eukaryota; kingdom Viridiplantae; phylum Streptophyta; class Magnoliopsida; order Fabales; family Fabaceae; genus Oxytropis; species Oxytropis ochrocephala. The sequence continues at coordinate 87,162,324 of CM037093.1, read as the reverse complement.
CCATTTAGGCCAAGACTTCTGACAATCCCCCACAAAACACCTCAAATATACTTCCAAACATCTATCGGGTGACTTTTGGTTTGTCCATCCGCTTGCGGATGGAAAGTCAGGCCAGATTTCAATCTTGTTCCAAATTCTTTTCAACAATTCTTTCCAAAATTGACTCGTAAATATCTTGTCACGACGGACACAATAGCTTTCAGGAATCCATGCAGCTTATGAACACCTCACCACATCACTAGCATTGTGCGGTGTCCTAATGTATGAAATGAGCATACTTAGCGAGCCTATCCACCACCACTAGTATATCTGCATTCGCACCCACTCTGTAATCCTCCAATGAAATCCATCGATATTTCACCATACTCGAGGAATCGAGGTCAGAATACCTCGCAGTGCCAATGTCTCTGCATCACGGCACCGTAATGAATCGCCTTATATCTTTTTTCATTCCTCGCCAATAGAAAATTCCCGCTATCCGCTTATAAGTCCTCAAGAACCCGTTGTCCTCCTCAGAATGCAGGTATGAAACTCACCTAGAATTGTGAGGATCTTCGAGAAGTTTTTCGCAATACCAAAACCGTTTGCTTTGTACAAAGATTCCTTGTTTCACAAAGGAATCGAAGTACTTCCTCGAGTACTACACCGGTCAGACAACTTCCGGGCAGCCACGAATTTCTTCCTCCCAAGCTTCCCATTCGCAAAGTTGTCACCGAGATGGATGCAAGGATCATTTGTCTCTGATAACGCATCCGCTACCTTGCTTGCACTCCCCGCTTGTATCGCACATCAAGTCATACCCCAAAGAACTTAAGTCCACTTCACTTGCTCTCCACCCAACAAGTTCTCGCTCACAAATCGAGGCTTCACTATCGTGAATTTCTGGCCCAAGCAAGTAGGTCTCCATTTTTGAATAAAGAAGCACCATTACATGACTTTTTAAATTAAAGGGCTTGGAAACTATGCTTATCTATAAGAATTAAAATGATCGTTACTTCATGATACAAACCAGAATTTGTAACAACAATAACAGAGAGACAGAATTATGAAGAAAGGAATTTGGGAGGGAAACTTGCGAATAGTATAGATAATTAGAGTAGGGAATTACAACCAAAGGGTCCAAGAGCAATGCTCTTCTCAGAAGTAACTACTTCTGGCCATAAACTTCCAATAACTACCCAACATAACTTCCTAAAAGACAACATATTTATAGTCAAATCCACACCCAACCAAATAACTAACTATTCAAATACAAACTAACACACCAATAACTACTTATTAAATATTATATTATTTGTTCTTTTTATTTCTCCTTTCATAAACCCTCCAAATGACGGGTTTACCCTTTTGGCTCTTAATGTCAATGTTGTGTGCACTATCACTTCATAACTCATATCATTATAAGATTTTTAGTTACTGAAGCAAAACAAATAAAGATAAAATCACAAAACAAAAACAAAAACGCAAATCAGACATCAAGAAACGTGTCTCAAGAAGGTAACTCTAGCCATGAGCTAAGGGACATGAAGGAGTTTGAAGAAGGAGGTCAAAGGTTTAAATCCTAGAAACTAACACCCCCCAGCTAATTACTAACTACTAACATGCTTATCAAAAAAAGACATCCATAAAAGTAAGTATTTGTTTCATACAATAAAACCTTTAACTAGTCATCATCTTTTCATCTGAATGACATTTCTTTGTGTTAACAAAATTCTAGTTCATCTTAATATTTCAAGACAGAAATCACATAAATATCAAGTTGGTGATGTAATGATTCTTGGGTGACAACATCAGCCATCCACTGTTAGTTTGAGATTTCATACTGAAAGTTTTAATTTTCAACTTCCAAAGAAAAGATAATTTTGAAGAAGTTATTACATGTGCGAGACCTGAGTAGCAGCCCAGCCAAGGTTGAAGATTGCTGCAAAGACGCTGTAACTCACGGTTTCAAAAGTTATTGAATTGGAAGCGAAAACTTTACATGGGAGACAACCACCAAAAACAGAAGAAAATGAAATAGCCACCAATAAAGATCCGGCACCATGCCATATTTGGAAATGTCCAAACCTGTCTATCTATCAAGCAAGATAACAGATATAAGAGCATTTCTATCAAAACAAGGTCTGAAAAGCGCATAATAAGATAAGGGAAATAAATAACTAGATTAACTTTTGTTTCTAAAGTTATCACGTATGTGTGCTAGAGTAATATTTCCACTAGAATGAAAAGTAAAAATTGTTTAAATACCAGTTCACCAACAAATATGACCGCAAGTCCATCAGCCACTTGACCTGAAAGCATCACAGTAGCTGCATTCCTGTGAAATCGAAAAGAAAGGAAATGTCAAGAACACAAAAGTGGAAGCATCGAATATATTTTGAGTAAGATCTGCAGATACAAAGTTTTTTATCATGTTCTACAAAATTGAATGTTAACTTCTTGAAAATCACTTATTGTATCATGAATGATCTATATGTACTCATCACTATATAGAGTCTAAGATGTGGAAAATGACATAGTATGTTCACAAGTTCACTCCTCTATAGCACCGACACATCCAATTGAAGACGTACGTATCAGGTGTCCGACACATATCAAGTGTCCGACACGATATGTGTCGGGCAATCGACAACGACACTTCAACTACTTGTATTTTTCAAATGAAAACTAGTGTCTCGTAAGGTCCGTGTCGTTGTTTCATAGGTTCACTCTCCACCTCCACCAATGCATTAGCTAACTACATCATGTGCTCCGCCCCTCATAGAAAAAGTTTTGTATGTTTTGGCATCCAATTAAGCTATTTTCATTTTGCAAATATGTTTGAATCTATGTCAGGTCATTCTTATGCAAGATACAAATTGCTTCCCACAACCTATCAATTGAATTTCTATCAAATCTATAATGAAAAAGCAAACTATGAAGGTTTCAAATCTGCCATTTCAAATTTGAAGTTACATCAATTAACAAGCAATTGAACAACTGTAAACTACAATAGCTGACAAGTGCAAACTGTCAAAAATGACTAGATCGTGAAACGCACGCTTGGTGAAAGTCCAATTTCTGTCAAGAATAACAATAGGTAGGTGAACCAACAAGCAGCAGTTATGTCATTGAGCATGTGTCCCATGCCGTAATAAAAACGGGCCGCCTTCCTAGGGCCTTGTTGAATGAGTCGTCGTCTTCAACAAGAGTACCCATCGACGCCACTTAGAAGAGAGCAAATAGAAACCTGCAATGAATAGATTTAAAAGTTCAGCTTGCTAATTGCAATCCTTCTTGCAGCATAGTAAACTTCTTAAGTAGAGTTTTCAAAGAAAATTAAGCTGCAATGCTGCAAACACTAAGATTGTCTATCATTTATAATCCATAAAAGATGCTTCCAAAATTTTCAGACACATTAAGAAAAATATCAATTAAAATATGTCACCTAACACATTAAGAAAAATATCACATCAAGCAGAGGTAGAAACAGATCATATCACACATTCAAGCATAAAAAGCTTTAAATAGAAAGCGATCTGCATCACACTACAAAGAAGAAAAAATATCCCTAAATAGAAACAAAACCAAAAAAAGTTAAGCAACACAACAAAGCCAATGGAAAATACTAACAAATTACTTCACAGAACAATTATTTCAGCAGAAAACTGAACTTGTAAACACTATCTATGAAGTATGAATAGGGAAGTAAAAACAACAAGCCAAAAAGCATAAAAATTCAACCTTTTTCAAGACCCAGAATCACAACCACAATTAAACACAAAATTCAACACATGCAAAGGAGAAAGGAAAGAAAAAGTGCAAAAAAGGCAAGTTCATGAGATGGGTATTGAATCCACAAAAAAACCTCTACCAAGAAGAAAATAGCATCCCTAAATTGAAAGAACAAAAAAAAAATCAAGTCATAGAACAATAATTTCAGCAAAAAGCTGAACTAGTAAACAATATCTATGAAGTATGAACATATGGAAGCAAAAACCACAAGCCAAAAAGCATAAAAATACCACCTTTTTCAATACCCAGATTCACAACCACCATTAAACACATAATTCAACACATGCAAAGAAAAAGTGTGCAATAAAAGCTAGTTTATGAGATGGGTTTTGAATTTTGATCACATACAGGAATACAAAACGTGAAAGCTACTCAAAGATACCCTTTTATGTTGATATTGAAACACAGAAAATGGTCCATTCAAAATAGTTATAAAAAGATATGACTTTGTAAATCAATGAACACAAAAAAAACATTCAAAAGAAAAATAATAAAAAATATTCGATATATTCAACAACACCCACACCCTATCCTTACCGTGTAACTTGGAAACAAAAAGATTATAATATATAAAATAATAATAATATAGCTGCTTTGGTCTCTTATTTAGATTGATAGATAGATAGATTCAAGAGTTTGTCTTGTTGAGTGGAATTTGAAAGCGGTTGTGTGCAGTTTTTGAAGGGGAATTGGAAAGGAAGTGTTTATGAGAATCTGACCAATTTGGTGGGATTCCTATGTTTGTGGGATGGGAATGACAATATTGTCCCACAGAATCGGAGGACACGTTGTGATGGAATGGACATGTGCTATCACTTTGTGAACTACTTGTCAATTGTATTATTGCATCAATTTTGATTTCTTTCTACTGTATTTGTCAATTGTTGTGACTTTCAAGTTTCAATATCCAAATCAATAATACTATTTAGTCCAATTTTTTTTGACAAAAACATATAAATATACTGGATATGAGATACTAATACTAATACGTATTATATTAAGATAATTTTTCTTTTTCTTCTTTCTTGAAGTTGTGTTCTTCTACAAATATGGAAGATGTGAAATTTGTATGTTTTTTCACAAAAATCAAGTTAAATAAAGATTATCAGATCCAAATATCCGCTCTATTACCGATAAATAGATTTTCCGGATGAGAAGCAACCTTTTAAGGAATTGGAAATATCCTTAAATGAATTATTTTTAAGGCTTAAATATATTTGTTGCCCCAGCAAATATAGGGTCTTGCAAATTAATTCAAATTTCCTAGTATAATTATTATTTTCTTTTTCCGTAAATTAAGATATCCTCCATGATGACGGCCGGCAAAATGGGCCGAGCCCGTCGGGCCGGGTCGGACTAGCCCGAAAAAACACAGGGCTCGGGCCAAAGAAATCTAGCCCATTTTTATAAGCGGGCTTTTTAGCCTAGCCCAAAAAAATCTTGGCCCGTGCCGGGCTAGCCCGACCGGACCTTGGGTAGCCCGCAAGTTTAAAAAATTGTGAGCATCTTGCTGCCAAAAAGTTAACCAAAACCAACGTGAAAGTCCAAAAAATAAAACACAAGTACACAACACAGTAAAATAAAGTCTTATATTTCCTCTTCTTTTTTTTGACCAATCTTATATTTCCTCTCCTGTTAATTTATCTGATTAATATATGTAATTATACCTCTTCTTTTTTGTTTATCATAGTCTTTTTATTAAACACTGCTCTACAATTTTAGATTTAATGTTAAGTACAATTTTACGTGGGTATTCCTATTGTTAGAGTTAACTCCTCCTACCATAAGGAGAGTCGTTTGGGTTCACTTTTTGCAATTTGACTTTGCTATTGATTGGTGGTGTTCTTTGAACCGATACATGATTATAAGATTAATTTTTTTGAAGAGTATCGAATTGTAACTTCCAGAATATCATATTATTGTGATATTGCAAGCCAACCCTCCTCTTTCAGGAACGTAAAACTTTAAAAGCATCACATGAAGCTAATGAATTTCATTATTTTCTAATTCTACAAGACAGTGGCGGAAAAAATTGGCGCATAACGCGGACTAGTCCGAAAAGCCCGCAACCCGCATAGGGTCGGGATCGGGCCAGAAAAGTTGAGCCCAAATTGTAATCCGGGCTTAATAGCCCAGCCCGCAAAAATCCAAGCTCGATGTGGGTCGGCCCGATATGGGCCGGGTAGTCCGTTTTGCCAGCTGACGGTGGTGACTAATCCTTCAAGGTATCAGTGATTCATTTAAGGGATTGATTTTTTCCAACAATTTTTTTCATATGCACTGCATCGGTCAGGAAACGAACGCAAGACCAAATGGTTAATGGAACCAAATATCTATCACTTGTGTCACATAATGTTGTTAGTATAATTACTACTCCCTCTGTTCCTTAATACTTGTCACTTTTGAAGAAAAAAATTGTTTCTATTTACTTGTCATTTTCAAAGATCAATGTAACATTTATTATTGTTTTGTCAATAATGCTCTTAAGTATTTATTGGCGAGAGAGCAATAGATGAAATGAGGTAATAAATTATTATTAAGGGTATTATTATAGGTAAAAGAGAAATAATTGTATCAAAAGAAATAAAATTTATTGTTCTCATTGGTATGTGTAAAATGTTAAAAAACGACAAGTAAATAGGAATGGGGGGAGTATTTAGTAACAACTATATAATTTAGAATATTTTTTTGTTACAATTATATAAATTAGAATATATCATCATTTAAGTAGTGTAAAAGATGAAGATAATGAAGGAATTATCACCCACCATGAAGACCCCGTGGTCATCTCACTAACAACGATCGGATATCAAGTCTGGCGCGCGCCTTGGTCGATGGCGAGAGTTCAACTAATATGATTTTCTGGTCGTGCTTCGAAGCGTTGGGCATATCTAAAGATTTATTGCAGCATTTCAATGGAACACTAATGGGATTTTCCAGAGAGCAAGTGGAGGTATGAGGCCACATTGACCACTGAATAACCTTCAGCGAGGCTCTTGTAGCCAAAACCATTTGGCTAGACACAACATCCCCGTACAACGCAATCATTGGAAGACCAACGCTCAATTGTCTTGGAGCCATCGTATCCTACGCCCACCTCTGCATCAAGTATCCTACATGAGGCAAGGTTAGAACAAAAAATCAGCAGGTCGCACAAAGATGTTATGAGGCCAGCCTGAGAAAGAATAACAACAACGTCGGAACCGGCCCCTTCTAGTGGGGCTGAAATCTCTTAGAAGGAATGTCAGGGATCTAGGGAATCCTAGGGGAGGCGGAATCGTGAACGAAACAACTAGTCTATGGCAAGAACAAGTGGAAGAAAGACTAGCATCACAATGCTTAATTGCACCCTAGGATTAGGGAAACAATTTGGCCCATACCCATCAAGCACCCGCAAAATTTACCTATGACAGACATATATCCACCCAAATGTTTGATGGCTAGGGTACGGGTACTATGATGCCCAATTATTTGTTACTATTATTGCAATTTTTAGTATAACCAATTTTTTTTAAAAAAATATCATTGAAAATATATCTAACTACTAATATTTTGTATGTTTTTATTTCGATAAACACTATTATTTGTAATACATAAATAATTAGATTTGAAAAAATTGAACGCTTTTTTAATTGATTATGATGTTTTTTTATTATTTTTTCAGTTAAAGTGCGGGTTTCAGGTGTGGGTACGGGAACTTGTGTGCCCAATGGGTAAGAGAACGGACACTAAAGTTGTTTTCCATGCATATGCGGGCTCGGCTACGATCACTATAGTTCCCACCCTGCAGGGGTGCTCAATGTCATCCCTACTGGGATAAACACAGACGCTTATAATGTTTTGCTTCACTTTATCAAAACCAACTTTTCCCGCGGCTTATGTTAAGGAAAATGAACAACTTTCAAATGATGACAAATGCAACTTTTACGACTTATGGAGAATGAATAACTATCAAATGATGTGGCCACACTACGACAACCCTCTAGAACAACCCGAGCTCGACTTATTTCCATATCCTTCCTCGAGTGGGATGTTGGGTTTCTCCCGATCGAATTCAGAGGTTGGTCCTAAAGCTAACTTGACCAAATTTGATCCGCAACTCGCTTTCCTCTCCGCCTCAAGCGGTATGTTGAGTTTCTATTGATTGAATTTAGAGGTCACCCTAAAGCCATGAGCTTGACCAAACCTGAGCCTCAAATTGGTTTCCCTCCCCGTCCTCGTGAAGTAGTTGGGTTTCTCTTGATTGAATTCAAAAGGTCGGTCTAAAGCCAAGAGCTTGACCAAACCCGGGCCTCGACTTGGTTTCCCTCTTTGTCCTCGTACGATACGTTAGGTTTCTCGTGATCAAATTCAGGAGGCCGGTCTAAAGCCAAGAGCTTCACCAAACTTGAGCCTCGACACGATTTCCCTCTCTGTCCTCGTGCGACACGTTGGGTTTCTCGTGATAGAATTTAGTGTTGGATATTTTAGTGTAATTGATCTCATGATTATGTTAAAATAAGAGTGCACGCTTGTTTTAATGTAATAAAATGAGATGTATGCAGTTTATGCTGGTGGCGCCACCGCTGTTGCTTGGCGGCGATTAGCTGCGGCGCTTTGCAGAGAGTGGCGCCACCGCCGCCGCTTACGCTGCTTACGCTTTTTGCAAGATCGCGTGTTTCGCCCATTGGCGCATGGAGCGTGACTTAGGCGCCACTTGCTGCGGCGCGCTTTCGCCTGTGTTAGCGAAACCGCCGCATGGAGCGACAACGAGGCGCCAAAGAGGCGCGCCAACGCTGAAACGGCTTTTATGCGAAAAATCGTTATAAATCGCTAGTTTTTTCAAGGAACAAATACGCTTTTTCCTTCTAAGATCATTCTCTCTCGTTCTCAAAAGTCATAGAACAAGAACATACACAAGAACAAAACTCTTAGAATTAATTTTCTCGATTTTATCCGATTGAACAATTTTGGTTGAACTCAAATTTGATTCAATCAAAGTGTTTTTACACGACTTTCAGATTTATCCAAGTATTGTCGTTTGTTCATCTTGAATTATCAAATCCCCAACAAAAGATTGAATCAAACTATTCGGGATGACGAACGATAATTCGAAGATGACAAGCAAGTTTGCGAAATTGGACAAGTTTGAAGGGCGTGACTTGTAAGATGGCGTAAAAGATGCACTTTCTCTTGACAACATTGAAGGTGGTGTATGTGCTGAGTACTCCGATGCCGGTGTATCTGGAAACCGAAACTCTGGATCAAACAAGGAAGCGTCTGAAATGGAAAACGATGATTACATTTGTCGTGGACACATTCTAAATGGTATGTCTGACTTCTCTTTGATATTTATCAAAATGTTGAATCTGCTAAAAGAATTATGGGACTCTCTTGAGACCAAATATATGGCGTAAGATGCTTCAAGTAACAAATTCCTCGTTAGTAATTTCTTTAATTACAAAATGGTTGATTCAAGGCTGTTATGGAACAATATAATGAATCACTGCGAATTTTGGGTCGGGCTTACTCAACATGATTTGAAAATGGATGAATCCATTGCGCTTTCATCAATAATTGATAAACCGCTTCTTTCTTGGAAAGACTTCAAGCACACCTTGAAGCATAAGAAGGAAGAGTTGACTCGTTCAACTCGTAGTCATTTTATGATTGAAGAGTCACCGAGGGCTCGTGAAAATGACAAGCCCAATGATAAAAGTGTAGCGTTCCCTCTTCCGTTAATATGGTAGAGGAAAGTGGAACAGCTTAAGCAAAATTACAATGGTAAAGCTAAGAAACGAAAGTTTCAAGGAAATAAGAACAAAGGTCCAAACAAATGACATAAAATTGTCATGCTTTGGAAGTGTGGGAAACTCGGTCATCTAAAGAGAGGATCGCCGGGTGTTCAAAGAAAAGAACAAGGTCGGGTCCAAGTGGATCGAATGATCCCGGAAAGCAACAAGGTCGATTGTTGTGAATAATTTTAATTCGAATACGAATTCAAATTATGTATCACTAATATCCGAGGCATTCTATGCGCGTGATGATGACGTTGCTTGGTGGTTTGATTCGAGCAACAAGCCATGTGTGCAAAGATCGCCGTTGGTTCAAGAAATTTAGACCAATTGATGATGGCTCTATTGTGAAGATGGGCAATGTTGCGACCGAACCAATCCTAGGAATAGGTTGTGTAACTTTAGTTTTTACTTCCTAAAAAGTTTGTATTTGGATAATGTCTTATTTGTACCGTATCCGTAAGAACTTATTGTCCGTATGGTTTTAAATAATTGTGGTTTCAAGCAAGTACTTGAAAGTGACAAGTACATCTTGTCAAGACATGGTTCTTTTGTTGGATTTGGTTATCGTTGTAATGGAATGTTTAAATTAAACATTGATGTTCCTTTTGCTCATGAATCTGCTTTGTATGGCCTCGAGTAGTTCTATAACTAATGTGACAAAATCGTAAATTTGGCATGCTAGATTAGGACATGTTCATTACAAAAGATTAAAAGATATGTCAAAAACAAGTATGATTCCTCCTTTTGATATGAACATTGAAAAATGCAAAACTTGCATGTTGACTAAGATCACTAGGAAACCTTTTAAGGATGCTAAGAGTGAAACTAAAGTTTTAGACCTTATTCATAGTGACTTGTGCGATTTGCATGCTACCCCATCATTAGGTCATAAAAATATATTGTTACTTTCATTGATGATGCATCTAGGTATTGTTATGTATATTTATTAACTACAAAAGATGAAGCTCTTGAGAAATTCAAAATCTATAAGAATGAGGTAGAACTTCATCAAAATGGGTCGATCAAAACTCTTCGTGACGGATAGGGAGGTGAGTATTATGATCCCAGATATTTTCAATCTCATCGGAATAATACATCAAGTCACAGCCTCCTATACACCACAACAGAATGGTGTAGCCGAAAGGAAAAAATAGAACCTTGAAAGAAATGGTGAATTCTATGTTATCCTATTCGGTCTTAGTGAAGGATTTTGGGGAGAGGCTATGTTGATGACTGTTACTTGTTGAAATGTAATTCCTAACAAAAGGAATAAGGTTACCCCATATGAACTTTGGCACAAAAAGACACCAAATTTGAGTTATCTCAAAGTTTGGGGATGTAGGGTCGTGGTCGACTTACGTAACCTAAAAGGAAAACCTTAGGTGAAAGAGGTATAGATCGCATATTTATTGGATATGCCGAGCATTCTAAAGCATATAGATTCTATGTGCTAGAATCTAATGATTCTGTTGCTGTGAACTCGGTCATAGAGTCACGGGATGCAATCTTTGATGAACAAAGGTTTACATCTATACCTAGGCCAAAGGACATGAATTCCATGTCGAAAGTCTCAGTTAATAATGAGGATATACCTTCAACTAGCACTGAAATGAGAAAGAGTACGAGAGTACGAAAGGCTAAGTCATTTGGTGATGACTTTCAACTTTATTTGGTTGAAGGGTCAAGGAATGATGTTGAATTTCAATATCAATATTGCCTCAATGTTGAGGAAGATCCAAAGACTTTTAGTGAAGCAATGGCTTTAAGGGATGTTGCATTCTGGAAAGAAGCAATCCAAAGTGAGATGGACTCCATCTTGCAAAATAACACTTGGAAATTGGTTGACTTACCTCCTGGATGTAAACCATTAGGATGTAAGATGATCTTTAGGAGAAAGATGAAAGTGGATGGTATCAGAGACAAGTACAAAGCCGATTGGTGATCCAAGGCTTTAGCAAAAGGAGGGTATTGATTTTTTCGATACATATGCTCCTCGTTGCTAGGATATCCACCATTAGATCATTGTTAGCACTTGCCGCTATCCACAATCGGGTGATTCACCAAATGGATGTGAAAACGCATTCTTAAATGGTGAATTGGATGAAGAGATATACATGAAGCAACTCAAGGGGTTCATATGCCAGAAAATGAAAATAAGGTGTGCAACCGATGAAATCTCTTTATGGCTTGAAACAAGCACCTAAACAATGGCATCAAAAATTTGATGAGGTTGTGCTATCTAGTGGTTTTGTTCTAAACTAAGCGTATAAATGTCTATACAAAGCAAGTTTGATACTCATGGCAAAGGAGTTATCATTTGTTTGTATGTAGACGACATGTTGATCTTTGGTACGCACTCAAGGTCAAGTTGATGAAACTAAGGCATTTTTGTCTTCTAAGTTTGATATGAAAGACATGGGGAGGCGGATGTGATCTTAGGAATAAAGATCAAACGTGGAAACAATGGTATCTCCATCTCTCAATCACATTATATTGAGAAGATATTGGAGAAATTTAATTTTAAAGATTGTTCTCCTAAGTACTCCCATTGATCCTAACCTCAAGTTATTACCTAATAAAGGTGTAGCGGTATCTCAACTTGAATACTCAAGGGCGATAGATCACTTATGTATGCAATGATAAGTACTAGGCCCGATATAGCTTATGTTGTTGGTAAACTTAGTAGTTTACAAGTAATCCTAGTTCTCATCATCGCAAGCCATGAATAGAGTATTCAAGTACTTAAAGGGAACCATTGGTTATGGTTTGACATATACTGGTTTCCTTCATTTATTGAAGGTTACTCGATGCAAGTTGGATAACCAATATGGAAGATCATTCTTCCACAAGTGGTCGGGTATTCCTCCTCGAGGAGGTGCTATATCTTGGGCATCCAAGAAACAGACTTGCATTACAAATTCAACAATGGAATCTGAATTTATAGCTTTAGCAAGAAGGTAAAGAAAAGAAGTGAATGGCTAAGAAATCGATATATGAGATTCCATCAGGCTCAAACCTCTACCTCCCATGTCTATCGTGTGTGATAGTCGCTACTTTGGCTAAGGCATATAGTCAAGTGTATAATGGGAAGTCTAGACACTGGGAGTAAGACACGGCATGGTTCGGAGTTAATCATGCATGGTGTGATATCGCGGAGTTTGTAAGAACTCAAAGATAATTTGGCCGATCATTTAACCAAAGGGTTAAGTAGAGATCTCGTGAAAAGGTCTACCGTGGGATTAGGATTAAAGTCCATCTCGAAATTTCTTATGTTAAGATACCCAATTCCCATCTAATATGACATTAGGTGCTTTGAATTCAATGTGGAAAGCTTAACATGTGGAGATTGGAACACATCATCGAAAGAATCCCAAAAGGTATGTGTTCTGGCTCGTAAGTTAAGGAGGTCAAGTATAACTTCTTAATGGTTCTTTTGAAAATTGCATTTGCAGTGCAAGAAAGAAAAGAACTACCTATATAAGCATGAAGTTTAGCCGCCTGAAGTCGGGACTTGGCTTTGATATGCTTATGAAGGATAGGGACACACGCTAGTAAACTAGTGTCAAGTAAGAGTAATGTTTTAAACTATTGTGCGGATTACCTTCATGTATTCAAGATGAATAGAAAGGTTCAATCCTAAGTGACACCTTCGATATTCGAATATTTGAAATGTGTAATAAGCTAAGATGAAATTCAATCGTCACGATATTTCATTTATGCAATAGTTTGTAGTATGCTATGACTTTGATAATTTGATCGGTAATTACACTAAAAATAGGGAGGATTGTTGGATATTTTAGTGTAATTGATCTCATGATTATGTTAAAATAAGAGTGCACGCTTGTTTTAATGTAATAAAATGAGATGTATGCAGTTTATGCTGGTGGCGCTCATCATTGCCGCTTTACGCGCTTGTTTCAGAGGTGGCGCCACCGCCGCCAAGCGCGGCGCTAAGTTTACGCGCTTTGCAAGATCGCGTAAGTTTTTGTCCATTGGCGCATGGAGCGTGACTTAGGCGCCACTTGCGGCGCCGCCTGTGTTAGCGAAACTGTCGCATGGAGCGACAACGAGGCGCCAGTGAGGCGCCAAACGCTGGAAACAGTTTTATGCGAAAAACTGTTATAAACTGCTAGTTTTTTTTCAAGGAACAAATACAGTTTTTCCTTCTTAAGATCATTCTCTCCTGCTCGTTAAAGTCATGTAACAAGAACATACACAAGAACAAAACTCTTAGAAATTAATTTTACGATTTTATCCGATTGAACAATTTTGGTTGAACTCCGAAATTTGATTCAACTGAAAAGTGTTTTTACACGACTTCGCATTTTTCCAAGTATTGTCGTTTGTTCATCTTGAATTATCAAATCCCCAACATTTAGGAGGTCGGTCTAAAGCCAAGAGCTTGACCAAACCCGAGCCTCGACTTGGTTTCCTTCTCCGTCCTCGCACGGTACGTTTGGTTTCACCTAATTGAATTCAGATGGCCGGCCTAAGGTCAAGAGCTTGACTAAACCTGAGCCTCAACTCGACCAAATCAAAATTCACAAAAAAAAAAAAAAACAAGGCTAGAATACCAAATTAATTTGATAAATACCCAAAAAAAAAAGGTCGGAACCGTTACAAGCAAAACACAAACAAAATGAGTTACTAAAAACCCAAAAAGGGCAGTAGGTTCCCCTCCGAGTCAAGACGTGGCACTCTCCCCCTCCACAACTGCAGCATTCCCAACCACGACCTTCTCAGGCTCAGTTTGTGGAACCGAAGAGGCTGATAACTCCAAGGGAAAGAAGGGCGTAACTGGAAGACAACAAGGAAATTATTATTATTATTATTATTATTATTATTATTATTATTATTATTATTATTTCATAAAGAAAAGCAATTACAAGATCACTCCTCAATACACACATCCCTGCCCCATCACAAAAATGAACTTGTGCAAAAAAAAACCATAAATCTCCCCAGCCTAATCACGCCAGCTAGTTCTAAATCTCCCCAAGCCCAACCAATGAAGCAGTGACCACCGTAGAGAAGAGATGGAGGGGAAGGCGAAAAGTGACCACTTGGCCGCTCACGCCAGGTAATAACGCCGTACCTTCTTCTCCGGTTTTTCTTCCAAACGATAGTTTCAATTCGAGTTTCGTCTCCGGTTCTTCATTGTTTTTCAAGGATTAATGCATATTAATCATCATCGTTATTGTACTTGTAATGTATGTGAATTTTTTAGCACGTGGTAGAATAGACATGCTTGCGGCTATTATCTCTATTTTTTTCCCCCAAAGGACCAAGTTTATTGCTAGAGATGGATATTCAATTTTATTACTCCCTCCGGACCTAATTATAAGCAAAAATACCTACTTTCACACATATTAAGAATAGTGGTTTTATGCATTTACTTCTCTTGGATTCATGAAAAAATATAATAGATTTACTAAACTAACCCTAATTAATGGTCATCTTTTAACAACATTAATGAATTAATTTAAGGGTAGTTGTGGAAAAATAGCATTAAATAGGTAATCAGCACAGTTAGTTAGTTAATAACAACCAATGCTATGTTCCCTTGTATTATAAAAGGGAATTACACAATGAATGAGGGAATCATTCATTTTACTTCAGTTTTAGTTGCTGGCTTAACCCAGTGGAGGTGCACAGGCTCGCATCTCTGTAACCTTTCTTTCTGTTTGGAATAAAATAACCCTCTATTAATTCTGGGTACTGCCCCAGTCTTCTAGAGGTTTGCACATTGCTATCTAGAGGCTAACATTCCATCTAGTATGAAGAAGGTCGGCAAATGGGCCTTTACAGGCTAAACAGGGTTTTTGACAGTTTGTTGTGTCTGAGTGATTTTAATGTCAAAAACATCTCACGCACTTAAGGTTTATCTACAAGTCTGCATTAATGATGTGTCGTGTCGTGCCCCAATAGTGGGCTGTTAGTATACACCGAGTGTAATGGTTGTGGCTGCCGAGTATGAATGAAATGTTGCACTAATCGAAAAAAAGGTTAGTAGTGGCACTAGCTGAAAGGAGAACTTGAGATTGAGAGATATACTACTAAGTAGACTTTATTTTGCATCAGTATTCTGAAACCTGCCTAAGACCAAAGATTAGTCTTCATTTTCTGATTACTTTCACTTGTTGTGGCTTCATATATGTATTTTTATTTCAAAAGCCATGTTCATTCACTTTTTGCTCTGCCTACTTGAGTGATCCAATGCTGCAAGCCAGCAACCAGAAATTGTGACATTAGTACAACGTCAATCGTTCGTCTACTATACAATAGTGGAATCGTTTTCATTTTATGCCAGGAGACAGGATGTTATTGTATTTTTCCATCAGATCTTTAATGCCTTAACCTTTATTTTTATGCAAGTACCAATTTACCCTGCACATTTAAATATTTATCTTGTTTTGTTATGTGATGTATTTACAGATGCCCCTGTGTTTTCTTTCATTTTATTTTCTACATATCTGCTTGATACTAGGGCTGTGCAATAAGCCTCAGTGCCATTCCTTCCATATTTGTGCTTGAGTTTTGTTCACAGGGATTATAATTTCAGATTGCCATTTTGGTATGGCTGAAGTTTTCTGATGATTGTTTTACACTTAACTTTTTTTCAGGTCAATGGGGATCCACTTACTGTAAAAGTTGATTATCTCAAGTTTTTGCTAATTGTGACTTTCAAACAGAATATCTATTTCAGAAGCTGCAGAAGAAGTTATCTATAAGGGAAACTACTACTAGTTTGTCCAAACCAAAGCAGCCAATTAGATGATCCATACATACCCGACCCGGAAGCGTTCAATCACAAAATAGCCCTTGTTACCCAACGAAAATGTTACTTCTCTGCTAATGGTCCTCTAATCAAAAGCCCTGCTTCTCCCAAACCAGCAACACTCATTTGAACTCCTATCATATTTTCCCTTCGATGCTTCGCCTCCAGCTTCCATTCGGCTTCTCGAAGACACCACATGTCACAATCACGATGAGCATTCGTCAAAAATCAAGTGGCGGAAGAAGGCCAAAGAAAAAGACCTATCACCGAGTCCCTGAACTTGATAGAGTAATGGAGCTTCGCAAGAAGCCATCAATGATTCTCCAACTCAAATCCCTAATCCAATCCCAACCCCGAAATTCACCTCTCTTCCTTCGCGACCTCGAGAAGAACGCGGGCTTTGTCAGCAAATGGGCTTTCATGGGCCTCATAGAGAAACACCCTACCATTTTCCGTGTCGGTGGAAATCCCCCTTCCGTTTCTCTAACCGAGAAGGCCCAACGGGTGGCCCAAGATGAAGCCCAGGTCCGAATGTTGATGGAGCCCATCTTGGTTACTAAGCTCAAGAAGCTTCTCATGTTATCTGTTGACTGCAGGGTTCCTCTTGAAACTGTTGAGTTTGTTGCGCCTGAGTTGGGACTGCCGTTTGATTTTAAGGAATGTTTGATTCCTAAGTACCCGCAGTTCTTCTCTGTCAGTCGTGTCCGTGAAAGGGATTTTCTTCTCTTGGAGGATTGGGATTCCACTTTGGCTGTCACTGCTAGAGAGGCTAGGTACATTTTTGACTTCTGTTGAGTTTTTATTTTTCTAAAGTTGCTATGTGAATATTTGGTTTGCTTAGGTTGGAAGAAATTAAGCAATACCCGTCTGATTGATTATTTTGAATTAAAGAAAAAATGCTGTTTTATTCTTTATTTTTAAATTTTGATTTTACTGTTTTTAATGAAATACACATACTACATGTACATAGAAAGTGAAATAATATATGTTACCAATAAGTGACATATTTAGAACAACAGTGGAGTTTTCTGAACGCATCCCAATGCACTTTATAGTAGAAGCTATAACTTGTAGCTTTGACATTACCGTGTGTCTACCAATTTCTGATGTGGTTCCAAACACTGGCTTAATTTATGTTTGGATGTTTTTACTTTGAAAGCAAGTTCCATTTATGTAAGGTAGTATAAATTTGTAACATAATGTAAAGGCTATTTTTTTATCACTTCTAGTCAAATGAGATTTGGATTCAAAATCAATTTTGTCTGATATTGACAAACATCTTTATTTTTACTAAATAGAAGTTTGACTGAGGCAAAATGCCAAAGTCAATTCTAATACTTCTTGCATTGAAACCAAAAATCAGTTATAATTTGAGCTTTGTGGACCTAAAACTTGTAGGTGTTTTTTTTTTATTCAATGAAGCTTACTAGGTACTTTTTTGGATTTGTTAGTTAAATTCTTAGGGAAAAGTTATTTTTTTTGGTTGTTTTAAGTTGGATTTGTTTATTAATTATTTTAGATATCAAAAATTTGATCCAAATACGCACTAGGTTGGCACAGGAAGGTGTTCTGAACATGAAGCCAAATGGGGATCAGAGGAAGGTGAAGATTTCAAGAGACGGGAACTATGTCGGTCCATTTGCGTTCAAAGTGAATTTTCCTGCTGGTTTTAGGCCGAATGTTGGTTTCCTTAAGCAGTTTGAGAGCTGGCAGAAGTTGGAGTTTCCTTCTCCTTATTTGAATGCAAGGAGGTTCGACGCTGCAGATCCAAAATCTCGTAAACGGGCAGTGGCAGTGATTCACGAGCTCCTCAGCTTGACCGTGGAGAAGAGGATGACATCTGCACAGATGGATGCGTTTCATGCAGAGTGTTTTTTGCCATCGCAATTACTGCTTTGCTTGGTAAAGCATCAGGGCATATTTTATCTTACTAATAAAGGTGTCAGGAGTACTGTCTTCCTCAAAGATGCATACTTAGGCTCCAACTTGGTAGATAAGTGTCCTTTATTGCAATTTAATGATAAATTTGTGGCACTCTGTGGTAGAGCAAGTATTGATTTGTGCGAGAGTAAGAATGCTCTACAAGCTGTTGTTTAGAAGTTGAAATTTCAGGGGTACAGGTACAGCATATCTTCCTCTTTAAGAAAAGGATAAGGAAATCTGACATGGAAATATAAGCAGCTGGTAAAGGATATAATATCATGCCTTATTTGAAGTAAAACCATGGAAGTACATTCTTCCTATACTTTCACAAAGCTTGTCATTGGTTTGGATTATTTTAATTATCTACACTTTGCAAGCATCAAGATCAAGGTGATGTAGAACAGTTTTATCTTGTCAAATTCTGGACCTCAGTATTCTTGCTTCACTTTGTTGACAATTTGCACAGCCAATCTGATACTTATTTTCCCTCAAACCATCTCCCGGTTGACCCTTTCAGAGTAGGATTTAGAGTATCATCATCCGTTCAGTGCACGGATGACACTTTGGGACTATATGCATACAAACCTTTATTCATAAGATCTTAGCTTGCATATGCTCCTCTTAATGGATATATGGCTGACAAGTTAAGGACTTATAATCACTTGAGCAGAGTTTTGGTGCAGTGATTGTTCTAATTGTTTTCCCACTTGTTGGGTACCATGCTGGCTTAGCTATCATTGGTGCAGAAATTGTTGTTGAGGTAATATTCCCTCCAGTGCACAGAGCACTGGGTGTTTATAAACTCTTATCATGCTGAAGTAATAATGCCGGTAAACGATACCTCTGTCACTATCATTAATACAGGAAATATCCTTCATCAATTTTGAGATATAAATCGAAGTTTGTATGCAATACATGATTGAACTAGAGGGAAGGCAAACTCTTATGGAATGGATTGATGATTCAGAAAATGCAGGTGCTTTAATGGAGAGCCTGGGATTGGATCTGAATACCTTAATTCGGCTCCTATCTAAGAATTAGGCTTGGTCATGGTTTAGTTCAGTTCACAAGGAAAACCAAACTGAACTGAACTGAACTACTTCTTTCTTAGCTGACTTGCACTGATTTTTTATTCAATAAACTGGTCGAACTGGTTTGGGTCCGAACTGAATTCAAACAAAATATTCAATACTCCATTACTCCTACCATACAAGTATTGGACTGTCCTTTAGTTCCTTCTATTCCTTTCAGTGTTGTACAGCACTTGCGGTCCATACAGTAACTACTCATACTGTCTTTTAATTCTTTCTCTTCTAAAACTTGGACTGCCTTTTAATTCATTCTCTTTGCTATACACAATCACGAGGACTCTCCAGCACTCTCCACCACTCTCCACCACATACAGTTCTGTTTTATGAAGTAGTTTGTTTTGTCCACGGAACCTTCGAGAAATGATATTATATTCAGTTCTGAGAATTATCATTTAGAATCTAGTTTTTTTACTGTACATTTCAGTAGAATTTGGAATTTGGTTCGGTTCATTAAAATGTTGTGACCATCCCTAGGACATTCCAGATACATATGACTTCTATGGGGAAGTAAGTACCAATTACCTTCATATCATTTGAATTGTGAATTGCTATGTGATGCTTTTATCTTAGGACTTGATCTATCACAGTTTTGTCCCTATCAGATCATTATGTGAAGATTAATTAAATTTAGACCTAATTAAAAAAAAAGTCATTTTTGTTTTATAGTGCTCTTCAATGTGGCTATGTACCTTGAGGTTAATGCTATGCATAATTCATATGGCCTGCACAAGTTGACACTTCATGTTTCTCTTCCTGTTAGATGAGATCTAGTGCATTGTATCACTGTTGAGGATCCAAGGAAAACAGTGTCAACAACATATTTCGTGGTTTGGCAAATGTTCATAGTTATGCAGATAGCTTGATTTGTTCTTTATTTTTTCTATCAAGTATTTGATGACTTATATTCGTTGATAAAAGAAAATTTAAGACACTTATGGTTTTTTTATCCACGAGTGCACATGGATATCGAATTTTTTGCCACTTCTGGTATTCCAATATTTCTACGCTTTTGCTGTTATATTCAATTTTGTTTTGAAAAAACGCTATTGCTTTGATTTAAATTTTGACCCAAAGTATCAAAACAACATTAATTGATAAAAATCAGTTTTCAATGAATATATCCAAACACAAAGCGCGTTACATTCAACTCACATTTAACTCTAGGACCAAACATACACAAGGCGTGAGCAAATTAAGTCTGTAGCAACATACTTGAATTTTCATCTCCTCACACCTATCTGCATACTAAACCTGCAAAAAGTGTTTAGCGGTATAAAATATTGGCCTATGTAACCCTTCCCATCTAAAATGGATAAATGCTCATAAAATATTGGCCTATGTATGAAAAGTTAGATATTTATACATAGAATTTTTTTTCCATCATGTTATAAATATAAAAGTATCCATAAGTAGGGCTGGAAATGAGTCGACCTGAGTCGACTTGGTTCAGCTCGGCTAGACTCGATAAGAATCGGCTCAGCTCGTAGCTCGACTCGAGTTCGACATGACCCTTTTTTCTCAGCTCGAGTCGACTCAAGCTCGCGAGCAGCTCGGTTCAGCTCGTGAGCTCGGCTCGCGGGAATAAAAAGTTAAAAAAATCTATTTTTTTTTGTAAAAAAACCAGAAAATTCTAGATTTTTGACATTTTAAAATAACAATTTACTAATAGTTTTGAATGAAATAATTACTTATATGAAAATATAAATATAATATTTTTGTTTATCTATCTCATGAGTTTAATAAAAAAAATAAACAAGTATAATAATAATAATAAAAAAAAATTAGAATTGCATAATGATATAATAATAAAATAGTTAGTGCTAAAAAAAACTGCACCAACAAATAAACAAACAAACCTTGCATTAGAAACACAAAATGCATAACAAAGATCATACTGAAATAAAAATGTGGAGTAATATATATATATATATATATATATATATATATATATATATATATATATCGAGTTGATCCATGAACCAAACGAATCGAACTATACCTAGCTCAAGTTCAGCTCATTTATTTAACGAGCTCAATTTTCCGCTAAAGTTCAGCTCATTTGGTTCATGAACCAAGTTCAACGAGGTATTTATCGAGTCGAGTTTCGAACTATGTTCGAGTTGGTTCAGTTCATTGCCACCCCTATCCATAAGTCCGGACTAGACGTCCACAATTAAAGATATGTTGACAATACTTGAGTTATTATTCTCAAAACTCTAAGGGTATGTTTGGATGGAGGGTTTAGGAGGGGAGGGGAGGGTTTGATTTTCAATTCCAATTTGAAGAAGCTATAAAATGTTTCTAAGCAAAAATGAAATGTCATTAACAATATTTTATCATTATCTATCATGTTATTCTTTCAAATTTTTAAAATGTCGAATAGATATTAAAATATAGACCAGGCCCTCCAAAACTCTCCAAAATCCCCCTCCCAAACATACCCTAAGTGATACCAAGAAGCGAATAGATAAATACACACGTAAGAATCAAATAAATATTTGCTACATATTTTGGAGCTTTTGCTTTTTTACACTCTCTCTGCCGTCATTCACAACCTCCGCTTATATCTCTCGACGTTCCTTCTTGATTTGATCCACCTATGCCTTACAAAAAGTTTGCTTCTTACAAGAAATCAATAATGGATGCTAGTTCCCCGACATAGTTGAAGGTATGAAATTGCTGTTGATTTTTTCACCAATTTTACTCTTTGTTCTCTTGCAGGGGGTGTGTGCGACAATATTGAGTGGTACAAGTAGTAATAACAAGCAATCCCAGCCCAAGTCCAATTGGTCACACAACTGCCAAACAAAAACAAACTTCAACCGGGTCCTGCGGAACCCAAACCCGGTTGTTATGAATACACACGGGTTAGAAAGGACCCGACATATATATTCTTTCACTCCACTCACTTCGTCAGAATTCCAAGATTCACTCTCTCACTCTTCTTGAAACTCAGTTCTTCTTTCTCTCTTCTTCTCTCTTAGAAACCCAACTAGGGTTTGTTGCTCTCACCAAATCTATGATGATTGATGCTTCAAACATGCTTGGTTTCACGCTGATGATGATTGTTGATGATGATGAAATAAAACCCCTAAGGTTTTGTCCTGAATCGAAGCAATCTTAAGTTACGATCTTCACTTCTCACTTCGTGAACTTATCTTTTCACTTCGCAAACCCTAGTTCGCTTCGTAATGACTGATTCTCTTAATCAATCACCCAAAAACACTTCTCTAAGGTTAATTCCTCTTTATTTACAGTTTCTTTCCCTTTCAATGTTGATTATATCGATGTTACAGAAAACCCTAATTTTCTAAACTTTGATGTTTTGCAGGTATGTAAACAAAACAAGATTCTCAGTGCTCAAGAAAGGTAAAGATCACACACTCTCTGTGATTTCACCCTTTACTTTCATTTTAACTGAATAAACCCTATTCTGTAATGTTTCTTCTCCTTGCATGTACACTTGGTGTTCTTCAATGAACACCACCACCTGGAAAACTTCAAGACTCTCAGCTCCGAGCCTCAAAGGTAGAATCTCACACCCTTCTCTTAAAAAATTTCCTTCTTCTCCTATCAGTTTCAGTCACTGAAACTAATACTAACCACAATCTTCTGTTTTCTTGCGAGGTATTCACTTCTTGGGAAGTTTTTCACAATAACTCAGAAACACTTATTAGAGCATACGCGAATCACAGGGAGTTAGAATAGGATAAATAGGACTTAGAGAGATTTTAAAACTGTAAATGCTTCTGTATATTTGATTGTGAATTGTATGTACATGATAGGTAGTATTTAAATGCTTTCACTGGGAAAAATAGTTGTTAGAACAGAGTTTGTTGCTAACCAAACAAACTTAGTTTGTTATCCAACAAACTAGTTAGTTAGAGTAGTTTGTTTTTCTGTAACTAACTTTCGTAGTTGGACAGTTTAACTTCCAACGATACTATTTTTAATTTGTAGCGATTAGAGGTTAATTGATTAGTTTAGGGTATTTGATTAGAATTTCCAACACCCTACCTTAATCAAAACACTAAACTTAAGATAGACAAAGCCTACCTTAAGCATGACTAGGTCTAAGCTAAGTAGAGACAAACAATAGAACAGTACAAGCCTCAGTAAGAATAACAGTCTAGGACAGACCCCTAGACAATAGCCTTGAACCATTACTTTCTTATGTTTAGAAAGAAATGACCTTGAGTTGTCTCCTTAGCTTAGTGAAAACTTAACCCTTTAGTGCCTGAGCGAAGATATCAGCCACTTGGTCATTAATTAGTAGAACAGTAGTCTAGAACTAGGTTGTCATTTTAAACTCTTGATCCCTAAGATAATGATACCTAGTCTCAATGCACTTAGTTCTTCCATGAGATATAGGGTTCTTAGCTAGATTAATAGCAAATTTATTATCCATACATAGTTTGATAGGCTCTGTTAGGTCAACAGTTATCTCTTTAAGTAAAGTTTCAAGCCATGCTGCTAGCAGCATTGTAGGCTGAAATGTACTCTGCCTCATAAGAGGACTGAGCTACAATAGTCTGTTTCTTAGAGCTCCATGAGATTGCAGCTCCTTGAAACATGAACACGTAGGCAGAAGTGCTCCTCCTATAAATCTTATCACCACACCAATCTGAGTCACAGTAGCCTAGTAGGATATTTTTGCCTACAACCCTGTCATTAGGAAAAAATAAACCATAATTATTAGTGCCTTTAATATATCTTAGATGCGCTTTGCAACATCCAAATGAATCTGCATAGGGTAACTCATAAATCTACTTGTCGCACCAGTGGCAAATAGGATGTCAGGTCTGCTGTAACACAAGCATCTTAGTGACCCAACTATTTGTCTAAAATAGGTAGCATCAACTTTAGTTCCTTCACATTCTTATTTCTTAGTTAGGTTACCTTCAGCTGGATTAATTGCAGAATTGCAATTTTCCAGCTCAAACCTCTTTAAAACATCATTGGCATACTTTTGCTGATGCAAAACAATGGGAGGGCCCACTGGAGACTGCATGTAACACCCCATTCTATATTTTCTAATTAACTTAAATAAAAATTAGAGTTTTCAAAAGACTTTTCCACGCACCTCAAAGAGAGTGCTACATTTAATAAAACCTCATCAAAGAATATTTAAAATTCAAACGCATCTAGTGCGTGTAATATAACTCATATCCAAATGGGACGAACCCTCAAAACCTATTTTAAGTATTACAATAATCCAGAAAATGGTTCACAGCACAGCGGAAATAATACAAGTTCAACATACGCAGTTCATAATCCAAATCAGTTCAAATACATAATATAAAATAACTACACTACGATCCCCGCCCCGGGTGTCACTAATCAGAGCTGACTCAATGACTCAAAAAGGCATGACACCTTCACTCAGTATCACCTGCATGTCGCCACGAGAGCAGGCAACATAAAAATGCTAGGGTGAGTCTCTTTACATAAATAATAACAAGTAAGATAAACATTATATTAGGAAAACATCTAGCAACATCAATCCACAGTAATCAAGACATTTACCATTCAATTAAAGTACCAATAAACAACAATAATGAATTAATTAAGCTTCAACAAGAATCCTAAGAAGGTATGAGTATATGCATGTATGCAATATGCATGTGGATCCATAACCACCTCAATAACCCCGTCGGGCAACCACCTCTTTTGGCCGAAGCCACCCACCACTTTTGGCCGAAGCCATACCACCACTTTTGAAATGCATATGATTTATGTGACACTATGACAATGCATCACAACATCACAGATTTATCACATCAAGTGTTAACCCACCACTTTGGCCGAAGCCCACACCAATTATTAACCACCTCTTTGGTCGGAGCCCACATCAATTATTAACCACCTCTTTGGCCGGAGCCCACATCAATTATTAACCACCACTTTATCATTTCCTCACCACCACACCCCATTTATTAAATTGAATCCCACCTAAGGACCAAAACACTTCATAAGGACCTTTCCAACACCTAAGGCCATTTTTGACACACCCAAGATTAATTTGGTGTTTAGGGAATTATTGGACGTTTTAGGATTTATTTTGGTACTTAGGAAATTATTTTGACATATTAGGCTTAATTAGACACTAAGGGACTATTTTGTCACTCCCAGGATTAATTTAATTCTTAGGGACTATTTTGTCACACAAAGGATTAAATTAATTCTTAGGGACTAAAAACATCACTTAGGTTCCATTAAGCACCCTAGGCGCCAAGGGGCAGCCACTTTGGCGCCCCACTTAGCGCAACACACACACACACACAGCACGCCACACACCCACAGGCGCCAAGTTTCTAGCAAACTGGCGCCCTGTGCACAGCCCTGCACCTGCACACACTCACTGACTCACTGGGCGCCAAGTTCCCAGTGAACTGGCGCCCCCTTGCACGCCTTCCAGCCACCGCGCGCGCTGCACCTTACTTAGCCGCTCACCTGGCGCCATTTTGCCTAGCAAATGGCGCCCTTGACCTGACACTTACCCACGCACGCATCACAGCACCCACACCTAAGCACCAGGCGCCAAATTCACAGTGAATTGGCGCCCTCCCCTGCCCTGCACACCGTGCCACCCCAAATCACTCCACCAGGCGCCAAATTCCTAAGGAATTGGCGCCCCTGCACCCACGCACACCCCTGGCAGCCCCAAGACAGCAACCTGGCGCCACTTTGCCTAGCAAAATGGCGCCCCTCCTTCCAGCAACAGCCCAAACCGAGACCAAACACAAATACTAGGCGCCATTTCTTGTGAAATTGGCGCCCCCCTTCCCTTCCTTCCTTTACCCATCACCTTTTAACAATTCTCAAAACAACACACACTCTAATCACATTTTTATCCAATACTTCAACATTAAATTCAACAACAATTAATTAAACATTAAATCAACAACATTAATCAACACATCCTCATGTTTATTCACATTGAAGCATTTAGTCAAATACATGGTATGCATATTTCACAACACCTATATTCCAAACATCAAGCATCATATTGTCACCATTTCAAACACTAAATACAACAACCACATATAAATAACAGAAAATTCACATAAACAAACAACCTAGTGCTATTCCACATACAATACATATCCTACAACTTATTATAAATGTAGTGGAGAATCCCCTAACCTTGATTAAGTTAGAACCTCCAAGCAAACACCAAAAATCACAAAATGAAGCATCCCCTAACCTCCTCTCAGCTGAAAACGTGGAGGTCTTCTACTTGGGTAGCAATGGAGAAATTAAAATGAACAAGGATTAGGACATGGATGTCACAACACTTAAAAGGGGAAGGAAAATGAGGAAGAAAGGTACCAATTACACTTACCCAAATCCAACAAATGAAATTTCTCTCCTCCCCCAAGTTGAATAGCTGCGCACGGCTACCCCTCCTTTCCTCTCCTTCTATTTTCTGTTTTTCCTTTCTTCTAAGACAATGGGAACCCTACCCTAGTTTAAGTCATGGATTTGGGTCATTTTAGTGGGCTTGGGCCTCTTATTTGCACCCCCTAGATGCTCCAACACACCATCCCAATTTAACTAAAATACTTATCATTTAATTACTACACCTCTCCTTAAATTAACTATTTACCCTTAATTTATTTTAATATAGCCAACTAAAATACTACTTAATTAAATTAGTCAAATACTCATTTAATTAAGTTAATTAATTAACCACCTAAGCAAACTAATTAAATAATTCACCTAATTAATTTTTGGGGTGTTACACTGCACACGGTTTATATAATTGGAATAATTTAATACCTTAGTGGATCAAAGTGTATGCGCAGGAATGCTTGAAGAATTACTTAGTGGAGGAAAAACCAATTGCTTAGTGGAGGAAGCAAAAGAGAAGTAGTGGAAGAAATTTTATTATGTTTCCTCCACTAAACAATTGGTTTTTCCTCCACTAAGTAATTCTTCAAGCATTCCTGCGCATATACTTTGATCCACTAGTGTGTGTGTGTGTGTGTGTGTGTGTGTGTGTGTGTGTGTGTGTGTGTGTTTAGGAAAATAAGACATACATATTTGATTGATACAATAAGAACACACAAGTTTTGCTGCAAGCATAACTGATTTTTTCTTTCATGCGATCTTTTGGTTTCTGTTTTATTGGTAAATTAGTATTATTTTTTCAGTATTCTTATATTTTTGCTATTAATTTTTAAATGCTCTATTTTTATGATAATGTACGGTGATGGATTAGACCCAAAAAAAATGCACGGTAATGCATCCTGAAATTTTTGTTAGTGAGGACAAAAAATTGGATGATAATATTTTTTATAAGAAAATTATTATAAGTTAGAGTAAAATACGTAATTTCGTGGCAAAAGATTTAATCCCAAAATCTAATATGGTTTGTGCTGATTTGTATATTTAGTACTAGAAGAGTTTTTTTTTTTAAAAAAACTTTCTACATGTAGTTTTTTTTTTTTTTAAAAAAAAAGTATCTCTAAGAGAAAACACCTATTTTATGTGGGAGCAAAATAATTTATTACATATGGTTAAACTAAACATATTTATCTTGGTGAGGAAATTACCCTCCGATTTACATAATCTACATCCTCCCTGATAATATATACCATTCAATTTTTAAGTCCTCTTTATTTGACTACAAATTGGTTCTAAAATACAAAATTTTAAACTTGATAACTAATTTTGGTTCATATTTGCAGCTATATACTTTTAAAAAAAAAACTACTTACTCGATTGTAGGGCAGAAGCAAATTAAAATCTCTCATAATCAACATAAAACCTATAGAGGGACGACTGAAAATTGACAAACAATAAAGAACCAAACATGCTTGCTTACTTTTTTTTTTGGTACAAAACGATTAAGAAAACAAAAAGGAAAAAAGAAATTCTAAGGGCGTAGGAACTCTAATTAATCTGCTCTCATCTGCCTACAGAGGAAGGAGCAGTTCAGGAGTAGGGGAATCTAACATAAGCCAAGGTTGAACATTGGAGGACCCCATCTTTGCCAGGATATCAGCACACATGATTCCTTCTCGAAGAGTATGAGCCAGAGAGAATTGCCAAGGTCGCTTCATAAAATCTTGAATGCTAGATATGATAGACGCGTACACATGCCACAAGTTGAGCAGGGAGGTCACAAGCTGAATAGAATGAAGTGAATCAGAGTAACAAATGATGTGACGATGACCATCGTTCCAAGCTAGGCGCATACGTACCATGCAATAATGACATGTCACATGAGCTCTGCATGTAAGTTATTTGAGACACCCAAATGACCTGAAAATCCTTTGATCAAAGATCCATCTTAATGGCAAAAAAGACCACCATAGCCAGACAGGGGGTTGCCCACACTACTACCATCAACATTAAGAACAATGAGTTCTTCCCTACTCGCATGCCAAGTAACCCAACGAGGAACGGTAGCAGCAGTTTGATCTAGTTGTTTGCACATACTCACTAAAGATGCATAATTATAGGTCATGTACTGAAGATTAGGAAAGGGAAAGTATTCTTTTTCAACAACCATGATGTTGCGAGCACGCCATAACCACCACATCGTTGAGATGAACATAGAAGGATTCTCTTGATATACCACGCTGAAGCCAAGTGTGGACATTATTTTCATTATAAAAGCCAAGATCACGATAGCCAAGATATCTCCATAACCAAGTTGAAAGGCGACAATCTCTAAGACAATGAAATATATCCTCAATTGGATGTTGACAACGAGGACAAGTAGAAGTAGGAGCCATTCCTCTTCTATTCAACATAGCAAGGGTGGGGAAAGATTGATGACAAGCCGTCCAAAGAAGTAATTTTATCTTCTCTAGAGCTGGAGATTGCCAAATCCAATTCCAAGACAATTTTGATTGACTCCGGAATTCAAGTTCCGCCTTGCAAGAGCCATTTATACCCTTTGCTTGCAATATAGATACCATTAGTGTGACCTTTCCAAACTAGACAGTCTGAAACTGCATCGGTGCAAGAAGGAAGTGTGAGGATATGATCAATGATATGAGAAGGAAGCATTGCATACAACCTGTTAACCTGCCAAGTACCATCTTGAATGATATAATTTATGTTGGATAGCTAAGAAGTAGACCTTCAATTATTATGTTTCGCTTGAAGCCAAATTCTGATTTCTTGAAGGTCTAAACTGCAATGCACCTCGCAATCCTGCCTGCAGGAGGTACGGAGGTTTCCCCTTGCAACTGAGGGTACAGAAGTCTCCCCCTTATAAGATTAAGGTGTGCGAGAATCCGTTGGATAGCTAAGAAGTAGACCTTCAATTTTTATGTTGAGCTCGAAGCCAAATTTTGAATTCTTGAAGGACTAAATTGCGATGCACCTCGCCTTCCTACCTGCTGGAGCTACGGAGGTCTCCCCTTGCCTGCTGAGGGTAGAGAAGTCGCCCTCCTTATTCGATTAAGGTGTGCGAGCAGCTGTTGGATAGCTAAGAAGTAGACCTTCAATTCTTATGTTGAGCTCGAAGCCAAATTCTGAATTCTTGAAGGTCTAAACTACGATACACCTCGCCCTCCTGCTTGCGGGAGGTACGGAGGTCGCCCCATACCTGCTGAGGATACAGAAGTCTCCCTCCTTATCCAATTAAGGTGTGCGAGCAGCCGTTGGATAGCTGATAAGTAGGCCTTCAATTCTTATGTTGAGCTCGAAGCCAAATTCTGAATTCTTGAAGGTCTAAACTGCGATGCACCTCGCCTTCCTGTCTGCTGGAGGTACGGAGGTCGCCCCTTGCCCGCTGAGGGTAAAGAAGTCGCCCTCCTTATCCGAGTAAGGCGTGCGAGTTGCCGTTGGATAGCTAAGAAGTAGTCCTTAAATTCTTATGTTGAGCCCGATGCCAAATTCTGAATTCTTGAAGGTCTAAACAACAATGCATCTCAACTTCCTGCCTGGTGAAGTACAGAAATCGCCCCTTCCTGCCTGGTGAGGTACGGATGTCGCCCTCCCTGTCTGGCGAAGCACGTAGCCACTAATACTTGGCGAAGTACGGAGGACGCCCTCCCTGCTTGGTGAGGTGCGACGGGTCACCCTCTTTGCTGGACAAGAGATACATCTCGCATTTTACTATATTCGTGAGCCATAGCATTTGGTTACGGCTACCCGATTGGAGCAAGCATGTGAACGTCCGATAGAAAGCCAAGAGGCATGCCTACTACTATAGTGTTGACATCGGAGTCAAAATAAGTACAAATGGTCCTCACCCTCTCTGATGGAAATAGGAAAGATTTCCTACGCACTCTCACTTTGATACAAGCTACATGCGGGAATCGATAAGTCCCAATGCAAAAACTACATCCAAATGGCATTAACAAAGTCGTGAAACGAAATAGCAAAGCAGCGGTCACCATAGAGGAGACCGTGAGACTGGCCATGAGGGTAATGAGATCTCCCCTCCTGCCTATGAGGTGCATAATTTGCCCTCCTTATCCGATCAAGGTGTGCGAGCACCCGTTGGATAGCTAAGAAGCAGATCTACAATTCTTATGTTGAGTTGGAAGCCCAATTCTGAATTCTTGAAAGTCTAAACTATGATGTACCTCGCCCTCCTGCGTGCTGAAGGTACAGAAGTCACCCCTCCTACCTGCCAAGGGTACGGAGGTAGCCCCTCCTGCCCGTTGGGGGGAAGAAGTCGCCCTCCTTACCCGTTTAGGGGAACAAGTCACCCTCCTTGCCGACCGAGAGATACATCTCGCCTCTCCTATTCCACAACCATAGCATTGGCCAATGTTATCCGAATGGAGCATATGAATATGCGTTAGAAAGCCAAGAGGCGTACCTACAACTTTTGTGTTGAACTTAAAGTCTAATTATGATGGACAGAAGGCCCAAAACTATGATAAAATTTCATCCAAAATATTTCGGGGGAAGATCTCGCCCACGAGGAGCCAGATCTCGTACTCCCTCTCATTTATGAAGAAGATTTCGCCCTTTATCCCTTGAGGGAGCAAGATCTCACCTTCCTTTCAGCCTTGAAGGAGATTTCACTCATGAAGTTTAAGATCTCACTTTAACACTCATTGAAAGAGGGAATCTTGTTTTCTCTCTCTTGGAAACGTGTGTTTCCACTCAACAAGTTATAACTTGCGCTCCAGTATTCAGATCGAGGCATGTGAATATGCGTTGTGTTGTGCGAAAAGTAGTTGTGCAAGTGTACACAATCGCAACAAGTAATATATTGATAAGTAAAGTTCGTCTCCACAGGGATTGGTATTAATTTTAGAGTTTAAAAATGAATTACACTTAGAGGAACAAGTAGCAAGTAGTCAAGTAACAAAGTTCAGTTGAACAAGAGTGGTTTAAGGTAACAAGTGAAAAAGTAATGTAAACTATGAGAGAAATAAGTTGGATTGCTTTCACTACGTAACTTCCCAGAAATAAGACGCTATAACGTCACACGCTATAGCGTTAAGCGTATTGTTGTAATTGTTTTGTGCCTTTCAAATCACTAGTGCCGTGGTTTCACTACAAGATGCCTATGTCTAGGTTCTAAATAGGTTCACCCCTGTATAATCAAGATCCCACAAACATGCTTTATAAACTATTGCAACTTCTATGTCTAGAGGAAGCAAAAATTGGTTAAATGTCTTCAACCAACCTTATCATTTATATTAATCCTTGAGTTCTCTCTATGGTTCATGTCGAATCCACAGAGGTACACTTTACGTGGCCAAATATAAAACAAGTTTGGAAGAGTTATCACACAAGGATTAAAACACAAAACGTGAAAAATTATATACGTAGTATTAAAGGTTCATTACAAGCTATAGCAACCCAACTCAAAGAGTTTAGCTCATGTTGAGCATCATCAAAATAACACAGATAATCATACTTGCATTACCGTAGGTAAAAAGGAAAATACAAGTGCAAAAGATACAAGCTTGCAGTCTCCTAATCATCCACGCAAAGATGGTACATCATCAGCCTTACACCGTGAGAAATACGGAAATTACAAGGGAAGAAAACTAAAATAGCAAAAGCTTTAAAAGTGTATCAATGGAGAAGAAGAAAATGTCACACTCTCTCTCTCTCTACCAATACATATCCGTGGGAAGGAAGGAAAAATCAGAATATCTCTAGCCCTCTAGCATGTGGTACAAATCTTCTCAAAAGTCAAGAAAGGTGATGGTTGCTTTTTCACCAACTCCACTATTCCTCACTCATGCAATGCCAAGTGTCCACACATATCCAATAAAATCCGCACATGTTAGCAAGCACAGTGGACACAAGATATGGAGCTTGGATTAATGAGCTTGGCGCCAAAATTGCACTTTCCCTATAGATGCTCAGCTGATCTACCTTCTTGACGCTATAGCGTTAGACGCTATAGCGCTAAACACTGCACCACTTCACAAAATACATCAAAACATTCACACGGGCACCAAATGTGCCAATTTCATAACAAAGCGATTGTTTAGCCCTTCCTTTCCTAATATTAACAAATGCAATAAATACTATACTAATATTACTTGAGAACTTACTTAATTTAATGATTAGAGGTATAAATAACTCATATAAATATGAGTTATCACACCCCCAAACTTAAACCATTGCTTGTCCTCAAGCAATGACACTTGCAAAGACAACAAACTGACACTTATTCACAACACACATGACCTGATCAACACTTCATTTCTACGCACACTCATTCAAATATATTCTCAATGGGCTAATAATTCAGATTCACACTCACACCAACACACCAATGCATTTAATCAACTTCCAAGCTTATTACTTGCTCAACAGTGCGTGTGTGATCTCTTGACTCATCTCAATTCCTAGCTAGATTTGGATTTCTCTTTAGCCTTGGAAAGAATGGTCTTCTTTTGGTGACATCAAGAACTTTTTCAAAACAATGACTAGATTAACATTTTCACACAGAAATGGGGGAGTTTCAAGCATGACAAAGGGTTTAACTAGGCATTTCAGGTCTATGGTCAGCGCTCCTAACTTATTGAAACTGAACAACTCACGCTATAGCGTTTGGCGCTATAGCGCTTAGACTATGATACAGATTTATTTACTAGCTGCAGCCCCCTCATTACTTGGCTCCTCAGCATATGAGGCTTTGCCTCTTTGCCTTTGGGACAGCCTAGCTTTTGCTTCGGATGGCTACAGCTTTACAACATATTTACATTGAACTTCTAAGTCACTGACCACCCTAAGACCTTTGTACCTAACCTTTATATAGCCCAAACACCCCCAAACTTTGCTTCAAAAACTCTTCAAGTTTTTAGTCAAGCCTTGATCTCACCTTGGTTAACTCAGACTAGCCTAAACCTCAGATAGTCCTCAGCTAGCTAAGTTTCTACTTAAGCACAGAGATTTATGTGTAGGAGCAATAATAAGCAAAGATTTTATCTAAAAGCACGACTCTCTTACTCACTCACACAATCATCACTAAAACTAGCCCAAAGAGAATGCATTCAATGATTATACTTAAAAACGAAACACTTGAAACAGAACATTGATAACTTTAGGCCCTCCCCCCACAACAAAAGTGAGCAGTGTCCTCACTGCTCTTAAAGAACTAGGGAGAGGCCTAAGACAAAACAGAAATAAAATAAAACAAGTCTTTAACATTTGTGAAGCGCAAGACAGGCGCTATAGCGCTTCACAACTTATTGGAACATACAACACAACGAGAACTACTACAGCAGAATGGGAAAATCATTTTTTTTATTAGACCAGACCTGGTCCTTGAACTGACACGAGTTGGTTGAGGAGGCTTTGCAGCCTTTTTCTTCTTCTTCTCTTCCTTCTGGCCTTCCTCAGGCGCTATAGCATCAGACGCTATAGCGCTGCCACTAGGGGCTTCCTTTTCTTTTGCTGCCTTCATCTCTGCTAACTTGCTAGCAGCCTCCTTCTCCTGTTCAGACGCTTCCTTTTCAGATTCTTGTGCTTCTGGCTGCACACTCTCTTCATCATCTTCCTCAATCACCGTAAGCTTTGCACCTGGGCTCCTTCTTGCAGATACATATGTTGGCCTCTTTGTTGCCACGTGCTTCTCCTTCAGATTTCTGCTTGGTGTGCCAGATGGCACTGGGCCTTGCACTACCTCCCTGGGAGGGCTATCAACCATGGCCTGAGCTTCTTCTTCAGAACCTGCAAGAATGTTAGCTTTTGATTGAGGGCTCCTTTGGGCTTTTTGCTTAAGCCTAGGAGATTTTGTTGTACTTGACACAGATGATGATGGACTTTTCTGCACTGCAGGCGCTATAGCATCAGACGCTATAGCGCTAGCTAGGCCTTCAACAGGATTTTGGGAAATAGGTTGTTGTGGTGATGCAGGTGCTGGACTTGGCTCTTTTGTGAGAATGGGGATTGGGCAGTGGTTCTCCAGGCCGTCTTTGGCTCGTTTAGATTTGGTGTTTGCTGTGTAGGTGGGGGTGATGTTTCTTTTGATGGGATGGGTGGAGGGATGGTTGTTGCAGATTGGGGTGTTTCAGGAATAATTTGATCTTGGGCTGGTGGTGAAGGTATTTGTGGTGAAGGGGGTCTAGTGGGGCTAGGTGTGGGATCAACAGTCACTTCCTCATATTCTTCACTCTCTGATCCTTCCTCCTTTTCTGGGCTCTCCTCACCAGATTTCTCCTCACTCTCAGAATCTTCATCCTCTTCATCATCATTTACTTCCTTCATCAGCCTCCTAGTCTCCTCTTCATCATCTTCACTGAGTTCCTCCAAATCTTCAGTGTTTAGGGATTCTTCACTACTCACCTTTGTTTTCTTCTTAGCAGGACTCAATACCTTCTTTAAGGCAGGGCTCCTTGGTCTCTTTTTGAGTGCATCAGTAGAGGCCTTTTTACTCACCCTTTCTTCTTGTTGAGGTGGCTCCCTCACACCTTCTTCCTCAATCAGCCATTCTGGAAACACAGGGGGTTCCAGTAATTCTTTTCCCCTGGACAACTTCTCCATGACAGCTTTCTCCCACTCAAACTTTGCCTTTACAAACTTGCACAAGGCTTGCTGGCTCTTTTTCAACTGATTAAGCGCTATAGCATCAGACGCTATAGCGCTAGCACTTCTTTGCCTGGGCTTGAACACAGCAGGGATATCTCCTTGAGGAGTTCTCCTCTCATCACGAATCTCAATTTCTACCTCAGCCTACTTACACAACTCAGTAATTAAGCAAGGAAAATACAGATTACCGTCAGTCTTCAATCTGCTTTTCTCAATCTCCCTTGCAATGATCTTGCCCACATCAATGCTCTCACCTTCCAAAATAGCATCCAGTACTATTAACCTGTCCTTCTCCACATTGGTTGTGTGAGAAGTGGGCATGAGTGAATGCCTGATAAAAGTAAACCACATGGCAGCCTCATCCACCAAGAAAGCTTTCTTCACTTTGAACTCTGACCCAAACCTTTCCCACGTAGCTTCCTCCACACAGATTCTCTTCTTGACCTCCTCCATTTCATCACAGCCCCATGTATCAAGCTTTTTCTCCAAGGCCTTTCCAGAATAACCTAACTTAAAGTGCTCATTGATTGCACTTGGGCTGAAGTCAACCATCTCACCCCTAACCATGGAATAGGTTTGGGGTTTTCCCCCTTTTGGAGGAGGAATACCTTTGTAAAACTCCCTCACCAGGGGCACCACAAATTCCCCTCTGTGCTTGATGAATTTCTGCCACCCTAGCGCTATAACAGTAGACGTGAACACATCAGGGGCTTTTTCTGTTTTAAAACCCCTCTCAGCTATGAAATTCATCTTCCAGTAACGCGCAAGATCGTCCTTTGGGTCTATAGCTCTAGAGGAACTGGGTTCTGAGGTCTTGGTCTTTCTTTGGGGTTTTTCAATTGAATGTTTCTTCACCATTTTTTTTTTTGATTTCTGAAGAAATGAAAGAGGTTTGTGAATTTTTGGAATAGATTGCAAGATTGGTTTGCAGAGAAAGAAGGAATGGGAGTTATGGGATGATGGGGGTTTTGAGAAGAAGAAGGAACAACGGTTAGAAAGAGAGAAAGCGAAGGGAGTGGTTGAGTGAGAGGTTATTGGGAATTGAATGAGGTGACCGTTGTTGATGGGGCGGAGTGACTGAAGTGATTGGGGCTGTCACACGTGGGCGCATAGGGTGAAGCAGTTGAAGTGCACAGAGCGCGCGTGCCACGTCATTGATAACCGTCCCATTATTTTCAATTAAAAAGTTTCTTGCTGCCACCTCTTGACGCTATAGCGTCAATATCACACTTCAGGCCTTAAATTTTTCCAAATTCCTCAACACAATAATTTTCCCTCCTGCACAATAAAACAAAAATAAAGGAAATGTTGATTAGTAAAACCTTGGGGTGCCTCCCAAGAGCGCTTGTTTTAAGAGTCTTCAGCCTGACTTCTTTTCTTGATGTTAGGGGTCTTGAAGATCAATTGAGGTCTTGTCCCTCATCACATTGTCACCATGGTACTGCTTTACTCTTTGACCATTGGTGTGTGGAAATGCCACATACACTTGAGTGCAAGTATACACTGTCCAAAAACAAGTAGTAAAAAGATCGAACCCACAGAGATTGAAAAACTCACTTTTAAAACAAATAGAAAGTAATAAAGTGTAAAGTCACTAAGTAACAAAATAATTTTGGATTTTGTTTGATGATCACAACTAAGTTAGAAAACAAAGAAAGAATGTTGATAGTGTAAAAGAGAAAAGCTAGTTGGAATGTCTTCATCAAGTAATTTACTTAAAAGTGTATGATGCAAGATGTGATGCAAATTGACCGAATGTCATTGCATTAGCTATGTGCCTTTCGGTCACTTTCTTGAGAGTATCATTACCACTCTTATGATCCTTGTTCTATGCAAGAAAGAAAGGGGTGTTAGTGCCAATCTTGCCTCCTAACAAGTATTCATTTTGCTTAAGTGAATTCACTCTTGTATTTTAAGTACCCACAATTATCCTATGGACTATACTATCCTATGTCTAGGACTTAGCATGGTTTTCACAAAGTTTTCTTTATGTAAAACACTCACCCATATTAGTTCTTGAGTTCTTAATTGTAAGCCATGTCCAGTCATTTACAAATCTACTTATTCTAAGTGATCAAGTTCAAAATAAGTTTTGAAAAGATTATCAAGCAAGAACTAAAGTACAAACATACATACATGCAACATACTTACTTAAAAGCTCATTAAATGATTAGAACATTCCAACTAAGAAAGGTTTAGCTAACAAGAGACATTGCAAGATATATATAAACCGAATAGACCATGTTTATATATATAGAAATCACAAAAGAGAAACAACAAGAGTAAAGTTACAAATGTTGAAAACCTTTGTATGAAGTCTTCTAGCAATGCACTAGCATTACTCCTTAGCACTATACAAACACTATGAAAATGAGTTAAGGAGGAATTATGAATTCCTTCCTCTTCCTCTAAAAATATAAAAACTAACTATGTATATTGAAATTTTGATCTAACTTATGGATTGTGATATATTTCCAAATGAAGATGTGAGGTCCTTTTATAGCCTTCAAGTGAGGTGCTTCCTTTCTTCATGTTGAAGTCATCTTGAGTGGATCATAGCTGTAGTTGCTTTCCAGAGGTTTATCCATGTTGAAATCTTTGACTTAATCATATAGGGCGCGGTTCCATGGTGTTAGAACAAGTGTCCCTATGTTGGTGACTCTTCAAAGCTAAGCCTATAGCTATGTGTGAATGGTAGGCGCCTACTATACAAGTTTGGATGGCATCGGGAAGCAGACAGAGGTCATCACATTGCATGTGGATGCATATGAAACAGTCGCTTATTCATCAAGTAGCGCAGACTTGATGCGAGATCGGTCAGCAGAGCATTGATGCAGCATGAAGATGAGACCGCAGACCAACAAAACATCAAACATACCACAATATATCCAAAATGGCCTATAAATAACTATAACCATTCAAATCACTCAAGATATCATATATCACACTAAATACTATATAAACTCTTTATTATTACTTGAAAGAGAGCAAATACTAAGTTTAAACATATGAAATACTCTATATAAAATAGAGTTATCACACCCCCAAACTTAAACCATTGCTTGTCCGCAAGTAATGACAAAGACAAACTATAAAAACTAAAATTCTAGAAGATAGATCAGCTTGAATTTTGGATTTTCATGAGGAGTTCCCTATGAACTTCATTTTTCAACAATCTTTCTCGTGCCTTTATTTCTTCAAAACTACCAAAGCTATTCAAACTCTTTTGTGTGTGTGTGAACCCACTGAGTTGAGATTGGTTCCAAGACTAAGTGAAAAAATTTCTTCCTAGCCTTTGAAAGGATTGGTTCATCTTTGGTCACACCAAAATATTTTTCAAAAGAGAGTTTAGACTCACAAAATTTTCTCAAGTGTTGGGGAGTTTTTAAAATCAAAGGGCTTGATTGAATTTTTCAAAGCTTTTGAGCCAATGTATTTTTCTATTTTTTGTGTGGATCTTTTGAGCAGATGCAAATACTTCTTTGAAGTGTTTTTGTGCATTGATTTTTTCTCATTTTGCTTTTTCTTCAAAGGCAGCGCTTACATTGATGCAAATTGCACCGATAATGCTTTTCTTTTCTAGCTCATATTACCTTCCTCACCGACCTCCGATGCAAATGCACTTTGCACGTGTCTTTGACCTCCGGATGCATATATTTTTTCTTTGCACTTTGGCACAGTGTCGGGCTTTATTGAACTATCCTCCGGATACATTTATTCCTCGCATGGCACATGTGCTTTGACCTCCGTGATGCATTCATGTACTTAGGCACAGTATAGTTTCAAAAGATTCAGGATATGACTTG
This sequence comes from Oxytropis ochrocephala, assembly GCA_020916435.1. Taxonomy (NCBI): domain Eukaryota; kingdom Viridiplantae; phylum Streptophyta; class Magnoliopsida; order Fabales; family Fabaceae; genus Oxytropis; species Oxytropis ochrocephala. Next base: position 87,123,200 of record CM037093.1, on the reverse strand, counting down.
TCCACTTTTTTGTATTCTTTTTCTACATTGTTTACTCTTATACTTTTGAAATTCAGCCTTTTTTTTCATAAAACACCCCCAAACTTAATTCTTTAAGCTCTTCTTTCTTTTTAGTAAAGCTTTGTTTTGACCTAAGCTTACCAAAAATTCCCCTTGCATCAGATTGATCTTTTAATTAGCAAGGTTCTTTTCACAAACTCAGTTTTGAAGTGTTGAAGTAAAAATAATTTTGGTTTTTCTAAGAAATAAGGCTTCTTTTTCTCTTTTTCATCATTGAAATTCCATCCATAGGGCTTTCATCATATTTTTGAAAAACTGATCTTTTCTACTAAAATACTTAGATACTACTTTGTTAAGTACATCTAATATTTAAACAAACTAAAAACTACTAAAAAACATATATATTTACTATCTAAAACATATTTAATTAAACACACAACATATTAGATAGAAAACATATTTAAAACATAACATAACATGCAAATCCCCCCCCCCCCCCCAAACTTAAGGGGTTGCAGTGTCCTCACTGCAAATTTGTTTCAGAAAAGACAAATCATTTGTTCAAAATAGGGGAGAGGGATTAGTACAACCAGGGAAATAGTCAAAAAGAAACAAAACAAGCATATAGCAGTTTTATGTGAAAACTTGTAAAGTGATACTTATTTCTTTGCTCCACTCCTAATTCTGGTGCTATGTCTGCTTGGAGGAGTGTGTTTCACCTTCTGCTTCTTCTCCTTGGGCTTGCTAGGTGTTGCTTCTGTAGGTGCAGATGCACCTCCTACTTCTGGTGTAATTGCAGGAATTTCTTCTGGAATTGATGCAGCTGCATTAGTTTCCTGCATTTCTGCAAAATAACTAAAAACATAAAATTGCACAAAAATAATTAAAAACAATGGGTTGCCTCCCATTAAGCGCTTGTTTTAAGAGTCTTGTCAGCCTGACTACCTCTTTTCACTTAGAGATTTTGCAAATAGGTGGTGGTTTTGTCTCTCACCACATGTTCACCATAGTACATTTTAACTCTTTGACCATTCACCTTGAAGACAGTATTTGAGGTTTTATCAAATAAGTCTCATCGCTCCATGTGGATAAACCTTTATCAACTTAAATGGTCCCGACCACCTTGACCTTAGTTTTCCAGAAATAGCTTCAACCTAGAGTTGTATAGCGTAACTAGTCCTCCTTCTTTCAATTTTCTTCTCGTGAATTTTCTTGTCATGCCATTTCTTAGTCTTAGCTTTGTAGATTTCAGCATTCTCATAAGAGGTTTGCCTAATTTCTTCTAACTCATCAAGCTCTATCATTCTCTTTTTACCTGCCTTGTTCAAATTGAAATTGAGCTTCTTGATAGCCCAATAAGATTTGTTTTCCAATTCTACAGGTAAATGGCATGCTTTTCCATAGACTAATTTGTAAGGGGACTGTTGCGCCCGAAAAATCCGGTTTGGGATTTCTCAGTGTACAACGCGAGAATTGTGAAGCCGCCACTAATATTTTAGTTTTTAGACCAAAACATTAGAAAAAGGTCTTTTTTACAAAAAGGCGGGTGGTCTTTTGAAAACAGAAATGTAGGTTCGGGGGTCGGTTAGGTGTGGGGAAGGTATTAGCACCCCACACCTCCTTTCTACCGAAAGGGAACCATTAATTCGATGTGTGGTTTGGATTGTTTGATTTGAAAATAATCGTTCTACTTCTTTTCTTTTCCTTTTTATTTGAAAATGTTTTTAGAAAACAAGAGAGAGAAATCTTTTTGGGATTTTTGAAAAGTGAAACTAAACTAAGGTTTTTTGAAAGTGAGCTTGACGGGATATGACCCGGTCCTACGTACCCTCATTGACTGAGGGATCAAAGCTACGTAGTTCTTAATTCTTTTGCGTCCGAAGACGGCTTTGGGATTTTTTGAAAGCGAGCTTGACGGGATATGACCCGGTCCTACGTACCCTCAATGACTGAGGGATCAAAGCTACGTAGTTCTTAATTCTTTATTTTGTGATTTTTTGAAAGCGAGCTTGACGGGATATGACCCGGTCCTACGTACCCTCAATGACTGAGGGATCAAAGCTACGTAGTTCTTAATTCTTTATTTTGTGATTTTTGAAAGCGAAGCTTGACGGGATATGACCTTGGTCCTCACGTACCCTTCAATGACCGAGGATCAAAGCTACGTAGTTCTTAGTTCTTTATTTTGTGATTTTGAAAGCGAGCTTGACGGGATATGACCTTGGTCCTACGTACTTCAATGACCGAGGGATCAAAGCTACGTAGTTCTTAGTTCTTAGTTTTTGAGAAAATCTGTGTTTTGTTTTTATCTTATCTTTTGCGCTTTTGGAAGTATGACTCAAGCGCTCATGAATACCAAACAAGCAACGGCTTCGAGTGGCGTTCATTACTAACTTGAAAAAGTGTTGGGACCGATAATCACGAGCCATTACTCAAGTGATTACTAGTCGCAACGCTTTATTATCTTTTTTGAAACGATTTTGGAAAAAGGATGAATCTTAGTGATAATTACCACTAATGACTCATATTGTTTTGAGTTTTTTAACTAATTTGTATTTGATTAAGGTGTGGAGCTTTCATGATAGTCAAACAAGCAAAGGCTTCGAGTGACTACCACTAATAACTCCATCATTAACGATCAAACAAGCAATGGCTTCGAGTGATGGCTAATGATTTATTTATGAAAAATGCCTTAGGGTTTTTATTAGAAAACATTTGATTTCAAGTTTGAAAAAGAAGAGATAGAACATTCCAAATCCTTTCAAATCCAAACCAAGGCAAAACATGAGCATAGGCAAAGCAAACATGAAGAATATTTACAAGTTGCCATGAACAAATGAATACATGATTAAACAAACACATGAGTGTATGAACATGCAATTGGAGAATACAAGACATAATATTATTGAATGCATAATTAAATGCATGAGCATACAAAAGGTGGAAGGCAATGTATGACATTATTGAATGCATGAGTATTTGATTAATGAATGCATAGACATGTGAGGATGCATGGTTATTTAATTATGAATGGACATGTGAGAATGCAAGAAGTATAAACAAGTAAGGATGCATGAGGTACTAACAAGTGAGAGTGCAAATGAATATGCAAGAGATATGAATATATGAAAAGGCATGAAGATTAAAACAAGAGAGTATGCAAGAGATACAAGCAAATGAGAATGCAAGAGAGTGAATGAGGTTTTATTTAAGTGCAAGTGGGTGAGAGTGTGTCATAAAAAGTGGTAAGAATTTAGTTGCCTTATTCTTAGGAAATGGTGAAATGTTTTGGTGTTTTAGAGTCTTAAGAAAAAGTGGTAAAAAGTATTTTTGGGTTGATTTTATAAAGTTAAAAAGTTATAAATGTAAACTAGAAAATGTTTTGGGTCTTTTGTAATTTAAGGAAGGTAAAAAGTAAAGGTAAATTATTAATGAAATGGTAACTTACTTAAGTGAAGGAGGTGAATTATTTAAGTGAAGGTAAATGTTTTTTACTATTTAGTAACACTTAAGTGAATGATAAAAACTAAAAGGTAAAAAGTGAAAAAACACAATTCACAACAATTAATTTATCAAACAAGATCAAACAACAAATTTGAGTAAGCAAATTGGTCACAAAAATGGCTCTATGGCCGAACCCATATATATACAACAATGCTCAACTTCAACAAATTTCTTGCAACCAATCACCTCATTAGACACACACACATAAACCCTAAGATCTACACATGTGTATCACACTCAAACAAGCATCATTTCATTATTTATTCAACTCACAAAATCAAAGAAAATAAGAGATGATGAAACCCTAATTTAGGAACCTAAAACCAAAACCTCAACCTCACAAATCAAACCAAATCTCAACTTGCAAGTTTATAACATGAACAATGGGATGCATATCTCATGTGGAAATTTTTATTCATGCAAAAATGACAAAATGAGTATGAAAAATGCAAGAACAATATGATGAAAACACAAGAAACCTCTCCTCAGGGCCAGGGTTCACTTCAAGCACCCAAGGCTCCCAAAGTCCTTGACATAGTGCTTGAAATGAACCTCTAAGCTTCTTAGAGAGGAAAGAGGAGAGATGAAGGGATCTACATGGTGAAAGGTGAAGAAAATGCAAAGGAGAATTTACTTACCTCACAAAATAACTAGGAAATGAAAAAGAGAGCAAGAACTTGAAGAACACAACCTCAACAACCTTGAAACCCCACGCAAATAGCTTCTCTTTGATCAAACTTGAATGATTATTGAAGCTTATGAGGAGATCTTTTGAATGATGAAAGAATTATGGAGTTTTGATGGTGAAAAAATGAAGAAAAGATGGAAGGAAAGGGGGTGGTAGCTACGGCCAAGGTGAGGAGGAGAGGAGGAGAGGTTGCTAGCTAGGGTAAAAATGAAAGGGTGTGTGTGAGCTAGGTCTTATTTTGGGCTTTTATATGAAGTGAAAACTTAGGGGTATTTGTGACAATGCATCTCTTGTAAACCACTAGGATTTGATTTTATTTTTGAATGGATGGCTAGGATTGGTGGTCACATGGATTAGGGGTATTTAGAAAACACAAGTGTGTGAGAAGGTGGGGTGAGGGTGGCGCATGTGTGAACAAAAGAAAGGGAATTTTGTGAACAAAAATCTAATTTTGGAATGGTGACTCATAGGGAGAAGGATCTAGAATAGGGTTAAGGGTAATTTGGTGAGGGAATGTTATCAAAAGGGAAAGAATGCATTTTTGGGTGAAGAGGTTAGTGTAAGTGTGTGGAATAATTTACCAAAATGGGCAAAATGAAGATATGATCAAATCAAAACTTGGTGAGTAAGAAAAGAAGTGTGTAGAAGCTTCTAGAGAGAGAGAGAGAGAGGGTATGTTTCGTGCATGGGGCCGATTATGAAGGGGAAAAATAAAAAAATGCTTGTTTTTGGTATTTTGTCTTTATCGAGGACACTTCCTATTTTTGGTTTTTTGAAATTTGAATTTTTGGGCATGCAAAATGGGAATGCACCTATTGACATATGTTACATGTTTTTGGACATCATAAAATAACCTCCTAATTATTCTTAGACAACCAAAATTGTCACTTAATAAATGGGGAATTTTTAATGATCTTTTAATATTTTTTATGCAATAAAAATAGGAAAATGCATTTTAATTATTTTGGGCTAGGATGTTCTCTCTAAAAATTGTACAAAAATTATCTTGGATAAGAGAAAATGTACTTTTGGTGTGTGCATATTTTTGACGAGAAAATCATCCTGCTAAGCGAAAAATGACCAAAATGCCCTTCACCCTAAAAATTTAATTTGTCCAAAAAGTGCATTTCAACTTTAAAAATGATTTTAGAAACTTTGAAATGACTTTTAGGACCCTAAATGCAATGCATGATGCTTTTTCTTTTATTTATTTATTTTTGGGGAAATTAGGGTTTTGACCTGCTTTGACAAAATTGGGGTATGACAGGACATTCCTAAGGGTGTTTTGAATGTCGTTCTATATGCCCATAAAGCATCATCCAAATGTAAAGACCAATCTTTCCTATTTGGACTTACCATTTTTCTAGCATTCTCTTAATTTCCTATTGGATAATTCCCGCTTGTCCACTAGTTTGAGGATGGTATCTTTGTAGAAAGCTATCTTATGCTTAACTCCATACTTAGCTAGAAGGTTTTCTATAATTTTATTGCAAAAGTGTGAACCTTCATCATTAATGATAGCTCTAGGAGTTCCAAATCTAGTGAATATATTTCTTTGCAGAAACTTACTCACCGATTTAGCATCATTATTAGGTAATGCTACGCCTCTACCCATTTGGATACATAATCAACAAATACTAAGATATATAAATTGCCAAAAGAGGGTGGAAAAGGTCCCATGAAATCCATGCCCCAAACATCAAATAATTCTATTTCTAAAATATTTGTTCTAGGCATTTCATGCTTATCGTAAATATTCCCCGCTTCTTTGACATTTATCACAAGATTTGACCATAAAATAAGAATCTTTAAATAAAGTAGGCCAAAAATAACCGCATCAGTAATACCTTAGTCATTGTTCTAGTACTTCCAAAGTGTCCTCCATAAGGTGCGAGAATGGCAATGCGTAATCGCTTGTTGCTCTTCTTCGTATGCATTTCCTCATTAATTGATCGGGGCACATCTTGTAAAGGAATGGATCATCCCAATAGTATTGTTTAACCATGTGGAAGAATTTTCTCCTTTGTTGATATGTCATACTCATCGTACCACTTTGCTTGCAAGGAAATTTACAATATCAAGAAACCAAGGTGCAGATGCATTTGATGCTCCCGCATTGCTTATAGCAAATGCGCTTTTCATGTTTTGCATTGATCGTGATTGCCAATAGCTTCTCATCCGAAAACTCTCCTTGATCTCTTCTCCAAGTGTACCAAGTGATTCTCCTTCAATCCTTGATAAATGGTCTCGCTACTTGATTTTCTACTCCTTTCTTGTCTCTAATTTCTAAATCATATTCTTGTAGGAGTAAAATCCACCTTATCACCTCTTGGCTTTGCATCCTTCTTTGAAATTAGATACTTAATGGCAGAGTGATCGGTATAGACAATAATTTTAGTGCCAACTAAGTATGATCTAAATTTTTCAAATGCAAAGACCACGCTTAATAATTCCTTTTCAGAATCGTAATTCACTTGAGCTTCAATTAATGTCTTGCTAGCATAATATATGGAATGAAAGACCTTATCATATCTTTTGCCCTAGGATCGCTCCTACCGCAAAGTCACTAGCATCACACATTAATTCAAATGGCCTCGCTCCAACTGAGTTACTATAATTGGTGCTGTCACCAATGCCTTTCTAAGCTTGTCAAAAGCTTCTATACAAGATTCATCAAAGTTAAATTCTACATCATGTTGCAGAAGCATACATAATGGTTTTGAGATTTTTGAAAAATCTTTGATAAACCTTCTATAAAAACCAAAGATGGCCTAAGAAGCTCCTCGATACCTTTAACCGTATTTGGTGGTGGTAGATTCTCAATGACATCAACTTTAGCTTTGTCTACCTCTAGACCTTTCTTTGAAATTCTATGTCCTAACACAATGCCCTCTTGTACCATGAAATGGCACTTTTCCCGCTTTAAGACTAAATTTGTTTCCTCACATCTCTTGAGAATTTGTTCCAAGTTTGTTAAGCAAACTTGAAATGTTTCTCCAAAGATAGAGAAATCATCCATGAATACTTCCATTGATTGCTCAATGAAATCTGAGAATATAGACATCATGCATCTTTGGAATGTAGCAGTGCATTACATAAGCCAAATGGCATCCTTCTAAAAGCAAAGGTTCCATAAGGGCATGTAAAGGTGGTTTTGTGTTGATCCTTAGGCTCAATGGCTATTTGATTGTAGCTCTGAATAGCCATCTAGGAAACAATAAAATTCTTTCCTCGCTAATCTATCTAACATTTGGTCTATGAATGGTAAAGGAAAGTGATCCTTTTTGGTAGCTTTGTTGAGTTTTCTCGTAATCCATACAGATTCTCCACCAGAATGTGATTCTAGTTGGTATCAACTCATTCTTTTCATTGGCTATTACTTGTCACACACCCTTTCTTTTGGTACACATTGGACAGACTTACCCAAGCACCGCCCGATATGGGGTATATGATTCCAAATCTAGCCACTTAATAATTTCCTTTTTCACAACCTCTTTCATGATAGGATTTAGTCTTCTTTGACTCTCTATGTCGCTTTTGGAATTTTCTTCCAAAATGACTCTATGCATGCATATAGAAGGACTAATTCCTTTGATATCCGCCATTTGCCAACCTATAGCTTTGGTATGCTTCTTGAGAGTACTAATGAGATCACTCTCTGTTTTGATGTTAAATCGTAAGCAATGATAACAGTAAAGTTTCATTTGTTCCTAAGAATGCATACTTAAGGTGTTCAGCAAAGATATCTTCAATTCTAACTTAGGAGGTTGTTCTATTGAGGGTAAGTTCTTCTTGAGAATTGGATCCTCAAGGTTGAGTGGTTCATAAGTCCTAGCCCATACTTCCTTACAAGAGTTTTCTATTGGCGATTTTTCCTTTTCTAGTATTTCATCATCTAGCAATGCAAATGCATCTAATGCATCCGCATTGGCTAAATGATGATCATACCGCTTGTAAAATTGTTTTTCTACCAATTGATCTAGAGAGAATAAGGATGAACACTCTTCTGCTTCCTCTGCAGATACTTCATAGCCTTCATTACATTGAATTTTATCTCTTGATCATTCACTCTCATAGTGAGTTCACCTTTCGCACATCAATTATGGTTTTACCAGTTGCTAAAAATGGTCTACCTAGGATAATAGGCACTTCCTTATCTCGCATCAAAGTCAAGGATAACAAAATCTACAGGGAATACAAATTTGTCTACCTTAACTAGGATGTCTTCTATGATACCTTCAGGATAGGCTATTGATCTATCTCGCTAATTGAAGTGTCACAGTGGTTGGTTTTGCATTTCCTATTTCTAATCAAGTCAAAAATAGATTTAGGCATCAAGTTTATGCTTGCACCTAAATCACATAAAGCTTTACTAAAGATAGGATTTTCCTATAGAAAATGGAATTGTAAAACTACCTGGATCCTTCAATTTCCTAGGGATCTTATTTTGCATAAGCAAACTACAATCTTCTGTCATGGCAACTGCTTTCAAACTCACCTAATCTTCTTCTCTTAGTAAGCACATCCTTCATAAATTTTGCATAATTTGGCATTTGTTGGAGGGCTTCTACTAAGGGAACATTGATGTGTAATTGTTTTAGTACCTCTAGAATTTACCAAACCGCTTCTCCTCATGTGCTTTTTTCACTCTTTGAGGGTAAGGAGGAGGAGGGTATTCAGTACTAACTTAGGTAGTGGACTTTGAACTTCTTGTGATGCAGAGCACTAGATGCTTCTGCATTGGTTTCTTTTTGATTTTTGTTTTTCTCCCTTTTCTACACTTTCCTTTTCGCTTAACTCTACCAAATCCTTACCACTTCTCAATGAAATAGCCTTAACCTGCTCTTTTCCTTTGGTTTGGGAAGGAGTAGCTTCTCAGATTTGAAGGTAAGGCACCTTGTGGCCTTTGATACGTAGAGTGTGGCTAATTGACCAACTTGATTCTCTAAGTTCTTAATGGAAGCATCTTGGGTTTGTCTAGCAGCTCTAGATTCACCTATAAATGCTTTAAGCATGATTTCTAGAGAATTCTCAAAGTGGTAGGTTGAGAGTTTCTTTGGTTATTTTGAGTCGGGAATCTGGTGGGTTGGTTGGTGTAGTTGGAGCAGTTCTAGTGCAGTGCACTATTGTTGCTCCATCTAAAATTTGGGTGATCTTTCCAACCAAGATTATAAGTGTTGGAATAAGGGTTGTTATTCCTATTATAACCTACATAATTTACAGAGATATGGTTGCTAGAACACTCCTCATACAAGTGACCTCCTCCACAACACACACAACTAGGTGTGCCCGGAGGTACTTGTTCTCATCACAGAATAAGATGCTTTTACGGTGATGCAAATGCATTAGATGCATAGCATTGCGTAAGTGAAGTTTTTCATCAAATTAGCTAGAGTGGCTACTTGAGCGGATAGGGCGGATATATCATTGATTTCATGTACCCATGGTTTCTTTTGGGCACTTACCCTCTCGAGAGGCCAACTAGAGCTATTAGTCGCTATTCTATCAATTAAATCACATGCTTCATTGTATGACAGATTTAATAACACTCCACCGATGATGATGCATCAAGCATTATTCTGGTTTGAGGTTCTAAACCATTATAAAATGTTTCCATTTGAATAATAACAGGTAAACCATGATGAGGACATTTTCTTAAAAGTTCCTTCCATCTTTCCCATGCTTCAAATAAAGACTCAAACTCTTTTTGTCTAAAGGATGTAATATCATTTCTTAACCTGGCATTTTTGATAGGTGGGAAATATTTTCCTAAAATTTTTCAGCCATTTCATTCCATGAATGAATAGAGTTAGGCTCTAAAGAATTTAACCAAGCCTTGGCTCTATCTTTCAAAGAATATGGAAATAACCTTAATCTAAATGCATTTTCACCGACACTGTAAAATAAAATTACTACATACTTCTAGAAATTGCCTTAAATGCAAATGAGGATCTTCATGAGGAGATCCTCCAAATTGACCAATAGTTTGAAGCATTTGAAACATCATAGGCTTAAATTCAAAATGCATGGCATCAATATGAGGTCTGCTTATACTAGTTTGCATGTTTTGATGATCAAACTGAGCATAATCCTCATAGGTCTATCTCTATCATTAATCATACCTATGTGATCCATGTGGATGAGATTTTCTCTGAACTTCTTCTTCAAGAGCATGTCAGTGATCCGTGGCCTCCTCTCACCGAGTGTGGCCTTGAGCTTTGTTCTTCACCGAATGACATGTTGCAAGCTTGTTGATTATTCTGCTTTCGAGTCTTAGCAATCTTCTGAATTTTCTTTCTATTTCTAAATCTAAACTATATTCGAGTTCTGCTTTCAGTTCTGTACATATACTAAGTACCATGTACTTGTTGTTGAGAAACTCTAAAAACCGTAATTTATATACAACACTAAATTACTTAATATCGAAATTTTAAAAGAATTTACTTCAATCCCTAACGAACGCCAAAAACTTGGTGTGTGGAAATGCCACATACACTTGAGTGCAAGTATACACCGTCCAAAAACAAGTAGTAAAAGATCGAACCCACAGAGATTGAAAAACTCACTTTTAAAACAAATAGAAAGTAATAAAGTGTAAAGTCACTAAGTAACAAAATAATTTTGGATTTTGTTTGATGATCACAACTAAGTTAGAAAACAAAGAAAGAATGTTGATAGTGTAAAAGAGAAAAGCTAGTTGGAATGTCTTCATCAAGTAATTTACTTAAAAGTGTATGATGCAAGATGTGATGCAAACAGACTTTGAATGATGTTGCATTAGCTATGTGCCTTTCGGTCACTTTCTTCAGAGTATCATTACCAACTCTTATGATCCTTGTTCTATGCAAGAAAGAAAGGGGGTGTTAGTGCCAATCTTGCCTCCTAACAAGTATTCATTTTGCTTAAGTGAATTCACTCTTGTATTTTAAGTACCCACAATATCCTATGGACTATACTATCCTATGTCTAGGACTTAGCATGGTTTTCACAAAGTTTTCTTTATGTAAAACACTCACCCATATTAGTTCTTGAGTTCTTAATTGTAAGCCATGTCTGGTCATTTACAAATCTACTTATTCTAAGTGATCAAGTTCAAAATAAGTTTTGAAAAGATTATCAAGCAAGAACTAAAGTACAAACATACATACATGCAACATACTTACTTAAAAGCTCATTAAATGATTAGAACATTCCAACTAAGAAAGGTTTAGCTAACAAGAGACATTGCAAGATATATATAAACTGAATAGACCATGTTTATATATATAGAAATCACAAAAGAGAAACAACAAGAGTAAAGTTACAAATGTTGAAAACCTTTGTATGAAGTCTTCTAGCAATGCACTAGCATTACTCCTTAGCACTATACAAACACTATGAAAATGAGTTAAGGAGGAATTATGAATTCCTTCCTCTTCCTCTAAAAATATAAAAACTAACTATGTATATTGAAATTTTGATCTAACTTATGGATTGTGATATATTTCCAAATGAAGATGTGAGGTCCTTTTATAGCCTTCAAGTGAGGTGCTTCCTTTCTTCATGTTGAAGTCATTTTGAGTGGATCATAGCTGTAGTTGCTTTCCGTGAGGTTTATCCATGTTGAAATCTTTGACTTAATCATATAGGGCTGTTCCATGGTGTTAGAACAAGTGTCCCTATGTTGGTGACTCTTCAAAGCTAAGCCTATAGCTATGTGTGAATGGTAGCGCCTACTATACAAGTTTGGATGGCATCGGGAAGCGGGCAGGAGGTCATCACATTGCATGTGGATGCATATGAAACAGTCGCTTATTCATCAAGTAGCGCGAATTGATCTGATGCAGATCGGTCAGGGAGCATTGATGCGCATGAAAGATTGAGACCGCACCAACAAAAACATCAAACATACCACAATATATCCAAAATGGCCTATAAATAACTATAACCATTCAAATCACTCAAGATATCATATATCACACTAAATACTATATAAACTCTTTATTATTACTTGAAAGAGAGCAAATACTAAGTTTAAACATATGAAATACTCTATATAAAATAGAGTTATCAACCATTCACTTTGAAAGTAGTGTTGGTTGTTTGATCATATAAATCTACAGCACCATAAGGGTAGACCTTGACTAATTTGAATGGTCCAGACCATCTGGACTTAAGCTTGCCAGGAAACAATTTTAATCTTGAATTAAAAAGAAGCACTTGGCCTCCCTCAACCAGTTCTCTATTCTGAATCTTCTTATCATGCCACACCTTGGTTTTCTCCTTGTAGATAGTTGAGCTCTCATAGGCAGCATGCCTAATCTCATCAAGCTCATTCAACTGCAATAGCCTAGCCTTACCTGCCCTATCAAAGTCAAAGTTGAGCTTTTTGATGGCCCAATGAGCTTTGTGTTGTAATTCAATAGGGAGGTGGCAAGCTTTCCCAAACACAAGTCTATAGGGAGACATTCCCAAAGGTGTTTTGAAGGCTGTCCTGTAAGCCCATAATGCATCATCCAAATGGATTGACCAATCCTTTCTTGAAGGTCCCACCATCTTCTCAAGCATCCTCTTGATCTCTCTATTGGACAATTCAGCTTGCCCATTTGTTTGTGGGTGGTATGCAGTGGCAATTTTATGCCTTACCCCATATTTTCCCAATAGAGACTCAATCAACTTGTTGCGTGAAGTGAGAACCCTCATCACTAATAATTGCTCTAGTGTGTACCATATCCGTGAATATGTTCTTCCTCAAGGAACTTGCTAACCGACTTGGCATCATTATTGGGGAGAGCCACAGCTTCAACCCATTTGGAAACATAATCCACAGCCACCAATATGTACAAATTCCCATGAGAAGGAGGAAAGGGACCCATGAAATCCATGCCCCACACATCAAAGAGTTCAATCTCTAGAATGTTGGTTAAGGGCATTTCATGCTTGTTTGAGATGTTCCCACCCTTTGACACTTTGCACAACTCTTCACCAATTCCGAGCATCCTTGAATAATGTAGGCCAGTATTACCCACATTGCAGCACCTTTGCAGCAGTTCTGGTCCCTCCAAAGTGTCCACCACATGGTGAGGCATGACAATGCTCTAACACTTGAGGTTGTTCTTCTTCGCGCTGCATCTTCTTATCACTTGATCTTGACATTTCTTGTAAAGAAAAGGTTCATCCCAATAATAGTCCTTTACTACATGGAAAACCTTTTTCTCTGTTGATAATTCAGACCTGCAGCACAACTCTACTCACCAAGTTGTTCACAATGTCTCGCAAACCAAGGAGCAAGATCATCGACGCTATAAGCGTCACAGCGTTATAAGCGGCAACCGCTATAGCGTTACACTTTTTGCACGATATCACAACAATTTCTCATCCGGGAAGATTTCTTTTATTTCACCCCGATGTACCGCACCTTCAAGCCTAGATAAATGGTCAAGAACCTGTTCTCCACCCCCTTCTTATCACGAATTTCCAAGTCAAATTCTTGGAGGAGGAGAACCCATCTAATTAGCCTTGGTTTTGCATCTTTCTTAGAGATCAAGTACTTGATGGCAGAGTGGTCTGTAAAAACAATAACTTTTGTGCCCACCAAGTACGATCTGAATTTATCAAATGCAAATACCATAGCCAATAGCTCTTTTTCTGTGACAGTGTAATTTAATTGTGCTTCTACAAGTGTTTTGCTTGCATAATATATAGAATGAAAGATTTTTTCATACCTTTGACCAAGCACAGCTCCCACAGCATAGTCACTTGCATCACACATTAGCTCAAAAGGTTTACTCCAATCGAGTCACAATCACAAAGTGCGATGACTAATGTCAGTCTTTAATTTCAAAATGCTTCAAGCAGTGCTTCATCAAAATTGAATGTGATGTCATGTCAAGGAGTTGACATAGAGGTTTTGAGATCTTTGAGAAATCTTTAATGAATCTCCTATAGAACCCAAAGATGCCCAAGGAAACTTCTTATGCCTTTGACACTGGAGGGTGTGCAATTTCTCAATAACTTCAATCTTGGCCCTATCCACCTCTAATCCCTTCTTGGAAATTCTATGCCCTAGCACAATTCCTTCTTGCACCATGAAGTGACACTTCTCCCAATTAAGCACAAGGTTTGTTTCTTCACACCTTATTAGTATTTCCTCCAAGTTGTCCAAACACTTCGAAAACTATCCCCAAACACAGAGAAGTCATCCATAAAAACCTCCCTAGATTTTTCAATGAAATCGAGAGAATATGGACATCATACATCTCTCGAAAGTTGCGGGGCATTACATACCAAAGGGCATTCTGCTAAAAGCAAATGTGCCATAAGGACATGTGAATGTGGTCTTTTGTTGATCTTCAGGGACTATTGCTATTTGATTATAGCCAGAGTAGCCATCAAGAAAACAGTAATAGTCCTTACCAGCAAGTCTGTCCAACATTTGGTCAATAAAAGGGAGAGGGAAATGGTCCTTCTTTGTGGCCTTGTTCAATTTCCTATAGTCCATACAAATCCTCCAACCAGTCACTGTTCTTGTGGGAATTAATTCATTTTTGTCATTTGTGATCACAGTTACACCACCTTTCTTGGGGACACATTGCACAGGGCTTACCCATGCACTGTCAGAAATAGGATATACAATTCCTGCATCTAGCCACTTGAGGATTTCTTTCTTTACCACCTCCTTCATTATGGGATTAAGCCTTCTCTGTCCTTCAATGCTATGTTTAGCATTTTCCTCCAATACAATCCTATGCATGCAGATTGTAGGACTTATCCCATGTATGTCAGACATTTGCCATCCTATTGCCTTCTTGTGCCTTTTCAGAGTTGAAATGAGCTTCACCTCTTGGTTTTGATCCAAGTTAGCAGAAATGATGACAGGTAGAGTCTCATTCTCCCCCAAATATGCATACTTCAGGTGTTTGGGTAATTCCTTCAACTCTAGATCAGGAGGTTGAATAATGGAAGGCACACTCTTCTTTAGGTTTGAGTTCTCTTGCTCTAGTGACTCATATATTCTAGCCCAAACCTCATTCACAGCTTGCTTGCCTTCTTGAAATTCCTCTTCTTCCATCATTTCATGTTCCTCAGTATTTTTAAGCACCTTTTCCAAGTGGTTGGTAGTTTTCTGAAAATGTTTTTGCACCACTTGGTCAAGAGAGACCACAAAGGAACACTCTTCAGTATTGATATCTGGGAGCTTTAATGCATTGAACATTGATCTTAACTTCTTGATCATTAACTCTCATTGTCAATTCTCCTTTTTGTACATCAATGAGTGTCTTCCCCGTAGCCGAAAAGGGCCTACCTGAATAATAGGTACCTCTGATCTCGCTTCAAAATCTAAGATAACAAAGTCAACAGAAAAAACAAATTTATCAACTTTAATTAAAACATCCTCCAAAAGATTCCCTCGGGATAGGCAAGTGACCTATCGCCTAACCGGAGGCTTACGTATAGGCCCACGGCGCGCCCTATACCCCCAATTGTGTGTAAATGGACTTAGGCATTAAGTTAATACTTGCACCCAAGTCACATAAAGCACGACTAGAATAAAAATTTCCAATGGAACAGGGTATTGTGAAACTACCAGGGTCCTTTAATTTTCTGGGGAGTTTATTTTGCATCAACATGCTACATTCCCAGATCATTGCCACGCTTTCAAATTCTCCCAACCTTCTTTTCTTTGTCAAAACATCTTTCATGAATTTGGCATAGTTGGGCATTTGTTGTAATGCCTCAACTAGAGGAACATTTATGTGCAACTGTTTTAACACCTCAAGGAATTTATTAAATTGTTTGTCCTCATGTGCCTTTTTTAACCTTTCGAGGGTAAGGGGGGAGCAGATATTCGTGCACCAATTTAGGTTCGTGTGTTCTGCTTGCATTTGACGCTATAGCGTCCAAAGCTATAACGTCTGAAAATTCTTTTCATTTTCAAAGAACACTTGACTCTAAATTCTTGGGTGCGATTTTTATCTCCTTACCACTTCGGTGGTTATGGCTTTCACATGTTCCTTGCCTGGTGCATGAGATGAAGATGGTTCAGTAGTAGAAGGAAGTCCACCATTTTGCCTTTGAGTGAGAGCAGATGCAATCTGTCCCACTTGATTCTCCAGAGTTTTGATGGATGCTTCATGAGTCTCGCATTGTTGTTTTACAATCACCGATGAATGACCTTAGCAGATTCCATTGAGTTATCCATAGCAGAGCAAATCATCTTGGAGGTTGTTGTTGATGCCTTGGAAAACCTGGGGGAATAGCAGGAGCATTTGTGCTTGTGTTAGCATTATTTCCTCCCCCCCACCTGAAATTAGGATGGTTTCTCCAACCAGGGTTGTATGTATTGGAATAAGGGTTGTTGCCCTTGTTGTACCCCACATAATTGATGTATGGGATTTGTTGTGCACTCTTCATACAAATGAGCTCCCCACAAGATATACAACCGGCTTCTCCAGAGGAGCTTGTTCAATTGTTCTTTGCAATTGACTTTTCAGCGCTTATAGCATCGGGCGCTATAGCGCGTTGGCGATTCAACTCCTTTATCATATTTGTCGAGTAGCCACTTGGGCCGAGAGAGCGAAACCTCACTCACTTCATGAACCCCACTACTTTCCTTGTAGAATTTAGCCTCTCAGTAGGCCATGAAGAACTGTTTATGGCAATGCGCTCTATGAGCTCACAAGCTTCATTATATGAGGAGTTAAGAATTACACCTCCAGATGAGGCATCTAACATAGACCTAGTAGGTGCCTCTAGTCCATTGTAGAAAGTCTCCATTTGAATTACTATAGGAATTCCATGATGTGGACATTTCCTAAGCAATTCTTTCCATCTCTCCCAAGCCTCATGTAATGACTCACCCTCTCTTTGCTTGAAGGATGTGATGTCATTCCTCATCCTAGCATTCTTGTTTGGTGGGAAATATTTCTCTAGAAACTTCTTTGTCATATCTTCCCAAGTTGTGATAGAATTGGACTCCAAGGAATTCAACCAAGCTTTTGCTCTGTCTTTTAAAGAATAAGGGAACAACTTCAGTCTGAAAGCATCCTCACTCACCCCTGGAATAATGAAATTGTTGCACACTTCTAGAAAGTTTCTCAGATGAGCAAAAGGATCTTCTTGAGTGGAACCTCCAAATTGTCCAGTTGTTTGGAGCATTTGGAACATCATAGGCTTGAACTCAAAATGAGTAGCGATCCTGTGCAATGTGCCTAGTGATGCTTGTTTCCATGGAATGTGGATCAAACACAGCATAATCTCCCATTGGCCTGTCTCTGTCATTCACCATTTGATTAGGACCTTGGTTCAAAAACCTTTCTCTATACCAGTATTCATCATCAACTTCAGTATGGGTAAAAGGACCTTGCCTTCCACCTCTTGGACCTCTTCCTCCCATAAGAGAGGGTGTTCTTCCACCCATTGAACCTCTAACAGTAGATGAGTGTGCTCAGACATAGTTGGTCTGAGTTGTTGTAGCCTTTGTTGGCGTCTTAGCCTTCTGAATCTTCTCTCAGGTTCTAGATCAAATTCAAAAGTGGGTGGTTCTGATCTGGGCATACGCTATAACGTCAAACGCTATAGCACTTCCTGTAACACACCACAAAAAAAAAATGCCAAGGTAAAACCTCCCTAAGGATGTAATAATTTCTAAACAATAAAAATTAAATGCAATCCCCGGCAACGACGCCAAAAACTTGTTGTGCGAAAAGTAGTTGTGCAAGTGTACACAATCGCAACAAGTAATATATTGATAAGTAAAGTTCGTCTCCACAGGGATTGGTATTAATTTTAGAGTTTAAAAAGGAATTACACTTAGAGGAACAAGTAGCAAGTAGTCAAGTAACAAAGTTCAGTTGAACAAGAGTGGTTTAAGGTAACAAGTGAAAAAGTAATGTAAACTATGAGAGAAATAAGTTGGATTGCTTTCACTACGTAACTTCCCAGAAATAAGACGCTATAACGTCACACGCTATAGCGTTAAGCGCTGTTGCAATTGTTTTGTGCCTTTCAGTCACTAGCGCCAGGGTTTCACTACAAGATGCCTATGTTTAGGTTCTAAATAGGTTCACCCCTGTATAATCAAGATCCCACAGCTTATGCTTTATAAACTATTGCAACTTCTATGTCTAGAGGAAGCAAAAATTGGTTAAATGTCTTCAACCAACCTTATCATTTATATTAATCCTTGAGTTCTCTCTATGGTTCATGTCTGAATCCACAGAGGTACCTGTTTTACGTGGCCAAATATAAAACAAGTTTGGAAGAGTTATCACACAAGGATTAAAACACAAAACGTGAAAAATTATATACGTAGTATTAAAGGTTCATTACAAGCTATAGCAACCCAACTCAAAGAGTTTAGCTCATGTTGAGCATCATCAAAATAACACAGATAATCATACTTGCATTACCGTAGGTAAAAAGGAAAATACAAGTGCAAAAGATACAAGCTTGCAGTCTCCTAATCATCCACGCAAAGATGGTACATCATCAGCCTTACACCGTGAGAAATACGGAAATTACAAGGGAAGAAAACTAAAATAGCAAAAGCTTTAAAAGTGTATCAATGGAGAAGAAGAAAATGTCACACTCTCTCTCTCTACCAATACATATCCGTGGGAAGGAAGGAAAAATCAGCATATCTCTAGCCCTCTAGCATGTGGTACAAATCTTCTCAAAAGTCAAGAAAGGTGATGGTTGCTTTTTCACCAACTCCACTATTCCTCACTCATGCAATGCCAAGTGTCCACACATATCCAATAAAATCCGCACATGTCAGCAAGCACAGTGGACACAAGATATGGAGCTTAGATTATGTTGCTAACTCTCACTCACTCTAGCTCACTGGGACTAAGAGTCTCCTCAGCTCCCATTTCACTCCTTGATCCCTCGTAATGATCAACTCTCCCATCCACTCCATACGACTCCACTGAAGTGAGCCAAAACACAACATCAAAGCATACTTCAAACACAACACCACTTCACTGAAGTGAAACTAAAACACAACTTCAAACACATCAAACACTCAAAACATACAAGGCAGCTCAGAAAATCATTCCTAGAGTCTACTCACACATAACACACATCATATATTCTATTATAGATGAAAGAGAGAGCCCCCTAACCTCAAAAGATTGAAGAAGTAGCACTCTCTCCACCAAGCCTTCCCGATCCACCAAGAATCACCAACCATCACCAACATTTCAGCTCCTCCTCCTTGGCATTGAGCTCTTCCACGCCAGATTCCTCTTCCTCTCTCTAAAACTATCTCACCTGCTCTACTCGGCATACCTCGATCAGTTGAGTAGAACACACTCTCTTCACTGAAACCCTCCAGTTAACACTCACAGCTCTCTTTTCCCTTGATTCCGAGCTCCTTCCACTCCAACGTTCTCCTTCTTCTCTCTAGAAAGGGATCTCACCTACCAACTTCTCTCTCTTACTTCTCCTTTGACTTTTCTTGATAATTTTTGGTAATGAAAGCTCCCTCTCCTTCGACACTCTTCTATGAGTCAACAATTGGGCTTCTAATGGCTCAAGGGGCTCTCATGGCTCATGGGCCTCTACGCCCACCTTCCACATTCACCTAAACATCTCCTAAATGAAATAAACTTCTAATTAATACTTGACTTAACTAAAATGTTGTAAACCTTAAATAACTCAACTAAATAATTAATTGAACTATTTTGAGGTGTTACAACTCTCCCCCACTTAGAATATTTTCGTCCTCGAAAATCTCCTCATTTACATGAACACACTAGTTCTATCAATCTTATTTATGTTCTCAACTATCAATAACACCTTCTTGTACACTAAGTACTAGTACATAAACACCTTTTGGATCATCAAAATCCCACTCAATTATCCAAACACCATTTATCCTACCATTAGGAACTACACTATAGCAATTACTAGACGTCAAAATGCTCATCTCTTACATCCTAGTTCTCATAATCGAATCTTAATCCTTTAATCACCAAAGTTACATCTAGGTAACTACACTTCATCACACTTACATTACAATTTACACATAAGGCATACTCGCCATTCAATTGTAGCACTGTCGACATACCTACCTCGGCCAACACTCCATAGTCGTCGCCCGACCAACGAGCATCTCGACACTCAAGCATTTGACTAATAGTAAATCCGAGTACTCCAACGCCACTTAGACCAAAACGATACCTAAGGATCAAAACAACACCTATCGCTCCATAGTTTGGACTTAACGTCCACTACCTTCGCACTCACCGCCGCCGCAGCGGAAATATGCTAAACATAGCTCGTGCAAAAGACTCCTCGGCAACTACAAACCGATCCTACGCTTGGTTTCAAATCTCGATTTCATCACTTAGCTTACTCACGCCTCTACCGTTTTCAAACACCTCGGCATAACCATGTTATACCTCGGCAACTACTTGACGACACTCTCGCTACTGGTTCTAATTACACTTACGCACCTTCGTCCATCAAGTGCACCAACTCGTCCCCTTCAAGCCTAGGAACTACGCTTTAACACTTACGTCGTATGTAAACCTTCATGCACTTCACTTTTCTACGATCACGCGCGCCTAAATTCTCCTTCCTCTCTTTAGGTGCTCCCGACTAGGATTAAGCTCAAGAACACACTCTCTTAAACTCTCACGCCACCGAGACCGAGAGTTCTCACTCTCATTTCTCCCCATGGTCACTTACGTGACTAGCTGTAAATCAACCATTACAATCTTCACCAAGGTGAAGTAACACAACCAGAATACTTAAAGAACACATAGGCACGCATGCAGAACTCAATCAGAATCATTCATGCAAAAACACTCGGCATAAACACTAAATTACGCATGGAAGAGAGCTCCCCTTACTCAGTGAGTTGCGTCCAGTACAAAGTGCGCGCAACACGCCACTAAAACAAAACGCAGGGGGCATGCACACTTCTGGCGCCCCACGCCCAAAACACACATTACGCACAGGCGACACGCCACACCTCGCGGCGCCACGCCCGAGACACACACCAAGAAATACTTCACTTTAGAATGGCGCTAACCTTCATCTACTATCAATTCTCTAAATCAAAGACACCCAAACCATAGTTCTAAAGCTAACCACACTACGTCGGCCACTATCTCTATGACTACGCACAACTCACCGAGC
Source organism: Oxytropis ochrocephala (assembly GCA_020916435.1). Classification (NCBI taxonomy): domain Eukaryota; kingdom Viridiplantae; phylum Streptophyta; class Magnoliopsida; order Fabales; family Fabaceae; genus Oxytropis; species Oxytropis ochrocephala. The sequence goes on along the minus strand of CM037093.1, from coordinate 87,101,881 downwards.
TCATCGCCATCAACAAAGGGTGGACTTCAACGCCACTTAAATCAACGGCACTACGCCAAACTAAAACTCACCAACACTTAGTGGACCCATGCGTCACCAAACGACTTCTCCTAAGGATCAACCATTTCCTTGAAGGCTACCCCACTCCTCGACAACACCTAAACACAGCATTTCAACTCGGTAACACTTAGAAACAACACTCTATTATTATTCATCTCGGTTTACCTATGCCACAACTCGGCAACTACAATTCGACTCCCACGTTGGGACTTAGCCACACTTACACTTAAGTCCAACGCTCCACCTCAGAACCCTCATACCTCGGTAGATTCCACTACAATTCAACGCCTACACATCAGTAACTATACGCAGATATACTTATACACTGTTCTTCAACTCCTACAACTCGGTATAACTACAATACACCTCGGTAAACCCGAGTCGACACTCACAACGGTCTTAACTACCCTTACGCACCACTATTATACACTTATACCTTCAAAACCAATCCAACACTCTCCAAGAACTCCACGAAGGAGACAACACCAACACCAACTCACTGGGACTGAGTGTTCCTCAGCTCCCACTCCTCTCCTTGGTCTCTCACACGACCAACTCCTTACAAACACCACAGCTTCACCAAAGTGAAGTAACGCAAACAAAATACACACTATCATCCAGATCCTATATAGGTACTCCCTCGACTACCATACTTCTAAGAACAATTCTTCTACCATAGGCTTTCCAGAAACCATATTTCTAAACTTTTTCCAAAAGGCATGCTCTATTTTCTTTGCATGAATTTCAAATCCCAAGTGTCAATCCTTATTTTTTTCTTTTACATCTCCCTACTATCAACCCCCAAATCAAAACTCAAACATCCATAAGGCACCTATTTATCTAAAAATTAATAGTCAATCAAACTTGCACTCACCACTCAATCAATCAAGTTGTAATTAGTATATATTCAAAATTTGTAATAACTACGAGTTATTGTCACCCTTTCATTGGGAATGAGTTATCGGGGTGATCACCCCTCCTACTCACGCATCCAATTTAGTTAAGGTCACAAAACTACGCCTTTTCAAAATTTAAACCTTTCACATTGAAGGACTTTTAACACAGTCCAGAGTACGAAGGCGTCGTCACGACTCCTACTCCTTTGACGTCGTTAAAATGCTCTTCTAATCACATATACCTCACTTAATACAAACCACGGTCATAAACAACTACAAGCAATGCTACAATTAATAAACGCAAACAACTAAACAAAATCTACAACAACTCTCTCGGAGATCGACAAGGGATCTCTGAGACACTACGACTGGACAAACTTGGCCGGACAGGCCGAACTGCTCTGATACCAACATGTAACACCCCCTTATTCTTAATACTTTAATTTATAAAATCAGAGTTCAAAATCGTTTTCTTTTCAAAGATACATCCTCGGCGGAATGCTACGCTCATCACACATCATTTTCACTTAGCCAATAATACTTTTCATTAATAAAATATAATTGCGTGATACATAGCACGACTTAAATGGGCGAACCCTCAAATTCTATTACATCAATCTATTACAGTTCAACACTAATCTTAAACAACTAATAGACTACCCGGCTTCCCAGTTCGACGTCACAGAGCAAGACGCCACAACTAGACTGAGGAAAGAAAGGACCTTCACTCGTGATCACCGCACACACACCGCTTGTCGCCACGAGAGCAGCAACATAAAAATTCTAGGGTGAGTCTCATTTCATAAATAATAAAATGTATGATAAACATTATGCTAGAGAAAGACAACTAGAAACACTCCGACTCAACCGACCACACACCACACCAAGTTAAGACACACCAATTCGTAATCATCAACAGACACCAATGTGCATGAGAATATGCATGATGCAGACCCATACTTTCAGGGTATATGCATGATGGATCCATTAAGACCGAAGTCTTCTGCTATCACCTTCGGACCGAAGTCCTTAGGACCGAAGTCCTCTGCTTTCACCATAGGACCGAAGTCCTCTGCTTTCACCTTATGCTTATGATTTATGCGACGCCATGAACAATGCATAACACACAACATATACATTATTCAATTAAATCATAACACCATTTCAGTAACTCACCAATTAGACCGCATCCTTTTATTCATAAATAGGACCGAAGTCCTCTGCTCACCTCTGGGACCAAGTCCTCTCAGATCATCAGTAGGGACCAAGTCCTCTCAAGCTCATAAATAGGATCAAGTCCTCTGCTTTCACCATTTTCTTTTATTTTAATGCCCATCGTGGACTTCATCATTCATCACTCCTCTATTCGTAGCCATAAGGCCAACACCACACATACGCCAATTTACGGCTAAGTAGACGCCTCTACATCGGCCAACAGCGCTAAAGCGTCGTCGCCTCTCGCCACCAAGCACTTCGTCACTCTCGCATTACCTCGCCACGCACGCGGGGACTGGCGCAGCGGGCACGCCACATTTGGCGCCCACACCGAGACCCACACCAAAACACCATGCGCTACACACCAAGCACTACGCACACGCCACATCAAGCCCAACGCTGACAACATACCGAGCATACGCCACCAGCACTCCTACAACACCACCTCGGTTACTCTACACTTGAACACACCACACTTAACGCAACACCTCGCCTCGGCTACTTCACCTAGGCACACTACACTTAAGCACAACAATTCATCTCGATTAATATACTTAAGTACGCTACGTATACAACACTTCAGTACAACTACGACCTTCCTACATCTCGGCCATGCTGACTTCGACGAACATCCCCTGCACTTCAACAGCCACACTTAGGCATGATTACACAACCCTTAACACCTCTACACCCCGACAATACCTACTTCGATCATCATACACTTCACTTAAATAGCTACGCCTCATCATCATTCACCTTGATTTCTACACTTAGGCACAATACACCTAAGCACTCACCTCAGCTCGGCTTATACGACACAACACCTCGGTGCACTCTTAGGCACCTTGGTTCTCTACACTTACTACTCAACGCACCTAAACCTCAGTACACTCACCTCGGCAATCCTAAACCGACTACTCTATTTAACTCAAACGCACGCTCGTCACTTTATGATGTACGTTCTCAGCTACTCCTCTGTTATCCTAAGCCTATTCCTTAAGAACCTCTCCAAGATTATGTTGCTAACTCTCACTCACTCTAGCTCACTGGGACTAAGAGTCTCCTCAGCTCCCATTTCACTCCTTGATCCCTCGTAATGATCAACTCTCCCATCCACTCCATACGACTCCACTGAAGTGAGCCAAAACACAACATCAAAGCATACTTCAAACACAACACCACTTCACTGAAGTGAAACTAAAACACAACTTCAAACACATCAAACACTCAAAACATACAAGGCAGCTCAGAAAATCATTCCTAGAGTCTACTCACACATAACACACATCATATATTCTATTATAGATGAAAGAGAGCCCCTAACCTCAAAAGATTGAAGAAGTAGCACTCTCTCCACCAAGCCTTCCCGATCCACCAAGAATCACCAACCATCACCAACATTTCACTCCTCCTCCTCCTTGGCATTGAGCTCTTCCACGCCGATTCCTCGTCCTCTCTCTAAAACTATCTCACTGCTCTACTCTTAAGATACCTCGATCAGTTGAGTAGAACACACTCTCTTCACCAAACCCTCCAGCTTAACACTCACACCTCTCTTTTCCTTGATTCTCGAGCTCCTTCCACTCCAACGTTCTCCTTCTTCTCTCTAGAAAGGGATCTCACCTACCAACTTCTCTCTCTTACTTCTCCTTTGACTTTTCTTGATAATTTTTGGTAATGAAAGCTCCCTCTCCTTCGACACTCTTCTATGAGTCAACAATTGGGCTTCTAATGGCTCAAGGGGCTCTCATGGCTCATGGGCCTCTACGCCCACCTTCCACATTCACCTAAACATCTCCTAAATGAAATAAACTTCTAATTAATACTTGACTTAACTAAAATGTTGTAAACCTTAAATAACTCAACTAAATAATTAATTGAACTATTTTGGGGTGTTACAACTCTCCCCCACTTAGAATATTTTCGTCCTCGAAAATCTCCTCATTTACATGAACACACTAGTTCTATCAATCTTATTTTTGTTCTCAACTATCAATAACACCTTCTTGTACACTAAGTACTAGTACATAAACACCTTTTGGATCATCAAAATCCCACTCAATTATCCAAACACTGTTATCCTACCATTAGAAACTACACTATAGCAATTACTAGACGTACAAATGCTCATCTCTTACATCCTAGTTCTCATACTGAATCCTAATCCTTTAATCACCAAAGTTACATCTAGGTAACTACACTTCATCACACTTACATTACAATTTACACATAAGGCATACTCGCCATTCAATTGTAGCACTAAGCTGACATACCTACCTCGGCCAACAGCTCCATAGTTGTCGCCCAGCTCAACGAGCATCTCGACACTCAAGCATTTGACTAATAGTAAATCCGAGTACTCCAACGTCACTTAGGACCAAAACGATACCTAAGGATCAAAACAACACCTATCGCTCCATAGTTTGGACTTAACGTCACTACCTTCGCACTCACCGTCGCTTCTCGCAGTGAAATATGCTAAACATAGCTCGTACGCAGCACCTCGGCAACTACAAACCGATCCTACGCTTGGTTTCAAATCTACTGATTTCATCACTTAGCTTACTCACGCCCTACCTCGTCTTCCAAACACCTCGGCATAACCATGTTATACCTCGGCAACTACTTGACGACACTCGCGCTGGGTTCTAATTACACTTACGCACCTTCGTCCATCAAGTGCAGCTCAACTCGTCCCCTTCAAGCCTAGGAACTACGCTTTAACACTTACGTCGTGCGTAAACCTTCATGCACTTCAACCTTTCTCTACGATCACGTGCGCCTAAATTCTCCTTCCTCTCTTTAGGTGCTCCTGACTAGGATTAAGCTCAAGAACACACTCTCTTAAACTCTCACGCCACCGAGATCGAGAGTTCTCACTCTCATTTCTCTCCCATGGTCACTTACGTGACTAGCTCGTAAATCAACCATTACAATCTTCACCAAGGTGAAGTAACACAACCTAATACTTAAAGAACACATAGCACGCATGCGTAACTCAATCGTAATCATTCATGCAAAAACACTCAAAGATAAACACTAAATTACGCATGGAAGAGAGCTCCCCTTACTCAGTGAGTTGCGTCCAGTACAAAGTGCGCGCAACACGCCACTAAAACAAAACGCAAGGGGCATGCACACTTATGGCTGGCGCCCCACGCCCAAAACACACATTACGCACAGGGCGACACGCCACACCTCGGCGCCACGCCCGAGACACACACCAGTAAATACTTCACTTTAGAATGGCGCCTAACCTTCATCTACTATCAATTCTCTAAATCAAAGACACCCAAACCATAGTTCTAAAGCTAACCACACTACGTCAGTCACTATCTCTATGACTACGCACAACTCACCGAGCTCATCGCCATCAACAGTGGTGGACTTCAACGCCACTTAAATCAACGGCACTACGGCCAAACTAAAACTCACCAACACTTAGGGACCCATGCGTCACCAAACGACTTCTCCTAAGGATCAACCATTTCCTTGAAGGCTACCCCCACTCCTCGGCACAACACCTAAACACAGCATTTCAACTCGGTAACACTTAGAAACAACACTCTATTATTATTCATCTCGGTTTACCTATGCCACAACTCGGCAACTACAATTCGACTCCCACGTTGGGACTTAGCCACACTTACACTTAAGTCCAACGCTCCACCTCAGAACCCTCATACCTCGGTAGATTCCACTACAATTCAACGCCTACACATCAGTAACTATACGCAGATATACTTATACACTGTTCTTCAACTCCTACAACTCGGTATAACTACAATACACCTCGGTAAACCCGAGTCGACACTCACAACGGTCTTAACTACCCTTACGCACCACTATTATACACTTATACCTTCAAAACCAATCCAACACTCTCCAAGAACTCCACGAAGGAGACAACACCAACACCAACTCACTGGGACTGAGTGTTCCTCAGCTCCCACTCCTCTCCTTGGTCTCTCACACGACCAACTCCTTACAAACACCACAGCTTCACCAAAGTGAAGTAACGCAAACAAAATACACACTATAATCCAGATCCTATATAGGTACTCCCTCGACTACCATACTTCTAAGAACAATTCTTCTACCTTAGGCTTTCCAGAAACCATATTTCTAAACTTTTTCCAAAAGGCATGCTCTATTTTCTTTGCATGAATTTCAAATCCCAAGTGTCAATCCTTATTTTTTCTTTTACATCTCCCTACTATCAACCCCCAAATCAAAACTCAAACATCCATAAGGCACCAATTTATCTAAAAATTAATAGTCAATCAAACTTGCACTCACCACTCAATCAATCAAGTTGTAATTAGTATATATTCAAAATTTGTAATAACTACGAGTTATTGTCACCCCTTTCATTGGGAATGAGTTATCGGGGTGATCAGTCCCTCCTACTCACGCATCCAATTTAGTTAAGGTCACAAAACTACGCTTTTTCAAAATTTAAACCTTTCACATTGAAGGACTTTTAACGCATCCAGTACGAAGGCGTCGTCCACGACTCCTACTCCTTTGACGTCGTTAAAATGCTCTTCTAATCACATATACCTCACTTAATACAAACCACGGTCATAAACAACTACAAGCAATGCTACAATTAATACCGCAAACAACTAAACAAAATCTACAACAACTCTCATTGAGATCGACAAGGATCTCTCGAGACACTACGATCGACAAACTTGGCGGACAGCCGAACCGCTCGATACCAACATGTAACACCCCTTATTCTTAATACTTTAATTTATAAAATCGAGTTCAAAATCGCTTTTTTTCAAAGATACATCCTCGAGGAATGCTACGCTCATCACACATCATTTTCACTTAGCCAATAATACTTTTCATTAATAAAATATAATTGCGTGATACATAGCACGACTTAAATGGGCGAACCCTCAAATTCTATTACATCAATCTATTACGCTTCAACACTAATCTTAAACAACTAATAGACTACCCGGCTTCCTAGCCTCGACGTCACAGAGCAAGACGCCACAACTAGACTGAGGAAAGAAAGGACCTTCACTCAGGATCACCTGCACAACACCTGTTTGTCGCCACGAGAGCAGGCAACATAAAAATGCTAGGGTGAGTCTCATTTCATAAATAATAAAATGTATGATAAACATTATGCTAGAGAAAGACAACTAGAAACACTCCGACTCAACCGACCACACACCACACCAAGTTAAGACACACCAATTCGTAATCATCAACAGACACCAATGTGCATGAGAATATGCATGATGCAGACCCATACTTTCAGGGTATATGCATGATGGATCCATTAAGACCGAAGTCTTCTGCTATCACCTTCGGACCGAAGTCCTTAGGACCGAAGTCCTCTGCTTTCACCATAGGACCGAAGTCCTCTGCTTTCACCTTATGCTTATGATTTATGCGACGCCATGAACAATGCATAACACACAACATATACATTATTCAATTAAATCATAACACCATTTCAGTAACTCACCAATTAGACCGCATCCTTTTATTCATAAATAGGACCGAAGTCCTCTGCTCACCTCTGGGGACCAAGTCCTTCTGCAGATCATCGATGGGACCAAGTCCTCTGCTCATAAATAGGACCGAAGTCCTCTGCTTTCACCATTTTCATTTATTTTAATGCCCATCAGGGACTTCATCATTCATCACTCCTCTATTCGTAGCCATAAGGCCAACACCACACATACGTCAATTTCTGGCTAAGGCCGACGTCTCTACATCGGCCAACAGCGCTAAGGTTGTCGCCCTCGGCTCACCAAGCACTTCGTCACTCTCGCATTACCTCGGCTACGCACGCAGGACCTGGCGCAAGGGGCACGCCACATTTGGCGCCCCACACCGAGACCCACACCAAAACACCATGCGCTACACACCAAGCACTACGCACACGCCAAATCAAGCCCAACGCGCACAACATACCGAGCATACGCTCATTGTACTCCTACAACACCACCTCTTACTCTACACACTTGAACACACCACACTTAACGCAACACCTGCGCCTCGGCATTTCACCTAGGCACACTACACTTAAGCACAACAATTCATCTCGATTAATATACTTAAGCACGCTCACGTGACACAACACTTCAAGACAACTACGACCTTCCTACATCTCTACCATGCCGACTTCGACGAACATCCCCGCACTTCAACACCACACTTAGTGCATGATTACACAACCCTTAACACCTCTACACCCGACAATACCTACTTCGATCATCATACACTTCACTTAAATAGCTACGCCTCATCATCATTCACCTTGATTTCTACACTTAGGCACAATACACCTAAGCACTCACCTCACTTTCGGCTTATACGACACAACACCCTGCACTCTCTTAGGCACCCTGCCTCTCTACACTTACTACTCAACGCACCTAAACCTGAGTACACTCACCTCGGCAATCCTAAACCGACTACTCTATTTAACTCAAACGCACGCTCGTCACTTTATGATGTACGTTCTCAGCTACTCCTCTGTTATCCTAAGCCTATTCCTTAAGAACCTCTCCAAGATTATGTTGCTAACTCTCACTCACTCTAGCTCACTTGGACTAAGAGTCTCCTCACCCCCATTTCACTCCTTGATCCTCGTAATGATCAACTCTCCCATCCACTCCATACGACTCCACCGAAGTGAGCCAAAACACAACATCAAAGCATACTTCAAACACAACACCACTTCACCGAAGTGAAACTAAAACACAACTTCAAACACATCAAACACTCAAAACATACAAGGCAAATTTCTCGGAAAATCATTCCTGAGTCTCTACTCACACATAACACACATCATATATTCTATTATAGATGAAAGAGAGAGCCCCAACCTCAAAAGATTGAAGAAGTAGCACTCTCTCCACCAAGCCTTCCCGATCCACCAAGAATCACCAACCATCACCAACATTTCACTCCTCCTCCTCCTTGGCATCGAGCTCTTCCACGCCTGCATTCCTCGCCCTCTCTAAAACTATCTCACCGCTCTACTCTAAGATACCTCGATCGGTTGAGTAGAACACACTCTCTTCACCGAAACCCTCCAGCTTAACACTCACACCTCTCTTTTCCTTGATTCGAGCTCCTTCCACTCCAACGTTCTCCTTCTTCTCTCTAGAAGGGATCTCACCTACCAACTTCTCTCTCTACTTCTCCTTTGACTTTTCTTGATAATTTTTGGTAATGAAAGCTCCCTCTCCTTCGACACTCTTCTATGAGTCAACAATTGGGCTTCTAATGGCTCAAGGGGGTCTCATGGCTCATGGGCCTCTACGCCCACCTTCCACATTCACCTAAACATCTCCTAAATGAAATAAACTTCTAATTAATACTTGACTTAACTAAAATGTTGTAAACCTTAAATAACTCAACTAAATAATTAATTGAACTATTTTGGGGTGTTACAACTCTCCCCCACTTAGAATATTTTCGTCCTCGAAAATCTCCTCATTTACATGAACACACTAGTTCTATCAATCTTATTTTTGTTCTCAACTATCAATAACACCTTCTTGTACACTAAGTACTAGTACATAAACACCTTTTGGATCATCAAAATCCCACTCAATTATCCAAACACTGTTATCCTACCATTAGGAACTACACTATAGCAATTACTAGACGTACAAATGCTCATCTCTTACATCCTAGTTCTCATACTGAATCCTAATCCTTTAATCACCAAAGTTACATCTAGGTAACTACACTTCATCACACTTACATTACAATTTACACATAAGGCATACCTACCTCGGCCAACAGCTCCATAGCTGTCGCCCAGCTCAACGAGCATCTCGACACTCAAGCATTTGACTAATAGTAAATCCGAGTACTCCAATGTCACTTAGGACCAAAACGATACCTAAGGATCAAAACAACACCTATCGCTCCATAGTTTGGACTTAACGTCACTACCTTCGCACTCACCGTCGCTTCTCGCAGTGAAATATGCTAAACATAGCTCGTACGCAGCACCTCGGCAACTACAAACCGATCCTACGCTTGGTTTCAAATCTACTGATTTCATCACTTAGCTTACTCACGCCCTACCTCGTCTTCCAAACACCTCGGCATAACCATGTTATACCTCGGCAACTACTTGACGACACTCGCTACTGGTTCTAATTACACTTACGCACCTTCGTCCATCAAGTGCACTCAACTCGTCCCCTTCAAGCCTAGGAACTACGCTTTTAACACTTACGTCGTGGTAAACCTTCATGCACTTCAGCTTTCTCTACGATCACGTGCGCCTAAATTCTCCTTCCTCTCTTTAGGTGCTCCTGACTAGGATTAAGCTCAAGAACACACTCTCTTAAACTCTCACGCTCACTGAGACTGAGAGTTCTCAGCTCTCATTTCCTCCCCATGGTCACTTACGTGACTAGCTCAGAAATCAACCATTACAATCTTCACCAAGGTGAAGTAACACAACCAGAATACTTAAAGAACACATAGCACGCATGCGTAACTCAATCGTAATCATTCATGCAAAAACACTCGGCATAAACACTAAATTACGCATGGAAGAGAGCTCCCCTTACTCAGTGAGTTGCGTCCAGTACAAAGTGCGCGCAACACGCCACTAAAACAAAACGCAAGGGGCATGCACACTTCTGGCGCCCCACGCCCAAAACACACATTACGCACAGGCGACACGCAACACCTCGGCGCCCACGCCCGAGACACACACCAGTAAATACTTCACTTTAGAATGGCGCCTAACCTTCATCTACTATCAATTCTCTAAATCAAAGACACCCAAACCATAGTTCTAAAGCTAACCACACTACGTCAGTCACTATCTCTATGACTACGCACAACTCACCGAGCTCATCGCCATCAACAGTGGTGGACTTCAACGCCACTTAAATCAACGGCACTACGGCCAAACTAAAACTCACCAACACTTAGGGACCCATGCGTCACCAAACGACTTCTCCTAAGGATCAACCATTTCCTTGAAGGCTACCCCACTCCTCGACAACACCTAAACACAAAGATTTCAACTCGGTAAACACTTAGAAACAACACTCTATTATTATTCATCTCGGTTTACCTATGCCACAACTCTAAGAACTACAATTCGACTCCCACGTTGGGACTTAGCCACACTTACACTTAAGTCCAACGCTCCACCTCGTAACCTCATACCTCGGTAGATTCCACTACAATTCAACGCCTACACATCAGTAACTATACGCAGATATACTTATACACTGTTCTTCAACTCCTACAACTCGGTATAACTACAGTACACCTCGGTAAACCCGAGTCGACACTCACAACGGTCTTAACTACCCTTACGCACCACTATTATACACTTATACCTTCAAAACCAATCCAACACTCTCCAAGAACTCCACGAAGGAGACAACACCAACACTAACTCACTGGACCGAGTGTTTCCTCGCCTCCCACTCCTCTCCTTGGTCTCTCACACGACCAACTCCTTACAACACCACAAACTTCTTCACCAAAGTGAAGTAACGCAAACAAAATACACACTATCATCCAGATCCTATATAGGTACTCCCTCGACTACCATACTTCTAAGAACAATTCTTCTACCTTAGGCTTTCCAGAAACCATATTTCTAAACTTTTTCCAAAAGGCATGCTCTATTTTCTTTGCATGAATTTCAAATCCCAAGTGTCAATCCTTATTTTTTCTTTTACATCTCCCTACTATCAACCCCCAAATCAAAACTCAAACATCCATAAGGCACCTATTTATCTAAAAATTAATAGTCAATCAAACTTGCACTCACCACTCAATCAATCAAGTTGTAATTAGTATATATTCAAAATTTGTAATAACTACGAGTTATTGTCACCCCTTTCATTGGGAATGAGTTATCGGGGTGATCAGTCCCTCCTACTCACGCATCCAATTTAGTTAAGGTCACAAAACTACGTCTTTTCAAAATTTAAACCTTTCACATTGAAGGACTTTTAACGCAGTCCAGAGTACGAAGGCGTCGTCACGACTCCTACTCCTTTGACGTCGTTAAAATGCTCTTCTCATCACATATACCTCACTTAATACAAACCACAGTCATAAACAACTACAAGCAATGCTACAATTAACAGCTGCAAACAACTAAACAAAATCTACAACAACTCTCTGTTGGAGATCGACAAGGGATCTCTAAGACACTACGACTGGACAAACTTGGCCGGACAGGCCGAACTGCTCTGATACCAACATGTAACACCCCCTTATTCTTAATACTTTAATTTATAAAATCAGAGTTCAAAATCGTTTTCTTTTCAAAGATACATCCTCAAGGGAATGCTACGTTCATCACACATCATTTTCACTTAGCCAATAATACTTTTCATTAATAAAATATAATTGCGTGATACATAGCACGACTTAAATGGGCGAACCCTCAAATTCTATTACATCAATCTATTACAGTTCAACACTAATCTTAAACAACTAATAGACTACCCGGCTTCCCAGTTCGACGTCACAGAGCAAGACGCCACAACTAGACTGAGGAAAGAAAGGACCTTCACTCAGATCACCGCACAACACACCGCTTGTCGCCACGAGCAGCAACATAAAAATGCTAGGGTGAGTCTCATTTCATAAATAATAAAATGTATGATAAACATTATGCTAGAGAAAGACAACTAGAAACACTCCGACTCAACCGACCACACACCACACCAAGTTAAGACACACCAATTCGTAATCATCAACAGACACCAATGTGCATGAGAATATGCATGATGCGCACTCCATACTTTCGTGGTATATGCATGATGGATCCATTAAGACCAAGTCTTCTGCTATCACCTTCGGATCAAGTCCTTAGGACCAAGTCCTCTGCTTTCACCATAGGACCAAGTCCTCTGCTTTCACCTTATGCTTATGATTTATGCGACGCCATGAACAATGCATAACACACAACATATACATTATTCAATTAAATCATAACACCATTTCAAGAACTCACCAATTAGACCGCATCCTTTTATTCATAAATAGGACCAAGTCCTCTCGCTCACCTCTGGGACCAAGTCCTCTGATCATCGTGGGACCAAGTCCTCTCGCTCATAAATAGGACCAAGTCCTCTGCTTTCACCATTTTCATTTATTTTAATGCCCATCGTGGACTTCATCATTCATCACTCCTCTATTCGTAGCCATAAGGCCAACACCACACATACGTCAATTTACGGCTGGGCCGACGTCTCTACATCGGCCAACAGCGCTAAGGCTGTCGCCCTCGGCTCACCAAGCACTTCGTCACTCTCGCATTACCTCGGCTACGCACGCAGGACCTGGCGCAAGGGGCACGCCACATTTGGCGCCCCACACCGAGACCCACACCAAAACACCATGCGCTACACACCAAGCACTACGCACACGCCACATCAAGCCCAACGCGCACAACATACCGAGCATACGCTCACTGTACTCCTACAACACCACCTCGGTTACTCTACACTTGAACACACCACACTTAACGCAACACCTCGCCTCGGCTACTTCACCTAGGCACACTACACTTAAGCACAACAATTCATCTCGATTAATATACTTAAAGTCGCTTACGTATACAACACTTCAGTACAACTACGACCTTCCTACATCTCGGCCATGCTGACTTCGACGAACATCCCCTGCACTTCAACAGCCACACTTAGGCATGATTACACAACCCTTAACACCTCTACACCCCGACAATACCTACTTCGATCATCATACACTTCACTTAAATAGCTACGCCTCATCATCATTCACCTTGATTTCTACACTTAGGCACAATACACCTAAGCACTCACCTCAGCTCGGCTTATACGACACAACACCTCGGTGCACTCTTAGGCACCTCGGTTCTCTACACTTACTACTCAACGCACCTAAACCTGAGTACACTCACCTCGGCAATCCTAAACCGACTACTCTATTTAACTCAAACGCACGCTCGTCACTTTATGATGTACGTTCTCAGCTACTCCTCTGTTATCCTAAGCCTATTCCTTAAGAACCTCTCCAAGATTATGTTGCTAACTCTCACTCACTCTAGCTCACTGGGACTAAGAGTCTCCTCAGCTCCCATTTCACTCCTTGATCCCTCGTAATGATCAACTCTCCCATCCACTCCATACGACTCCACTGAAGTGAGCCAAAACACAACATCAAAGCATACTTCAAACACAACACCACTTCACTGAAGTGAAACTAAAACACAACTTCAAACACATCAAACACTCAAAACATACAAGGCAGCTCAGAAAATCATTCCTAGAGTCTACTCACACATAACACACATCATATATTCTATTATAGATGAAAGAGAGAGCCCTCTAACCTCAAAAGATTGAAGAAGTAGCACTCTCTCCACCAAGCCTTCCCGATCCACCAAGAATCACCAACCATCACCAACATTTCAGCTCCTCCTCCTTGGCATTGAGCTCTTCCACGCCAGATTCCTCTTCCTCTCTCTAAAACTATCTCACTGCTCTACTCTAAGATACCTCGATCGCTGAGTAGAACACACTCTCTTCACCGAAACCTCCAGCTAACACTCACGCCTCTCTTCTCCTTGATTCCGAGCTCCTTCCACTCCAACGTTCTCCTTCTTCTCTCTAGAAAGGGATCTCACCTACCAACTTCTCTCTCTTACTTCTCCTTTGACTTTTCTTGATAATTTTTGGTAATGAAAGCTCCCTCTCCTTCGACACTCTTCTATGAGTCAACAATTGGGCTTCTAATGGCTCATGGGCCTCTCATGGCTCATGGGCCTCTACGCCCACCTTCCACATTCACCTAAACATCTCCTAAATGAAATAAACTTCTAATTAATACTTGACTTAACTAAAATGTTGTAAACCTTAAATAACTCAACTAAATAATTAATTGAACTATTTTGGGGTGTTACACGGCCGGCCAGGACGATCTGACAAACACTCAAGAAATGCCCAATGACAACGACACGAGCCGACCGACCAGGACGACCTAGCAAGCATTCAGAAATATCCAAACGGCAACGGCACGAGCCGATCGGCCAGGACGACCTGGTACACCCTCAGGAATGTCCAAACGACACGAGCCGACCGGCTAGGACAACCTGGTGAACACTCAGAAGCGTCCAACGACAATGGTTCGAGCCGGCTGGCCAGGACGACCTAGCAAGCACTCAAGAAATGCCCAATGGCAACGACACGAGCCGGCCGGCCAGGACGACAAGCACTTAGAAATATCCAAACGACAACGGCACGAGCCGATCGACCAGGACGACTTGGTACACCCTTAGGAATGTCCAAACGACACGAGCCGATTGACCAGGACAATGATAACTTGAGAAGGAAGTTGGGATATCCAACAGTCGCGGTAACAAGCCGGTCGATGAATATGACCCAAACAGCAATACCGCGAGCTGGACAACCTAGCTATCAGTTCGCAAAACTTAAACAACGAAGATTATGCGCTAGTCCATGAGAACGATCCCAACGGTAATCACAAGCCAAGACTATCCTCCAGAATAGCCCCTTCTTGGGGGGAAACTGTTCTGGACTAGGCCACGAGGCCCACTTAGCCACTTGGACCCGGGTCGACCCAACTACATTAGACCTAGGTCCACGACCTAGCACTCTTTGGTGGACCATAAGATCCATGTGCTACTTGGACCTTGGCATGCACAACATTGGGCTAGCATTGGCCCATCTCCCTTTGATCCACATTCAAAGGCCCAAGTCCAATAAGCCTCGACGGCTCAAATGATCCCGAACGGTCCAAAGGCTCAGAGCCATCTCACGAAACTCTATAAACAGTGGTTCTCATAACCGTACATAAGGTATGTTTTCCTTCAGCCCTACAACCTCCAGGATTCTCTACTGACTTGAGCGTCGGAGTGTCTTTGCAGGTACCCCCCCTCTCGTTCAACACACGGAGAACCGACCCGGCCAGGAGCATTACCGACTGTAGTCGCACCGACCCGAAAAAGACAGCTAGGTACAAAACAGTTATGCATATGATATCACAAAATCAAACAAAAAAGAAAAATCCAATACTCCAAAAGATCATTGGGAATCATAAACAAAAATAAGAGAGATTTTCGGTTTGTTAGTCACACTACAGGGAAGATGAATGATGTCACATGCTTGAAGATGAAGCAGAGAACATTTACGGTTGAGATTGTGAAAGTATTTTTTTTGGGTCAGAATGTACGGCTGGACATCACATGGTATTGGGCTGCTATGAAAATTTTGGGGCCCTAGAAAACTATTTCTGGGCCGAGATCATGTTTTACAGTACAAGGCCCTCTTGCTTATGGCCGACTTTGATCTTCAACAAGCTTGAACATGTTTCTTCCTAAAATATCTTCAGCGAAACAGAAAAGAAGAGAGAACACATGATCTCATTTTCTATCCACTTTTACAGTTAAAAAACCAACAACAACAACAGTTAAGAATAATATTTTTATCAAAGAATAAACTAAGTTTTAAGATTTGAATAAAACTAAATGGATGAATTGTTAAGTTTTAAGATTTGATCAAAACTAAAGAATGACCAAAGAAGATTTGTACAAGTTTTAATATTTGCACATGGCCCCAATTTGTTTATATAGTTTTTGGATGCACCGTTAAGATTCCCTATTAACTTAAGTATGTGAAGGTCATGTTATTTCAGTGGGGTCACAACTCACAAATTCCTTTTGCTTTCTCTAATTAAATAAAATAAATATTGAGAAAAACTAGTGCTATTCCTTAGAAATCGCCTGATGTCTTCTTCATGAAAAAGAATTACTTAAACCTTACTCTTTCTGGACCTATTTATAAACAAAAAGTCATTTTTTAGGTTCATTGAAAAACTAATCTATCTAAACTATAATATTATCCAGATACATCAGTTTTCCAATTAACCTAAAAAATGATTTTTTACTTATAAATAGGTCCGAAGGGAGTGAGTAAGACTGTGCATGAATTTGTACGATCAAAGCCTTTTTTAATCAAGTTATTGAGTCGCCCCTTCGGTGTGTTAGGCAAAAGGTAGATTTTTCCCACTAGGATAGGAATCCCTATCTATCTGCCACATGCAGGGTTCCCTTTAATAATAGTGGATCCAATAACACTTATAGTAAGGAGGAAATAGCGTTTTCTTGTTATTATTATAATAACAATCAGTACTCAGTAGAGTTTATCAAACTTCACCAGCTGTGGAATTGAGGTTATATAAGCCAAAAGATACTAATAGACTTATATTAATTAAGTATTAACATTTAGTAGTAAAAGAAAATTAAACTTCATTTTTATATATTCAGCTGGTAGGTCATTTTCCAGTTGAAGAAAACACTCCCAATCACAAACTTTAATTAATCAAGGATATCCATTCATAATTAACCACCTGACATGTGTTACGTACTACTCCCCACACATTAAAATATTAGGTATGCTTAACCTATGAAATCTTGTCTGAGTCAGACATTTTCCTTTATTTTCTAATCATAGAAAAACGAATCATTTTCCTACAAATTAAGAAAATAGATTCATCACATTAGTGCTCTCTGGTCGGTGATACGTGGCAGTTTCTCATTTGTTAACACGTACACAATGAACCTCTACCATAAAAAGAACTCTCACCGACCTTCACAATTTTTATCAAAGCCTGTGTTGGGTTGTGGCAAAGCAGAAACCTTTTTGTCATAAATAAAAAAATCACAAAAAATAAAACTTTAGTTGACATTATTAAATTCAAAGTTAGCACATTATGACCTATGATCTCTATATATAAAACCTTCTATTCTCCATTTTTCTCCCACAAACAATACCCATAGTTGTTTTAAGGATCCAAAGCAAAGAAAATTAATGGCTCAAAACTCTCAAACTCAAACTACTCTCCCTTTACACTTAATTTTCTTCCTACTTACCTTTTTAATGTTCCTTGGTTTTTCCTGGTATTCAAACTATGAACCAATAATGGAAAGTATTATGGATCAAGTGAAGATGGTTCTAATGATTTCTCCATTGCTTCTTCTACTAGTTGTTCACTTCCTTTCAAATTATGGAGATGGAGGGATCTTGTCTTCTTTAATTCCTTTGCCAGAGAGAGATTCACTTCATAGAGCTGGTGGAACTCCTTGGGGTGTTGGTTTGTTTCTTGTGCTTCTTTTGTTCATGGTTTCTTATCAATCTTCTTTTCAAGAACGTTGGTTTCCTCTTCTTAGTAGATGAGAGGAAGTGTGAGGTTTTTGTTTGTAAATTGTAATTAATGTAAGAAAGTGAGTTCTCTGAGTTTTTTTTTTTTTTTTGGACGAGGTTTAACTTGCTATGATGTTTTTAATGTTGATCATGTTTTGGTTTGTAATTTAATGTAAGCCATGATTTAGTTTTTGTTGTCTTTTATATGTCTTTTTTTTTGTTTCTAAGCTGTATTTATATGGACTTGGTGAATCTAATTTGATACCTGGTCTATTTATCCCACAATCCAATTGTAGAAAATTCTGCACACAATCAAAAAGCAACACATCACTTGCTCCTAGCCAATTATTTACGAGATTCCACACAATAGAGGACCATTTACATTCAAAAAATAAGGGGTTCACAGATTCATTAATCTCAAAACATAGAGGGTGGGCTGAATTGTAGCCAACCTTCCCTGCAAAATCCTCCATACAAAAACTTGTATTTTAAAAGGGACGTTTGTCCTTCATAAGAAATAAGAATTATTTTAGGAACGATTATTGTTAATTTTGTGATTTTCTCTGTGTAGAGCACACTCACATCTATTTATAATAGAAATAGGAATCAATTACAATAAATGCTAATAAAACCTAATTGATACTAATCAATACTAATTGATATGGAATATCATATCTGATATTCTAACAGATATTAATAAATACTAATTGATATGATAAATATATTCTAACACCCCCCTCAAGCTAAAGTTTACTAAGTTGAAGCTTGTTACCATAGCAAAACATTTCCCCCACAAAACTTAAAACTAAATCTGGAATGGATACTTGTGAGTAATAACCAACATAAGTCACCATCAGAATGAGAGTCGGTAGGAAGAGAAGTCACCATTAGTAATTACTTTGTGGGAAAGAGTCGGTATATGACCGATGAGAAAAGAAGACACCATAGTATAAACCATTAATGAGAAATAAAATGATAATACTATGATCACTCAGAGGAAGCAAGAGAGATAAAAAGAAATCTAGATTATTAGAAAAAGAGAAAATCGTAAAGAGAAGAGAGGAAAAAAAACTGATCAAGATTCTGAGAAAAGGAACCCAATCTGGATCTAGAGGAGAATCGAAGCAACAATTCAAAGCAACGATTTGAAGGAGAATCAAAAATCATAGAAAGAACGCAGATCAAAATCAAGATCGCGAGGTAGAAAATTTGAAACCAAAAACAGTTATAGTGTTTCTGGAGAAAGAGAATCAGAAATCAGAGAAAGAACGCAGATCAAAATCAAGATCGAGAGGTAGAAAAGTTGAAATGAGAAACAGTTTTGGCATTTCTGGAGAAAGAGAGAATGCGATTTTCAGAGATGAGAAAACTATAGTAATGAAAACTGGAAAAATAATATCGCAACGGTTAAAAGGATATAAACTAACAGTTATAATCATATCCTTTTTAAAGGCTCTCACAAACACTCTACATACCCATTTTTCATATATATGTTGGCATCTGATGTGGACCTAACTTGACTCTGCCAGTAAGACCTTAACTCGCTCAGAGTCTAATCCTTGAATTGCACTACTCTGATACCACTTAATGAAACATTCCTTTCTGTCTCATCATAGTAACCAACAATATCCCATTAAATTGCGAAATTTATTTAAACTTTAATACACACACAATCACATACTAGAAAAGTTCTTCATATATATATATATATATATATATATATATATATATATATATATATATATATATATATATATATATATATATATATATATATATATATTGAAAATGTTTTGTTGACGAGTACATCCAATTTTCTAAGGAAAGTAAATCAGAAGATAAATTTTCATAAAACCCTTGTGACTACCGTCGTCACCTTTTTCATACACCCCCAAAATATCGTTCATGACTAACATGATTTATCTCAAAACATGAACATTCTCCCCTAATTGACTGGTTGATCTAGAATTTTGTCGGCTCGTAGAAACTCGATGAGTTGCTCCCAATATCAACCATGGGATCACTAGACTCTTGAGGTGGTGGTACCTCCAAAACTCTTTGAGGAAATTGACATCTATACGCCATCGCATTCCCTACGCTATGTCGAAGTGGCTCTGCCTAAATGAGGCCATGATGCGGCACTCTATGAGCCTCCTAGATTTGATGAAAGGCACAGATTGTACAACTTGTACATCACCAATCATCGAGTCTTAGAATTTCCTGGAGATGCGTAGGCATACATAGCTTTCCCTCTGTAGATAGTCATTCCATTTAGTGTAGATCTCTCAGCAAGTCTCATTCTGATCTTCATATAATATCTGCAGGTTGTACCACATATGTGGTAGTGGTACATACTCGGTCACTATAAATCTCAGCATGCTCGTCCGATAAATTTAATCCCAACACATTTTGTACAAACATATACAAGAAAAGGGCGCTAAGACACATGTGTAAATGAAAAAGATGGGATGAGTGCAATACATATTATGCAATTCATTCAATCATGTACTTCTCCCATTGATTCACTATGCATCACCTCGATCTTAACTACCATTCTTTTGTGTTCTCCGACTTATCATATCATGAACTATATGTTATATGTTGTTCATATATCCTAATGGTCAACATATGTCCTTTCTTGAAATCACTTTATCTTCCTATGTGTGTCCTAGACTCTAGACTCTGACCATTATGCTGATGCCACAAATGTTTCGAGAACGCCTATCAGACTGTCTCCGAAGGAGCCTTGGTGTTCTATGTCCCCACAACTGATCTGTGTAACTTGTAATGTTAGCGGCTTGGCCAATAATAATAATAACAATGTATTCTTAAAAAGACTGTGGGGTTGACCTCAAATTCCCATACATACCACTGTGGATTTTACCAAACAAATTCAATCTATATGGATCCTTCTCTTAACAATATCCTAGCCTTAGATCAAAATACTATTACCTTCAATTCATATCTCTAAATCCCTTAATGACAATCATTCTATATGCATAACTCTGCAATCTATCCTCGAAAATAGTGATTCATAATTTAGGACCTAAATGCTCATAATATTATCACAAGGAATCATCAAATAAATCACACAATCAATCAAATGTTGACATAAAACTTTTCTACGCCTTAACCGGTTTTCGACAGCCTAAACTTCACTTAACCTTATTCTGGAGAGTAGTTAAATGAGGATTATTAACCAAATTCTATTCACTTCACTTAACCTTACTCCAGAGACTCATTGGTACTAATAAATCATAAAATATTTAAATAGTTCACATGGTGAGTGTATGTCCTACAAATATCACCTTGCATAACTTCTAAAAATGTGAGGGATACACTATCTTTTTTTCTTGGTGATAGTCACATTTTTGTAGGACATACACTCGCCATGTGAACTATCACCAAGAAAAAAAATGGTGCATGAGATTTTATTGGATTGGAAGAGTTTTTCAGCTATTTAATATTATTTTTTGCATCATAATAGAATTGGTTCCCGAATCGGAAAGAAGGTGTGAAACGAGGACAACGCCGGGATTGTCCGATGGATGTATGTAGAAGGGACTCGAGGGAGAAGTGGTATCCGTAGCCATTGAAGCAGAAAATGTGAAGCACCTTGATGAAGACGGAGAAAACACACGGAGAAAACACACCAGAAAAGGAATCGATTGAATCTTTCCCTAAAAGTACCCGATTGAACCCTAGATGCAAGGATCGAGTGAAGAAGACGAAGGGGAAAGATCAATTGAAGGATTGGAGACGCAGGGAAAGGCTTGCGACTGATACCATCTTGATCTTGTAGATCTTCATATGAAGAATGAAGTTGAAACTCAACAAACTTCAGAGAAAACGAAAGAAGAAGAAAAGCTATTTCATTTCACTAATTTTGAATGATACAAGATAGATCTTAACTTTACCAAATGATGTTACATATACAAAGTGAGATTAGCTCACTAACTAACCTTCTAACTGACTATTAACAGAAAGATAAAAATCAAAATAACTGACAATTAACTGCACTAACTAACTGCAGTTATTTACAAAGCAATTTTACCTATGGCCAAAAGTAAAGACTACTATTTACGGTGGTGAAAACACATATTATGCAATATATTCAATACTCCCCCTCAAGTTGGTAAATAAAGGTTCTTCATACCCAACTTGGCAACCAAATCTTCAAATTGTACCTTTTGCAGAGGCTTTGTTAGCAGATCAGCTAACTGCTTATCAGACTTCACATGGATCAAATTAAGGAACCCAGTTTGTACATATTCCCTAATAAAGTGACAATTGATATCAATGTGCTTCGTTCTTTCACTAGTTGTAGGATTTTCTGCTAAACCGATGGCAGCTTTACTATCACACAGAACAACAGCAGTTTTTATCTCAATTTCAAAGGACTTTAGCAATTGTTTCACCCACAGCAACTCACTTGTCATGGCAGCAAGTGCTTTGTACTCTGCTTCAGCAGAGGATCTAGCTACAGTGGCTTGTTTCTTTGATTTCCAAGCAACCAAAGAGCTACCAAGGTATATACCAAACCCAGTTGTGGACCTTCTAGTCACTTGACAACTTCCCCAATCAGCATCAACATAGGCAGTCAACTTCAAATCATATTCTCAGCAGGAAACAATAGACCGAGGCCTGCAGTACCTTTCAAATATTGCAAGAGAAAATGAGCAGCTTGCAAATGTGGGGTTCTTGGCTTGCTCATAAACTGACTCAACCTATTTACAACATAGGTACTATTGGGTCTGGTTATGGTCAAATAAATGAGTCTCCCAACTAATCTTCTATATTGTGAACCATCTCCAAGTGGCTCACCATCTACCTCATTGAGATGCACTCCATGATCCATAGGGACACTGACTGGTTTGGCAGAGGTTACTCCAGTGTCCATAAGAAGCTGCAAAGTATACTTTCTTTGACACAAGTGTACACCTTTGCTAGACCTAGCAATTTCCAAGCCTAGAAAGTATTTCAAATCACCTATAACCTTTAATTTGAAATGCTTTTGCAGCAGTAGTTCAATTTCAGCAATTCTAGTCTTATTAGGTCCAGCCACTATGATGTCATCAACATATATGCCAAAAGGGCTACAAAATTTGAACCAGAACCCATAGTAAACAATGAGTGATCAGCTGAACTTTTAGTGAAACCTAAGTTAGTGATGGTGGAGCTGAATTTTTGGAACCATTGCCTCGAGGCTTGTCTAACTCCATAGAGGGATTTTTTTAATCTACAAACAGTGTGCTCCCCTGACTTGGATAGCCAAGAGGGAGATGCATATAAACCTCCTCATGGAGATCTCCATGGAGGAATGCATTGTTGATATCCAATTGGAGGATGTGCTAACCAAACTTGGCAGCTAGAGACAATAAAATCCTCACAGTAGTCAACTTTGCAACTGGAGAGAAAGTGTCCAAAAAATCAATACCTGCCTGCTGTGTGAACCCTTGAGCTACTAGCCTTGCCTTGCATTTGTCCAATGTCCCATCAGCATTGTATTTTACACGGTAGACCCATTTACAACCAACTGCTTTCTTGCCTTGGGGAAGAGGCATGAGTGTCCATGTATGATTAGCCTCAAGGGCTGCTAACTCAGCTGCCATGGCCTGCTGCCACGCAGGGAACTTGATTGCTTCATGGTAATGTTGAGGCTCAAATATGGAGGAAACATTGTTGATGAAGTTCCTGTATGAGAGAGAGATGTTGTTGTAGCCAATGCAAGATTGTAGAGGATAGGATACACTGTTGCACTCATAATTGTCAAGGTGTGCATGAGGTTTTAATGTACGGGTGGATTTTCTTGTAGGGGAATTGGCTCATTTGTAGTAATGGGTGGAGGAATTGTTGCTTCAGTAGCAGCATCATCAACAATAGGCTCAATAGTATTATTATCAACAATTGGCTCAATAGGAACTGACTCAACTGAAGTGTCTTGGATAGGAACAGGCACAGTAGTATCATGTGTAGCTAAACTTGGGTCTTGTGGAGAAGGACATGGCTGATTTGGAAGAATGGAATCAGTAAAGGGATTTAATGTGGTGTCCTCAGTGACAAGAGTATGATATGGAAAAGTATTTTCATGAAATTGTACATCGCTGGAAATGATGTACTTTTGAGTTTGAGGATCATATACTTTGTATCCCTTGACCCCTAAAGGATAGCCAAGAAAAATACAAGGAGTAGCCCGAGGGGAAAACTTGTGTCTATGAGCAGGTATAGTGCTAGCAAAGGCAAGGCAATCAAAATTCCTAAGACTAGAATAGTTAGGCTTGGTATTGTACAATAGCTCAAAAGGAGATTTACCATCAAGTGAAGCCAAGGGCAATTTGTTGATGAGGTGTACTGAGGGAGAAACACAATCTCCCCAAAATTGGAGAGGTACCTTAGACTGGAAATATAGAGCACGAGCAACATTGAGTAGATGCTGATGTTTCCTTTCCACAACAGAATTCTGTTGTGGTCTGTGAGGGTAGGAAAGTTGATGCAGTGTGCCTTTACTTTGAAGGAAGCTGGTGAGGGCAAGTTCTCTTGAATTGTCGGTTCCGATGGCCTTGATGGACTTGTTGAACTGAGTTTTGATGAACTTGAAGAAGTGTTGAACCAGAATGGTAGCCTCAGACTTGGTTTTCATCAAGTGAATCTTGAAGCATCATCCACAATGGTGAGAAAATAAGACTTGCCTTCAAGGGTTGGCTTGTGAAAGGGCCCCCACACATAGAGCCGGCAAAATGGGCCGAGCCCGCCGGGCCGGGCCGGGCTAGCCCGCAAAAACATAGGGCTTGGGCCTATAAATTTGTGTCCGTTTTTATATCCGGGCTTTTTAGCCCTACCCATAAAAGCTTAGAGCACGCACCGGGCTAGCCTTGGCCGAAGCCACGGGTAGCCCGCAAGCCCGCAAATTAAGATTTGGTTTGGCAATTTTTTTTATCTATGCATGATTTTTGTGTCAAGGTCCCATAACTTTTTTGTGGTTATTAAATCCCAAACATAGTGTCATAAACTCCATTTCATTCCTACATCTCCATTGTTGCTCAAATTCTCTCTATTTGCATAACCTATACCACTTTACATCTTTCTCTAAATTGTTAATTATATATTTTCTATACCACAGTGGCATCAAGCTTAAAAGGCATAAACATATAATGCTATATGAAGCTAAATGGCTAAATAAACAATGACTTTAAATTATTCACATTAACCGTGGCATTACATAATTGACATTGATTTTTTTAAGTCTTGAACATGTATTTTATTTTTAAAAAAATTAATTTTGTAATTAACATTGCGCATAACACTGCTAGCTCGAAAAGCCGTGGCCATATGTAGGGCGGGCTTGAGCCACAAAAGTTGAGCCCGATCTTAACTCGGGCCTTTTGGCCCGCCCTATAAAAGCCCGAGCCCGATGTGGGCCGGCCCGATGCGGGCCGGGTAGCCCGTTTTGCCAGCTCTACCCACACATCACAATGAACCAAATCAAAAGGAAAAGCACAATGATTATTATTAGATTGAAAAGGTAACCGATGCATTTTTGAAAGAGGGCAAACAGTGCAAGAATCATTATTACATTCCATTGAATTTGAAAGTGAAAGTTCTTTGCACAAAGATTTCAAAACAAAATTAGAGGGATGACCTAATATAGAGTGCCAAAGAGACACATAATTACATTTAGAAGCAAATGAAACAGAGTTACAATGGGAAGAAACAGATTGACAATAGGAAGAAACAGAAGAATTCCCAGTGTAAAAATAGAGGCCATGATGGTGCTCACTCTTGCCAATCACTCTTTGCTGGAGATTGTCCTGAATCAAGAACACATTAGCAGTCAAAGAGATATGATAATTGGGGTATTCATAAAGGCAACCAACAGAAATGATGTTAACATTGAAATTAGGGATGCAAAGAACATTTTTCAATCGTAAGGTGGAATTCACAACAACATCACCACAAAGCAACAACTGGAACTTTTAAATTGTTTGGAAGTGTGACAAATGTGTTGTGTAATTTTGTATAGGAAGTGAAAAGTGACAGATTGGTGCAAATGCCGGAATCTATAATCCAATTGTGGAAATCAAATAAAAAATTGCAAAAGAGGGCAAAATTTGAAAAATGCATCGTACCCAATTTAATTGGAGCTTGAGGTGTGAGGGATGCCTTGGCCATTTGAGCTTGCATATAGTCTATGATTTGTTGATATTGTTGGCTACTGAGAGGAGTGTCATTTGATGCTGCAGTAGTATTTGAGGCTATAGCAGAAACTTGCAGGACCTTTTCTTAAGAATTAGAAGACTTGAACTTCTTGAAACCCGGAGGGTACCCATTGAGCTTAAAACACTTCTCCTTAATGTGTCCAAGCATGCCACAATGGGAACATTGAGGCCTATCACGCTTTTTTCCTTTGGTTTGAGAATTGACAGCAAATGTAACTTGTGATAGAGTTTCAGTGGTGGTGAGGCCAACTTCACGTTGCTTTTCCTCTTGGACAATGAGGGAAAATACCTTGTGAATGTCAGGAATTGGGCCCATCAACAAGATTTGGCCCTTAGTGTGACTAAAAGAATCATTGAGACCCATCAAGAATATCATTACATGTTGTCGTTCAAGAGAGTTCACTAAGGCAGTAGAGCCTCCACAAGTGCAGGTATTAGCAGGAGTAAATTCAGCAAGGGAATCCCACAAACCCTTGAATTTGCTAAAATATGCACTAACGGAGAGATTACCTTGGGTGCAGTTCAAGATTTCTTTGTTCATTTGAAAGAGACGAGGTCCATTACTTTACTCGAACCGAGTCTTCAATTCCTTCCAAATAGCAGCAGCTGAATCGGCGTAGATGACACTGCAATGGAGTTTTTTAGCAATGGAGTTGAGGATCCAGGATGTAGTCATGTGATTGCTACGAATCCAAGCCGCGAAATTTGCAGTACCCTCCTTCAGTTTCTAGATCGAGTCGTCAACAAACCCCAATTTATTCTTGGCCCCAAGAGCAATAGTCATAGCTCGTGACCAAGAACCATAATTGGTTCCCGAATCGGAGAGAAGGTGTGAAACGAGGACGGCGCCGGGATTGTCCGATGGATGTATGTAGAAGGGACTCCAGGGCGAAGTGGTATCCGTAGCCATTGAAGCAGAAAACGTGAAGCACCTTGATGAAGACGGAGAAAACGCACCAGAAAAGGAATCGATTGAATCTTTCCCTAAAAGTACCCGATTGAACCCTAGATGCAAGGATCGAGTGAAGAAGACGAAGGGGAAAAATCAATTGAAGGATTGGAGACGCAGGGAAAGGCTTGCAACTGATACCATCTTGATCTTGTTGATCTTCATATGAAGAATGAAGTTGAAACTCAACAAACTTAAGAGAAAACGAAAGAAGAAGAAAAGCTATTTCATTTCACTGATTTTGAATGATACAAGATAGATCTCAACTTTACCAAATGGTGTTACATATACTAAGTGAGATTAGCTCACTAACTAACCTTCTAACTGACTATTAACATAAAGATAAAAATCAAAATAACAGTCAATTAACTGCACTAACTAACTGCAGTTATTTACAAAGCAATTTTACCTATGGCCAAAAGTAAAGACTACTATTTACAGTGGTGAAAACACATATTATGCAATATATTCAATAAACTGCTTTTCATCATCGAAGAACAGATCTGGAACTGGTTCAAGGAAGATGAACTGGTTTTGATAATTTTATTTTTAATAAATATTAATTCAGATGAAAAAAATAATGAGTCAGCCAAAATAATTGCCATATAAGCATAAAAGAAAAGCCACATAGACACAATCTAACGGAGTTAGTCAAAAAGCGTTAAATAGGACAATGGTGCAATGTTTTAAAAAGTTAAGGGATCTATTCAATACGAGCATAACATAAGGGTCTAATCAAAACTGAAAATTAGTTAAGGACCTCGTATAGTATTGTTGTGCCATAACATTTTCTGCCATAACATTTTTTGATAGAATCCTCTATATATTAATACACAATTAACTTTTTATCCAATTTGAGTTGCAAAATTTTTCTTCCCAATTTACCATCCACTAAATACCCCTTATTTTGTACCCCACTGTTTACCAATATACCCTCACTTTATATTTTTGGACCAACATACCCCCACTCTATATTTTGTACCCCACCATTTACCAATATACCCCTCATTTTGTACCTCACTGTTTACCAATATACCCCCACTCTATATTTTTGGACCGACATACCCCTGACAATTTTTTTTTTGTCCAACACTTTTATTTTATCCACTTTTGGTGGGAAAATTTTATTCCCACCATTTACCAATATACCCCTCATTTTGTACCCCACTCCAATATACCCCCACTCTATATTTTTGGACCGACATACCCCTGACAAATTTTTTTTTGTCCAACACTCTTTTTTTTTATCCACTTTTGGTGGGAAAATTTTATTCCCACCATTTACCAATATACCCCTCATTTGTACCCCATTGTTAACAATATACCCCCACTCTATATTTTTGGACCGACATACCCCCACTCTATATTTTGTACCCCACCATTTACCAATATACCCCTCATTTCGTACCTCACTATTTACCAATATACCCCACTCTATATTTTTGGTGACATACCCACGACAAATATGTTTTTGTCCAAGACTTTTTTTTAATTATCAAAATCTACCCCTCATTTTGTACCCCATTTGTTTACCAATATACCCCACTCTATATTTTTGGGTGAGCATTGTTGCCTCATCCCACCAAGGGC
Organism: Oxytropis ochrocephala; assembly: GCA_020916435.1. Lineage (NCBI taxonomy): Eukaryota > Viridiplantae > Streptophyta > Magnoliopsida > Fabales > Fabaceae > Oxytropis > Oxytropis ochrocephala. Next base: position 87,072,771 of record CM037093.1, on the reverse strand, counting down.
TATTGTTGCTTCTTCTTCTTATATATATATGTGTTGCGTATTTTTATACCCCTTTATAAAATGTTGATGTTTTTTCAAACTACATCCAGTAGCTGCGCATTGTCTCCTCTCCTAAAATCGCATCGCATGAAAATAATCGTCCTGGTTAGTCTTACATTACCGTTTGAATATTTGACTTTTATATATAGTTAGGATTTGAAAGTCCAGAAATAGAAAATAATTTGTTATTCAACTCCCGCCAAATGATAGAGCATCAAACGCAACACAAGCTCTCGCTCAGTAGAAAATCGCAAAACCAAGAGAAACGATCACAAGGCACACAACAATTCCTAAACCCTAATTTCTCACTATTTCTTCTTCTTCTTCTTCATCTTCCTTTTCCGCTTTTGCATTCAATTGATCGTATTCCTTTTCTCCGCTTTCACCAGATCAAGAGCAAGAGCAACAACAATGTAGCAATTTCATCTGTTTCTGAAGATCAAGTGGACTTATCACCGATCTCTGAGATCACAGATGCAAATAACAACGAAGATTCAATCGTAAGTTTGCGTCTAAGCATTTTTCACGTCTTTAGTTCAAATCGAGTTATACAATAGGAAATTGTAAAACACTTCCAAAAATTAACCACTGTTTGATAATTTTGCAACATTCATTTATCTAATTTAAGTTCCAGTAAATTCCTCATCCTCAATTAGCAAATTGTCTTTAATCATTCCTGTTTTTGCATTCAATTGATCGTATTCCTTTTCTCATCTTTCGCCAGATCAAGAATAAGAGCAGCAACAGTGCAGAAATTACATCCGATTCAGAAGATCCATCGGACTTATCTCCGATCTCTGATATTACATAAGCAATTAGCAACGAAGACTCCGTTGTAAGTTCGATTCTTACTTCTATGCTTCTGTTTCTCTTTCCGATTTTTTTTCATGTCTTTAGTTCAAATCACTGCTAGCTAATTTTGCATCATTCATTTATCTAAATTAAGGTTCCAGTAAAATCCTCAATGTACGAATTGTCTTTAATCATTTCTATTTATGCATCGGAAAATATAATTAAATCTGTTGATATATGTTTGATGTTTCAATGCAATTTTGGTTTTAAATGCTTGGATTTATTAGGAAATTTATACCGTTTGGATTCAAATGATTATATCTGTTTTCAGACCTTTTTGGAAGAAACTTCATGTGTGACCTTTCTTCCTTCCGATAAACTATCTGAAAAGCTGATTGACAAAACGGAACTTGATTCTGCTACTAGAATTGTTGTCTCTAACACTGAGTTGGAAACTTTCACCTTCGGTTCCGTAGAGGCTGAGATCGCTGTGATTTTTCTTAAAAATGTTAAACCTAAGATTCTCAGTTCAGTCACTCCACAATATAGAAAGCTGATGGATGAAATATTATTGTATGTCATGCAAGACATCAGTGGAATGCAGAAGAACACAAATCAACATTTTGTGCTCTCAGCGAAAAAAAGGTTCATGTTTCTATGTGCCTTTGTTTGGCTCATTGGAGTGGTAGTGGTGCTCTTCTTCACGTTTGATAATGATACTCACCATGGCCCATTGCCTACTTGATCTGTTTAGCTGAGACTGACATGTGGTTGGATATTTAGGTGATGTAATAGCTTTCTTAGTTCTTACACTTGAGATACTTTTGAATTGCCCTGAATTTGTATTTGTTTAAGTGTTTTGTGATCTTGTTGAAACTGACTGCTAGTGTGATAACAAGTATCATTAGCACAAATAGACCAATATCTAAAAACATTAGTGTATTTCGTTCCAAAATGCAAATTCAAAGGGCCACATTGATCCCAAAGTACAAATTAAAAGTGACAACACTGATCCCAAAATACAAACAATTCCTGCTGGTTTGAGTTGATAGAGCCTACAAAATAATAGTGGCACAACTTAATGTGCTATATTACATTTATTCTTAGAGCAAACTTCAATAACTCTTCTGTTTCATTGATATTCTTGATCGTATCAAACCTTGTAGGCATTGCTGTCAAACTGTCATTAGAAAAATATGAAACTATAATATTAGACTGTGCTATGCAATTTTAAGAGCAAATGGCAAGCAGAATGGATAGAAACTACACTTAAAGGCTTTAAGTGTTGTAGTTAAAGGGCTTTGAAATTATTTTCTGCCAGGTTCTGCAAAATGGCAAGTTAAATTTAAAAGAGGTTCCAGAACATGCTATAAGATGATTATTTGAAGCAAGAAGACTTATATAATAAGGAAATTTCAGAATTCATAATTAATATATAATATATTTACTATCATTATAAAAATAGATCTAGAAGCTTATGCAGAAGACAGTGATTTTTGTATTTCAATCATTTGATCACAGAAGACAACATTGACACATGATATTGGTCTAGTGAAACAATTTGCGAAACAGCATTTACATTTTACACAATCCTATACTTAACTCTTTGATACTTCTTCTTTCATAACAAATGCTTTTCTTATAACAAGATATATTGTTTTAGTATGTATGAGAATAACATAAGCCTTTAAGCACGAAAGATACGCATCATAGTCAGTCTTAGATCAGACACTACCTCTGTGGATGCAGCAAGTTCTTAAACGAAGGTTCATTTGGATACGTTGAAGTCTCTAACAAACTTTAATAACTAAAACAATACAAACCCAAACTCAAAATCAACGGTACCTAATCCATCTATAGTTTTAATTTGTGCAAAGTGAGTCGTCTCTTTCTAAAGTTAAGAATGCTTTTGTCATTTTTTAATTCAGTCTTTCAAAGGATCAGCATGCAAAGGAGTGTGATGATCAAAGCATCTAAAGATTACATTATCTTTTGATCATCATGACGACGAGTTAAAGAGAAGTTGTCATCAAGCATCCGACAATCATTCTCTAGAAGCCTAGTCAATAGATATGTCAACAGTTAGTAGCTCTCTCTGTGGATATTACTTTATCCATTCAAACAATAAGTTGTACAATGATCTAATACATGTTTCTTGGCCCTTATTTTCTATTTATGCTTGCATAAATGTGATGGGATTAGACTTACTGGACGCGGCTATAGAGGATGTTGGGGGGATATTGTAGAGAAGTACGTTAATTACACTTCCATAGAACTTGCTGCCCCACTCCACAAGTAATAATGACGTATCTAATTTTTTGGGATTCGTGCAATAGCTACAGTATTGGACCATGTTGGGCCTATTGGACTGTATTGGGCCTTGAGTTCCCACTCCAGAACATATTACATTTATTCTAATCAGAATATGGGAAGATCTAATCCACTTGCTTAATATAAGGAGCTTTTGGAGGAGGAGCATCGATAGAGAAAAATGTGATCATGCTAAAATCGCAAATAGAAAAATTTAGCTAACCTTTAGAATAAGTCCCAAAGAGATAGATAGGTGGCAACAGTATTCATAGATTTAACCGTAGATAACAACACTACACAGTTAGTAAAACGTAGCTGATTACTGACAAACTAAATGACATCTTTAATTTGACTAATCCAATTCAAATCAACAATGTTAAGCAAGTTTGAGGTGCCAAGCCTGGACCTCTAATAATATAGTAACTTATTGATGCTGAAAAGGGGTTAGAAGCCAAAATATCAACCAGATCAATAATAATATCTAACCAAAACTTTATGTTAGACCCATCTTCCAAAATCTAGGTCGTGTCTGTTTGTCATCCCTACATACAATAAGTCTGAATGTAATTTATATTATATAATATAGTAAAATTCTAAATCAACTAACATTTATGTCTTTGTGTTTATGTATTTATTTTAATGTTATGATTTAAGAATTTTATGAAGTTAAATAGTTAGCTTATCAGTGTCCTGGATATGCAAATTGCTGCTGTTATGCATAACTGGAATATGATCCATATGATTATTGACATTCCATGGAGAATCCACTTTTGGCTTTATTCTTCTGATACCCCAATTTAAGCAAAGCTTTCTTTAAGGCTGACCTACACTTTAACAGCTGGTCACCAAATAATTACACTCTAATACCAGTTGGTTAACATATAGTCATATAGTATTAATTAAAATTATACACAAAATTGGTGAAGTGCAATCTCTCATTCTAGTACACATAAAACTACATTGATTTAGAACTTCTGCTCTCCACTTAATACACTGATCTATTCTCTTGTCTTGATGAATCGATCTTACAATAAACCCTTACTGCATATATGGAATATGATCCCTTTGATCATTGACATTCCAGGAGAACATTTCTTTTGGCTTTATTCTTGATACCCACCCACATTTAGGGAGGGGAGGGCTTTCTCTCAAGGCTGACCTACACTGAATTCTTTGCCCATCCTACATATTCGTGGCTTTTAATGCCCATACACATGCCTCTTTTTCTTTTTCTCCTCCTTTTATTTTCTCTTTCTATCTTCCCTTTCTCAAAATTTCAACCATTTTTATGAGTGGATACCTAAAACCATTGAAGGGGCAACAAAGATTAGATAAGAACGACAATCCAACACCACGTGATTATAATCTGAAGGTCTAAATTGCATTGCTTTAGTAAAGGAGATTTAGACAAATTTCTGTAAAGAAGCATAAATGAAACTTTGTTTCAAAAGCACACAAACATGTAAAGATACAAAAGAAATGTAATGCACAAGAAAGAATACCACCACCATTTGCATTACTTTAAGATCTATATACATCTCAATCTCATATTCATAGGCCCTCCCACCACCATGCATACAATAAGTAAAACCCTAAAATAATGTAATAGAAAAAGTTCAGAGAATATATAGAATTGCCAAACCAAATCAGCAACATATTCTGTATATAGGCATTTAAGTTACAATCAATTATTGCATACTCGTGCATTGAAATCTAACCTCATTATTTGTAGAGGCCCATAGGCCCCTAAATTACAAAGATGAAAATATGAAAAACATTAATTTATGTAAAGAATAAAAAACTATCCATTAAAACATGAAAATCATCAATAGTACATAATCATCATCCCCTCATTATCATTTCCCACTCAATACTTATGATGAATGACTGAAGGGTTATAAAAATTGATAAGAACATTCTCTGACTACTGATGCTCAAATTACAAGAATAAAGAAAGTAAAGAATAAAGTGTGATTTGTCAAGAAAGTACAAAAGCAGTTTCCACTGTATTCCCACCATACCATACCATACCATTACATGTGTTTGCATGCGTGCTGCTATGGCACATTGGCATATTGCTGCTGATGCTATTATCCCTTCAAGACCTTTAACTAAAGCTCGTTACTGCGTGTGCATTGTGTGATCATGGGCATTAGATTCGATTTGACTAATATCCCTAGAAATTAATGCAAGCTTTAACATGTTAAAACACCAAATAATATGAAGAAAACAATCCAGAAAAAAGAGGAAAAACAAAAACAACAATTGAAAGGTTGAAACTAAACCTTTAGCAAAAGCTAACATTTTTCTGTGATTTTGATCACTGAGCCCACAAAGAAATAAATGCATTGATTCCATCAAGTAGAAAACGAGGAAAAAAAATGAAAGAGAAAAACCTTTGGCAAACAAAAATTTACATTTTCTGAGATTCTTTACATATGGTAATGTAATAAGGAAAATGCTAAATGTCACGAGAGATGTTTATAAGAAAGAATAGTGATATGTAACACAAATTATAACCACCTACTCCCAATGTATTGTTAGCTAGTTGTTGATTGGTTAAATACCCTATTTTTCTCTTTTTTTCAAAAATTCTTCCCAACAAATAGAAATACACATGTAATAAACCCTCACATTAATCCCTAAACTATCACACACTCCAATTTAATCCTTGTCACTAAAGTTTATCTTCTTCCATCATTTTAGTACCTGAAATTGCTCCCTTGATGAGTTGAAATAAGCTTTAGAATAGATTTTTATAGTTTAGAAACTAAATTAGAGAGAAGGTGATACTTAAGGGGCTAAATGGAGAGTTTATTGGTTAAGTATAACACACACTTCAGAGATGAGGCTACGGTCATGAACAAACAAAATCAACCACACACCTTAGAAACGAACAAAGTAAAAGCAAAAAAGCAAAGTGGTCGGTTTAATAATCTTTACCTTTAACTTTTTCCTCCTCAACAATATATCTTCAATCAATGCTTCTTTTTCAGAGCCTGTTCCTTCTTTTCTACAACGTATAATAAGAACCCCAGAAAAGAACAAATCATTCTCATTCTACATTTCTCACTTCCAAGTTCCACTCACAAAATCCAAGCTTCACAACTATCAAAACACACACAAAAATCTCAATCCTAATACCAAATTCCATACATAAAAACACAAACAAAAATGGAGATATTATCGCAAATGTGGTCACTATTAGGGTTACTTACAGTGCTTCAAAACGTGCTTCCAACACAGCTTCTCTCTGTTCTTCATTCACTATACGAATCTCTCCAAGATTTACTTTCTCCATATTCCTATTTCGAGATTCCAGAGTTCAACGGTTACTGCGGAGTCGAACTCAACGATCTCTACCGCCACGTTCATCTTTACCTCAACTCTGTGAACCACTCCCCTGCCGCCGCATGCCGCCGTCTCACACTCTCACGTTCCCCATCCTCAAACCGCATTTCCTTCACCGTAGCACCAAACCACACCGTCCACGACACCTTCCGCGGCCACCACCTCTCATGGACTCACCAAGTCGACGCCGTTCAAGACTCCCTCGAAGAGAAACGCACCTTCACTCTCCGCCTTCCAAAACGCCACCGCCACGCGCTCCTTTCCAGTTACCTATCTCACGTCACCTCACGCGCCGAGGAATTCGAGCGCGTGTCACGTGAACGTAGACTCTTCACAAACAACACTACCGGATCTGGATCCTTCGAATCGGGTTGGGTTTCCGTTCCGTTTCGTCACCCTTCCACATTCGAAACACTAGCATTAGAACCTGAACTGAAAAAACAAATCAAAAACGACTTAACCGTTTTCTCTTCAGGGAAAGAGTTTTACCATCGGGTCGGGCGAGCTTGGAAACGCGGGTATTTGCTCCATGGTCCTCCCGGGTCGGGTAAATCAAGTCTCATTGCTGCAATGGCGAATTTCCTTTGCTACGATGTTTACGATTTGGAACTCACTAAAGTTTCCGATAACTCAGAACTTCGTTCACTTTTGATTCAAACGACAAACCGTTCGATTATCGTTATTGAAGATATTGACTGCTCCGTTGATTTAACCGCAGACAGAACGGCAAAGAAAGCGGGTAATAAAATGTCGTTTAAATCTAAGAAGGAGAAAACGACCTCGTCTCGTTGTGAGGAAACGGGTCGGGTTACACTTTCGGGGCTCTTGAATTTCACTGATGGGTTATGGTCGTGTTGTGGAGAAGAGAGGATTGTGGTGTTTACGACTAATCATAGAGATAGTGTTGACCCGGCGCTTGTTAGATGTGGGCGTATGGATGTGCACGTGAGTCTTAGCACGTGTGGGGTGCATGCGTTTAAGGAGTTGGCGAGGAATTACCTTGGAGTTGAGTCGCACGTGATGTTTGAAGCGGTTGAAGGGTGTATTCGTTTCGTGGGTCCCTACGCTGCGCACGCGGGGAGATTTTGTTGAGGAATAGGGGAGATGCTGACGTGGCGATGAGGGAAGTGTTGGCGGCTATGCAGAGTAGGTTGCTTGTTGTTGCAGCTGCGGCTTCTGATCAGACGGATAATGAGGAGGCGGCACTGGTGGGTGTTAGGTCGCCAGAGAGTGTGTTGCTTATGGGGTCGCCGGAGAATTGGGACTCGTTGAGTGGGAAGAAGAGGAAGGAGCAGCAGCATGGCCATGGGGCAAGTAATTTGGATAAGAAGGTTAAGTTTTTTGTGAGGTTGAGGTCGTTGACCAAATCTGACGCCGGGAGATGACGTATTTTTTTAGAGGGAAAATCAATGCAATTAATTGTGTTATCTGTTTAGTGTGTTTTTTTTGTAAAGCAGATTAGTGATATGATTCCCACAGTTTTTGTTGGGCTCTGTATCTTTGATTTACTAATGAACCTTAGATTACATCCAGTGGCAGATTCACCAGGTGTTTCCAGGAACACCCAAACATCTTGTCTTAGTGGTAATACACCAAAAACTTTGCACAAAAGGGGTTGAGTTCGAATTCAAGGGGATTAGTGATATGATTCCCACAGTTTTTGTTGGGCTCTGTATCTTTGATTTATTAATGAACCTTAGATTACATCCAGTGGCAGATTCACCAGGTGTTCCCAGGAACACCCAAACATCTTGTCTTAGTGGTAATACACCCAAAACTTTGCACAAAAGGGGTTGAGTTCGAATTCAAGGGGACAACATTTATCCTATTTTTCTTTATTTCTTAATCCTGGATCATTGAAGGAACACTCTATTTTTAAAGGGTTTTTTTTTTTGGACCCCACCCCATCCCCTCCCACCCCCACCCAATACCAAAAACCCCAAAATGCCCTTGAAAACTTAATTTTTTAAAAATAAGAAAATCGTATATACCCCTTGAGTATGTATATACGATGGCTATTTTATGTCCAATCGTATATACGTCACTCAAAGGGGTATATACGATGGGTTTTAATTTTTTTAATAATTTGTTTTAATTTTTATTACTAAAAGTCTACTAAAAATTCGTTAACTAGTCAAAACTACTCCAAAAATTATAAAAACACCACTAAAAATCTAACAAAACCAAAATAAGGCTATGCAAATTTTTTTAGATTTTTGGAGACTATGAAAAATTAAAAAAATCGTAAAAAATAGTAAACGATGGAATTTGGGATTTTGAGGCCGTAGTCCCGTAAGAAGTCCCTTCTAAGGGAGTCTTGATTCTTGATTTTTTCGCTTCTAATGGTGTGTGGTTTCATTACGATCGGAGTATGTTGCCGAAAACCGATTTTTAGCCTAAATTATTCGTTCGACGTATAACATCGCCACGTTTTAACGAACTACACACAAAACCTATTTTCGGGACTTATATAATTTTTATTTGACTTAAAAAATTTAAAAAAATACAATGAAATCGTATATACACACACGGGGGTATATACGACCTTATTTTGCCCATCGTATATACACCCCCAAGGCGTATATACGATTAAGGTGAGGGTTTTCAATCGTATATACGCCTGGGGGGTGTATATACGATGGGCAAAAAATAGGGTCGTATATATACCCCCTCAAGGCATATATACGATTAAAGTGGGGTTGTGCCAATCGTATATACGCCTTGGGGGTGTATATACGATGGGCAAAAAAAAGGGTCGTATATATACCCCCCTCAGGTGTATATACGATTGGCCAAAAAAATTTAAAAAAAAATACGTTTTCAGAAGGGTATTTTGGGGTTTTCAGTGTGGGTGGGGGTGGGAAGGGATGGGGTGGGGGTACAAAAAAAAAACCCATTTTTAAATCCTAGATCCGCCCCTATTACATCCATGGACATTGGACACCGATTACATTTGTTGTTGTTAAGGGAAGGGGTTTACTACCGTCAATAAAAAGGAGGGAGTTTACTATTTATGCCATCTATTATTACTAATACACTATCCCGTGATGAAAGTTAATTCAAAGGAGAAAACTTAAGTATGGTTCCATAAGTTTGGTTGGAAGTTTTAAATCACATTGCGACCAGTGTACTTTTTATCTATATTATTTATGATACCTTTTAGCTATTAAAAAAAAACTAGTCCATCTAAAGGAACAATGAAGGAAGAACGCCAACAAAATATATGAGAATCATCATCCCAATCAGCATTAGAAGAAGTTTTAGGCATTGCCAACCACAACCAAAACACCAAAACCTCGCCTTTTGGTGCTTGGACGTCGTTTGAAATTTCCTGAAATAGCTAATAGGTTACTTCAATCTATAATAGAAAGCAAAAATCTATCCAAGAGAAAGGCAGAGAGTCAGAGAAAATATGGATAAAAAATATAGAGCACATGGACAAAGAACCAATTACTCGTGTTGTCATGATCACTCGCTCCTGTCTCACTACAGCGGTTGTTATGGGCTAGCCTGCCGGCTCGCCAACCAGTCGAGGGGAGAGGCGAGCTCAATTTCTCACCCACTATCCTTTGGCGTGCCAGCCCGCCTTGCCCAAATTTTGGCGGACTCATTGTTGTGCAAAAACGTGTGCAAGTATACACCGTCTAACAAGTAATATAATGATAAATAAAGGTCATTCCCACGGGGATTGTGTAGCTGAATTGATGCAAAAGTGACTTGAAAAGTAAACTAGGGAGCAAAATAAAAAGGTAACACAAATCATGTTCAAACAAAGAATTTAAAGTGTAAATAAAATGGTTTTCAAATTAGAGTAAAAAATGGTTAGGGATATTAATTCCATTGCGATTTCATCCGATTCTGCAGTCTTTGTGAAGATCTTTGGTAGCAACTGAACAAAGAATTAAAGCATGCCTTTCAGCAGTTTCACCAAGGTTTGATTAAGGGTACCTTATGTCTAAGCCCCCATTAATGTAGACCCTAGCCATGATAATAATGATCTAGAACATCCCATGAGCTTGGTTAAATATTTCTAGTTTAACCAACTTAATTAAAATGTCTTTTGACTAAGGATACTCATGTGAATCTATGCATTCTGCTTATTAAACCCTTTCAGTATTCAAAAAGCTATATTAAACTAAGGTGATCATGCTCAGCTCAATGTATAAAAATAATTCTCATAGATTCAAAGTGATTTCAACACCGACAAGGTCCTTACAACTGGAAATAAATCACAACTTCATTAAATCCCTAACACTAGAAAGTTAGCTCATGTTGAGCATCCAAACAATCAAAATAAAAGTGAAAACCAGGGTCAAGAATAACATTACCACTGAATAAAAATACAAGAAACTAAGAGAGAAGAGAATGAAGATCAGTTCTGCACTTCAGTCACAACACCTAGATCCAAGCAGTTTCATAGCACTCTGTAGGTGTTGTCTCAGTGCTGTGCAGTCTCAACAATGGTGGAATGGATGAAGGTAGAAGATGAAGTGGTAGAGGTGGCTGGTTGCTAAAGAACAAATACCAGGTCTGAATAGTCACTTTTTCGCCTAGGGTTTCGTGCCAAAGTCAGCCTCCTTTTTCAACTTTTCTATTGAGTCTTTTATAGTTGCGCACTTAGGGTAAAAACCCTTGCAAAAAGACAAAAGAAACCCAACCAAAAAGGCAATTAATATATTTAAAAACAAAGAGATCTTTGGTGGTCCCCATTGATTGTTGCTTACAGACCGTCACGCTGTCATGCTTGTCCCACACTGCCAGCTCAGCAAATTTCGCACACTTTACGCACTTTTAAATTCCAATCACTTCTGCAGGTCTCACAGTACCTGAAATAGGTGCTTCAGGGTGCTGCGGGGTGCTATCTAACTCCTGCCAAAAATCTGCACAACTAACAAACACATCAAATTGTTCTAACTTATCTATAATTCACACCTAAACACCTTCTTGCACACAATAACACTTAGGAGCAGAATATGATCAAAAACTATTAATTTCCTAATTAATACTTAAAGATTTGCAACGATTTCAAGTAATAAAAAGCATAAATAACTCTTATAAATAAGAGTTATCACTCATAGTGGGGCGGGTTGGCCCGTTATGACATCCCTAGGTGAAGCTAAGGTGGCAGCTTAGCGTCTAATCAATAGTGTCACCGCTAGTTTAGCAGTCATGACGACACTGTCTTTGCAGGTTATTTTCGTGTCGCTATAGCTATATGTTGCCTCTGCTAGATAACAACGCAAAAGGGGAAATTTGTTAACACTCAGAATCTACTGAGTTGTTGGCCAAGGAAGAGCCTAGCCGAGGCGAGAACCTAACTGAGTACACATGAGCCAATTTGCCTAAATTATTGGCCAAAGGGGGTAGTAGGTTACAAAATAGCCTATGTATACTCTATTCTTTCTATTTTCTACTATCATCTTTGAGAAGAGAAATCACACAATACATGTTGGTAACCTCACCTAGGTATAGTCAAAAGGTTGGCTTTTGAGAAGAAAGGGGGTATATGTGCTACCCAAGACTGAAGCAATAGGTTCTCCTCAGTTGAAAATTATCAACTTTGAGGAGGTTCAATCTATTGTGAGGCCCATAATTCTAAGAAGATAGTTCTACTTGAGAAGAATCTTTGGAAGAACCTGAATCGCCCAGGCTCAACCCATATGCTAAAATTCTAAGAAGATGTCTCTACTTGTTGAGTATAAGGAGCTCAACTAAGGAATAACTTAGTTGAGGGGGTAACAATTGAGAGCATAATTGCCAAAAGGTTTGCAGTTGAGAATACCATGGTCGAGGTAAACAAGTTTGCTTAGAAAGCAAGTAAGTGAAGCATGTGGGTAACAGAAGCGTGGAGCGATTGAAGAAAAACATGGGAAAGACGCCTTAAAAATAGAAAAGAACGCTTTCTACCCATTTTCGGTGCTAGTAGGCGTTGTGGAACGTTTCTCCTAGTATTTTAAGGGTGTGTGAGGGTTGTCGTACGTTGATCTTAGTTGATTAAATGATGGTTAGTTATAGGTTAGTGTTAGTGGCTAACAGAGACTTGTGTGTGTGTGTGCACACACACACACACACACACACACATAGAGATTTTACATTTGTAAAAACACGCGACAATCTATCAAACTTATATTATTCCTAGCAATTTACTTTCCATTTACTTTATGCATAGCCTTTAAATAATCCTACACATCCCTCACACCTAACCTAACACTCTTTGGAGTAGTTACGGAATCCATAACTCAAGAACAGAATTAAAAAAATAAATCAAGAGTTCAAACTCTTAACCCAATCCAATATTGAGCTAAAACTAAAAGTTTAAAATCAAAAGGAAAAGCACAACTTTTTATAAAGTGATTTGGACATTTTGGTATCACGACGTGTTTTGTCTCTTCTTAATCATCTTATTATATACTAATTGTTTGATTTTGGAAATTTATAGTTTTCTCTAGATTCACCGGCTACCAAACTCACAACATTTGATGGTGAGATGAAAAGCAATAATTTTTCTCATTTTGCTTGCAATCAACTTCCGAGTGTGAGTGGGTGCAAGGTATAGTGGGATGAAAGATAGAACTTAATCGACTAAGTGGGTGCAAGGTATAGTGGGATGAAATCAATACAATTGACCAAAAAAAAAAGAACTTAATGGATATTGTGACGAGTGATGGGTACACAAGAGCAAAGTTGTTGGATTAGGTTTTAATTTCTTATGGGAATGTTGCATATAGAGTAGGAGTTGGTTGGCTGATTATATGTCTTTTTTGTTGGATATTGCTGCTATGTCATCCTTGATTTCAGGAACAATTGTTTAATTAACACTTCAGCTAATTTCAAAACCATTACGTTTTTCCGCTAATTTTATAATATATATATGTATTCCATTTTTTTAAACTAAGTTATCCTTCGGACCAATAAAAAACTAAGTTATCATCGGTGATGGTGGAGACTAATATTTTGAGGTATCAAAAATCCATTTAAGGGGTTGTCCTCTCCCAACATGTTTTTCCATATGCCGATCACAAATCGAACTCGAAATCAAATGATTAAAGTACTCAAGTATCTATCACTTATGTCACATTATCTTGATGCAAATTCTATCTTTTATTAGACACATGCTTCGTACAACCCCCTACTCACTAGACACCCTTTTTGGTGTGAAAAGACCAAAAGCCCTTATTGAAATTTGATATTTATTTTTTTTTAAAGATTATGCACGGTTCGGCGCACGGTTGATCGAACCAGGTCGAATCTGTCAGCGCCGAACCTGCTAATTTTACTGAGACACCCCAAAGTGGCCAAATTAATAGGTTCGACAAAGCGAGGGTCGAACATGGTCGAACTTGTGATGGTCGAACGGCGTTGATGTTGGTTTTTTTAAAGAGTGGTTAACCAAAACTACATTGAACGATAAAATAACTAACTTTTAACAAAACAGTTGCAGTGGAACGGATCCTGTCCTCCTCGGCCTGCGTCTCTCCACATCTACGTCCATGTCCCTCAGACTGCTCCAATCCAGCAGTGCCGCCTCCTCTTGTGTTAGCCATACTGTAAAAAACCAATAAAAATTAGTCAAAAACCTTCTCCAAGACCGTTATTACAAAGAAAAAGCTGCCGATAAACAATGCAATAACGGCCTTGGAAACTTTTTCTTTGTAATACTCTGTTTGAAAATGTAGAGCCTACCGAATTTTAAACTATGCTCCTAATATTCCACGTCAAATTATGTTGGCACGACAAATTTGCCACGACAAATTTGCCACATATTTAAAAGAATAATGTTATTTAGACATAGGTTTTTAGACAAAAATTGACATAAACCAACTTACAACACCAATTAACCAAATTTTTTAGACAATTAGTCAACCTGCTTTTTCACAGTTTTCGAGGTGTTGATTAAAAACTTGGTTAATTGATCACTTGGCTAATAGTCTAAAAAACTTGGTTAATTGATATTGTAAGTTGGTTTTTGTCGATTTTTGTCAAAAATCTCATGTCTATATAACATTGTTGTATTTAAAAACACTCCCAATCCGTGGTTGAAATTTTACCATACGTAGGATGGGATATTTGCTTATAATCTGGCTTCCCAAAAGGTCGGTGTTTAATTAATTTTTTTTCAAGAATATCATATCTGGCCTGCCAATAATGTTAGTATTTTTTAGTGTTATTAAGCACGGACCGACCCGGCCAATAATATGACATTCCATAATTTTTTGATTCTATATATTTAATAGTTAGAATATTATTGAATATGTATAATTATTTATTTTACTATAAATTTTATTCATACAGGGTCATGCAGGTCAATCAGTGACCCTTCGATCCGACCAATGACCCAGTGACCCACTACCCTGCTCGGGTCGATGGTGGTTCGAGTTTAATAACATTGTATTTTTATAAGTAAATGTTAGTGTTAATTAGCTAAGGAGAGAGGGAAATGTTTTATTTTTTGACACAACTCTGAACCTCCTGCATGTGGGTGTTGGACTTTTGAGCATAAAAACGATCCGAATGCAAGATAAAAATACATGTGTTTTGATTTGGTTGAGTTTTTTAGAGTGAAATCCGAAATAAACCAAATTAATCAGGTCGTCCTATTTATTGGGTGTCTTGGGATAAAGTTTGTAGACCTAAGAAGGATGGTGGTTTGGGAGTTAAAAATTTGGAAGCGTTCAATCTAGCACTAATGAGCAAGTGGAAATGGAGATGCATTAACGACTTTAATGCTAGTTGAGGGAGCTTATATCTCACCGATATGGTGATTTGAGGTTTCTTTTGACAGGGGCTAGTTCTTCTCGAGGCGGCACTAAGGACTCCTTATGGTGGAGAGATTTATTACTTTTGGAGGATGGCCTGCCTTCGTGGCAGGGAGCATTTCCTTCCGGTCTTCAGCCTGTGTTGGGTAGGGGAATTTGATCTCCTTCTGGTCGCATAAGTGGGCTAGTGCTGATAATTTTCAGGACTTGTTTCCTAGTCTGTACCGGCTTGCTAAGCTTAAAAACGGTTGCATTAGAGAGCATGGGTATTGGTAGATAATAATTGGCATTGGAATCTTGATTGGGGTTGTGTTTTGTCTGGGGAGGAGAGGGCTGACTCTGTTTTGCTCTCGGACATTCTAACCTCTTTGCATCCCATCGAGTCCGAAGAAGATAGGTGGCAGTGGAGGCTGGATAATTTTCATGTGTTTTCGGTTAAATCTTGCTATGCTCTGTTGTTGAATCTTATGTATCAAGATAGGTTGGATAGCGACACTCAAAGTGTCTTAGATGACCTGTGGTAGCTTTCGATTCCCACTAAGGTGGGGGTCTTCGGTTGGAGATTGTTGTTGGGAAAGCTCCCAACCCGAGATGCTCTTATTTCTAAGGGTATCATAACAGACCCTCATGGGTCGTGTTGTTCTTTTTGTTTTGAGCAGGATGAGACTATATTTCACCTTTATTTCCTTTGCAGGTGCTCGAGATCTGTTTGGACGGCTTTTAATAAATGGATGGGAAGTGCTTTCTCGGATCCTCTTGTTGGAGTGACACATTTTATGGCTCATGGTATCAGGTTGGATTCCAAAAAGGCTAGTAAACTGAAGTATCTTCTGTGGATGGCAGTCACACGGTGTCTTTGGATTCACCGTAATCATATTCTTTTTAAGCATCACATCTTTAGTTCTAATGTGGTGGTTAATCATGTTAAAACAATATCTTGGAGTTGGTTCATCAGCATTGAAGGTCGGAATTCAGCCTTGGAAATTTCCGATTGGTGGCGAAATCCTATTCAATGTATGAACTCGGTGTAATTTGATTTTTGCTTCATTATTCCTGGGGTACTCTTTCCTTCTTGGGTCTTTTTCCCATGTGGTTTTGGCCCTAGGAGGTTTCAATGAGGCCCTTGTAGTTGTACCGGTCGGGGTGACCGTTTGCATCCCCATTTATAATAAAAATTTTGCTTATCAGTTTGAATTGGTTTAGTTGGTACAGTTTTTTGCGAGACAAAACATAATTTAAAATAGGTCTACTTTGGTGATAAGACTTTTTCGTGAATTCGTCTTATAGTCGTCCTGATACAGTGTATCGTATCAGGGTCGTATCCACAGGGATTTGGTAATATTTATAAGCCATTCAACTAATCTTATGCCTAAGTGAAGTGTAAAGAGAGGATAATTTTGTTGTTTGCTTAAGAACATAAACTAGAAATTTGAAAGGTGTTGTGATTCAAATACTTAAAAGCATTTGGAATTGGATTTCATTAACTTCATTTCATGACATCACAAGATTTCAAAGCTGAATCTATATCAATTCTTATTTTGGTTCATCTTACCAATCATCCAACTAAGTTAATTCCTTAATCAAAGTTGAAACATCTATTGATTGATATAAATGAAGATTCCTCTACCATTTAATATGTCAATAGCATTAAGCTTAGGTAAAACAAGACTACAACACTTAATCTATTCCTAGATGTTTGTTGTTGTAGATGATTCTATCTAGTTCAGATTTTATAATAAGTTTCCCAACCAATTACATCATCCATAATCATTCAATAAGTGATCAATTTATCAAAAGCATGAAGTTCAAGACAAAATCATTAAACCAAACAAGATATTGATCATAGATTCATATAGAAACTTTAGATATACATGAAAGTGAAGTCAATTACATCCAATCCCAATAAGAAAAGAGTTAGCTATCCATTTCCATGGAAGCTTTACAAAGATACAAGAAGAAGAGATGAAGAACAATCAATGGTTACCACTTTTCCAAGCTTCCCTATGATGAATCTTCACTCCTTTGTTGATTTCCTTTGTGCCCAATGTCTTTCCTCTTTTAAGATATCAGAATCCGTGAAAAAGAACCTAAAAAGTCCTTTTATACCAGCTGAAAAGTGAATAGATTCGTAGCCTCTTTAAGACGGTGTGTTGGACACCACTTTCGTTGCTGGACAGACCCTTTGTATTTCAGCTTTCCTGCTCATGAAGAAACCTCGACTTGCTGGACACAATAGGGCTTGCTGGACAAGGGAGGATGTCCTGCACTTGAAGAAAGCTAGTGTTGCTGGACACAGATTAGCTTGCTGGACTAGGGAGGATGTCCTGCAATTGATGAGTTTCATCACTTTCGTCTTGTTTGGGGCACCGTTTAGCTTGCTGGACAAAGGAGAATTTCTTCTCTCATGATGAATTTTACTCTTCCTTCTTATCTCAACTTTCTTTGGATTCTTTTCACAATTCTTCCACTTTAATTCTCATCTATTTAACACAACAAAAAGGGATTAAAATGCAACACAAACTCTTAGATCTAATGTTATGGACGCAAGAAGCATGGAGTTTGAAGACTTGGCACTTGGACCGATGTCTTTTAAATGCTCTTGTAGTTGAAATTTTATAGGAATTTAAAATTATAATAAGCCAAACATTTTTAGGCATGGTATTTCCCTTTCTTAGAAGCCTAATTGTGTAACGCATACTTTGGGCTTGAATTTGGGCTTCTAGTTGTTATGTATGGTTTTTAGTGAGCCCACAACCTATTATCTATAAATAGGTGTGGTTTTGCAAGTTGTAGGGATCTTTTGACCTTATTTTTAATTTGAGAGGAATTAGCACAAGTGCTCTCTCTAGGGTTCTTCCTTGAACCGTCCTTGGGATCTTATCAAGAACTTAGGGTTTTTGTGGCGATCCAATCTTGAGAATTATCATCTTTCCATGAAAGATGTGGCTTCTCTTCACCACATAGTCCATCTCTTGTCTTTTCCATCTTTTCAATTGTTCTTCCCTTTTCTTTATCTTTTCTTGTTTATTGTCTTGTGATCCCTTTGATTATGGAACGATCCGTTAATTTGAGTGAATTAGTAATGTAGGACCACAACAGAAATCAAATTCGAGGTCGAATTTCTTCAAGAAGGAGGGAATGTTATGGACGCAAGAAGCACGAAGTTTGAAGACTTGGCACTTGGACCGATGTCTTTTAAATGCTCTTGTAGTTGAAATTTTATAGGAATTTAAAATTATAATAAGCCAAACATTTTTAGGCATGGTATTTCCCTTTCTTAGAAGCCTAATTGTGTAACGCATACTTTGGGCTTGAATTTGGGCTTCTAGTTGTTATGTATGGTTTTTAGTGAGCCCACAACCTATTATCTATAAATAGGTGTGGTTTTGCAAGTTGTAGGGATCTTTTGACCTTATTTTTAATTTGAGAGGAATTAGCACAAGTGCTCTCTCTAGGGTTCTTCCTTGAACCGTCTTTGGGATCTTATGAAGAACTTAGGGTTTTTGTGGCGATCCAATCTTGAGAATTATCATCTTTCCATGAAAGATGTGGCTTCTCTTCACCACATAGTCCATCTCTTGTCTTTTCCATCTTTTCAATTGTTCTTCCCTTTTCTTTATCTTTTCTTGTTTATTGTCTTGTGATCCCTTTGATTATGAAACGATCCGTTAATTTGAGTGAATTAGTATCAACAATTCACATCATCTAAACTATAGTTGCTAAATTAAAATTTGGTGAAATCAAACTCTTTTTGGGTAAAACATATTCAATTTATCTCAAATGATTCAATAAGTGTCTATATTTTAAATCAAAAAGTAAGTGTCATTGGCACTTATCAAATTCTCCCCAACTTAGAACTTTGTTTGTCCTCAAACAAAAGTCCTAATCCAAAAGTATTTCCAACACTTGTATCATTGCAACCAAAAGATTTTTCAACAATGATGATGTGGTTTTCAATCAATCAAGCTCATTCAAGAAAGAAAATCTCATCCACAACCTTTGCAAGTGAAAACAATCAATTCAATGAAGAGCTATGATGCCCACAACTAACAGAATCAATCAAAATAATTTTTTTGCATCATCATGTAAGTTAACCTGTTATACAATCAATTGTTTTTCAATCAGGAACAACATATTTCTCACCAGATAGTGTATGGTTCCCTCAACTAACCAGGTAGGAGTTCTCTCACATCATTCAATGAATCATTTCAATCAATTTTGTTACCTATCTCACAAGTTAATGCATCAGTCAATTCAATCATGGATCACTAGGGTCTTTTTAGGGTTGTAATGAGGTCAGGCTCTGGCTTGATCTTGGTTTTTCTGGATAAAAAAAATATACTTTAGGATTAAAAGAGCAACCAAGAATTCTATTACTATATACTATTTACATTCTAATTGCAATCACTCAAATATTATACAAATGCACTATAAATAACATAATATATCTCTTTTTGTATTTCTGTTTCTTATAGAACAAATATGTAAGGAAAATAGGGGGGAGAAATTAGAGATGGTATAGTAGTAAGATTTTTAAACTTATTTTAGCAACACATATCGAAAACTTACCCAACACATTTGGGGAGAGAGAGAGAGAGAGAGAGAGAGAGAGAGAGAGAGAGAGAGAGAGAGAGAGAGAGAGAGAGAGAGAGAGAGAGAGAGAGAGAGAGAGAGAGAGAGAAGAGAGAGAGAGAGAGAGAGAGAGAGAGAGAGAGAGAGAGAGAGAGAGAGAGAGAGAGAGAGAGAGAGAGAGAGAGAGAGAGAGAGAGAGAGAGAGAGAGAGAGAGAGAGAGAGAGAGAGAGAGAGAGAGAGAGAGAGAGAGAGAGAGAGAGAGAGAGAGAGAGAGAGAGAGAGATGGGTTGTTGTTTGAATCCCAAATAGCGAGCGAAGAAAGGAATGTTGTAAGTCATAGGTTTATTTGCGGTTTGGTTTGGTTGATGAAACAAAAACTACGAGTCGTACAGAACCGCGTGGTTGAGTGAGAAAGACCTGAATAAATCTGATAAATAGCGGTTTTCGATTTGGATTATTGGTTCGATTTGTAGTTTTCTATTGGGTTGGTTTGTTTTTAAACACCTACATGTACTCTTTTCTCGGTGTCTTTTAAATTTCACCAACCGAAATTACCTTATCAAGACAATACTAAATAGTTTTGATTTTTTACTATCAATAGTTTAAAGCAAACTTTAATAGATATTTTTGTTTTAAATGAAAATTTTTTAGGTTTGACCTTTTATCAGCATGACTTCTTTGTTTTATAAAAATGAATTACAAATAGATTCACCAAAAAATAAAATAATTACAAATACAAATACTATTTTTGGCTAAATGTCACTTTTAATCTTTTATGTTTGTTTTAGGTTTTATTTTGGTCATTTATCTTTTTTTTGTTCCATTTCCCCTCACGTTTCATTTAGGTTTCATTTTGGTCCTTGTCATTAGTTTTTCTTAACGGACGTCACATTGACAGTTAATTGCTGACGTGGCGTCTTACGTGTCACTGTTTGCTTGGAATTTTTATATGATGTGGCATAGAAGGGACCAAAATCAAACTTAACAAAAACATGAGAGACCAAATTGATATAAACACACAAATATGAAAAATCACCCCCAATATTCATCATCTTCTTCTCCGGCAAGCCACCACCACAAAAACAAAATCCTATCCCAATTAACAACAACAAACAACAACAACAACAACAACAACAACAAACCCAAAACCCTCCCTCTTTCTTTTTTTTTGGTCAACCCTCCCTCCTTCATCCAACAACAACAACAACATCCTTTGTTGATTCTACAAAACACACAACAACAACAACAACAAACCCAAAACCCTCCCTCTTTCTTTTTTTTTGGTCAACCCTCCCTCCTTCATCCAACAACAACAACAATATCCTTTGTTGATTCTACAAAACACACAACATAATCAAATTTATGAGTTAAAGAATATTATGCATCACCTTTAGTCAAATTTGCTGATCTGTGAGTTGCTCCCCATTCAAACCCATAACATTTAAAATGTTACGTAATCTAATAAAGAACTCATATACTTTCTCCTCATCCTCCATCTACATCATCATCTCAATTTGACCTTCTTGACCACTGCTTCTCCATTGTAACTAACACTTATCAATAATTTCCCAAGCCTAGCCTCCTTAGAGGTTTTTGTACTTGTGATTTTATCAGAGTTAGCCTCATCACAACCTTGTCGTGAGTGAGAGTGACAAAAAGATCTCCTTTGTGAGCACAATATCATGGGCCTCTCGGAGTGACCCAATGGGTGTTGGCCTAGTTCGAAAC
Organism: Oxytropis ochrocephala; assembly: GCA_020916435.1. NCBI lineage: Eukaryota > Viridiplantae > Streptophyta > Magnoliopsida > Fabales > Fabaceae > Oxytropis > Oxytropis ochrocephala. The sequence continues at coordinate 87,051,222 of CM037093.1, read as the reverse complement.
AAGAACACAAAAATAATCTGATCAACTTTAATTTAATTAACTTAAATCAATGCGTGCATTTTACTTGTTGACATTAGTACACTTTTTTTGGTGCTATACATTAGGACTTTTTCAAGTCTAAAAAGAATTTTGGTCAAAAAACAAGTCTAAAAAAAAATACTCATAAAATGCACCATTTTAATCGTCGCTTTAGAGGTTACACATATTAAGAAATTATTATCCTTGACATTTTCTTCAAAGGTCATTCTTTAATGAAATTATTTTCCTTGACTTTTTCTTCAAAGGACATTCTTTTTGAATAAGGTTGGCCATTCAAAAATTTTAATGACACTGACAAGCTTTTGTAGTCCATAAAAACATCTTAAAGGTTTGGCAAAAAAAAAAATCTTAAATGTGTTTTTAATTTTAGCTGCTTATTAAAAAAATGGTTACTGGAAAAAAAAAATAGAACAAGAAAATGGGAACCACTCGCTTAGAATATATTCTTTCTTCCTTGTTTACATGTCATTGTATTTATATTTACTTATTTAGGATTTAAATAGAATTGCACCGTTATTATTGCCACAAAAAAAATTGCATTGAAATACAAGAAAATAAAAAAAGTAAAAACGACGCCTGAGAGATTCGAACTCTCGCGGGGAAACCCCATGTACTTAGCAGGCACACGCCTTAACCACTCGGCCAAAGCGTCGTTATTGAAATCATCTTCATTACATTACATTTTCTAATATAATAAAATAAAGTAGTAGTAATAGTAAAGACATGAGTAGTAGTAGTGCAGTTGAAGGGTTGCTGCACAGAAGCTACCAAATGAACGGAAACAAAAAAAGCGACGAACCAGTTATACGAAGAGGTTGGATGACGCGGACCCCATTTTATCTCTCTCTTAATTAAGTTCTTCCCACTCATCACCACTTACCTCACCGACGCCAAACAAATACTATAGAACGAGAGAGAAAGAGAATCCACCCGCCACCACAACTAACCACCATGGCGACGGCGACAGCGACGGCGGCGTCATCATCGGAAACAGAATTAAAAACATACTGGTGTCACGAATGCGACATGAGCGTATCCCTAACTCCCTCCTCACCATCACCACTTCTATGTCCTCATTGCAACACTCACTTCCTCGAACTCATGGACTCACCATTCACTCAAAACGACGCCGAACCACCGCTTCCATCTGCTCTATTCGACGTCGTTTTCCAAGACGCACTCGCACTACTCAATCCTCCGCCTCCTAAAACACGCGCTATAATAATCCCTGTTATATCCGTAACCTTTACTCTCCTCTCTCGTTTAGACCCGAACGGCGTCGTTTTATGCGCTGTTTGTAAAGACCTAATTTCTGTTGATTCGAAAGCGAAGCAACTTCCTTGTGAACATCTTTATCATTCTGATTGTATTACTCCTTGGCTTGATATTCGTGCTTCTTGTCCTCTCTGTCGATTGAATCTTGCAGAGGAAGAAGAAGATGATGATGCTGATGAAGTTAATGCTTCTGCTATGAGGAGACAGCTTGTGATGCGATTATCGGAGTTGTCGGAGGATGATTTCTATGGTTTGAGGATTACTCTTGACCACATTGCTTCTCGTCACGCTTTGCTTCACTCTAATGCTTCTTCTGCTACTCAGAATCCTCCGTCTGCTGGTGATGGTGGAAATGGAGAATCTGGAACTTGAAGTTCTTCATGGTATGTTTATTGTTGTTTTACATGAATCAAGAGTTTCATAATTTAATTTTGTATGCAACATTATGATTTACATGCTATGAATTATAGTTATAGATCTCTGAATCTGGAATTTGGATTATTGAAGAGTGCTAGCCATAGCCAATCATGTATGTCTTAATCTTAATAGAAGGAAGTGATGTTTTGTGTGTTCGTTGGGAAATTGCTGATTAATTGAACAACTGTTTGTTAGATGAATGGATTAACCGAAAAAGTAACGATTGGTTGTTCATTCGAGAGTCAATGAGTATTTTCAATAGAATGTTTTTTTTTTTGTTTATTGCAATTGTTTGCTTTGCTGTGATTTTTTTTGGGCAAAGATGTTATAGATTGCAGTATGCATAGGCAGGATAGATTCAGTGATTCACGAATGGCGCCTTCGTGGAATGGATCTCGACTGGGTGCATTTCTTTGAAACTCATGGAAGGGGTGGGGAGGGAAGCTTTAGAAGGATTTTCATAGCAAACAGACATGACATGAGGAGAATATTGAAGCATGGATGGAACTAGTTTTTCATTATCACAACTTTCATATTTATGCATGTCAAAACCCTTATCATCACCTTGTATTGGATCATATGCATTTTGTTCATGTTTGCTAAAAATGAACTCTTGTGATGTTGTATTTTTGACTGAAAAATTATTATAAAAATCGTTTGCTTAAAACATTGAGGCTGTTTCTTTCTGTCAAACTGCAAATTGGGTTGGAGAAGCAGCGGAGGAGGACACCTTAACCAAACTGGATTTAGATCCTCTGCATGACTGCATCATCTTTATTTCTCTCTTAATTCTCATCTTACACTTGTTTTTCTTGATGGAGAAGATGTAGGGAAGGAGAGGATCTAATTTGGAACCCGATTATAGTGGATCTAATATGTATGCATTAGTCTGTCTTTGTTATATAATAAATAAAAGTTATTTGGTTTACCAATTGTTTTCTATTTGCTGAAGCATAGTCAACGCCACTATTGCCTTGTGGTATATTAAGCATTTACTCCACTACAATCACTTAAACTATTCTATTTTGAAAAAGTCCCTTTTTTGCTAATTAATATTATCTGTGCTGATATTCGTTTGCAGGTATATAGTGTATCAACAGAATATTGGAGTTGTATCACCATACATCGTCTTATCAAGTGTAAATCTGCACCGACGATGGTGCTTCTTCCCTTCTTTTTCCCTTCTTTTTTGGGTTACTTCAACTAGTTAGTTGTAGTGGTATAGCCTGAAATACAAATAAACAGATGAGTGCACTAGTAATATGCATTTCTCTCTAAAGTTGGTCCTTGGAGCTGAACTCTCTTAGTCTTAGCTCAAACTCCCCTCCATCTTAGGCAATAAAATCATTGTAGAATTCAGCTCTCATTTGTGTTGTGTCTGTATTGCTGAAGTGGATTCTTTCCACCGAAACATTGTTATTTCCTGTCGATACGTCTGTAGTTGGGTATGAGATTGTTGAGGGATTGAATGAATATTTTCAATGTAGCTGTGTACCATGGAAGAGCCTTATAAAATGCATATTTTGTGGAGTCTCTGTTGTGTTGTGATAATCTGATCTATATTTGAGGAATGAAAGCAGCTAGTTGGTTACTATTCATGTTACTTCTTACTAACTCAACCTCAACTTCTTCCAAATGATTATGATCTATGTAGCACACACACTTTCGGTTGAAGACGTGTCTGGTCTCCGACATGTATTGTATCGGACACCGACACAGACACTTCAATTACTTGTATTTTTAAAACTAATGTCTGTGTGTCCGTGTCGTGTCCGGTGTCGGTGTCTGTGACGATGCTTCATAGATTATGATTGACTTTGATGCTTCAACCATTTGGTGGCTGATGTTTTCTGAGAATACCTTAAAATGCATTTAATTTTCTGATTTCATTCACCTGAAGCTCTAAGGTACATTTAGCGTCTGAGTTGATTCTTGAGAATCTGGAAAAAAAAAGGGCTCCCTTGCAGATGGGGAGCCGCTGGCAGACATCAACAGAGCCGTCAAATCGGACTTCAACATCGAAACAACAGGTCAACAATTTGAATTAATTAGACAATTGGAGAGGGAAAAAGAGAGTTCCCTCTCCAAATTCGTTGAGATAGGCAAGACTTTTTGGAGGTCTCAGGTCTGCAGGATTATTAGATTTTTCCCTTTTATTTGTACTAATAACTAAATTCTTAGATTCAATGAATCATTCTACACCTGATCTGACTTTTGGCCATGATGTCCCCCCTATATGTCATATTCAGCTATTTCCAAACAAACACATTCGCAATCAGCCAAGATGGTGGTTCCTTTAGAATCTTTCCAAAGGAGCTGCCAACTTCATTATTGTAAGACACGTATGGTATGGCTGCTATGGTTGTTATTGTTTGAAACGCAATCTGATTACTCTCGTGTAGTACAAGTCAAGTTATTTCTTTTCAATCAACTCTTCATGGCAAACATTGCACTCGATGTTTCTTTGTCACCAATCTATCTATTCACAATTTTCTATAATGTAAAAATTTAGTTTTTCTCTTCTATTAAACTTTAGACTTAATTATCTCATAAAAATACTTTAGGCATACTTACACTTTTCATTTTCTGGATACTTCAATTGTTCGATTTTCAGTCTCAAATTATTGGGTTCTATTGGTATTAGTATCACCACTTTACAATTGTAGTCCCCTAAGTTTTAAGTGCACAAGTTGAGTCCTCTAGGCATTGCGATTCTGCAATTTTGGTCTCTTCCACTAATTGTCATTTAAATTCTAAACCAAAATGTTAATGTTAATTGGGTAACGTAACATTTTCTGAAGAAAAAAAACTTGGATAATATAATATGTCACTCATTAGATGTCACTAAAGTGTCAAATCATTCACATACGTGACACATAAGCATTTTCGGTTAGAAATCGAATGAGAATTGGATAGGGGGACCAAAATTTCCCAATCTCGATACCCTGAGAATTCAATTTGCACAAACGGGACATTGAGATCAAAATCACATATTGATAATATCTAGAGGACTTGCACGTAGGGGTGTTCGCGGTGCGGTTTGGTTCGGTTTGAAGCGAAAAAGTGAACGAGCCATGAGTTAAAATTATGCGGTTTGGTTTGGTTCGGTTGGGTTCACAAATAAAGCAGCGACCAAACCAAACCAAATCAATGCGGTTTGGTTTTGTTTTGGTTGGTTCGGTTTTTAAAGACAAAAATAATTTAAAACGGAGTTAAAATGAACTAACATAAAAAATTAACATAAATCTTTAAGAAAAATCTACTCAAATATATATAGTATATAAATCACTCTCTTTTAATTCTTTAAGACAATGTTTAAAAGAATTTAAATTAAATATTTTGTTGTAATTTTTAAATATAGCATAACAATATGGATTGTTTGTAAGTGAGTCAAAAAATTAATTGGATTTGGGCTAGTAAGTGAGTGAGAGTTGGGTTGAAGTTGCATTTGGGTTAGTAAGGAAGGTTGTAATTCAACAAGCCTTGAGTGTTACTTGCGGTTTGGTTTGGTTTGGTTCGGTTTGAAATCAAAACCGCGAACCGAACCGAATCAACAGCGGTGCAATGAAAAAAACCGAACTAAACCGATCAAAAGCGGTTTTTTGCGGTTTTCGGTTTGGTTTGGTTCGGTTTGCGGTTTCCCTATTGGTTTGGTTCGGTTTTGAACACCCCTACTTGCACGATTAAAACATGTGAGCAGAATGATTCTTTGCGGCAGCAAGGACCGTTGGATCTAGGGAGAAAGTTCTCTTTGGATCCAACGGTCCTCTAATATGAGAATCATTCTCGCCACAAAGAGATCCGTGTCCTACTTGAGGAAGCATTGAAGTTAAGCCTAAACTTCAAATTTAGTTCCACTTCCACATAAGCCCTAGATTAAGCTTAACGTCCTTCCCCCACTTTGTGTTTTATCTTATTTATTAGGGAGGGATTTTTTTTGTAATTCTCATTGTTCTGGGAAGGGAGAGGCGCAATTAAAACCTCCTGCGCGCCTGCGAGGGAAAAAGCGCGAGCGGGGAAAAAAGATTCACAATCTGAGGTCTTAACAATGATGATATACACCACCATTACACCCTAGTGGACAATAAACCAATCAGAATAAGACAATCCACTATTTCTCCTCCTTCTAGCTATAATCCCTCTATTAAACAACTTCTCTCTTGTGGGTATCAATAACACATAAGGATCGTCATCCCACAAACTACACTCAATGACTGCAAGACCATGAGCCACCATATTAGTTTTGTGCTAAAAGAATTGATATTGAAGGCTAAATTAATTGTTTTAAAATGTGTCTTTTGTAGCATTTGACCCAAAAAAAAAGTGTCTTTTGTCATCCGATAGCTAAGCAAAGGAGAAATAGATTAAAAAAACATTGTTAGCTAGCAGTAATATAATTTGATTATGAAATCATTAGGCAATGAGTGTTGGGAAAGTGGATGAATACAATGAGTCAGCACCACCCTCTCCCTTCCCTTGAATGCATCAAATTGACCAAATCGCACGTCATGAAACTTCCCCCTAACTTCTTCTAACGGGTCAACATATACTACAAGCAAACCTCCTCCTTCATTCATTACCTTCTTTCCATCAATTTAATATAATATTCCACTTCAATGACCACTACACTATTTACACGTATATACTATATATCCTTTAATAATGTTTCTGGATAACAATGAACCTTCCTAACCTAACATTTCCCACACGTGAAATAAACAACAACAGGTCAAATCAATTTGTTTACTTTTCCAAACTCTAGTCCAACCTATCCTTCTACCCACCCAAACAACATCTATTAAAGCACGTTCGCATGCCAATTTTCTTCCAACAATAATTCATTCATCATCCAGAAACTTCATTCATCGTTCAAGTGATTAATCGTTAAAGGTTGTTAGTACAAGAGTTGATAATAAAAAAACATGGAGAGCAGCTTAGGTGACATGTTGGTTAAGGTGGTCGTGTTTTTCCTAGTTCAAGCTTTGGTTTACCTTATTCTTTCCAATTCATCAAACGTATTCTCCAAGAACATCAAGAGATCTTACAGCTTCAAGCCTGCACGTTCTGTAAGTATTCGTCGGATGATGGCTTATCTCTCTGATTTCCCCCCTGAAGATGAATCTTCTCCTTCTTCAATGGGTTCTCAATCACCACAAGCCACTCAAAGTTAGAATCAGTTGTCATGGAAATGTTCCAGACGAAAGCTGTTTGTAAATTATTTCTCTTCTCTATCTGACTGTAGAGGCTATCATAGAGGATTCTAAGTTATTCAAATTGGTTTTTTAGTCTTCGATTCATTTATTCATTTGTTCTTTCAAATATTCATGATGTAATATATTTATTATTAATGGAATGTTGAGATTCATTTACTTTTTCACTTGTAATCTTTTAATTGATGAATTTTTCACCTATAGGTTGTCTTTTTTTTTAACAGGCAAAGTGGTTAGTAATTAGCAATATTATTAAAATCGACTCGGTGATCGACTCGGTCAAGACACTTGGTCACAGGGCCAATGGGCAGACTATTGGGTCACTAATCGGCCCGTATGACCCGTGAAACTAGTAAAAACTAATAAAAATAGGCATGATGTGTATAATTTGATTAAATTAATTCATGCATCACAAAGTTATGAATTTTTTTACCATATTTTAAAAAATGTCTAAAAACTCAGAAAATATTAACATAACTAACTAACTTATTTAGTATTAAAAAACATTAATTGTTAAATAGATCGATATATAAAATAGGTAGAGTGGAATTTGTTGGAAATAAAAGAATGAATGGTTTAAATATATTTTCTAGAATTATAGTATGTTTCGTTTGTCTTTGTCATTACTTGAGGACAAACAATGGTTTAAGAGAGCATTGATTTGTGCATTGATTTTTTCTTGAAAGAGAGCATTTTATAAATAGAGTTAGTAAGTTTAAACATGTGATAACTTACTAACTCTATTTATATAGAGTTAGTAAGTTTATAAAATGAATATAAATAGAGTTACTAACTCAATCCAAATATCTATCTTTGCAAAGAATATAAATAGAGTTATCACATGTTTAAACTTACTAACTCTATTTATATAGAGTTATTCATATGTTTAAACTTTGTAAATTGCTCTCTTTCAAGAAAAAATAAGAAGTTTATATATTATTTTATGTGATATATGATAACTTGCGTGTTTGACATGGTTTAAGTTGTTAATAGGCCATTTTGGATATATTGTGGTATGTTTGATGAGTTTGTCCAGTGCAGTCTACAGATGCTCCTGCATTACATCTGCACTACAAATGCTACTGCACTGGATTAACACAATGCTCCTGCATTGCATCTGCATTACAAACAGATTGAGGCCATCCACTTGCACATCCACTTGCAATGATGACCTCATGCTTAGTCACTAAAGCAAGTGCAAATTGCATATTTCGGCGCCCACAATTCCAACATAGCTTTGAAGACTCACTCACATAGGGACACATGCTCATCTCTCATTGGACCTCCCTATCCAATTGAGTGAATGCTTCAACTTGAGAGACAACTTCTGAAAAGTAACCATGGTTACACCTCTAGTCTACTTCAACTACAAGGAAGGAAACACCTCTCTTGAAGACTAAATAAAGACCTCATTCCTTCACTTGAAGATATATCACAATCTATAAGTTAGATCAAAATTTCAATAGTCATAGTTAGTTTCTATTTTGTAAAAAGGAAAGGAAGGAATTGACAAATCCTCCTTACTTCAATTTGTAATTTTTACTAAGTGCTGAGTAGCTAATGCAACTGCATTGCTAGGAGAATTCATCCAAAGAGCTGCAACTCGTGTAATCTCTATCTTGTTGTTCTCTTTTGTGATTTCAATTATATAAACATGATCTATTCAGTCTATATATGCCTTGCAATGTCTATCATGAGCTAAATCTCTCTTAGTTGGAATGTTCTAACCATTTAATGAGCTTTTAAGTAAGTTTGATGCATGTATATGATGTGTGCACTTCAGTTCTTGCTTGATAATACTTTCAACACTTATTTTGAGATTGATCACTTAGAATAAGTAGATTTGTAAAAGCAGACATGGTTTACAATTAAGAACTCAAGAACTAATATGAGTGAGTGTTTTACTTAAAGGAGACTTTGTGAAAACCATGCTAAGTCCTAGACATAGGATAGTATAGTCCATAGGGTGACACTGTGGGTACTTTAAAAAGACAAGAGTGAACTTATTTAGCAAGCCTAGACATATGAAGCTTGTAATGAAACTCTGAAGAAAGTGGTTTGAAAAGTACATAGCTAATGCAACAAAGATTGGTGCTGTAAGCTGCATCACATACTGCATTGAACACTTAAAGGTGAATTACTTAGGGAAGACATTCAAACTAGCTTTTCTCTATTGCATTACCACTATTTGCACATTACTTTACATTACTTGATTGTGATACACACAACCTCAAATTATATTTGTTATTTGGTTCCTTGCACTAATTACATTGTATTGAGTTTTTAAAAAGAATTTCTCAATCCCCGTGAGTTCGATCTTTTATACTACTTGTTTAGGATTTGTGTATACTCGCATATGCTTTTCCAACACCAGTAAGCACCCGCATAAAGCCATCTAAATCATTATCTTCATATTTTGAGAGGCTTTAACTTTCCAAAAACTCATTCTATTGTCCTTGAACTCTCAAATGGAGTTATCTATGATAGTTTGCATGAGAACATGTTAATTAAGCACTTAATTTCCACGATAATCATTCGAGTAAGCTCAAGTGTGCCTACCCGGAATATCGTTATGAATAAGGGAAATTTTTAGAATAGCATAAACATCACAAGCATCACACAATTCATCCAATAGAGGCCGATTTCAATCTCTAATGTTTTCCATTATTAAATTGCAAACTCTGAGGTGTTGATAATTTACGGGAATAGTGATGTAGGGATGTCAGGTTTTGGTAACCAATGATGAGACCAAACATAAGTGTTACTACCATCACCAATTTGACATCGTAAGCCTCTTTTAACCAACACTTGGGAAAATGGATGCTACGCCATATAAAATTGGGATTGTGTCCCGAGCACCGACAAAGTCCCTCTAGGGATAATATTTAGTTTTGAAGATTCTAGAAATAATAGCATCTTGGTTGGTTTGAAGCTTCCAACCTTGTTTCCCAACATGGAAATACTGAAAACCATACAAATGTCGAAACCTTCTTTCTCCAATTTTTTTCTTATATTGTGTTTTTCCCAATTAAACTAGGTAATACCCCTTCCATAGTTCCTTTTTGAACCCCACCAAAATGATTTCATCATACGATTCATTTACTCTCCCAAAGGTAAGAGAAAGTACTTATACAATATGTTGGGTTAGACTTCAGTAACACCTCTTTACCAGCTCTAGATAGATGCTTACCTGACCAACTGTGAATCCTCTCCATAACTTATCCTGAAGATTACTTTCTTATTCCTACCAATCATAGAAAGCGTGTCAAAGTATTTTCCATCCCCAAGCTTTTCATAACGCCGAACATAGCCTCAATATCCTCTTTCACCTAAATTGTAGTATGATCAGATGATATTCTTTATTTGATTAGCTTCGCTGGGGTTAGCCCTGAAAAAGAACAAAGAATCGTCAGCAAATAACAAGTTTGAGAGGTGAGGAGCACCTCTACACACTCAAATCCCTTGGATGTCTCCTCTACCTTCTACCCTTTTTAGTTGTGTTGTTAATCCTTCTGAGCATTAGATGAACAAATAAGGGGACAAAAGATCTCCTCGCTTGAGCACTCTCCCTAGAGTAATGGGACCAACCAAATCATCATTTACAACCACTGAATAGTTAAAAAAAAAACTAAACACATAAAGTCATCCAACTCATCCACTTGTCATCAAAAACCATCTTTGACATTATAGCTCTTAAATATGACAACTCAATGTTGTCATATGTTTTGCTAATGTTTATTTTCGGAGAAAACTCCCCAACTTTTTCATTGAGTTTAAATTTCACATGTTAGATTGCTTCTATTGCATCCATAACATTATCAAGAATATATCTAGATTTAATAAACACAGATTTCTCAAGAAAAATACATTTTGGTAACACAACTTTTAGTCTATATATTAGCCAATACCGTTGCAATAATTTATAAGGCACATTGCAGAAAGATATCAAATGTGAATACCCCGTAGTCCTCGGACTCTCAACTTTAGGGATAAGCACAGTATTCTTTTGAGCCATTTGAGAAGGGAACATATTGGGGTTTAATATAAAAACCCTAATTACAAAATATAGTCGTTGGGCATACACCTAACAAACCTAACAAACTATTTTAAAATTAAAAGGTTGTTAGTGTGTGTACCTAAAGTGGTTTATTCGATTAGAAATTTGTTAGGATTCTAACTAACCCTAAGCGACATGTCCACATTGTGCTTAAATGTGGTGTATATAAATACTTGTAAATAGCAATACTTTTTGTCTGAGAATTCATACATTTTGAAATAAAGTTTCTGATCTTTCGATTTTACTCTAAGTTCTAATACTATTACGAAATACTCCTTTACGTATGCTCCAATTCATTACAGTTACTATCAAGAATTGCAGGTTACTGCTAGTGCATTCAAGGTGTGAATGTACCTTGCAAAACAAGAGAAAATGCAGGTTAGTAATTAGGTTTTGATGTTGAAAACAAGAGAAAGAAAGGAGAGCGATGGGAGAGTATTACATGTTAGATACTCTGAAAAGGTTTCTGGGTAAAGATTCAGGTAGTGTTCATCTCAAGAACACAGTCACAGGTACATGCAACAAAACAGATACAAGAGGATTAGGGGAAATCACAAAGGGTTTGTGATTATACCTGATTGAGGCGATTGGAACCTTGAATCAAGTCTCTTCGTACCTGCAAGCACAGTAGAAAATTAGGGTTTCTACAACAAGTGGTAAATCAAAGGTAAAGTGAAGAAGAACTGTAAAGAAAGGGTGAATCTACCTTAGCGAAGGAGATTTACAAGTCAGGTTAAAGAAATCAACCAGATCTGTGCAAACTAGGGTTTGCAAGATCGCGAAGGTGAGAAGTCAGAACAACGGTCTCAGCTCAAGCTTCAGAACAAAAACCACCGTGGGTTTTGTTCATCATCAGCACAGATCATCATTGACGGTGAAACCAGAGAGAACCACCGCTTCAATCACCAGAGAAACCTCCGGTGAGAGCAGAGGCGCTCTAGGGTTTCAGAGAGAGAGAGAGGCTGGAGAAACAAGAAGAGAGAAGAGGGTTTCTTGGTCTTCTGAGGGAGAGAAGAGTAATAGAAAGAACATATACGCCGGGTCAGAAATAACCCGCGTGTATCCAACCACAAACGGGTCCGGGCGCGCAGGATCCAACAAAAAAGATTGTTTGGCATTTTAAGTGAAACTGGGCTGGAGCAATTGTAAAGCTTGGGCTTTACACATTGCACCCTCCATCAGTTACTACTACAACCTGCAAGGAAAACAAGAAAAATTAGCAAAAATCCAATATGGTATAAACAGAGCATTGGTAAAACGATCCAGGGCAACTTTCTAACTCTACTCTGTGTTTCTTTTAAGTTCTTTAAACCTTCTTTAAATTTCTTTAAACCCTGCACAGTGTGAAATTGTGCAGGTTACTGTTTTCTAATCTGTGTGTGTGTTTTAAGGTGTAAAAGCTGCAGGGAATGGGAAAAGAAGACGACTATGTTCCTAAGCTCAATGGGAACAACTATGATACTTGGGCTATTCAAATGAAGCCTATACTAGGATCACATGGATGCCTCTACTTGGTTAAAGAGGGTCTCACAGCACCTGAAGCTAATGCTACCCCTGCTGAAAAGAAAGAATTCATTGAAGCTTGAAATGAAGGATTTCAAGGGTGCATCACTCATCACCAGGGCATGTGGAGAGGAAGACTTTGAAAGGGTAAGGGATTGTGAAACCTCTAAGGCGACATGGGATGCTCTACAGAACATTACTACTTTGTGGTGCGGCTCCAATCAAGGAGGAGAAGGCTGCAAGCTCTAAAGACACAATGTATGAAAGTCTTAAAATGAAAAAGGATGAAAAGGTAGCGACTTCTTCAACAGAGTGAAGAAGATCAAAAATGGTATGGCCTACTGAGGAGAGAAGCTTGAGGAAAACTCTCGTGTAGGAAAATTTTGAGGTCAATGCCAAAGAAGTGGTACACACAAAGTGACCAATACTATAGAGAAACCACCAAGAATGTGGGCCTAAAGCTGAGGAGCTTGGGGTAAGCTAGAGGCTAAGGAAATCCGTATGGAAATCCTGGAAGAAGATTCAGATGATGAAGACACTGCTATGTTGGCTAAGGGTAAGTCAAAAAAGGGCAACAAAGGTAAGAAGGCAGCAGGTCCTAAGGGTAAGGCAGGTAATTCTAAACCTAAGTCTAATTCATCTAATTCTTCTAAGAGTAATAACAACACTAAGAAAAAGGACAAGTCAAAAGTCCAGTGCTATAGGTGTGACAAGCTAGGACACTATGCAACAGTGTCCTACAAGGAATACTAATAAGCCTAAAGAGTCGGGGATCAAGCCAATGTCATTTGAGAAGACACACGACTCTGAAGGTGCAATAGCCTTTAGTACTATTAGTGTTGATACTACTAAAACAAAATCTAGATCTAATGTGCATGTAACTGCTATAGATATAAAACAAGATAAGAATTTTGTAGCTTTAGTGGTAACAAACAGTGATGGCAGCACCATCACTGAACTATGGTATCTAGACTCTGCATGTTCAAATCACCTAACAGGTAACAAAGGTTGGCTAGTTGATTTTGACCCTAAGAGAAGGACAACTATCAAATGTGCTAACAACCTAACACTAGAAGCTGAAGGTATGGGTAATGTGATGTTTACAAAAGAAGATGGTCAGATAATATTGATTCATGATGTCTATTATGTTCCTGGTATTAGTCATAACTTGATTAGTCTAGGACAATTGGTTGAGAGAGGATTCTCAATCATTATGAAAGATCTAAACTGAAAATTTTTGATACTAAGGATAAACTGGTTCTAACAAGTTCCTTAGCCAAAAACAGAACCTTCAAGACTAGTATAAGCCTTTGTAAAAGTAGAATGCTTTAGTCTTACTACTAGTATTGAAAGTGAGCTTTGGCATAGGAGACTTGGCCACTTAAACTTTGGCGACCCTAACTAAACTAAGTTCCAAAGGTTTGGTTGGGGACTACCAAAGATTGAGTCCTCGATGGGGTATGTACCACTTGTATTTTGGGAAAACAACCTAGAAAGAAGTTTAGAGCGAGAAATTGTTAGTAGGGCTAATGACTTCTTGCATGTTGTTTACTCGGATATATGTGGTCCATTTGATGTTTTGTCATTTAGTAACAAAAGGTATTTTCTGTCATCCTTTGTAGATGAGTTCTCTAGGAGGCGTGGGTGTACTTGATCAAGACCAAAGGAGAAGCCTTGGGCGTGTTCAAGAAATTCCTAAAGCGGCGAGAGAGACAAAGTGACAGAAAACTAAAAATCCTAAGGGCGGATGGTGCGGTGAGTATACCTCACATGAGTTCGGGGATTACTTGCATGTGAGGCATCATTCATGAGATTACCTCACCCTACACTCCTCAACACAATGGAGTTGTAGAAAGGAGAAAGCAGAAACCTTGCTTGACATGTCGGATCCATGATCAAGCATAAAGGGCTTCCTAACACTTTTTGGGGTGAAGCTGTCTCAACTGCAGCTTATATCCTAAATAGGTGTCCTACCAAGAGACTTGAAGGAAAGGTTCCAGAAGAAGTTTGGTGTGGAGACAAGCCAAGTGTGGCTCATCTAAGGATCTTTGGTTCTCTATGTTACTCACACATCCCAGACCAGAAAAGAAAGAAACTAGAAGACAAGAGTAAACCCTATATACTGGTTGGCTATCATCCTACAGGAGCCTACAGGTTGTTTAATCCTAAAAACAACAAGGTAGAGATTTCTAGAGATGTGACAGTTCTAGAGGATGAGGTATGGAATTGGAATGATTCTGAGCAACAGAACTCAGAACATCCCAATGACCCTGAAGAGGCTACTACTACACAAGAAGTACTTCACCAAGATGATGAAGATACCTCTGACAGTGACCAAGACAACATGCAACAGCAAGCAGATCAACCTCCTCAAGATGAGGAGCACAAACTCCTAATCCTACTCCTATTCAACAAGTTGCTAGGGGCCAAGGGTTAGAAATCTACCTAGAAGGTTTGGCGGTTATGAGTTAGTTCTTGACCTAGAAGTGAATGAAGAGGGTGATCTTCTACACTATGCAATGCTAGGCGATCTTGAGCCTATGGATTACTTAGAGGCACTTAAGGATGTGCAGTGGAAGAAAGCTATGCAGGAAGAGCTCAAGTCCATAGAGAAGAATGGTACATGGACTCTTACTCATCTAGCTAAAGGTAAAAGGGCCATCAGTGTAAAGTGGGTGTACAAACTTAAGCTAGATCCTAAAGGGACAATTGTGAAACATAAAGCCAGATTAGTGGCTAGAGGGTTTCAACAGAAAGAAGGAATAGACTTCACTGACACTACAAGAAAAACGTGCATTTTCGGCGGATTTTTCCGCCTAAAAACAACAAATTCCGCCGCAAAAGCGTGCATTTTAGTGATTTCCACTTGATAAAGCGTTGGTGGCAACGTGTTTTCGGCGGAAATTCCGCCGGTAATTTCCGGCGGATTTTTTGTCATTTTCGGCGGAAATTTGACGCGTAATTTGCGGCGGATTTTCCCCCGGTACTTTCCGGGGGAATTTTGTCATTTCTGGGGGAAAAATCCGCCGCAAATGACATTTTTTTTTTAATCAAATCCGCCGAAAATGACAGAATTCCACCGAAAATAAATTTTCTTTTTTAAAAAAAATTAGAAACATTAAATATTCGTGCTTCTCTTTGGACAAGTCTTATTGGCAAGTGGGTTCATGCATACATAGATAAGAACTTGAAGAACACTAGCAATGCTTCTCTTTGGACAAGTCTTATTGACATGTATGCAAAATGTGGTTGCATTGAGGTGGCTGAACAAGTTTTTAGAGGCATGCAGTTTAGAAGTATGGCTTCTTGGAATGCGATGTTATCGGTTTGGCCATGCATGGACATGTAGAGAGCTCTTGCGCTTTTCTCGAAAATGGCCAAAGAAGGAATTCAGCGGATGATATCACATTTGTTGGAGTGTACACAAAAATTGGTTTCGTAGATATTGGAGTCCACTATTTGGTCAATGATCCAAGATTACGAATTTCTCAGAAATTGCAACACTATGGTTGCATGATTGATCTCTTAGATAGAGCGGGGAAATTCGAAGAGCGAGAGATTCTTATAAAAAATATGGAAATGGTGCGATTGAGCTATTTGGGATTATCCGCTTGAGTGCTTTCATGGGCGTGTTGAGTTGGGTGAATGTGTTGCGATAATATGGATGAAGAGTGAAGAGTGATAATCGGAAGAATGAGTGAAGAGTAATAATCGAATAAGTAATGGATGGGGACATTTCCGGCGGATTAATTACCTTTTAGGATTTTGCTCGCGTCAAGCGAGGTTGCGTTTCCGTGGTTTGGATGACGCGTTTAGGCGGATTTTGATTTTAAAAATCCCGCCTATTTCAATGTTGCGTTTCCGTGGTTTAGATGGCGTTTTAGGCGGATTGTATTTATTTTTGACCGAATTTTACTTACTCTTTTACGATCCGCTTGTAAATGCTATAATTCCGCCAAAAATGTCACAAATTCATGGAAGTTTACGGGAGATTAAATCAGCCAAAATATGCAAAAATCCAGGAAAAGTTTCGGGGGATTAAAATCAGCGGAAAGTTACGCCTTCTAATTACACTTATTCTTGTAGTGTGAAGTTTTTCCCCATTGTGGCAAGACACGAGACAATAAGATTAGTTCTGACCACAGCTTGTAACAAGTGGTTGGGAACTATATCACATGGATGTGAAATCTGCATTTACGAATGGGCCACTTGAAGAAAGCAGTGTTCATCAAGCAGCCACCGTGTTTTGAAATTAAAGGCAAAGAGGAAATGGTGTTCATACGCACAAGGCTCTATATGGGTTGAATCAAGCTCCTGAGCTTGGAACAAAATAGACACATTTTCACTACAAATGGGTTTACTAAGTGTTCTAATGAATATGGCTTGTATATCAAAGGCAATCTACACTCCTATCTTCTATTAGTATGCCTATATGTAGATGATCTATTAGTTCTTGTAGTATTTGTGCTAAGGAGATTGAGGTGTTCAAAGACTCTATGAAGAGGAATTTGAAATGACAGATCTGGGCAAGCTATCCTACTTCCTAGGAATGAAGTTCCTAAGAATACCCGAGAAGGTATCATCCTACATCAACTCAAATATGCTAAAGAGGTATTGGCCGATTTGACTTGGCGAGAATGTAGTCTGCGATCAACCCAATGAAGGAATTTTGGGTAAAGAGAGTGATGAGGTTGGTACTAAGGTAGATGCTACACTATCTGAGACAAATGATAGGCTCTCTAAGATATATGTGTCACAGCCGGACCGGATATTCTTTTGCTCACAGTATGGTGTCAAGGTTTATGAATGAACCTAGGCAAATTCATCTTAATGCTACCAAAAGAATTCTAAGGTATATCAAAGGTACACTTAACTTTGGTATTTTCTTTCCTACTAAATCTGAAACTGATAAGATTATCCTAGAGGGCTTCACTGATTCTGATTGGTGTGGAGATCACATTGATAGAAGAAGTACCTCAGGGTAACTCTTTAAGTTTTGTTCTGGAGTGGGCTCAAGGCCCAATGCTGTCCAACAAGGCCCAATAACTATTCCTATAAAGGTGACACGAATCTCAAGAAGTAGGTACGTCATTTATTACTATTCACTATTCACCATTGATTGCTGACTTGGGCGTCGGAGTGTACTCGCAGGTACCACCCAAGTGCGACCCAGACTTTGACACCAAGACGTTCAGCAACTGAGCTACAAGAAAGCATCGGCATCATACTTAGAGGTCAGGAACGATCATTGGCGACCACAGTGGGAGCAACTGAACACTTCCACCATGCAACCAAGGAGGCACGCCACGCGAGCCTCGTCGAGAGCCGACCCTTTCAGACGGAATGCAATCCTCGGAAACTCGGAGCGTCCCACTAACCATTCACGAATCGCAGGACAACCCCCGTCAGGAGCCTTCCGTGCAAAGGCGGCGGGGGCGATCTGGAGCAAATCTGCGGCCCGACCACCGGCGACTACAAGGCAGGAAATTTGGTTGATGCAGGGATTGATGCTTCTTTACCCGAGCACGTAACACAGGCTTTCCTACAAATCCTGCAGAACAAGAATCAGATTATTGCTGACCGCGAAGCGCGCCTTTCTCACTACGAAAGGGGATCCATCCCGCCTCGCTCGCGTGCAGACGGCGAAGGACCCTCTAGACAAGTGCGCCCTTCTCACAAACAGGTAACCCCTCCCGGAAGGAGCGGCCAGACCTTTTCGGGCAAGAAGGTCCCCAGCGCGCAGAATCAGGACAAGAAGGTCCCCCACCCGAAGGGGCGTGCGCAGTCGCCGCTCCCAATCCCACGAGCAAGATTACAGCGACTCGATTTACAACCCGTCGGGCCAGCTCGCGACAAGGTATTCTTCCTGAGTCATCCGACTCTGTAAATCAAGAAGCCGTTCTTGGGATTCGTATGGCGATCTGGACAACTACGAGAGATGAGGTTAGAGATGCTACCGTCGGCCGAAGAAACACACGACCGGGGCGGAATAGAAGCGATCTTCCCGAGTCCCCGGTCTTTGGTCACGTGATGGGTGGCTATGGAATACCCACAAATGAAGTACACGCACTACAACCTTATGGGACGGGAGAGCTGGCGACCGGGCATGGGCCGTTCTCAAGAGAGATCAGGCGTTACCGCATTCCCAGACTTGAGAAGCGCCCAACATGAATAAGTTCGGCGGTCGCGGCGACCCGGATAAACACGTCCGTTATTTCAACAATTACTGCAGCTATAGAGAGCTAAGCCCGATGATGAAGTGCAGACTTTTTCCTCAGTCGCTCGATGGGAGAGCGCTCGAATGGTGGGAATCATTGCGGCCCAACACCATCTCCTCTTGGGAAGGTTTGGTCGCAACCTTCTTGGCAAATTACACTAATCGCCGCGGTATAAGTATGAAGAACATCTCGGACACGGTCCACTCGGGGAGAAATGAATCATTGAGGCATTATATTGACCGCTTCAACACAGAGGCGGAGGCCATCCGCGACCTGACTGACAAGGATAAACTGAAGTATCTCAAGCGTGGAATACGACCGGATCATAGATTTGCAGAAGAGTTCATCCTCAACCGTTACATGGATCTTGGGGTATTTTAAGAAGGGCCAGCGACCACATGGGCTATGAAGAGGCGTTTGCGGCCCAGACGAGCGCGCGTGTGCGACGAGGAAGAGCATGGTAGGTCGGCTAAAGAGCTAGAAGGGCCTTGAGGAAGGTCGTTGATTTTACAAAAGAAATTCGAGCACCGCACCACCGAATACACCCATCGCGCAAATCTATATGGACGCGAATAACGAATTTGTCGATGTCAAGCGTCCCGACCCGCTCGTTCTCAAAAAAGCGCGTCGGTTCACGAAAAAGTATTGCGGTACCACGAGAGCAAGGGCCACGACACTAATGAATGCATGGCCCTAAAGGATGACATAGAAAACCTCATTCAGAAGGGAAAGTTGACAAAGTATGTCAGGGAGGAAGGAAACGACCGATCGGAAGAAAAGACTGAGACCCGAGATGGTCGCTCAAAAGAAAAAGTAACCACTCAAGCTATTGAGGTCGCTGGCCGAGAAAAATAAACCGGAGGAGGAAGGCGAGCGATCCGAGGGTCGCAGGGTCGTAATGGTCATCCACGGAGGGAACCCTTTAGATCGCTTGGATTCAAAGAAGGCGACCAAGAGAAAGTGGAACGAAATTCTCATGGTCGGGTCTTCTTCAGCACCACGACCAATCTCTACAGAGCCAGCGATTTCGTTTGGTGGCGAGGATTTGCTCGATGGGCGTGTCAACGATTATGTTCCTCACGGTCATATCTGCGGTCATGGGAAACTCCGAGTCGAGAGAATATTGGTCGATCAGGGAAGCTCGGCAGATATCATGTTCGAAGAATTGGTGGACAAATTGAGCATCGACCGTAGTGAAATCATCCCTCAGAACGACCCAACCCCTTTAACTGGTTTTAACGGAGCAATCACTTACCCGCTGGGCACCTTGGAATTGTTGGTCACTTTACGGCGATGCCAATGGGAGTACGTCTTACGGGGCCAGTCGAGCGGCGTTCTTAGTATTGCCCATCAAGTCATGCTATCATCGCATTATCACGCGGCGGCGTTAGGGAAACTTGAAGCGATCGTGTCAACGATCCACTTAAAGATGAAGTTTTACGATAAAAATGGCGGTCGCTACCTTAGCGGCGAATATGGAAGCGGCCAAGAAGAGTCACTACATTTATCCGGGACATATGTGGCGCTTGGGGACGTTGGACCCCACGCTCACAATGCAGGGAAGGACACCAAGTAAACCTAGGCGATCCGGATGCCCGCTATAACTTCGAACGGACGACCGGAAGAGGGGATGATGATTTGCCCGTGAGCTAAAGAAGAAACTCAAGCGACGAGAACCCGTGGGCGGTTTCTTGGCGTTCGGTTGGGCGATGACCCAGCCAAAACCGTAAAGATTGGGCGACCTTCCGAGCGAGTCAGCGAGGACTAATCACTTGTCTCGGAAAATATGCCGATTTGTTAAACGGCTTGGCGGGCATCGAGATATGCCCGAGTTCCTATGGAAGTCGCTTGTCACCAACTATCGATCGATCTGGCAAAGACAGATCGCTTTCAATGAAGAAGAGTTCGAGAATGAAGAGAAGGCGAGCGGCCCGGCGATGAACGACTTGATCAAAGCGAATTTCGTTGAAGAGATTAAGTATACGGCGTGGCTTTCGAGCGTCGTCTTTGGTAAAAAAAAAGAGCGAAATGGCGAATGTGTGTTGATTACATCGGCACGAATAGGCGTGCCCTAAGGATGCTTTCCTGTACGCGGTATTGACAAGTTGGTCGACGGCGCCGGGTTACAAGTTGCTTTCCTTCTTGGGCGCGTACTCAGGCTACAACCAAATCGCTATGCACCCGCCGATCGTCACAAGATCGCTTTCATGACCGACCAGGGTAATTTTTGCTACAAAGTAATGCCTTTTGGATTAAAGAACGCTGGGGCGACTTACCAGCGCATGATGAGCAAGATATTTGAAAAGCAGATCGGCCGGGTGGCAGAGGTGTATCTCGATGACATGATCATAAAGAGCAAATCAGATGATGAGCACGTTAGCGACCTTAACGAAATTTTTGAGGAAGCAAGGAAGAATTCTCTTAGTTTGAACCACGAGAAGTGCGTTTGGGAGTGCGAGTGGGAAATTCTTGGGTTTCCACCTAACGGAGAGAGGAATCGAAGCAAACCCTGACAAATGTAGGGCGGTCGCTGAAATGAGGCCACCAACCACAAAGAAAGAAATCCAACAATTGAACGGCATGGTCGCCGCCCTCTCCAGATTCATACCCCAGTCTGCATGCAAGTCGCTCCCTTTGTTCAAGCTTACGAAAAGGGCGTTGATTTTGAATGGATGTCGGTGCAGCCAGCGTTGGGCGATCTAAAAGCGGCCTTGACCAATCCGCCGTCATGACCAAGCCGCTCCCAGGAGATACACTGTATCTGTACTTAGCAATTACGGAGGAAGTTTTAAGTGCCGTCCTGGTCAAAGAAAGCGACACAAAGCAAAGTCCTATATACTTCATTAGCAAAGTCCTACAAGGACCGGAAGCCGATGATCGAGGATCGAGAAGTTGGCCTTCACCTTTAGCTGTAGCCGCCCGCGAGTTAAGGCCGTATTTTGTTGCACATCAAATAGTGGTGAGAACCGTCAACCAATAAGGCAATTCTCCTGAGACCGGACTTGGCGGGCGCGTGATCAAATGGGCAATAGAACTAAGTGAGTTCGAATAAAGTTTGAGCCAAGTCGGCGGCTAAGGCGCAGATTTTGGCCGATTTCATAGCTGAGATGACCCCAGTCCCGGGCGACCGCCCAATCACCACCTGGACGTTACACGTCGATGGCTCGTCAAACTCCAAAGGAAGTGGAGCAGGATTAATATTAGAAAATTCTGCAGCTTGGTCGCGTAGAGTGTAAACACTTTCGCTTTCCACACTTCAAATAATCGGGGCGTAATATGAGGCTTGCATAGCGGGGGTTATTGCTCGCTTGAGTTCAACGTCGAGCAGGTGGAATTGCACTCTGACTCTCTCTTGGTCGTTTCCCAGATCAAGGAGTTATATGATACCAAAGATGAAATATTGAAGCACTACCTGGCTAAGGTAAGGGAGTTACTCAGTAAATTCGACCGAGCTGAGGTGAGGCACGTCCCAAGGTCAGAAAACGTCCGAGCAGACATTCTCTCGGTGGCTAGCACCAAAGTGCCCGGGAACCACCGAAGCTTGATACAAGAAACCCTCACTCGACCGTCTGTGGCGACCAAGATCGATAAGCCTGCTTCATGTCTATGCATTGACTCTGCAAAAGATTGGATCGCTCCCATATTACAATATATCTTGAACGGTGCGGAGCCAGACGACCAAAGGAGGCAAAACTTTTAAAGCGGCGAACAACAAAGTATTCCGTCGTCCAAGGAAAACTTTATAGAAGAGGTTTCATCCCCACCGTTGAGGTGCTTGGCGTCGCGTGGCGGACCATGTTTTAAGAGACATCTATGAAGGTTTATGTGCGATCACGGGGAGGTCGCTCCATAGCAAAACGGGCTTTGGCGCGGTGTTTCTATTGGCCAACCATGGAGGAGGGCGCTAAAAACTTGGTTCAAAAAGTGCAACAAGTGTCAAATTCACGCAGACGTCCACATCGCCCCTGCCTCCCGAACTCTGAGCCTCACGTCCCTGGCGTTTGCACGGTGGGGATGGATCTCCTCGGGCCATTCCCACGCGAGGCCAATTTAAATTCGATCGTGGCGGTTGATTATTTCACCAAATGGATCGAGGAGCCTCTTTTAGCGATCACAAAGAACCAAAGTGAGCAAATTTTTAGCGCAAGCGT
The DNA here is from genome assembly GCA_020916435.1 of Oxytropis ochrocephala. Classification (NCBI taxonomy): domain Eukaryota; kingdom Viridiplantae; phylum Streptophyta; class Magnoliopsida; order Fabales; family Fabaceae; genus Oxytropis; species Oxytropis ochrocephala. Next base: position 87,028,352 of record CM037093.1, on the reverse strand, counting down.
GTTAGCAGGTTTGGCGTCCCCAACAATTGATAGCGAGACAATGGGACGCAATTTCGCGACACGAAATTTGGTGAGATGTTAGCCGACACGGGGTAAACGGCGCTTCACTTGGTGGAACATCCACGAAACCAACGGCGAGCGGCGGCAGCGCCAACAGGTCATCTTGCGAGGTTGAAGAAAGGTTAGGCGAGGCCAAAGGTAATTGGGTAGAAGAGTTATAGTCGGTCCTTTGGCGTACTACTGCGACCCTCATTCGGCGACGGGCGAGTGCGCCTTCGGGTTAGTCTATGGTATGGGCGCCGTAATTCCAATCGAGATGGGCGAATTGAGTTGGAGGCGACCAACCCACCGTATGAAGAAAATGGCGAGTCACGGAGAAGAGCTCGATCTAGTAGGCGAGCTACGAACCAAAGCTTCTCTCAAAGAACAACTAGTCAAGCGGAGAAGGTGCCGCAAGATATAATTCGCGTGCGAGAAAAGAGAATTCTCAATTGGTCACTCGTCCTCGAGCGGGCGGGCGTGAAACAAGAACGCTTTCGGCAAGGAAGCTCGCCAAATTGGGAAGGACGCTACCGCATAATCAACAAAGCAGGCAAAGGAGCTTATGAATTAGAGACCATGAATGGGCGACCATCCCTAGGACATGGAACGCAGAAAAACTGAGGAAATACTATGTATAAATGCCAAGCATGTATCAAACGATCAGAAATTAATGAAAAGCAGGCGGGCGCTCTTTTTCCCCACAGGGGTTTTTTTACAGAGGCTCGACCTTTTAAAAACTTGTTGTTTATCTCATGCACGATTGTATGACCGGTCGCTCATCATGCAAGTAGCAATAGAGCGACCGAGATGTCACCGAGTTGACTAATGCCATCGAATGGTACAATGCGAGCCGCTCCGAGTAGCGGCCCATGAATTATAAAGTGCCATCGAATGGCAATATGTGAGCCGCTCCGAGTAGCGGCCCATGAATTATAAAGTGCCATCGAATGGCAATATGTGAGCCGCTCCGGGTAGCGGCCCATGAATTATAAAGTGCCATCGAATGGCAATATGCGAGCCGCTCCGAGTAGCGGCCCGAAAATTATAAAGTACCATCGAATGGTAATACGAGCCGCCCCGAGTAGCGACCCATATACTTACAAAGGTGCCATCGCGTGGCCTAGAACGAGCCGCTGCGAATAGCGGCCTGCAAACTCGCAAACTTTGAAAGGCGAGTAACAACTTGCGAATATGGAAGGTCGTAGAATGGCCGACAATTCGAACGAAGGAACCGTGGACATTCATTAAACTGAGGTTTCCAATCGAAGTTACAAGTTAAAATCAACCGCTCGTCGGCGGGCAAAGTGTTTCAAAATGGTTCATAATATTTAAAAGCGCAAAGCCATGATGCGCTAAACAAAGGAAGTAAAACTACATACTAAACACCGCTCATGGCGGGCTAAACAAAGGAAGTAAAACTACATACTAAACACACGCTCACAGTGCGCTAAACAAAAAAGGAAGTAAAGCTAAGGCGATCGTGGGGAAAAACAACGACCGCTTCGCGAGACGACTTTCCTTTTTTCGATTTTACGAGGAAGGGCGATCTCTTGGCCAACCACACAATGCTCATAGTTGACCACGGCCTCATCGACAAACAAAGATGGATTTACTGAGCTTTATCCGTCAACCGCATTGGTAAATTGGTATTTGGCCGCTCCCAAGCTCTGAGTGCGGGCCTCCTTGAAGAGATCCCTATACTTGTCTCTATCCTTCTCCACAGCGGTCAGACTGGTCTTCAAAAAAGTGACCTGATCGAACAACTCTTTTTTCTTCTCACTCAGGCGCCCGACCTCTGTTCACCTCGATCTTTTCAATGACCGCTTTATCCCCGCGGCGATCGGCGTCGTCACGGGCTTTCTCACCCGGTTTTTGTAAGTGTTAAGGCCGCCATTTGGGTTTCTGCCTCTTGAAGCTTTTTCTCGTAGGTGGCGACCTGTTGGGCTTTCGACTCGAGCTCTTCGATCTTCTTGAGCAGCTCCAACCGCTCTTCGGCGGAACTATCAATTTAGATAAAGCGAGAGGATAGTTTAAAATTTTTTTGTCCGGCGAAGTCGTCTTCAAGATAAGAAATTTTATAAATAGCTCGCCACCGCCAGCGTTCGGACTCTCCCTCTTGGTACTTTGCAAAGAGTCGGTGTCACGCCTTCATTACGCGACCATCACTTTGAAGGGCTCTTCTTTAAAGCGGCGCGATCATCATCACCAAGACCGAGCGGTCGATATTGGACGACAAACTCGAATGACCTTTACTCTTGTGTTTGTGCTTTTTCTTCTCATGCGGGCCACCGTCCTCTTGGCGTCCCGTTTGTTCGTTTTCTCGTGTAAACAGTGAGGTTGAGGATCGTCCACAAGACTTTGGGAGTTTGGGCATTGGATTTTCCAAATCGATAAGCAACGCCGTCGTTAACGACCTCTGCTTGTGGGGCGTCTCCCTCTCCAGCGATTCTGCGGCGCCCCCTTGGGAGAGTCTTCGCCGTCTTCACCCGAATCCATTTGTTAAAGAAATCAAAATCTTGAGCGCCCGCCATGTCAATCGCAAAAGAAAAAGCGACTTAGAAATAATGCAAAATATATTCATGCAAAAGCAAGATCTTAGCAAACATCTACCAATAGCGACTTTGGACGCCTCCATGCCTCGGCGTCAACGATCTTGTTGATTTTGATCGACCCCCTGGGACGCGAGAGGCAAACCGCTTGAGTGCAGTGGATCGCCTCAATATCCCCATATTGAGCTCAATTTCCTTATAAGATACGCCCCGGTTTCTTTAAAAGTGGTCGTGACGACCAAACGGTCAACCTGGCGGCGTCCTGCATTCTTCGGCATCAAGTTGGCTATCCTTTTATTGCCTCCTTCGTATAAGGAACGGTCCGAAAGAAATCGTTTTTCCACCCGGCTTGGCGTAGACTCCATATGCGGCTTGAAAAAGTTGTATTGCGCGACTTGTTCTTCAAAGAAAGCGGCTCTTTGCGAGCCCTCGTACGGTGCTCATAAAGGTAACTCATCTCCATCAGCGTAAAAAATAGCCTCGGGAGACCGCACGCGAAAGGCCTTTGTCAAAACATCTTGAACCCTTGCAGAACGCCTGACATTCGGATTTAGGCGAGAGGCGACGCTTAAGGTATCGGCGACTTGCCTTTGAAACCGTAAAAGGAGGGGCGATCCCCATTCGCTCAAAGACGACCCGATACATCGTGAATTTCACTCGTCATGCCAGTCGCAATATTTTCGTCTTTCTCCATGCCTTCGACTCGCCCGACCATCGGCATAAAAGCGGGCGGTCAAGTCTTGTTCATCCGAAGAATGGCGGCGACCTTACTCCTATGGTTCCTTAGAATCTCGGAAACCCAAGACATGTCTGCTCGGCGGCTGCGTCGATATCGGCAATCCGCCCCTAAGACGGCACTGGGCCACCGGGCACAATTTGTAAGGGCCGGTCTTCATGGATTGATTACTAGCGGCACGAACCTCGAGCGGCGGTGGTCGAATCCCGGCACCTCCCGTAGAATGTCGATCCGTCCCTGTGCCTGGCCGATCGGCCGAGAGGAATCGAGAAGACGACGGCGGTCGAACTCGAAATTTCAGCGGCCGGTTTGATCGTTGGAAGGCGGCTCGCTAGGCTAGAAATCACGGGCGACTTCGTTATTAGGCGTCGAGGTTGTCTCTCCGGGGCTGAACTTGGTTGAGCCATCGCTTTAATATAAAAAGTAGGCCGCCACGGAGGAATCTGGCGAAGTTTGTTTCGTCCGGGCCAGTAAACTGCAGAGGGGAGGCGGTCAAAATCAAACGTGGGCGAGAGGCGACTTGGTCGACTTCCCCGACCGCTACCCCACTCCACCAGGTTGGAATGTTAAAGGAAATAATCAAAGTTAAAAGAAGAACGATCATGTTACCCGAAAGCGCCGATAGATGAATCGCACGCGGGGCACAGGCGAAGTTGTTCTGGAGCGGCGACGAAGCGGTATGCAATGAGCGGCGAATGAGGTCGTTCTCTCTTTCGAGAGCACGTAAGAAATGAAGAGCGAAGGATGATTTCTGCAATACCCCACCACCTTATATAGTGGGCCAATGGACACTTCGAGCCCAAAAACGAAAAAGACACACTCGGTGAAGGCCAAACGTCACCTCGGGAGATGTGAAATCACAGCACCGAACCAACTGTCGCCTCAGCGTTAATGTCACCTGCAGAGCAGTCGAAACGACCGCGACAAGGCAGCAACCATCGGACATTGGGTCCCGCGCGACCCATCGGTCAAGTCGCATCAAGGTCACTATCATATTGGGGCAGCAAATCAAGCCTTAGCACTTTGCCACCGACCCAGCTTGGGGGCAATCTGCTGCGAGTGGGCTCAAGGCCCAATGCTGTCCAACAAGGCCCAATAACTATTCCTATAAAGGTGACACGAATCTCAAGAAGTAGGTACGTCATTTATTACTATTCACTATTCACCATTGATTGCTGACTTGGGCGTCGGAGTGTACTCGCGGTGTACTCACCCAGTGCGACCGGACTTTGACACCAAGACGTTCAGCAACTGAGCTACAAGAAAGCATCAGCATCATACTTAGAGGTCAGGAACGATCAAGTTTCAAAGAGCACCAATCTCTTGGAGCTCAAAGAAGCAAAGTGTGGTAGCTCTGTCCTCTTGTGAGGCAGAGTATATTGTTGGATGTGCAGCTGCTACCCAAGCAGCATGGCTAGATTCTCTAATTTACGAGTTGCGAGTCACTCTAAGTCAACCTCTATCCTAAGGATTGATAACAAATCTGCTCTAAGTCTAGCAAAGAATCCTAGCTCACATGGAAGGACCAAACACATTCAAGCTAAGTTTCACTACATACGGGAGCAAGTTACAAATGGCAAGCTAAGTGTGGAGTATTGTTCTACCAAAGAACAATTGGCTGATTTGTCCACTAAGGCTCTCAAAGGAGAAGCCTTTGTGAAACTAAGAAGAGAAATAGGCTTGGTTGCCTTTCTAAACTAGGAGGCAATCACTAAAAGCTATTGCTTGGGGCTTGTCTTAAGTCGATTTCTATCTAAAGACTAGTACCCGAGTGCATCTCGATGATCTAAGTTCTATTTCTCTAGCTTAGTAGTTTAGATTAAGTCTTTCTACTTGTAATTCTTAGCCTAAGTGTTTTGGTTTTGTATCCTGTAATGTAGGGCTTCTATATTATGGGGGGGTATTGGGGTTTAATATAAAAACCCTAATTACAAAATATAGCTGTTGGGCATACACCTAACAAACCTAACAAACTATTTTAAAATTAAAAGGTTGTTAGTGTGTGTACCTAAAGTGGTTTATTCAATTAGAACATTAGGATTCTAACTAACCACTAATCGACATGTCCACATTGTGCTTAAATGTGGTGTATATAAATACTTGTAAATAGCAATACTTTACATGCAGAATTCATACATTTTGAAATAAAGTTTACGATCTTTTTTTTACTCTAAGTTTTAATACTACTTCTGAAATACTCCCTTTACGTATGCTCCAATTCATTCTGGTTACTATCAAGAATTCTGGGTTCTGCTAGTGCATTCAAGGTGTGAATGTACCTTGCAAAACAAGAGAAAATCTGGGTTAGTAATTAGGTTTTCAAAGGATCAAAACAAGAGAAAGAAAGGAGAGCGATAAGGAGAGTATTACACAGTAGATACTCTGAAAAGGTTTCGGGTAAAGATTGGTGAGTGTTCATCTCAAGAACACTAGTCACAGTACATGCAACAAAAACAGATACAAGAAAATTAGGGTTTTGAATAACAACCAAAGAGGATTAGGGGAAATCACAAAGGGTTTGTGATTATACGATTGAGGCGATTGGAACCTTGAATCAAGTCTCTTCATTTTCTGCAAGCACGTAGAAAATTAGGGTTTCTACAACAAGTGGTAAATCAAAGGTAAAGTGAAGAAGAACGGTAAAGAAAGGGTGAATCTACCTTAGCGAAGGAGATTTACAAGCCGTGTTAAAGAAATCAATTGAATGCATGCAAACTAGGGTTTGCAAGATCGCGAAGGTGAAGTCGAACAACGGTCTCACTTTCGAGCTTCGAACAAAAACCACCGTGGGTTTTGTTCATCATCGCCACGAATCATCATTGGCGGTGAAACCGGCAGAGAACCACCGCGAATCACCGAGAAAAACCTCCGGTGAGAGCGCGGGCGCTCTGGGGTTTCGGAGAGAGAGAAGTAGGAGAGAACAAGAAGAGAGAAGAGGGTTTCTTGGTCTTCGAGGAGAGAAGAGTAATAGAAAGAACATATCGTCGGGTCGAAATAACCGCGTGTATCCAACCACAAACAATCCCGCGCGCAGGATCAACAAAAAGATTGTTTGGCGCTTTAAGTGGCTGATCGGCCGAGCAATTGTAAAGTTTGGGCTTTACACATTGCACCTCCATCGATTATTACTACAACCTTGCAAGGAAAAGCAAGAAAAATTAGCAAAATCCAATACATACCTCTTTCAAACGCGGTGGATTGCTTTGCATGAAAGATTTCCAATCCATGATATTCCAAAACCGTATAATGAATGCAAGATTCATTAAATCCAAACCCAGTGCCTTATCGATTGCACTTGAAAAAGAGCATTTTGAAACTTTGTGATGGTGAAAGGCTTCAGCAACTCGTTGTTGTCATCATCAGTAATTTTTGGCGATACAAATCGAATAATGGCTTGGGTATCCGTATTGCATTGATCAAACAGTTCATGAAAAAAATGATTACAATCACGCATTTTTTTGCTTGATCAACTAATGGAGTATCATCAATTGTCTCCAGCGCGAAGATAAAATTACTCTTTTTACTCTGGCTAGGCATAGCATGGAATTTTTTTGAGTTTGTATCCCCATCTTTGAGCCAATCGATTTAGCTATTTGTCTCCAAAATTCCTCTTCTTGCAATAATAGATGAGTTCCCATGCTGCACTTCTTTATAATGCGAGGGACTTTTTCCATAGGTAGCCTCACACAATGACTCAATATCACTTCTGCATTTTGCGTCTCCCTTTGATATTTTCCTTTTAACTCATGCTCCCATCTACTCATTTCCTGGTGTAATTTCCTAGCTTTTGTAATAGGCCCCATTCACAACCTCACCCCACAACTTTCCATTGATGTTTTTTATTATATTTTTAGCTTGTTGATTTCTTCAATCTGTTGGGTCGATCAATGTTTGTTGCTAATTTTTGTTGATGGAAACCTAAACTGTGTGCCCTTGACGCCTTGTTCGTGAGTCCTTCGAGCCTTGCCCTTGTACCCTAGGAAAATTATTTCTTTTATTTGTGATTTGTTCTTATTTATTATTTATATATTATGCATTAATTATTTCCCTTGAGTTCCTTGTTGGTGATTAGCATTGTTTTGATTATGGATTTATAAGAATTAATTGGGAAGATGAGTTTCTTAAATCTTAACTGATCTAATAAATATAGAGTTAAGGAATTGAATCGAAGAAATGTGTATGTTGAATTGAAAAAGAGAAGCACTCAATAGTGGAAGAAGAACTAAATGTGTAGGTGAAGTGAGAAAGGGGGTATGTATGTATGTTGGTAAGTTTTGGAAAATTGAAATGGGTTTGGAGGTACTTAAACTTTAATCAATTGAATATTTTAAAAACGTGAGAGGAGGTGTAAGTAAGTATATGGTGGGGGTGCAACTAGTGGCAGCCTTGTCATGGAGTGAGTTAAAAATTTGTCTGCAAACAGTCTCTGTAGACAGTAACCGTGACTCACCTTGAATTAATCAGGACTCACGTGCAAGGCAGAAGGGACCACAATTCCCCCACGTGCTGGCATCCTTATCAGATTTACAAACTAGGACACACCACACTCTCGCTCGTGTGCTTAACTGATCTTCACAACACAACAGATCTATTTAGGTTAATTTTTGCATACACCTTTTCCATTCATCTCACACTTCCTACCCATTTCTGGGTATATATATATATATATGCATGCCATTTTTATTAGCTTTACTATTATTGAGTGATCAGTGAAGGGTGTGCAACTGCAAAACTCTGGTTCCTAGGTAGGTATATATTAGTATATGTATATCTTGAATATTTTTACTTTTAGAAAACAAATTAAGTATCTAACAATAAACTAGGGGGTATGTTTGGGAGTTTGGAGGAGAGGAGAGTAAGACTTGAAAATGAGTGAGGTAGAGTGAAAGATATAGAAATGTTTCACCATAATTAAGAGAAAGCTTTTGTAAACAATGATAAGAAAATGTTTATGCTTAATATATTTTAAATTTTTAAGATTAATATAAAATGATGTAAATGTCTTGAAGAATTTACCCAAACCCTCCTAAACCCTTCAAAACCCTCCTCTAGTACATTTTTGAGTTCCTCTAAATTGGGAAGGTTTGGTTTTATAAAGAAACGTAAATTCCCTAATGAAGTTAACGACAGATCCATCATTTTATTTGTTTTTCATTTCATCATTCCTATTTTTTCAAGCCCTCCCATTCCCTTCAAAGTCCCAAACAGACCCTTAGGTGAGGTCTAGCACAACTGGTGAATCATAAACTTAAACATTTTTCATCTTAACTTTCTGTTCATAAGACTTAGCACAACTCGTTGTTAAGTTGAATATTTCCGTGGTTATCTTATCACTAGGTTCCAATCCAGAATTTCTACTTTTAGATTAAGCCACCGGGTCAATCCACATGTCTCAGAGTAGATTAAGCCACTGCGCCAATGGTGTTGATTAAACTTATGTTTCATATAGAATATCCATTAAAGTTAAATTAATAGAAATAGAAAGACATTTTTTACATGGGAGAAATAAAAACATTACACATTAAGAACAATGGATATAAATGATTACCAAGTTAACAAACTGAATTCAGTTGATAAAGTGACAAACAAAGAATTTTGGTCTAATCATTGGTTTGACATGTGGCATAATAATATCAAATCAAACTGAATGTAACAGTTGGGAGTTGGGACAAATGAAAGTGCATGTGTGATTGAGGATTTGAGCCATGTGATCGTGTCGTATAAATTACTCCAAGATTCCCACCTCGGATGTGATATGGCCTAAAAAAAGAGTTTATAAGTAGGAGACATCTCTCGACTTACAAGTCTGGTTGGTGGATTGAGTTAGGCTCGAAACCACATTTTAAGATGGTATCGAGCCAATCCAAGATTCGTTGGGCCCCTTGCTATCGAGTCACTCGGGTCACGCTCCGCTTGTCCATCCATAGGCGTGGGGTGTGTTAAGAGTCCTGCATCGAATATCTCCAGTTGTCGATCCCCGGGCGTGAGAGTGTGTTAAGAGTCCCAGCATCGGATGTGATATGACACGTAAAGGCCCGAATCTCGATATGAAGAATCAACTTGTTTCATTGAATTGAGAATCGGGTACAAAGTGTATTTACATGTGAGCATCGGCTAATCAAATTGTAACTAACTAGATGAAATCCTAAATGTAAAACTATCTAACTCACATCGATTTGTAATAAACTAAGGTGTGAGGTTAGTAAAATAATACAATGTATTCAATGTAGAGACTAGAGTTAAAGTAATAATTCTAATATAAACTCCAATACCCCCCAAGTTTGGAGGGTATATGTTCAAAGACTCCAAGCTTGGACGGGAGGTTGGAGAACAATTGAGGTTCAAGTGCCTTTGTTAAAATGTCGGCTAGTTGAGATGAACTAGGAGCAGGCAAGAGATGGAGCAATTGAGCTTGAAGTTTCTCTCTTACCACATGACAATCTATGTCTATGTGTTTGGTCAGTTCGTGAAAAACTTGAATTAGCGGCGAATGTGCATAGCGGACTTGCTATCCGCAATCTGACAAAATGGTGTAGTGAAGTCAGTAGATAAATCCTACGGAAGATAAAATCGACCATTGCAAACTCACAAACCGTAGTAGCGAGGGCACGATATTCGACCTCGGTTAGAAGCGTGAGGCGAGTGGTTTGTTTTCTTTGATTTCCATGAGATTAGTGAATCTCAATGAAGACCTTGAGAACCATGTCACCTGAGATCTTCTAGTTAGCAAAGCAAATTGGCCCAATCGAGAGTCACTAAAAGCTTTA